>OZ024813.1:56885470-57485470 GCA_964017055.1 Chloromyia formosa | reverse complement strand
AAGGAAGCCACGCGCGTTTCAAGTTAACGTTTACGGATGGTTTAAACACTTCAGCTGCACTCCCTATGGGTGAAAATGCAAATTAAATAAAAATAAATTGCATAATTCAACTTGCATTAATTTTTTAATTTTCTCTCACAACCCATTGGCGTTATCACGCAAATATAAACTAATCCCGAAGGCCCTGCCCGTCAATTTTTTCTACAACGGATATCAAAATCTGACAAATGTAAGTGGACGTTCACACTGCGTGCGATGCCGAGCCGAGCCGGGTCGAGCGATGCGATGTGGTGGATGTTCACATTGCACGCCGTGCGATGCCGAGCCGAACGATGGCTTGCGATGCAAAGATGATCCGAGCGATGGCTTGCGATGCAAAGATGATCCGAGATGTTCACTGCACGCAATGATGGAGTGTAGAGACCAATTTAGTTCAAGGAATAGAATCTGTTCGACATCATGTCGTTTGTGCTTCACCCAGTAAATTTATTTCTGTTTCAAAACAGTGCTCTAAAAATGGAAGGGTGTCGTCATTGGGTGCATCCCATTAATGAAGAAAGGCCCAGTGTTGCTGAATTTCATCATCTCTTCCGCGACCTCAGACGAGAGGTTTCACAAGCGGATTGAGCAGCGGCGCACCGCTGTGTATAAACGCAAAAATCGGCAGCCGCAGCGGCTTTAGGACGATGAATGTATAAACCGCTCGACTCGCCGTTGAGGCCACCGCCGCAGTTTGTGGAGCGGCGAGATTGCATTTGAATTCAGTGTAAGAGCTGGTACACATGGACGTCCAAATGACGCCGGACGCCTCGTCACTTAAGCTCCTCCCTCTTTGATACCTAACTGCAACCTGAATTTACAATTTATGTTATTTTTAGTTTTAAATAAACTGTTTTTTGGCCATAACTTCTAAAATATAAGGAATATCGCATTTTTAACACCATTTTCACCCCCTTACAAACCCCCGTCCGAGCTGAGAGCTCCCTCCCCACCATTTTTTTTTTCTCAAAATTAATTGTTAATTGTAGTAGTCACGATCAACAATTAACAATTAATTAATTGGCACTTAAAAGTGATCCTCAAGCGAATGGTTTAAGAAACATCATACAAATCAAACATTGTGACCGTGTCCGTGTTCCGGGTTCGAATTTATGTGGGCCGGCTTATTAAAAATTGATATGCGGACGCGTGAAGTGACGCAGATAGAAGCAGAAACCAACGTCTTCCCAGATAGCTATCGCGGCGGCAAAATGCTATAGCTATCAGTTTGAGCTGGGCTGGATCCAATGAAAAGTTTCATCGTTCATCCATTCGAATTTTGGATATTTACATTTGAACTAACGTTTATAGCGAAGGTTGCCGTTCATTCAATAGGGTCATGCCCATTCTCAAAATCAACTAACCAACCCACACTATAAATATTTGTCGCATTTTGCAAGTCGCTAGCATCATTGTATCGAAAGTTATCGCTCATTTGAAGTTTCATTTGTAGGGGACGTAAGGTCTGTGAAGTTGGCACCTCGAGTTGATTTTTTTTTCATACAAACTAGGTAAATCGTTTGCCCATCGTTAGCCCACGTATGCCCAGGAAAAATTTTCGTTTGCCCACCTTTAGAAAAAAAGTTATTAACGAATGTATTTTTTCAAAGGTTGGGAGCCACTGAAAATCAAAATTTCGATTTTTTGCGATTTTATACGCTGTATCGTTTGCCCATCGTTAGCCCAGGTTTGCCCAGCCTTTACTTTCGTTTGCCCACCTCTCAATATTTTTTTATTCGCACATAAAAATTCCTGTAAAAAATAAAAAACGCAAATTTATAATTTTAACATCGCAATTTGTGCAGTTCGTTTGCCCATTTTTAACACAAGATTGCCCAACCCTTAGTTTCGTTTGCCCACCCCCCAGTTTTTTTTTATTCGCACATCAAAATGCAAGTAAAAAATAAAAAACGCAAATTTAAAAATTTATTCGCGCAATTTGTGCAATTCGTTTGCCCATCGTAGGCCCATGTTTGCCCAAGAAAAAGTTTCGTTTGCCCACCCTTAGAACAAAAGTTATTAACAAAACAATTTTTCTGGGGCGAGTCGCAAAGAAACAAATTTTAATATTTTCCATATTTATGCGCTATTTCACGCCGTCTCGTCTGTCCATCGTTAACACAGAAATGCTCAAACTTTACTTTCGTTGCGCACCCCTCAATTTTTTTATTCGCTCATCAAAATGCTTGTATTGTAAAAAATAAAAGACGCAAATCTGAAATTTTATTCGCGGAATTTGTCCAAGTCGATTGCCAGTCATAGGCCCATGTTTGCCCAAGAAAAAGTTTCGTTTGCCCACCTATACAAAAACAGCTTTGAACAAAACAATTCTTTCGGGGCAAGTCGCTAACAACAAATTTTCAAATTTTCCACATTTATCCGACATTTTACGTAATTTCGTGTGCCCATCGTCAACACAAGATTGCCTAACCTTTAGTTTCGTTTGGCCACCCCCCAATTTAAATTTAAATTTTATTCCTGCAATTTGTGCAATTCGTTTGCCCATCGTAGGCCCATGTTTGCCCAAGAAAAAGTTTCGTTTGCCCACCCTTAGAACAAAAGTTATTAACAAAACAAATTTTCTGCGCCGAGTCGCTAACAACAAATTTTCAAATTTTCCATATTTATGTGCCATTTCACGCTATTTCGTTTGCCCATTTTTAACACAAGATTGCCCAACCCTTAGTTTCGTTTGCCCACCCCCCAGTTTTTTTTTATTCGCTCATCAAAATGCTAGTAAAAAATAAAAAACGCAAATTTAAAAATTTATTCGCGCAATTTGTGCAATTCGTTTGCCCATCGTAGGCCCATGTTTGCCCAAGAAAAAGTTTCGTTTGCCCACCCTTAGAACAAAAGTTATTAACAAAACAAATTTTCTGCGCCGAGTCGCTAACAACAAATTTTCAAATTTTCCATATTTATGTGCCATTTCACGCTATTTCGTTTGCCCATTTTTAACACAAGATTGCCCAGCCCTTAGTTTCGTTTGCCCACCCCCCAGTTTTTTTTTATTCGCTCATCAAAATGCTAGTAAAAAATAAAAAACGCAAATTTAAAAATTTATTCGCGCAATTGGTGCAATTCGTTTGCCCATCGTAGGCCCATGTTTGCCCAAGAAAAAGTTTCGTTTGCCCACCCTTAGAACAAAAGTTATTAACAAAACAAATTTTCTGCGCCCAGTCGCTAACAACAAATTTTCAAATTTTCCATATTTATGTGCCATTTCACGCTATTTCGTTTGCCCATTTTTAACACAAGATTGCCCAACCCTTAGTTTCGGTTGCCCACCCCCCAGTTTTTTTTTATTCGCTCATCAAAATGCAAGTAAAAAATAAAAAACGCAAATTTAAAAATTTATTCGCGCAATTGGTGCAATTCGTTTGCCCATCGTAGGCCCATGTTTGCCCAAGAAAAAGTTTCGTTTGCCCACCCTTAGAACAAAAGTTATTAACAAAACAAATTTTCTGCGCCGAGTCGCTAACAACAAATTTTCAAATTTTCCATATTTATGTGCCATTTCACGCTATTTCGTTTGCCCATTCTTAACACAAGATTGCCCAACCCTTAGTTTCGTTTGCCCACCCCCCAGTTTTTTTTTATTCGCTCATCAAAATGCTAGTAAAAAATAAAAAACGCAAATTTAAAAATTTATTCGCGCAATTGGTGCAATTCGTTTGCCCATCGTAGGCCCATGTTTGCCCAAGAAAAAGTTTCGTTTGCCCACCCTTAGAACAAAAGTTATTAACAAAACAAATTTTCTGCGCCGAGTCGCTAACAACAAATTTTCAAATTTTCCATATTTATGTGCCATTTCACGCTATTTCGTTTGCCCATTCTTAACACAAGATTGCCCAACCCTTAGTTTCGTTTGCCCACCCCCCAGTTTTTTTTTATTCGCTCATCAAAATGCTAGTAAAAAATAAAAAACGCAAATTTAAAAATTTATTCGCGCAATTGGTGCAATTCGTTTGCCCATCGTAGGCCCATGTTTGCCCAAGAAAAAGTTTCGTTTGCCCACCCTTAGAACAAAAGTTATTAACAAAACAAATTTTCTGCGCCGAGTCGCTAACAACAAATTTTCAAATTTTCCATATTTATGTGCCATTTCACGCTATTTCGTTTGCCCATTTTTAACACAAGATTGCCCAACCCTTAGTTTCGTTTGCCCACCCCCCAGTTTTATTTTATTCGCTCATCAAAATGCTAGTAAAAAATAAAAAACGCAAATTTAAAAATTTATTCGCGCAATTTGTGCAATTCGTTTGCCCATCGTAGGCCCATGTTTGCCCAAGAAAAAGTTTCGTTTGCCCACCCTTAGAACAAAAGTTATTAACAAAACAAATTTTCTGCGCCCAGTCGCTAACAACAAATTTTCAAATTTTCCATATTTATGTGCCATTTCACGCTATTTCGTTTGCCCATTTTTAACACAAGATTGCTCAACATCAACACAAACGTGGTCTTTTTCTGCATTATTTACGTATAATTTTCTACATTAATTTATCTAAATTTTGCCCAACATTTATACTATTTTATCGAACCTTAAGTACTTAGTACCTTAGCGAAATTAAAATTTATTCTTCATTGTATTGCGGGGAGGGTATTTACTTAGGGTATTTAACTTATCATAAAAATAGGAAAGCGGTATATTTTGCCATACACTTTAATATTGTTTGCGTCTTCAAAATGCCTCGAGAAGCAAAAATCAACCCAGAGGTTTTGGTCGATGCACTCAAATTACACCAAATATTTGATGACAACAATGATTTGAAAAAACGTTCAGACATTGTATGGAAAAACGTTTGTTTATCGATTGGAAAATCAATTTCATACGAAACCCTTAATTCGTATGTTAGATGTAATCGCTGGAATTTGCTAATCGATCTAAAAAAAAATTTTGGCATTCCCGTAGCCGAAATAGAAACCGATACTTGTCTTGACACAACAACTAATTCAGATATTACCTTTGATTCAAAATCGAATTCAGAATATCTCCCAAGTGGTAGCTTAAAAGGGTTGAATTTCAAATGCCCTACTCTATTCACTAACCTAGTTCTTTCGAAAGACAAATGGAAAAGCATTTCTCCAGTTTCAAGGGTATACAGCAACAAAAATGGTTACGACGAAGCTCATCGAGTTTTGAAAACTGGGTGGACAAATTTGGTGGCAAAAGAATTTTTCCTAAAAACGAAAATACCTTGCGCATACATTTTTCAGTACGGTAAAGTGCATCAATCTCCAGAAGCGGAATCCTTTTTAAAGATTCGTGGAAGTTGCAAAGAATGCGGAGCTACATTCGATGCTCGCTGTATTCACGAACCAGCTTCTGGCGATGGTATTATTCTTATTTTAATATCGTGACATTTGATACGAGGGGAGTCCCTCACAATGCAAGGCGTCCTGTAAAAAGTTATGCACGTCAATTGATAGGCAAAGAACTATTGTATAAAAAGCCTCGATTTTGGCTCAACGAAGAAATAAAAGACATTTCGTTCGGTGATCCCGAGCCACCTTACTTACCACGCAGAGCTACGACTCGAAAAATTAAGCAAGAGGGGCTATAAATAGGCAACTAGGCATTAGCCCAAACCTAGATGCTGTCGACTCTTTATGTAAAATGAAGTATGAGGGAAAGTATTCAGGATACATAAAAGAAGTTTGTAGAGATAAGTTTTACTGTTTTTATTGGTCGAAAATGCAAGTGCATTTGTATAAAGAATCGATTAAAAAATACGGTAAAGTAGAGTTAGATGCTACTGGAAGGCTTGTAAAATCACTTACTCCTATAAATGGAGAAAAAAGATTAACGTTGCTGTATCAAATTGTAATACCGACAGAAAATGGGGTTCAACCACTTTTTTCGATGCTTTCACAGAAGCATGATACAAATATTATAACTTACTGGCTTCGAGAAATTTTGAGAGATGGAGTTTCTTGTCCCCCAGAAGTTGTATGTGATTACTCCATGGCACTTTTGAATGCAACTTGCTTAGCTTTCAATGAAAAGAGTTTAGTTACATACATTCTTGATTGTTATCGTTGGTTACGTCATAATATGGCGCAGAATTTAAGGTGTTTCATAAGGATTGACATTGCTCATTTGATCAAGATAGCTTGCCGAAAGAAAGTCTTCGATGGAAGACCTTACAAAGTTAAAGACTTTTATGTTCGATGCCTGGGAATAATGTCAACTTGCGAAAGTATCAAAGATTTCGAAGAAATTTTGCTAGCTCTCCTTATCGTAGCTGGAAGTGAGTATGAAGGGACAAATGTTACTGGGGAAAACGTCATAAGCTCCCGAAAAATGAGTTTTTTGATTGATAAAATCAAATCGTTTTCATATTCTCAGAGAAGCAACGAAAATAATTCAGATGAACGAGAGTATGATCATCTGTATGACATCGAGAATGATGATATTTCTCTATTTGTTGATGCTATTCACGAAAAAGCTCAAACAGAAATTAATGAAATGGGAGAAACAGAAAGTATTAATGCTTTCTATTGTCCAGGGATAGTGAAACATTATATGAGGTTTGCAAAGCATTTCCCTCTATGGACAAACGTGATGACAGCATACTTTACGCAGGCTTCTTCTGTTGCAACATCAGCTCACTGTGAGGCATACTTTAACCTTTTAAAAAATAGCGATTTAGGCCCTGATTATCAGCCTTTGCGTGCCGATAAGTTTGTAATAAAGCATATCAATTCGATAGAAAGTCTTTCAAAATTAAATCGCGCACGGCAATTACAATCAGGCGACAATACTATCAAACCACGTCTGGCAAAATTAAAGTCTCAGAATGAAAAGGAGACAGTGAATTTGCGGGATAAACCAAAAAATCAAGGTTTTGACCATTTAAAATCGCAGGAAAATTGGTTTGGGTTAAATCGGGAAGCTCTGGAAAAAGAACAAGAAATTGACGAAACTGTCGTTGAAATTTCTCCAATTTCAAATTGGTCAAATGCTGGAAATAATGATCCAACTAGCGAGTTTAGTCAGTTTGAACAGAGTAACTCTGGCCTGGTTTCAACTTTTCCGTCTGCTGTAGATAGCAGAGAAAACCTGGAAACAGTTAATAATCGCAGAAAAAGTAAATACTTGAAAGCATTTCCGGAAATTGATCTTGCTTATGAGAGACCGTTACGAACACGAAAAGGCGAGATCCTCCAAAACGGCAACAAGTGTAAACCCGCATCTATAAAGGGGACAACTGTTTATGTACAAAATACATGCGGGTTTGACTCGCTGATTGAAGTGTTGTCCAATTGCTATGGCAACTACTCACTTTTTAAAGATCACGTCGATTCGCATTCAGATATGTTTATTTTTTTTAATTTTTAGCTAAATATTCGACTGAAGGAATTAGTTCTTCATTATACAATACTAGAGCAGAAATTTTATCGATGGTCTTCAAAATCGATAATGGGTTCCTAGACTGTTTCGGTAGCTGCTTTAAAATGATTTCTGAACTATTTGTCGATATACCAAGCTATGAAGTAGTTACTACATGTAAAAACTGCAAAACAAAAGTGCGAAAACAGCCGATTTTAATTCTGGATGGATACGACAAGGGATTAAACTTTGGGGTGTATTTAAAGGAATTCCTTTCTCAGTTCTTAATGGAAAAGAAAACAGAATGCAAACAGTGTTTGGCTCAGAAAACAATCTCAATAAGGGAAGGTCCTTATCTCTTGATTGATACCCAAATTTTCCTGTCAGTTAACTATTCAAAATACAATCAACGTGTTCCATTAGCAAATGTTCCCGAGAAAATTAGAGCGGGAGATAGTGAATTCGTTTTAGGAGGTGTTATTTGCCACAAACCAGGCCACTACACGGCCTATAGTAGGAACGTTGTAGGGGCGTGGGCTGAGAAAGATGATCTTCTGAGAACATCAAAGCCCATTCGAGGAACAAGGCTTCCTGAAATTAACCCTGAAATTTTGCTATTCGTGAAAACGGGGAATATTTAATTTGTGGACTACAGGCGACTACTAGGTTAGTGCGTTAAAGCTTCAACCTAATGTCTCGCACAAAGGGTAAGTCACGGGTTCAAACCCTGCCCACGTCGTGGTCATGGGAGTTTGTGTTGTCTTCCACAAACGAAACTTTTTCTTGGGCAAACATGGGCCTACCATGGGCAAACGAATTGCACCAATTGCGCGAATAAATTTTTAAATTTGCGTTTTTTATTTTTTACTAGCATTTTGATGAGCGAATAAAAAAAAACTGGGGGGTGGGCAAACGAAACTAAGGGTTGGGCAATCTTGTGTTAAAAATGGGCAAACGAAATAGCGTGAAATGGCACATAAATATGGAACATTTGAAAATTTGTTGTTAGCGACTCGGCGCAGAAAATTTGTTTTGTTAATAACTTTTGTTCTAAGGGTGGGCAAACGAAACTTTTTCTTGGGCAAACATGGGCCTACGATGGGCAAACGAATTGCACAAATTGCGCGAATAAATTTTTAAATTTGCGTTTTTTATTTTTTACTAGCATTTTGATGAGCGAATAAAAAAAAACTGGGGGGTGGGCAAACGAAACTAAGGGTTGGGCAATCTTGTGTTAAAAATGGGCAAACGAAATAGCGTGAAATGGCACATAAATATGGAAAATTTGAAAATTTGTTGTTAGCGACTGGGCGCAGAAAATTTGTTTTGTTAATAACTTTTGTTCTAAGGGTGGGCAAACGAAACTTTTTCTTGGGCAAACATGGGCCTACGATGGGCAAACGAATTGCGCAAATTGCGCGAATAAATTTTTAAATTTGCGTTTTTTATTTTTTACTAGCATTTTGATGAGCGAATAAAAAAAAACTGGGGGGTGGGCAAACGAAACTAAGGGTTGGGCAATCTTGTGTTAAAAATGGGCAAACGAAATAGCGTGAAATGGCACATAAATATGGAAAATTTGAAAATTTGTTGTTAGCGACTCGGCGCAGAAAATTTGTTTTGTTAATAACTTTTGTTCTAAGGGTGGGCAAACGAATTTTTTTCTTGGGCAAACATGGGCCTACGATGGGCAAACGAATTGCACCAATTGCGCGAATAAATTTTTAAATTTGCGTTTTTTATTTTTTACTAGCATTTTGATGAGCGAATAAAAAAAAACTGGGGGGTGGGCAAACGAAACTAAGGGTTGGGCAATCTTGTGTTAAAAATGGGCAAACGAAATAGCGTGAAATGGCACATAAATATGGAAAATTTGAAAATTTGTTGTTAGCGACTCGGCGCAGAAAATTTGTTTTGTTAATAACTTTTGTTCTAAGGGTGGGCAAACGAAACTTTTTCTTGGGCAAACATGGGCCTACGATGGGCAAACGAATTGCACCAATTGCGCGAATAAATTTTTAAATTTGCGTTTTTTATTTTTTACTAGCATTTTGATGAGCGAATAAAAAAAAACTGGGGGGTGGGCAAACGAAACTAAGGGTTGGGCAATCTTGTGTTAAAAATGGGCAAACAAAATAGCGTGAAATGGCACATAAATATGGAAAATTTGAAAATTTGTTGTTAGTGACTCGGCGCAGAAAATTTGTTTTGCTAATAACTTTTGTTCTAAGGGTGGGCAAACAAAACTTTTTCTTGGGCAAACATGGGCCTACGATGGGCAAACGAATTGCACCAATTGCGCGAATAAAATTTTAAATTTGCGTTTTTTATTTTTTACTAGCATTTTGATGAGCGAATAAAAAAAAACTGGGGGGTGGGCAAACGAAACTAAGGGTTGGGCAATCTTGTGTTAAAAATGGGCAAACGAAATAGCGTGAAATGGCACATAAATATGGAAAATTTGAAAATTTGTTGTTAGCGACTCGGCGCAGAAAATTTGTTTTGTTAATAACTTTTGTTCTAAGGGTGGGCAAACGAAACTTTTTCTTGGGCAAACATGGGCCTACGATGGGCAAACGAATTGCACCAATTGCGCGAATAAATTTTTAAATTTGCGTTTTTTATTTTTTACTAGCATTTTGATGAGCGAATAAAAAAAAACTGGGGGGTGGGCAAACGAAACTAAGGGTTGGGCAATCTTGTGTTAAAAATGGGCAAACAAAATAGCGTGAAATGGCACATAAATATGGAAAATTTGAAAATTTGTTGTTAGTGACTCGGCGCAGAAAATTTGTTTTGCTAATAACTTTTGTTCTAAGGGTGGGCAAACGAAACTTTTTCTTGGGCAAACATGGGCCTACGATGGGCAAACGAATTGCACCAATTGCGCGAATAAATTTTTAAATTTGCGTTTTTTATTTTTTACTAGCATTTTGATGAGCGAATAAAAAAAAACTGGGGGGTGGGCAAACGAAACTAAGGGTTGGGCAATCTTGTGTTAAAAATGGGCAAACGAAATAGCGTGAAATGGCACATAAATATGGAAAATTTGAAAATTTGTTGTTAGTGACTCGGCGCAGAAAATTTGTTTTGTTAATAACTTTTGTTCTAAGGGTGGGCAAACGAAACTTTTTCTTGGGCAAACATGGGCCTACGATGGGCAAACGAATTGCACCAATTGCGCGAATAAATTTTTAAATTTGCGTTTTTTATTTTTTACTAGCATTTTGATGAGCGAATAAAAAAAAACTGGGGGGTGGGCAAACGAAACTAAAGGTTGGGCAATCTTGTGTTAAAAATGGGCAAACGAAATAGCGTGAAATGGCACATAAATATGGAAAATTTGAAAATTTGTTGTTAGTGACTCGGCGCAGAAAATTTGTTTTGTTAATAACTTTTGTTCTAAGGGTGGGCAAACGAAACTTTTTCTTGGGCAAACATGGGCCTACGATGGGCAAACGAATTGCACAAATTGCAGGAATAAAATTTAAATTTAAATTGGGGGGTGGCCAAACGAAACTAAAGGTTAGGCAATCCTGTGTTGACGATGGGCACACGAAATTACGTAAAATGTCGGATAAATGTGGAAAATTTGAAAATTTGTTGTTAGCGACTTGCCCCGAAAGAATTGTTTTGTTCAAAGCTGTTTTTGTATAGGTGGGCAAACGAAACTTTTTCTTGTTCAAACATGGGCCTATGACTGGCAATCGACTTGGACAAATTCCGCGAATAAAATTTCAGATTTGCGTCTTTTATTTTTTACAATACAAGCATTTTGATGAGCGAATAAAAAAATTGAGGGGTGCGCAACGAAAGTAAAGTTTGAGCATTTCTGTGTTAACGATGGACAGACGAGACGGCGTGAAATAGCGCATAAATATGGAAAATATTAAAATTTGTTTCTTTGCGACTCCCCCCAGAAAAATTGTTTTGTTAATAACTTTTGTTCTAAGGGTGGGCAAACGAAACTTTTTCTTGGGCAAACATAAACCTCCGATGGGCAAACGAATTGCACAAATTGCGCGAATAATTTTTTAAATTTGCGTTTTTTATTTTTTACTAGCATTTTGATGTGCGAATAAAAAAAAACTGGGGGGTGGGCAAACGAAACTAAGGGTTGGGCAATCTTGTGTTAAAAATGGGCAAACGAACTGCACAAATTGCGATGTTAAAATTATAAATTTGCGTTTTTTATTTTTTACAGGAATTTTGATGTGCGAATAAATAAATATTGAGAGGTGGGCAAACGAAAGTAAAGGCTGGGCAAACCTGGGCTAACGATGGGCAAACGATACAGCGTATAAAATCGCAAAAAATCGAAATTTTGATTTTCAGTGGCTCCAAACCTTTGAAAAAATACATTCGTTAATAACTTTTTTTCTAAAGGTGGGCAAACGAAAATTTTTCCTGGGCATACGTGGGCTAACGATGGGCAAACGATTTACCTAGTTTGTATGAAAAAAAAATCAACTCGAGGTGCCAACTTCACAGACCTGGGGACGTAGGGGTTGCTTGGGACGGAGCTTGGCCATTTCCAATACTCGTACCAACCAACTAAATCTAAATCCAAATATTTGAACCAAATTTCAAGTCGCTAGCTTCATTCTATCGAAAGTTATCGCTCATTTGAAATTTCATCTGTAGGGGTTCGTTCGGTCGGATCTTGCCCATATTCAATACCAACCAACTAGATCATGCTACAAACATTTGACCAAAATTTCAAGTTTCTAACTTCATTCTATCGAAAGTTATCGTGCAAACGGACAGACAGACAGACAGATATGGCTAAATCGAATCAGGAGATGACCCTCATAATTTCCATGTATACACTGCCACACCGCCGCGCCTAAAAGTCTAGGGTATAAAAGCAGACATACATGCATTTTTTTCAGTGTGATCTTACATCAAATATTACTTTACAGCTCGTACTTGCACCATACTGGCTCCAAAAAGCTTCACATCGCAAAGCATCGCAAAGCCCATAAACTCCATCGCAAAGCCCATTAAATTCCATCGCAAAAAATCAGCAGCCGGTACTCGCACGAAAAAGCAAAGAAGTTTGTGAAAACATCGGGCCATCGCTCGGCTTATCATTGCATCGCTCGCAGTGTGTACACTCAAAGCGTGATTCCATTTAAAATTGAAGACTTTCCATTTTCTTGCTTTAAAAGCTTGCAATCGCATTGCATCGCTCGACCCGGCTCGACGCAGTGTGAACATCCACTTTAGTGGATGTTCACACTGCGTGCGATGCCGAGCCGAGCCGGGTCGAGCGATGCAATGCGATTGCAAGCTTTTAAAGCAAGAAAATGGAAAGTCTTCAATTTTAAATGGAATCACGCTTTGAGTGTACACACTGCGAGCGATGCCGAGCCGAGCCGGGTCGAGCGATGCAATGCGATTGCAAGCTTTTAAAGCAAGAAAATGGAAAGTCTTCAATTTTAAATGGAATCACGCTTTGAGTGTACACACTGCGAGCGATGCAATGATAAGCCGAGCGATGGCCCGATGTTTTCACAAACTTCTTTGCTTTTTCGTGCGAGTACCGGCTGCTGATTTTTTGCGATGGAATTTAATGGGCTTTGCGATGGAGTTTATGGGCTTTGCGATGCTTTGCGATGTGAAGCTTTTTGGAGCCAGTATGGTGCAAGTACGAGCTGTAAAGTAATATTTGATGTAAGATCACACTGAAAAAAATGCATGTATGTCTGCTTTTATACCCTAGACTTTTAGGAGCGGCGGTGTGGCAGTGTATACATGGAAATTATGAGGGTCATCTCCTGATTCGATTTAGCCATATCTGTCTGTCTGTCTTTTCGTTTGCACGATAACTTTCGATAGAATGAAGTTAGAAACTTCAAATTTTGGTCAAATGTTTGTAGCATGATCTAGTTGGTTGGTATTGAAAATGGGCAAGATCCGACCGAAGGAACCCCTACAGATGAAATTTCAAATGAGCGATAACTTTCGATACAATGATACTAGCGACTTGCAAAATGCGACAAATATTTATAGTGTGGGTTGGTTAGTTGATTTTGAGAATGGGCAAGATCCTATTGAATGAACGGCAACCTTTACTGTAAACGTTAGTTCAAATGTAAATATCCAAAATTCGAATGGATGAACGATGAAACTTTTCATTGGATCCACACCCACAGCTCAAACTGACCATATGGGAAATTCACTTTTAATGCATATGGCGGTTGCCAGTTGGAAGTTTTGGTATCACAACTAGGTCTGTACAAGTCTAGGGTATATACGCTTTGGACTCCGGTTTTGATTCAGTATGGCTCAAATGAAAGGTTATTATCACCGTAATAAGGTCGCGTTTAGAAGGCGTGGTTTCACAAGCGGTTTGAATTCAAATGCAATTTCGCCGCTCCACAAACCGCGGCGGTGGCCGCAACGGCGAGTCGAGCGGTTTATACATTCATCGTCCTAAAGCCGCCGCGGCTGCCGATTTTTGCGCTTATACACAGCGGTGCGCCGCTGCTCAATCCGCAAGTGAAACCTCTCGTCTGAGGTCGCGGAAGAGATGATGAAATTCACCAACACTGGGCCTTTCTTCATTAATGGGATACACCCAATAGCGACGCCCTTCCATTTTTAGAGCACTGTTTTCAAACAGAAATAAATTTACTGGGTCAAGCACAAACGACATGATGTCGAACAGATTTATTCCTTGAACTAAATTGGTCTCTACTCTCCATCATTGCGTGCAGTGAACATCTCGGATCATCTTTGCATCGCAAGCCATCGCTCGGATCATCTTTGCATCGCAAGCCATCGTTCGGCTCGGCATCGCACGGCGTGCAATGTGAACACCCACCACATCGCATCGCTCGACCCGGCTCGGCTCGGCTCGGCATCGCACGCAGTGTGAACATCCACTAAGTGGATGTTCACACTGCGTGCGATGCCGAGCCGAGCCGGGTCGAGCGATGCAATGCGATTGCAAGCTTTTAAAGCAAGAAAATGAAAAGTCTTCAATTTTAAATGGAATCACGCTTTGAGTGTACACACTGCGCGCGATGCAATGATGAGCCGAGCGATGGCCCGATGTTTTCACAAACTTCTTTGCTTTTTCGTGCGAGTACCGGCTGCTGATTTTTTGCGATGGAATTTAATGGGCTTTGCGATGGAGTTTATGGGCTTTGCGATGCTTTGCGATGTGAAGCTTTTTGGAGCCAGTATGGTGCAAGTACGAGCTGTAAAGTAATATTTGATGTAAGATCACACTGAAAAAAATGCATGTATGTCTGCTTTTATACCCTAGACTTTTAGGCGCGGCGGTGTGGCAGTGTATACATGGAAATTATGAGGGTCATCTCCTGATTCGATTTAGCCATATCTGTCTGTCTGTTCGTTTGCACGATAACTTTCGATAGAATGAAGTTAGAAACTTGAAATTTTGGTCAAATGTTTGTAGCATGATCTAGTTGGTTGGTATTGAAAATAGGCAAGATCCGACCCAAGGAACCCCTACAGATGAAATTTCAAATGAGCGATAACTTTCGATACAATGATGATAGCGACTTGCAAAATACGACAAATATTTATAGTGTTGGTTGGTTAGTTAATTTTGAGAATGGGCATGACCCTATTGAATGAACGCAACCTTCGCTATAAACGTTAGTTCAAATGTAAATATCCAAAATTCGAATGGATGAACGATGAAACTTTTCATTGGATTAAACTGACTATATGGAAAATTCACTTTTAATGCAATGGCCGTTGCCAGTTGGAAGTTTTGGTATCACAACTAGGTCTGTACAAGTCTAGGGTATATACGCTTTGGACTCCGGTTTTGATTCAGTATGGCTCAAATGAAAGGTTATTACCACCGTAATAAGGTCGCGTGGTTTCACAAGCGGTTTGAGCAGCGGACACCGCTGCGTATAAAGGCATAGAGCAGAAGCGGCGGTTTACATATTTACTGCCGGTGCACATGGACGTCCAAATGACGCCTGACGCTGCGTCACTTTCTATCGGTTAGGAAGAAATACATTACGGGCAATGAAGCGATGCACATGGCCGCAGATAGCTATCTGGGATGACGCTGGTTTCTGCTCCTATCTGCGTCATTTCACGCGTCCGCATATCAATTTTTAATAAGCCGGCCTACATACATTCGAACCCGGAACACGGACACGGTCACAATGTCTGATTTGTATGATGTTTCTTAAACCATTCGCTTGAGGATCACTTTTAAGTGCCAACTAATTAATTATTGTTAATCGTTGATCGTGACTACTACAATTGACAATTAATTTTGAAAAAAAAAAAAAAAAATGGTGGGAAGGGCGCTCTCAGCTCGGACGGGGGTTTGTAAGGGGGGTGAAAATGCGATATTCCTTACATTTTAGAAGTGATGGCCAAAAAACGGTTTATTTAAAACTAAAAATAACATAAATTGTAAATTCCGGTTCGCTATTATGTGGCCCGGCTTATATAATACAGAGTGACGCTGCGTCCTATCGCATCATGTGAGTTGAAATGCAGTTAGGTATCAAAGAAGGAGGAGCTTAAGTGACGAGGCGTCCGGCGTCATTTGGACGTCCATGTGTACCGGCTCTTACACTGAATTCAAATGCAATCTTGCCGCTCCACAAACCGCGGCGGTGGTCGCAACGGCGAGTCGAGCGGTTTATACATTCATCGTCCTAAAGCCGCCGCGGCTGCCGATTTTTGCGTTTATACACAGCGGTGCGCCGCTGCTCAATCCGCTTGTGAAACCTCTCGTCTGAGGTCGCGGAAGAGATGATGAAATTCACCAACACTGGGCCTTTCTTCATTAATGGGATGCACCCAATGGCGACGCCCTTCCATTTTTAGAGCACTGTTTTGAAATAAATTTACTGGGTCAAGCATACAAACGACATGATGTCGAACAGATTATATTCCTTGAACTAAATTGGTCTCTACTCTCCATAACTGCGTGCAGTGAACATCCCGGATCATCTTTGCATCGCAAGCCATCGCTCGGATCATCTTTGCATCGCAAGCCATCGTTCGGCTCGGCATCGCACGGCGTGCAATGTGAACACTCACCTCATCGCATCGCTCGACCCGGCTCGGCTCGGCTCGGCATCGCACGCAGTGTGAACATCCACTAAGGCTAGATGAATGCTGAGGCGAAGGTTGGCGAGCTAATGCAGTGTGAGGGTTCTGTGGAGCGAAGGAATAAATGTAACAGCGAAAGTTTCAACGTTAGGTGAAGCGGTTTTTGCGTGCCGTGAGCCTGTGCTTGTGCCAAAAAATCTGTGTCACCCTGCATCATTGCACCGCGTAGGCAGCTTCTTCTGGTTCCAAGGTGTGAATCGAGCGGCAACGAACGTGTGAACTCGTTGCGCACGTCCAACAATGCTTGCAACGGACGAACTTTGTACACTCGTGTGGCCCTGGGCTAAAATATCCTTTACGTAACAAAAGGTCATAGGCCCAAATTTAGTGTACTAGCGTAACATCTCAATAAACTTATCGAGTACCGCACCTAAACATCGACAGTTTCAAAACCAATTGTAATTCGGAGTTGCATGTTATACCAGTGGCCTATTACCATGTTTCAACAATGACTAACAACTAATCACGTATCGGTTACATGATTTCAGCCGCTTTTTATTACACATAACATACATACACATATTTTCATGTTGAGTGTTTTCACTGGTATGCGCGGCTACAACTAATGTACGAATACGCGTCTATTGCTGAATATTTCTGCTTCGCCGTTTCCCGATAATAATTTCTACTAAAAATACGAGTGTTTCTGACATTTCCTCAAAAAGAAACTATGTACTCATACTGCCTCCTTCAACTCCCTATGGGTATATTACATATTAGGGCTGAAGATCACTGTTTTCTGCCAGCACTGACCATTGTCCACGTTCGGCTTCACTTACCAGTTGCGTTCCAGTTATATCACATTAATTGGCCTATTTAGCATTTAAAATAAACAAATTCGCAATGTCTACAGAAAGAATTCAAGAGGCGGAATTGACTATCGAATGACTATGGGCTACAATCGTAGGCCTCGAAGTTGCAAACAATTACCAAAGGTGTACCAACTTGAGCTTATGCAACCAGTGGACTCAAGAAGAAAAGATGTTATTGGTTTCGCCAAGCCATCAGCAATCAGCGATTCGGACAACATATGGATGAGGTCTGAAGTATGGTAGTGGTAATGGGGCAGCAGACTCTGCTAACATCAAATGGAAATCGCCCAACCAATAACACAACATGACCATTTCGTTATTATTTATTTTTTCATTAATTTATTTTGTCAGGCATTGCTAATAGTAGTCATTGAAAGCGTCCAGTTAAAATGCTTGCCCGCGCTGCCGCGCTTCTTTGACGCACTCTGTTCACTAAAAGGCAACAGACTAAAGTCGTTGAAGCGAGCCATGCCATGGCTGCAGAGCTAGCCATCGCTAGTCAGCTTCAGTCAGTCTTCTGTTCAGCTTTCACTTTGCCATTTTGCAGGCGGAACGAGTGTCTCGGAAGTGTTACTGGGGGCCCGGTCGAAGAAAGCCAAAAGAAATGCGCTACTATTTATTTGTTGACTCCATCACACTGTCTTTGACCCCAGCGGCAATGGATTTTGCAGTCATTGCTTCTAAAGCTGCTTTTGTTCAGCTCTAATCTGCTATTTATCATTTGACTCCAAAGATGCAAATATCTCCATCTATTTTATGTCCGGTATCGAATCTTCTCGGATCCATAGGGTATTGTTCGCTGATGATCTTGGATGAGTCAGAATGGAGAAAAGGCCAACAGCCGTAACGACCGATGCAGATGATACCACTGAAGTCGTTCTGCTGATGCTTCGGCTCATCTTAGTCGAAATGGCAGCTTCCATGACTATCAATGGTGTAATAAGTACATTAATAATATTTTCGTAATGTTTTGGTTTGGCTGGAAGAACGGTTATGTTTGACATGTTATTGTTTCATCAGCGAGAGATAGTGTGGGCTGCCTGCAACCACGTAATTGGCATTTTACAGGTGAAGAAGAAAGGTGAAAGAGTGTTGTACATAGCTAAACCCACAACTTGTTTGGGGGGAAAACACAATAGTTCTCAGCTAATTATTCGGATATTAAAGTCGAGTAAAAATGTGAAATTGAATTAAAATTTCCCTTTGATGAAGAAAAGAAAATCTTCATCGAGCTGTTGATTGAGATTGAATTTTTATGTTTCGATCTTGTGTGAAAACAGTTTAGTCAATAACGTCTCATCATGCGACTGTCGATTGCCTTGAGGAAAACTTGTATTACTTGTATTACAATTTGAATGTATTTTGGAATATGTCGAATCAAGTTTTGTGAACAGTATTTAAATTAAGTAAGATCGGTTTTAGTTTATCAGACAGGGTGGTTTCGGCTACTTCAACTTATTTCACTTATTTTCTTAGGAGACAACATAACATTTGTAAACAACAATAGAAAAGTGTAAGTGCCAATAGAATTTTCACCGTCTTCTTTACGGCAGAAGCATGAATGCGCAATTTTCACTTTTTTGAGTTTTTTAACTGGTTGTTTTTCTTCTACTTAGATGTAAAATCTACTTAATCTACTAAAGCATGCAGGTGAATCATCCCTGGAAGCACCTGATTCTGAATACATGTAAGTCTAATGTGAAACTGATAATTGATTCTTTATGTCCCGTTTCAATGTTTGGTTAAACTTCCAGTTAGCTATCCGGCACACTAAATTAAAATTTAGCGTACGCAACGCTAAGATATGATAATGCTGTAGAAAAATCAGCTAAAGCAGTAGAAAATCAGCTGATTTTCTTGGCGGAATTCTGCCGCCTGTTCTATTCTATTCTATGACTGTACCGTCTCTCAGCATTAGTTTGGGGCTGAGTTGGTCTCGAATCTCTATTTCACCGAATGAATTTCCAGAACTTTGTTCTTTGTCATCAGTTTAATGGTTTCATTTGAATGTGCAAACGTAAACAGTTCTAGCTGTCAAAATCTCAGCACTCCTTATCGGCTGCTTGAAATTATTGTCCGATACATTTTTAGGAGAAGGATGGGTGCCGTTTAGCGTTTATCTATAGGACAAACTTTAACCAGACACTGAAAACGGCCCTATCCAGCGCAATTGAGTCCGATAACAATTGCAACAACATGTTAGCTTGAAATATGAATGTCGGTGTTTCAGCTTTAGGCAGTACGATTGGGGGCAAGAAATCCTTTTCCATAGTCTTCCTCGTGGGCGCCGCCTTGAACGACAGTGGTTGGTGATTATTGCTAACCAAGTCAAGCGGCCTAATGGCGGTGTGATGATTTGGTTGAGGTAAACTTTCCCCCAGTGTGAGGCGTAAGAATAATACCACGGCCTTTCCCTTTGCCGGTATGCCGTAGAAACCGACAAACAAAGGATAGGATGTGTATGCCAGTAACTTGTTAATTTCCTCGATCCGTCCAGGCCATGGGCGCGTCAACATCTCCAGCATTTCTATGTCTTGTTGACGTTTCGGTAGCATATCTACTTTTCGGAAGTGCAGTTGCTAGCATGCACCCCCTATCCGACAAGTTCGGAGCACTGTGAGAGTTCTGTTAGTACCCACCACAAGCAGTTTTTGATCGCACCGAGATTTGAACTCCGAGCTCTAGATTAGTATCGTAGAGCGGTGACCGAACGACCACGGCCACCAAGCGAAATCTTCTATATGCTAACGGAACCTCAACTATGACTCGGATAAAGACTGACTCAATGGTTACGACTTTTGGCTATCGTACAATGATAAAGACTGGTTTCTAGAATGTGCGTACTTTCCTGTGCAATGGATCAGAAGGTCCCCAGAACGCACGATTTCTTCAATTAGAGAGTGAATTACTGCGGTATAAATTAAACATCTTTGGAGTTACTGAGATAAGATGGTGGAACAGCGGATAATTTATCTCTCCAAGGAGTAGCACTGTAAAGTTGCACTCCGGCAGAGATACCGGCAGTGGTCGTGAGTCAGGTGTTGGGCTCCTCTTAACCAGAGCCACACGAAGCTGTCTTTTATCCTGGGATCTGGTCTGCAACAGAATCATGACCACCAGGTTCCGGACCAAAATGAGGAACATCACACTAATACAATGTTATGCTCCAACTGAACCTGACAATGTAATGGCGAAAGACTCCTTCTACGAACAACTAAACGCCGTCCAAAGTAGAACTCCTAAAAATGACATGATAACTATGGGCTCAGCTCAGGCATGTGATGGGGAGACACGGTCTTGGGGATCGTAACGACAACGGTGAAAGATATATAGAGTTCTGCAACTTTCACAGTCTCTTCGTTCGTGGTACTATCATATGTTTGAGCATATGTAAGTGTCACCATACACTGTCGATCTCAAACTTGAACTCGACCCTGGTACAAATGTCCTCTGACACACACACACACTTCACAGGTGTGAAGAAAACCGGTCCACTTGTACTAGATTCGTGCTCGAGTTCGACAGTGTATGATGACACCAAGAACCACCACAAAATCAGTTGGTCCTCTGTTGATCGGCAAAGAACACAAAATCAGATCGACCACTTTTCCATTAGTACAATAAAAAATTTAAGACGTGCAAAAAAAGGAGCGTGCCGTTATTGGGATAGGAAGAGGCCATTATCTTATGATCACCAATGTTCGATTGCAGCCGTGCGCCGTCCTAGCGACGAAATATCGCGCCGCAGATTCAACACCGCTCGACTAAAGGTTCAAACACACAGAACGCGTTATAACGCGACGTTCGGCGTTCCTCTACCGTTGCGTTACGGCGGTACGGTTGTATTGCATTGCATTGCATCATCCCTGCCACACCCGTGGCGTTATTACTCAGCGTCACCTTTCGGAACGCGACGTCAACTTTTCGGGTTGTACAAAATTACAAAAGTAACGCGCGTTACCGGCGTTCTCCTCATCAGAACTACTTATGATTCCTGTACAAACTCAACCACAGTACTGGATCGCCCACCCAGATAACGCTGCGTGTGTGACGTAGCCAATATCGCCGAACGCCGTGTTGAGGGGCGTTCCATGAGCGCTGCGTTATAACGCGTTCTGTCTGTTTGAGCCTTAAATGTGCGACGCGATAAAAGAGAATATGCTTGTTGATCATTGATCATTTGATCCGGTTCAAGATTATTTTTGCCATCAGTTTGGCTTGGAGACTTCTGACAGAAGACAAAGACCTCCACGGTCGAGTTTTCAAGTAAAATAACGCCTTATACTATTATAACATAATTCTCACACTTTCGTGGTCGTCTTGCACGTGGATAGCTGCAAAGATGCAAGGCCTAATGAGTGCTTCTATCCATACGAAACCACTAAGGGAATTTGAAAACAAAAAATATTTGGTCCCGTTGCAGGGCTGGAGTTGTAGATGACCCTGTTTCGAGTAGCAAAAAGTGCCCGGTGCGTTACCGAGCAAAGCTACAGACGCGTACTAAGTTGGTGTGCACAATGAAGCCAAGTGTCACATAAATTCCAATTTTCGATGAAAATATCCTTTTGATCAGGCCGTAAGGATATTCTTGGGCATAAAGTAAAATCTAGGTAATACGGGAATCTCTGAGTCGAGGTGATCAGGCGAATGGACAAGAGTGCCATGCCAAACGACAAGGGCGATTTGGCCTAGACTTGATCCGAGACGCTCTACCGTACTGCTATCATTAAGCAGATCACACATCGGCAGGGTGGTGGGGGTCATCACAGGGCACTGTCCTATTGGGGAAATAGCCTGGAGGCTGCGCCTTCCGCACCATGATTACTGAGGACGTGGACGAGGAGGAGAGCGTTAGTCACCTTCTGTGCAACTGCAGAGCTTTGGCGGGCAGGAGGAAGAGATTTCTTGGTTCCTCGTTCTTTTATGACTTGGAAGACCTCAACAACGTTAGTACGACAAAACTCAATCGTTTTATTGCTAGCACCGGCTGGTTTTAAAACCTAGTTTTAGGGTAAGGTAAAGAGAATTTCTGGAGGTATCACAACGGACCCAATTGTGCTGTGATCCATCATGGCAGCCCCTGCACCTAACCTAACCTAACCATGGAAGTCAGGACTAAAGAAAACTGGAAATAGGATACGGTATAAGGGGAACGGAACAGTCCGGTTGCGGTGAGGTAATAGAGGAAATAAAGAAACTGGAGTGTTGTTGAAGTCGTTTTTAAGCCTTTGGTGTTGACATAAGCTCATTCTCGGACATGAAGTGTTGTTGTTAATTGCCTTGACCCCTCCAGGTGCATAAGCGCGTCAACATCGCTTGCATAGGTATGTTTTGTTGACGTTTCGATAGCATATAGATTTCGGATGGTGCAGTTGCTAGCATGCACCATCACCTCCTATCCGACCCGTTTTTTACTGACGAGCTTGGAGCGCTGTTGGAGTGCTAACAATATCCGCAGGCAGTTTTCATTAAATTGCCGGGACCGAACATATGTCCTCTAGATCGTAGAGTGGTGACCGAGATTTCATGACTACCGACCGCGTCGGACATGAAGTTAAATCTACTTAATAGGGGGTTGTTTGAATAGGTGTGAGGGCCCAATGCACTAAAATGTTGTTAAAGGCGTTGACATAGCAACGTTGACGCAATGTTGACACAACATTGACACGCAAAGTTGATGCAACGTTGCCGCAACGTAGAAAGAAATAATGTATTACGTTGACCCTAAATAGGGTGAATGAATCAAAAAATTTTCCGATTAATTTCCCCTATTCATGGTTAATATTGCGCTCGGTGGCCATGTGCTCTCGGTCACCGCTCTACGATGCTACATCCAGGGACGAAGAGCTTGGATCCTTGGCACGAAAAAACTGCATATGGGTACTAATAGAACTCCCATAGCACTTTGACCTTTCAGTATAAAGACGGCGCGGATAGGAGCTAGCAACTGCACTATCGGGAAAATATATGCTATCGAAACGTCAACAGGGCTTAGTATTGCAAGAGATGTTGACGCGCCTATGACCCTGGAGAGGTCAAGGTAGCAAACAACATGATTAATATGTATCTGAATTTAATCACAACGTTTGAAAACCTGAACGCAGCCAATATTGTCTTTGTGAAACAGACATATACATGACCCATGATGATTTTTTTTTCAATAAGGGAAAAGTTTCCGTGCTAGCAACAATTTCGCCTGAACATGAGTGGCATCATCTCCAGGAGTAGGACAGTTCATCTCCTATTGGCATCGGACACTACAAAACTATCGAACTGCGGGAGAAGCCCTCTACTTTCCGGTTTCATTTTCTTTTCTTATGGAGATGTTCGAGTTATGGAGGTTCGAGTTATCGAGGTCCAACTGTAAACATATGCAATTGTACAAAAAAAAAAACCTACTAAAAAAAACGTGTGAAACAAAAACAAAAATTTATGTTGAAGTATTGCACTCTATTTAATGGCAATTAGTATCTTCTGGTAGATTTGTTGCCTAGCAGCAATATTTGCTCATTTTGCAACACTTTTTTTTCTAATTCCTTTGTTTAATCATGTGAAATTGCTCGGTTTGTTGTTTTTATTTCTTTGCCATGAGATACTTTTATCTCATCCACTTAAAAAAATGTTCAATAGTGCTCCGATAATTGGGTCAAAGAAACTTTTTACCGATTCATTATCGAAATTTTCTCTTTCATCAATTGTTGTTAATTTGTCGGCTTCTTAGGTGTATCTATGTATCTTTTTCTTGCTCTCTTTCACGATTTGTCGGCGTGAAATCCAAACAAACTGCCAAAATTTGCCGAATATCTAGAACGAATATAATAACCCGATTTTTTGTTTACAGCCGCTATTGAATTGCATTGATATTCGGAATTCAACCAGCCAACTGCCTGCCTGCCATTAATAAGCATGAAACAATGAAAATGAGAGATATAACGCCGCGAAAAAAGTAGTAACGAAAACAATTAATCAAAATACCGATTTTAAAAATGACCGACAAAGAACACGATTGAGAGAAAAAGATTTTACCCACGGTCAGTAGAAGCGAATAATGAGGCCAGAAAAGTTAATCTTCTGGAAAACAACAGCGAAATACTCGCGTATCTATCCATTCAAGTGGCAGTGTATTGTTAATAGATAGTTAACCCAGTATTATTACGAGATCACCATAAGCTGCTTTGTCATTCGGTGAATAATGAAAACTGAGGGGACTGTAATATGGTTCTGTAGGTGACTATACAAATGACTTTATTGTTGCATTTAAGAATCGAAAGGGTTTAAAAATGTTCACGTTTCCGTTGAATATGGACTCTTTATGTGGAGCGAATTGAAAGCTTCCGGAAACGAGAAAAGAAACAAAAATGATAACGCCATTATTTATAGAGGGTATTCATTTCCGATTTGAGGTCAAAATCATTATCAACACACACAGAATTCAATAGGTGGTTCAGCACAATAGCTGCGCTTCCATCTGCCAAATTATGCGCATCATTTTCAACCGTGTAGCTAGCAATATCTGCTTTCTGAAATCTAAAGACCTCATCCTCATACTGGACCAATGACTCTAAATCGAGCAACAAAACAATTAATCTGTGCAGATTGTATTTTATATACAAGTATATACTGTACTTTTTTTTTGAAAATGAATTTTCATTTGATGTTTTACGAGTACATACTTACTAATTTCGATGGATTAATTTAATGAAACTGTGGAAATTTATTACGAGTATTTCGGATAAATCGTCTTCTTTCTCCTTGACTTTTATATAAAGTATAGTTGGCTAACCTATGGAGAGGTTGTATTGCCATATTTCGGATAAATCGCAATATGTAGTCTGGTTAAAAGTTAAATATTATGCTTTCTATTATTTTAATCATAAATGACACAAAAAGAGCGATGATGTTCATCGGCCCTTGAGGCCTGTCCCATGCAAATACAATTTAATTTTGTTCGATTTGCTTTCAGGTTGTCTATGATTTGCTTTGAAAAATGTTGTCCTTATTGCCTCGATTCAGGAGATACCCATATTTACCAGACGAATGCAAGAATGTCTAGTGCATTCGCGTGAACACCCTGTCATATGATAACCACCTTGCCTATATATCACTTCATTGTCAAGAATGTCCTTCTTTCCACACCAAAGGACTCAAAATGCCTTGAATAGCAGTCTAGTGCATTCGCGTCAACGCCCTCGGTTCTATAATACCCATATTAGTAAAATATAACTTCATTGCCCACAATGTCCTTTTTCCTTCATCAAAGGACTCAAAATGGCATAAATCCTGCCCAAAGGACTCAAACCCAATGCGTTGGTCTCGTCACCCCGAATCAGAAGATATCCATATCCACTACTTTGCCTTAACCCCTAGTGGGGCATAGCGCGTCAACTATACCCCTGCGCTATCGTACTTTGTTTTGGACAATGGGGCGCAACTCCCCAAACGACTTACCCAGCGCCTTACACTCCTTTGCCACAGATCGACGCCATGTGATTCTAGGACCCCCTCTTGGTCGGCCTTGGTTGCAAATAGCGCTCCATTTCATGGCGAGCAATGCAGTCATCAATCCTCCGGAATGTTTGGCCTATCCACTGCCATTTTCGCCTGCGAATCTATTCGTCGATTGGCATCTGACCCGTACGCCGACATATGTATGTAGCTCTTTATTTGATATTTTTTTCGGGCCAAAAAATTCTTAGAGTTCGACGAAGACATGAGTTGACGAAAACTTGCAACTTTCTAGTAACTCTTACGGAAACTTTCCATGTACTGCTCCCATACAAAAGCACAGACAGTACCAGAGCGCGAAACAGGCCCAGTTTGGTCTTGATGCTGAGATAACTGCTTTTCTAGATTTTGGACAGCATTTAGCCTGGTTGATACGATGAGCGATGCCCTGCTCCGTACCACCATTTTCGGCAAGAATGCTACCCAGGTAGACGAAGTTATCCACCTGCTCCACAGGCTGCCCATTAATATTGATGGCAATAGGTATAGGATTTCTTTTTTGCAATGACGGGCTAAGAACCCTGGTCTTGTTGGTGTTAATTTTTAGCCCAACCTTTCTTGCCTCCTTCTCGAGATCTAACGCCATTGCGGACAGATCCATGATTTTGTGCGAAAGTAGGCATATGTCGTCAGCGTAGTCAAGATGTTGTACATATGCTGTTAAAGTCCATTGAATTCCTCTGTCTAGTCCGAATAGGGCTGCATGCAACACATCGCCGATCACTATGGGGAATAGGATCGGTGAGAGGATGTACCCCTGTCGAACTCCACTGCGAATCTCAAAGTCCCCCGACACCTTACCTTTATGCAGAATGCGACATTTCGCGCCTTTATATGTTGCTTTAATGATAGTCACAAGCTTCTCAGGGATGGCTTTCCTGCGCAAGGCCGCGCATATAAAGTCCTGGCTCACACTATCGAAAGCCTTCTCGAAATCGATGAAAAGCAAGTGAAGCGGAGAATCGTACTCAACGCATTGCTTGATGATGATTCGCAAGGTGTTAATGTGATCGACACAGGATCTGCTCTACATCGATTGTGCTTTCTAAGTGGGTTATACTCATATATAGTAGATTTGGTTTCTGTTTCATTCTATGATCAAGACAGTCCTTTGGTCTTGACGCACATCTGCAGCAGAACCATAATATAACTGTGTGGTACTTATAATAACCCAAAGAAGCTACGTATCAACTTTGATTGAAATCGGACCACGAGAAATGCCTAGAGAAGCGATCTTTGAAAAGGCTTAGGCGAGTAACTCTGGTTTGGTTGATTGATCGAAAGGGGCTGCTATGACACAAAGAGCACACTTAGACATTTAGGGTCCGTTGTGATACCACCATGGATTGATAATCCACCGACAAAAAGCCTATTCATCAAACCAGGACCCAAGGGCACGTTCTTCGATAAGTCAATGGCCAGTGATAGATAACTCCAACAACATTCCAAATGTGCCTCCTACCCAAGAGCAGCAATCCAAAAGAGCGGTAAGAGTTCAGTGTAGGCCATATTTGTTTGGTTACAAGGCTTGTACTGCCAATACTCCATCTAGTGTTTGCTCTGTCATTCGTAGCAGTCGTTAAGGCCAGTTTACAAGTTTTCAGAGGCATTCCTTAACTACGGAAACTATCGCTGACCATATTGATTGTGCCTTCACGAGCCAGCTCATCCGCCTATTCCGACAAATCCACTATGACAGGCATCTAAAATAATACTGAAAAAAATTCCCATCTCTAAGATTGGATTATGACAGTTCACTACTGCCCTCGAGCTGGTCACTGTAATGTCAAGTGATTTAATCACCGATATCAGTATAGATTACAACAGCCCTGGCGGTCATAACATTGCGCCCCAACCACAACAGGGTTTCATAAATCGCCGTGATATTGACCGAAGTTAATTTGACATGTAAGTAGAGTGTGAAAAGTGCAAGTGTGATAAGTGTGATTCCGATTCTAGTGTTCAACTTGTTTGAAACTCGAGTTAAAAATCAGTCGGATCGTGTGCGGACAGGTTGCAACTGCGGTTGAAACTGGTTGCATCGTAAACTGGTTTGCAACTCGAGTTTAAAACGAGTTGCATCATGTACGGAAGACCTTAGAATGCTGGTGCAGTTGGAGATGATTTCATGGATTTATATCGGAACATTATAAATGACGCATAGTGGATCGCATCTTTGACCAATAGGTGGTTTTAAATTGAGATGATTTTAGCTCTGCTGCTTGAGGGGTTGTAACCCTCAGTATACAGCCCTAGAAAGCGAAAAATTTACATGCATTGCCTTAACGGGGGCTCTAAAAACTACACCGACTGCTACCTTGTTGAATTTGCTTCCTTGGACATTTTTGCAGAGCAGATGGCGGCGATTACGGCTGTTTGCCTTCGTGAAACTGGTCATTGGGCCGCATCAACCATAGGTCACTCGACTGTATTGATCAACCTTGATATATTGTACCTGAAGAGACCGACTATAATTCCCCGAAATACTTGTTCGAGAACCTCTAGGAATCATTGGCCAGAAATCGCTTTTAGGGAATCAGATGCTATTAGCATTTTTGCTGATGGTTCTAAAACTAACGAAGGAGTGGGGGCTGGCGTATATTCGGAGGAGTTGGATATTAGCTTGTCGTTCCGTATCCCGGATTTTTCGTTTTTCCGGTGGAAGTTACAGCAATATCTAGAGCTCTAGCCTGGTTGTCGTATTGTAAAATGTTGTATCTGGAAGGGAGAGCATAATCTACACGGATAGCCAACCGACGATTAAATCGCTTAGCCCTGTTCTGGTAAATTCGAAGTCAGTATTGGGTTATTGCAACGCTCTCACAGAGATGGGAAGACTCTTCACCATTTCCCTGTGTTGGGTACCAGGCCATAGT
Organism: Chloromyia formosa; assembly: GCA_964017055.1. Taxonomy (NCBI): domain Eukaryota; kingdom Metazoa; phylum Arthropoda; class Insecta; order Diptera; family Stratiomyidae; genus Chloromyia; species Chloromyia formosa. The sequence continues at coordinate 57,456,782 of OZ024813.1, read as the reverse complement.
GGCTATGTTGCGTAGCACCAGGATGCTTCTAGTTTCTTGAAAATTGGCTATCAAATATACGGTGATAGGGCCTGCATCAGATGGAGTAATGGCAATACATATCATGTGGCTAGACAGATGTGGCCCAAACTAGATCCCAAACGATTCTCTGGGTTGCTAATGATAAACAGAATTCATCTCAGAACTGTCGTAGGAGTATTAAATGGGCATTGATTAATTGGGGAGCATGCTAGGAGATTTCGTCTTCTACATAATGATTTTTGCAGCAGCTGTGGGGACGAGGAAAGTGTGTCTCATCTTCTGTGTATCTCTCCGACCCTGGCGAGTTTTAGGAAGTGCCTCCTTGGTTCCTACTTTTTCACTAATCTGGATGACTTGACAGAGGTAAATGTTGGTTATTGTTGTAGCAGAACCTGCCGGCATTGAAGGGATTTGGCAGCCCTTGGCCGTTACATCAGTAACTCTGTGGGAGAGGGTAAATGTTGGTCGGCTTCATCGTTTTATTATGAGCTCTAGCTGGTTGAACGATTGAGTTTGTCTCAGGTTGCTGAGTCTCCGGGGGTTGCTATTGCCTCTATTCGCTTGATTTCGAATTAGTTGTTAATTAATTTGGGAATATTATTATTATTTCACCGGGCGATGCATCGTGATTCGCGACTTGGCTAATAATGGCTAGTAGAGGCTAATAGAGCGAGCAAAGTGAGCGTTCTAGTGCGGTATACTGCGGGTTGCAACCCCTTAGCCGGGCATTACACATTGCGTTTTTCTGCGGGAATAGCAATCCCGTAACAAAAAAAAACATTATCGCAGCAAAAGACGAACGCGTACATTTAAATGGAACCCTTTACACTTATGCGTTGCGAAAACGCTGCAGTTACTTGCCACGTTCGGGAATCGTTTTACTGCAGCAAGTTCAACGACAGCGGGAAGACTTATCCCGCAAAAAACGCAGTGAGAAGATGAACACACGGTGGTATAGTATGCACCCAGTAGCGAAATTCTTGTCGTTGAACTTGTTGCAGTAAAACGATTCCCGATTGCGGCAGAAAATTGCAGCGTTTTCGTAACGCATAAGTGGTGTAACGCATTCTATTTAAATGTACACGTTCCTCTTCTTCTGCGACAAAGCGTTTTTTTTATGGGATTGCTTTACTCGCAGAAAAACGCAATGTGTAATGCCAGGCTTAAGCAGCAGAGCTCGCGTAGCACCAGCATTGAAAGGCTTAGTTTCCAACTTGAGTTTCAAACGAGTTACGTCATGTGCGGAAGGCCTAAGGAATCTCGAGTTGCAAACCATTTTGCGATGCAACCAATTTGCGACCTCTGTCCGCACACGGGCCGACTGATTTACAACCCGAGTTTCAAACAAGTTGCACACCAGAATTGGAATCACACTGGCACTATCCACAATCTACTTACCTGTCAAATCTGACGATCAAAATATCGTCAGATCGATCTGACGACGGATTGCATCGTATATGGGGGCTATAAGGCAACACCTTTTTTTTGGCGATTTCCTACTTGGGTATACCATTTTGGGGATTTCGCCAAGAAGAATGTCGTAACAAGAACTGATATAATACCGAGGGCCACATACAAAGCGTAGTCCAAAAAATATACACATACATAATATGCAACCGGTTTTAAAATACATACTCTCAGATAGACATCTATACCTGCATTTTAAATTCAAACCAACAAAAATGGAAAAGAAATAATGCATTTCTGCGAAAATAAATAATAATATCCGATTACGAAGCAAAATTATCTCAAAATCAATTTCGTTAACGTTCAGTAAAAGTTTCAACAACGAATCATAACTTTCGCTGCAATAAATGCATCAAACAGGTAACGCATAATAAATGATTCATAAGCCGCCGCTTTATCTACTACTCGTATCTATTCATATGTTAGTGTTATGATATCTTGATCTTGCTTGTATAAATGGAGGTAAAAAGAAATAGCCACAAATAGACAATAACTGATCATATCCTAAAATCAAATGCTCGTCGAATCTAATAATGTATGATGTAGAAAAAAGTCACTTGTCATGCGTAGGCGGAACACACCTCTTGAACATTAATGTCAGAACGGTGAGCAGTAAGCTTATAAGTAGTTATAGGCACAAAATAGGAACAAAACTATGCAAATAACAAGCCTCAATACAAAATAAAAATTTCAATTGCGTAATGTACTTAAATCAAATACTTGATTTTTTCCGTTAATATCATCTAGCGCCTACATACCTTTGTTATTCAAATATTCTCAATATGTAGTCTCAAGAAATTTTTTTTGTGGATTTTCGCATGATGAGATTTTTTTTTTGCCGCACAGAAAAAGATGAGTAAATGGGAGGTATCCATGAATGAGGTGAGATAATGTTTTTTTTAGTTTATGTGACATTTCAGCGATTAAATTATACATCTCCAGAATAATATTCATTCAAGATCTGAATACCTAAAGCTTACTTAAGGAAATCACGTTTTGGAGCTTAAGATCAATATCTAGCCTCTACCGAGATTCCGAACTTGAACATCTAAAATATTTTCAGAACTATTTTTTTACGTGAAAAAACTCCGTGAGTACTAAATATTTTATTAGGTGTACAACTTTGCTTCCGCCGTTTTCCGACAGACGGCTGCATCGGTGAGGGCTGATCAAAATACGTAGTTCAAAAGTGTCACAAAGTGAGTTTGGACGTCTGTGAACGTATCGACATCCCCGCATTAGTAAAAGTTGTTCGCATTTTTAATAAGATTCGCGATTCAAAATGTCTGTTTTCGAGTCAAGTTCTCGTCATTTGCGGGCAGTTTTGATCTTCTGCTTCCATTTGAAAAAAAACTGCAGCTGAGGCTCATCGAATGCTCTCAGATACTTACGGTGAGATTGGTCTGAGTGACAGAACATGTCGTGAGAGTGGTTTCAACGTTTAAGTGGCGATTTCAATGTCGAGGACAAGCATGGTGGTGGGAGAGAAAAAAATTTTAAAGACGACGAATGGAAGTACTGCTCGATGAAGATTCGTGCCAAACGCAAGAAGAATTAGCTGAATCACTGGGAGTGACTCAGCAAGCCATCTCGAAATGCCTCAAGGCCATGGGCATGATTCAGAAACAAGGAAATTGGAGGCGATTATTTCCATGCGAACAACTGCTTCAAAGGCAGAATCGAAAGGGATTTCTACATCGCATCGTACCCGGCGACGAAAAATGGGTCCGTTACGATAATCTCTAGCGCAGAAAGTCATGGGGAATGCCCGGACATGCCTCAACGTCGACGTCAACACCCAATATTCACGGCGCCAAGGTTATGCATTTGGTGGGACCAGCTCGGTGTGATATACTACGAGCTACTGAAACCGAATGAAACTACTCGTATCACAGGAGATAGGTGCCGAACGCAACTGATGCGTTTAAGTCGAGCATTAAAGGAAAAACGATCACAGTACCAAGAGAGACACGACAAAGTCATCCTCCAGCATGACAATGTTCGGCCACACGTCGCAAAAGTGGTCAAGACATACTTGGAAACCCTGAAATGGGAAATTTTGCCCCACCCGCCGTGCTCCCCAGACATCGCTCTTTCCGACTACCATCTGTTTCGTTCCATGGCACACGGCCTGGCTGATCAGAATTTTCATTCGTACTAAAATATAAAGTCGAAAAATGGATCAAATCATGGATCGCGTCGAAAGAGGCCTCCTTTTTCTGAGATGGAGTCCGAAAATTGCTGGAGAGATGGGCGAAAGTTGTACTTTGAATAATACATCTGTAAGTACTTTTTGATAATTAAGCTTGTAATTCCAGGGAAAAACTTGGGCCTAGTATTAAGACAGGAAGCTTAACTGGAGGCTGAACATTCAGGAATGTGTCAACCAAGTCATCATAGCATTGTACTGCTGCATGCGGCTATAGGTTTTGCAGTTCTACACTCTTGTATAGTGTTGTTGTATGGTGGAACGTCCTTTGTACGGAGGCCAATCGCAAATTGTTGGGTAAGGTACAGAGAGCCGCCTGCTTGGCAATCAGTGGAGCTTTTCGGTCGACTCCATCTGCGGTGTTAGATATAATGCTTGTCTTGTTTGCTTTCTCTGGACATTCTAGCAGAACAATTGACGCAAACTCAGCCATACGTATTCAGGAGATCAGTCGCTGGAGTACCGGGCGCTCCACAATTCGAAATAATACAGAGCTGTTGATAAAATGTTGCAACCGGCCGATGTTAACGTTCTTAAGGTCGTGACTAAAGTAGAAAGACCCCAGCAGTTCCCTCCTTCTTATAGCCAGGGCAAGACGTATACATAGTTGATGAGAGGTACACTCATCCTCATCCCCACAGCTCCTACAGAGGTCATTGTATGGAAGCTCTAGCCTCCATCATATTCGCCGATTAGGTAATGCCCTGAAATCACCCCAACAGGTTTCTTCTATTGAATACCAGCAGCTCCGCAGAGCGCATAGGCCAAAGTTGCCTAGCAACATTACAGGTCCCGCCATTACTCCATCTGGCGTTGGCAGTTCTAGACGCGTCACCATTTTCCATCGTTTTGCATGCTGCTAAGGACACCCAAATATGGCGATGACTTAGACTTGCCACACTAGTTGTGCCCTTGCCCTCTCTAGCTAATACATCTGCTTTGTAGTTACCATTAAAGCCACTATGCGATCCCCGCTTTAGTGATAAAAGATAACCTCGGTCTCTGACCATAAGCGAGGAATGTAGACCAGTTCCAGACAGGCCTTTAGGATGGTCTCCAACCATGAATAGGCAATATCCAATCCGTGCTACAAGTCCACTGGAGTGATGCCATCAGGTTCAGCTGACTTGAACGATTCAAAACATGATATAGCCTACCGATTTTCTTCTTCTGAGAGAGAAGAGCTGAGGGGCAAGAATTATGGCAACTACCTGGGCGAACCGGTAGCTCACTGCGTAGAGGTGTATCAGTCTAATGCCTGTCTACGGTCGTTAAGGGTTCAAGTCCCGTTCACGGCATTCGTGGTCATGGATGTTTGTGTTGCCTTCCCTCTGTGGTGCGGAGCATACATATAATAATAAGCCACAACAGCTCCCGAATTGTCTCAGGTAGGTGGCTAAATGGGACCAGGAGGTGTATGATGGCAACGTGCATCGTCCGAAACTGGTTTATGCCAACGAAACGTCAGCTAAGCCACATGTAATAGTTTACGCACTATGCAAATTAGTACGACCCATCCTGTTTTAGTAGAAAGCTGGGCATGGACAGGATACTATGAAGTCTAGAGGCTTCACCAGAGTCCTCAATGCGCTCCGAAAAATCGCATCATTAACTACGTTTCTCACGTATGAGTTCCCTCTTGAATAGGCGCAGATATTTTTTATATGAGTTCTACTACAACTGTAATTCTGTGGACTTAGTCTTATTAAGAAGCTCCTGCATAAAATCCTGAGCTCAGAAAATTGTTCATTAGTTATACGGGATGTATAACATCCACTCGCATTCACCTAAAGATGCACCTGCAACCATATTTTATGAGGGTCGCCTATTGTAAGAAAAACTTAAGCCACAGAATTTGTCTTGTATAGTATATCCTACGGTGTAGTAAATTTTAAGAAATATAATTCTAAGGATGGAAAAATATATGTAAGAAACACCTTTAGATCTTAAAATCGTAGTTGTAACAAGTTTATTTTGTAAGAAATTTCCAATTGTAAGTCAATTGTGTTATACGAAGATTTACAATTAGCATAGTTCTAAGAAATACGTATTAGGAAATAGGGTAAGGAAATGTGTATATAATAAGATTTGAAAATAAAGAAGCCAGTTGGTATTTTGCCGATGTCGGGCGACCGGTAGCGCAGTGTGTTGAGGCATCAGCCTCATGTTTGACTACCGGCGTTTCGGATTAGAATCCCGTCCACGACGACGTTCGTGGCCATGGATGTGCAGGAGGTGCATGCTGGCAACTGCATTCTCTGAAACCAATTTATGCCAACGAAACGTCAACTGGGCCACATGGAACAGTTGACGCGCTATGCCCCACAAGGGGTTAGGGCAATTGAGTAGACCGGATTGCTCTTTTCTCTTTGCCTGATGACTGGCACAATCTAGACACTGCAAAAAAAAGGCTTGGCTAGGGCCTTCCCCATATCATCCAACATTTTCCTTTTAGATGGCCGACCAGACAGAGGAGGTAATTTTTCAAAGAAAGCCTTGTGAAGTAATAATATAGTAATCCGGCCATAATTTGGGGCGCTCGAGATGTCCCTTGCTTTTTCGTCCTATGTTCCTCGAGTATCGACTAGACGACATCATGGACTCTGTACGCATCTTGCCTTTCCCTCTAACGGGCTTTAGAATGAGGCAAGTGATTCCTCCTATCCTCCCTCTAGGGCCAAGTCTCACCTCACTAGAGATTCAGCAGCGAGTGTATCTTTAGAAGAGCTGGGACCAGGCTAGACCAAAACCGCAGCTGTAAAAGGGACCCTATTACAGCTTGTGCTGGGCACACTCCCGCTAGGGCCAGGTTTACCCAGAAGCAAGTGGAACTCTAGAAGACCCGGTACCAGGTGCAGGGTCAATATCCAAGTGCCTCGACGGCCGGGATGAATGACTGAGTGGTATACCTCTCACTCGAGCTGGATGATTGGAGGCATATCCGAAAGCCTCGACGGACCGGACACAACCGCCACCCGAGATAAAAGATTACTACGTTAACACCTAGGCCAAATTATTTAAATTTGAGTTCAACTATGCGACGTTTCAAATTAAGTTATTTAGTTTGGTGGTAACATGTCTTAAATATTATAACACAAAATTTTTCAAAACTACATCGAAATGTCTAAGAAAACCATTATTTTATCAATTTTTGTACAGCAGTCAATTAAATGCTGGGAGTTTATAGCATTTTCCAAACTGCCTAAACTTTTTCTTAGATGCATTAGGCTTTTTCTCAGATGCATTAGTCTTTTCTTAAATGCGTTAGACTTTTCCCAAATGCATTAGGCTTTTTCCCAAATGCGTTCGACGTTTTCCCAAATGCTCTCGACTGGATCCAATGGAACCATGTAATGAACCACTTGTAATGAACCATATTATGGTCTGGTAGTGCTGCTCCCACCGGCAGATCGAAGCAGGACCTGATGAGTAGTGATTTGTTGGTGGTACGAAACCAGAGGCCGAGGGTCCCATTACACCCGGACCCAAATTCGACCACGTGGGCGTCTGATCCGTCCGGCAATCATTCCATCCTTATCGACTATTTTTTAATCTCCATTTTTATCTCCCTTGTTTGTGTTGTCTTCCCCAGGCCTATGAACTTTTGTTAATACGTAAAGGACAGGGGCAACGAGCGGCGAAAACCCCACCCACATCTCCCGAACTGAGCTACAGCAAGCATAGGCCGCTGCTTAGCTCGTTGAGGGGCCTTTTTCTTCGCCAGATGGCACGGCCCGACCTTCACGGTCATTTTGCTACCTAAGGCTCCGTCCCCACGGGCATCTTCGGATGCCCACCAAACCGTCCGTTGCAACCATGGGTCAGCTTCAAGAATAGAAAGTTATGCAAAGAAGTTGGCAACTTTTCGATTTCTCTCCGCGTGACATTACAGTTTTAATTTTTTTATGCGCGCGTTGCATTTTGTACGAAATTTCACGTGATTTTAACGAAAAATTTTAAACTACGGTATTATTTCGATTTTGATGAAATTTCAAGGCCTGCACCTTCAAAACAAGGGGAAGGTCGATGTTCACATGCGATTTTGAAAAACTTCCCCCATCCCGATATCCAACCCTCAAAAGCAATCCACAGTTTTTCTTATAGTTTTACTCCGATCTTGATGAAATTTGGAAAAGTATACGTTCGGAACAAAAAGCACTATCTACATGAGATATGGAAAAATCACTTCAACCCCTATTCACCCATAAAAGAAAATTTGGCATAAATTTGAGTAAACATCAGTTTAGCCTGTAGATTTCCTTTAAGGATGTGTGAAAGGGGATGGAGGTTGTTTTCCATCTCCAATCTCACGTAGAGAGGGACTTTCCCTTGTTATCGAGGTCCAGTGTTCAAAACAAGACAGTAACCCGAAGATCTAACGTCCGAGTTTCATTTAAATCAAAGTCAAACTGCAGCTAAAAGAGCAACTTTATTTTAATGAGGTAGAAAGGTAGGGGGAATGGGGTGGTATTCCCAATTTTGTGTATCCGCTGAACTTGCCGTTGCCCTTGTTCTGAAGGTACCATCTTCTAAATTTCATCAAGATTGAAGTAAAACTGTAAGATAAACTGTGGATTGCTTTTAAGGGTTCAAAATCTCATGTTGAACTTCTCCTTGTTTTGAAGGTGTAGTCTTCGAAATTACATCAAGATCGGAGTAAAACAATCAGTAAAACTGAGGTTTTTTTAAGAGGTGGGAAGGGGGATGGGGCGGGGCTTAGGGTGGGGTTGGTTTTTAATATCTTATGTAGACAATGACCTCTGAAGGTCGATTGTTCGAAATTTCATCGAAGTTGGAGTAAAACTGCAGATTTAAATGAATTTTTTCTTTTAAAAACCATGAAATTTCCTACTAAATGCACCGCACGCATATAAAAAGTTTAAACTGTGATGTCATGCGCAGAGAGAACGAAAAAGTTGCTCACTTCTTTGCGTGACCTGACCCATGGTTCCATTGGATCCAGTTAATAAGAAAAAAACTAAAACATTTGGGAATAAGTATAAAGCATTTGAGAAAAAGTCGTAAGCATTTGAGTAAAGGTCAAAAGCATGTGGGAAAAGGTCGAAATCATTTGGGAAAAGGTCGAAAGCATTTGGGAAAAGTCTAATTCATTTGGGAAAAGTCTAAACAGTTTGGGAAATGCTATATTAAAGAAACAGAACCCGTCTAATCAAATAGTCTTTCGGGTGAGGTATAGATTAAACATTGAGGCATTGGCCTCTAAGTTTGGGTCTACGTTACAAGTAACCTCCAGATAACATTGGGTTTAGATCAAATTGCAGTAATGTGTACATACGAGTATACTACAAAACCTAAGTCAATTATTGAAAAACGCTTCGTTTACTCAGCTATTTGCGGCATTAGGAGTCACCTTGTAATATGCTATTTAGTATTCATAAGTTTTAAAAGTTTCAATCATTTTCGTATCTTTATGGTGCCGTATCCAAAATATTAATTTCAAAGAAAACGAAAAATTACACCATCGAGTAATTATCGAGCTATGTTTAATTTTTGTCAGCCGTCTACACTGCTCCACAATAAAAAAGTGACGCAACCGCTATTCTTCCTACTGAAAATAGCAAGGAAAGAAAATTGCTGTTTTTGTTACTAGTGCAAGTAGAGTGAAAAGGAATAAACATTTTAAAAAGTAAATTTGCAATGTAACGGTAAATTTAAGTCAATTTTAATAAAAAACAAAAAAAAAAAAAAAAAAAATAAGATTCGGGTTGATAGTGTTGAACAAAAATTCGACTTTAAGGGTGTTGTGTGCTGTGTTTTTAGGCGTTAGCTATTGTTAAGTTAGAAAGGGACCTTCCGCACGGTATTAAGCTACGCCTTTCCGAATATGACCAATGTACTTGTAGACTTAACAGAGAAGTGCCGTGTGGTACTCGAGCCAGCTGTCGTCTTCTGGATTACTTTTTTTTAATGGGAGATTTATAGGATATATACCAGGAAACAGGACGATTCATGAGCGGGGCAATACCGGTCAAGAGGAATATCAACAGATACTCATTTGCTCTAACCTCTTGTGGGGCATAGCGCGGCAAGTATTCCATGTGGCTTAGCTAACGTTTCATTGGCATAAACCAGTTTTGGACGATGCACGTTGCCAGCATGCACCTGCTGTTCCCATTTAGCCGCCTACCTGCGACAAGTCGGGAGATGTTGTGGTTTATTATTACGCCCCGCACCACAGCGGAAAGACAACACAAATGTTCATAGCCGTAACGACCGTAGTCAGACATGATACTGACGCCTTTACGCGCTGAGCTACCGGTCGTCCGATAATCAACAGATGAACCGTCATTTCGACTCAGACTATTCGTAAACGGTTGAGGGAAGGTGCCCTACTTTTCAGATGTCCGGTGAAATCAGTGGCGGATCCAGAGAAGGCCGTGGGGGCCCGGGTCCCCTCTAAAATGTTTGGTATATAGAGCTTGATCTTCGAATATTCGAGCAAATACTCGAAAATAATGAAAATATACGCAAATACAAAAGATACCAGACAAGGGTGGATTCCTTTCCGCTACGCGTTTCTCTTAGATTTTGCTTTATGAAGCTCATGGTGCTAGTGTTGGCACATTTCTACTTCTATGGCAACATCGTCTGAACGAAGACTCTCTCCCTTTCTTTGAAATTTTGTTGTGAATAGACTAAAAAATCTAAAAGTGTCAAGCAACAGGGAGTGTAGAGTATGCTTATGCATATGACATTGATATTACCGTAACTAGTAAATTTCCCGGTGTTTTTAGGGAGGTATTGCGGAATGCCCTCTCACAACAAACCATTTGGGTTAAATACTATGGAGTAGGAGTTAATCGGAAAAAAACTTATCTTGTTCTCTACCGAAGTATAGGATACTTCCAATCGAGCCTCTTCTGCTGCATTAAACTAACCCTGTTTTTACTGATAGGACAAAATTTATATGCAGCTATTTTATTCACGCTTGAGGTCGTTTTTGGTGGACTCCTACAGAGGCTAACCGCAGCTTTCTGGAAAAGATGCAAAGGTTGGCGTTTTTATGGGGCTCTTATGACAACTACTTCTGATTCTGATTTGAACATGCTGTTTAACCTGCTATTCCTTGACATTTTTGGTGAATAGGCGGCCGCAGATACGATGATTCGAATGCATGATACTGGTTAGTGGCTTACTCAAGGCTCTGGATACGCTGCTATTCTGAAAAACCCAAATATTCCGACAATGACTGACCAAATATGCGCTTGACACGTATTGTGTCCTTCTAAGAATATCACGCCAACGTTACGGCGTTTTTAGGAATTTTTATGTAATTCTTGCTAACATTAGTTTCGCTGTTACGAGTAACTGTAGAGCAGACAAGTTCGCCAGGCAGGGTACAAGAAGCGATGCAGCACAAGTTCGTCGGAACATTTATACACCAGTCGCTGGATCCAAACTAGTTCTATAGATTACTGCAATTAGCACGACCAACTGTAAATGGATGAATGGTAAAACATACGTTTCCACAAAGCCGTTGAGGCCTTGATTGGACTCTAGTTACACCGCTAAACTATTGTCGCTAAAAAAGGTCAGACCCAAGGAGCCAGCTATTAGGAATCGCATCACCTGTAATAACTTCTCTAGAAGCAGCGGCGACGAAAAAACGTGGCGCGTTCCCTTTTCTACTCTGTTCCTGCCCTACACTGCCAAAAACATTTCTTGAATCCCACTTCCTGATGGAATTGGATGACTAATCTTATGTTGATGGATAGAAACTCCATCATTTTATAGGAAGTACTGTCTAGTTAAATGATTAGGATTGTTGGTGGTAACAGAACGAACCCTAATTTCAGGGAGGCAATCACTGTTTCTAGGAAGGCAAAAATCAATCATATACTTGGCTGTGATGCAAGTGCTTAATTCACTATGTGGAGTAGCACCGATACCATCTGGATTCTGGATCTGGATTCTCAACGCCGAATGTAGGACTCTAGATCATCTCTATGCAGACGACTGTTCAATTCCTGCCACGACACGCCTCAGATGTGCGGACTGAACACCTTGACGAATTTAACACCTACTTCGTCTCTTGATTTTAGCACCCAACTTATCAGCGACTTTGTTTACTTTATGGACCAAGGAGTTTAAGTTACAACTAATCTATCCCCACAGTGAATCACCCGAAAATCCTTGGTGCCACCTTGGATAGCATGGCAACATCATCTGCTCATGCCCAACGATCTGCAGCAAGGTTCTCAAGGTGCTTTTCAGCAGTACTTGGGGAAAGGACAAGGAAACCCTACTGGTTACTTACAAAGCCTTACCGACTATATCGCTCCAAAAGTTATTTTTGGCAACAATCATATAAGCCTGATTCCCTCTAGAGATGAATGGGCGAGCAATATAATACCCGACTCCTTGGCCATCTGCACAGATGGCTCCAAGACCGATGAGGGAGTAGGTGCGGGTATTTATTCGGAGGGACTATGCATTAACGTATCGGTCCGTCTTCCCGACTACTGCAGCGTCCCCCAGGCGGAGGCTTCGGCAATAGCGGAAGCTCTGTCCTGGCTGGGAAAGCATGTCCTTACTTTAAAGGATATTACTATCTACACGGATAGTCAAGCGGCGATACGGTCGCTGGAATCGGTTATTTCGACATCAAAAACGGTTGTAAATTGTCGGTCGACACTCATGGAAATGAGTAGCTTTTTCAATATTACAATTTGCTGGATTCCGGGCCACAGTGGTTTCACGGGTAATCGGGGGGCTGATGAGCTGGCCCGTCAAGGGGCAATTGGATCCACCGCTGTGGACCTGGAGGGTCTCGTTAATGTGAATGTGATTCAAATTAATCGGTTTGTTGCCAGCGTCGGCTGGCTGGATACTTAGGGTCAGAGTTTGTAGGCAACTAAATATATGGTGGTATCACAACGGACCATGAGTGGTCTATGTGTGCTGCTGAATTGCGGCAACCCTATACCTAACCTAACCTACAAAGCCAATAGAAGATCGGTAGCTAATTATGCGGCACCCACGTGGGCTCGGAACCTGAGCGACACACACTGGAGAAGTATCCATTCATGTCAAAATGCTGTTCTCCGCAAAGTGACAGGCTGTCATCTGATGTCCTCTCAGGATCATCTCTACCAGGAGACCAATAAACACCACAACTATCCGAAGCAGTATCTTGTGGGCTGCTACTGCCGTGATCACCTTAGCAGTAATTTTATGAACAAAACGCCATCACCCCGTAACATCAGACATGGCCTGAGGGACCTCGAACAAGAACTCCAAAGATACAAAAGGGAACCATTTGACGACGCAACCTACAAGGTAGGTTCCTTCTTTACACACGGAGAAGGTTCAAAGATCGATTGCGGAACTAAAGAACAACCCAATACTCCAAGCACGATCACCCACCCTCTCACCTACTGAGGATAGTTTGCCCAGACCTACAAAAATTACACTGGCCCTACCTCGTTCTAGTTGGTGCTCCCGGCTAAATTCGTACCTGTCCCGGATTGATAACGATGTTCCAAATGCGTGTCCAACGTTTAATGATACCCCCAATGGTGTTTACTACAGCTGCCCTGCAGTTCCCACGGAAGACCCCAATTGAAGCCCCAATTTTCCTTGGCCTCGATATTAGAGAAGACGATGACACCGCTGACTCCTGACGCATAAACACACATACTTAAATTCAACACGTTACTACAATAACAACAACAACGAGATGAGCTGTTGTTTGATTATCGCATGGCAATAAATCTTCTTATCTGCATTGTTGGGTGCGAGCCGACATTCATTCAAAGGCCTGCACATACCGCCGTGTGAGTCTGCATCTATCTTACAGACACTCACTTCCGAGGTGGCATCCCCACGCCCCTTTAATAAAGTTCATAGCATGCTTACTGGATGAGAAGGTCCCTAGATACAGCTCTACACTCTATCGTAGGCTATATTGAGAAAGATCTAGGTTGTAAGAAGTACACCGTGGTCGCTATTATATCGAAAGCACCTTTAACAGCCTTAAATACTACTGTGTTGGCTTTACCCCAGTCAATGATTTTAGAAATACCGTGATTCAATGATACGAACATGCGGTCTCTGTTAATTGTAGATGCATTCCCGCGAGAGTCAGCCACGGAATCGAAGGAATATGCGAAATCGAGGGTGCATCGTCGGCAAAATTGTGGATCCGATTAGATGTTAAACTTAAATGAAAAGAGACAACAGTTGGCGACAGGACAGTACACTGTGGTACACCGTCGCTAATTGAATGGAGAGTTGATTTGAAACTGTCAAGTACAACAGTGATTGAGCAATCATGAAGAAAACTTTCCATCCACTTTATTAATGCAGGATCAAAACCAAAAGCAAGAAGCTTGGATAAAAGGGTTGGATGCCAAACTTTGTCAAAAGCCATTGAAATAATGAGCAACCACATTAGCGTCACCAAAAGTATGGAGACAACGATTCCATCCTTCGGTAAGGAATGTCAATAGGTCACCGCTGGAACGGGCAGCACGAAAACCGTACTACCTAGCTGATTTAGAAGTGTCAAGCTTTGCAAGGTTTTTGAATACTTCCCTAGTGTGGAAATGTAAAGGCCCTTGGTTGTATTATAAGTGCACATAAAGATAGAAGGCCGGCTTTGAGTAGTAGGTGGCAAACAGGAATTTTTCGTAAAGATCTCAGCGAATATATTAGCATTACCCAGCGACCCATTATACTGATGGTTATCGTATATAAGAGGTGAAACGGAAGAAGAGCAAAAGTTACTCTTTACGGCTTTAACAAGCGACCAAAAGCCTTCCCCTCCCTTTCTTTGCGAGAAGACTTTATGTCTTATAGTTATATTCTTGTCGAACTGGAACTTAGCTTTTTTTTATAGTGGTTTCACAGGAGTTGCTTAAGAATCGATAAGTCTGGTGAAGTTCCTCAGAAGGTTGGTCCTAATGCGCCTTAAAACCTGCTTCCTTCTTTTTGATGGCCTTCTTGCAGTTTACATTGTACAATGAGGTGGTTGTTGGTTTGGAATTTCGCAACGGACGGAATGATAATGCTGGTCGAAGTGCTCAGGGTAAAAAGGGTCCTTTAGAGAAGGAAAAATGAAAAATTTTCTCGGCACCTTTTGGTCAAATGCGGTAATTTTATTGGGCATCTAGAATTCTAGACAGTAGCCAACCTTACCATAACCGTTTACGAATAGTTTGAGTGAAAATAACGGTTCCTGCTGTGCGCCGGAGATCACTATTGTTAGTAAGGGACGTGTTTTCACGATTTTTGAAGTTTTATAGCAGAATAAAGCGTGTTGCTGTTCACACACATCTAAACCAAACACACCGTCACGATCTTGTAAATACAATAAGATGATGCTAACCCATTTCGAGACCTTTGTGGAGAAATTGGTTTGTTGCGACAGTTATTTACAATGCCATGCGAAAGGTCCTTTTCTAGCTTAACAACAGCAAACGTCTACAAAAAACAGCAGACAGCACCCTTAAAGACTAACAAACCGAATCTGATTTTTTGAGTTTTTTTGTGATAAAATTGAGTTACATTTACCGTTATATTGCAAATTTACTATTTAAAATATTTGGTCCTTTTCACTCTACCTACAGACCTACACTAGTAACAAAAACTGCAATTTTCCTTCCTTTGCTCCCTTCAGTAGGAAGAATAGTGGGTGCGTCACTTTTTTTTTGTGGAGCAGTGTATTATGAATAACCATACCTACAATCTTCAGCTAGTGTTTATTGAAAAATCTACCAACCTGTGTGATCGTAAACAATAAGCGGTGGTGTACTTAGCCACACTATCCACAATTCGTCGGGGGCAACTCCAATTTGTCGTAATGCGTGCTGGACAATAAATTGTTGGACGTACGGGTGTCTGAACAGAGTCTACCGAGATCACACTAAATCTAGATATGCAGGTAACTTTAATCCACACTATTAAACGCACCAAGCAACTTGCTTAATTCAATTTTCGAAAGTAACTTGCAAGCGGCAGATTTGTCTCGAAAACAATCTAAAACCGAATGTTCGTCACTATACCGTAATCCGTGAAATTCAATCTGATATATCCGCACCACCAGAGAGATACAACGACGAATGCGTGCACTATTCAATTTCACATCCACTCTCTAGACACTGGGTAGTTACTGGTAATTGTTGGCATATCAGATAAGATACTTTTTTAAAAGTGGCTAATAGCAGTAATCGTTAAAAATGATTTGAACTTTTTTTTTCTATTATTAACAATTTCTTTTTGTACACACTCGACGATTTATTTTGATTTTGTCGGTTACGTCGTTTCGCCGTAAAAAATCTCGAACAACACACAGATCAGTCGCACTGATCAAAAATGTGCGAGTAAATCGCTTCAGTGCTAAAGTTAAACTGCTTCCAGATTTCAGATTTCACCGATCAGATTGTGTCGAGTGGAGAGCACTAAGCGCTTGGGAGGTGGTCGTGCCGTGGTAGCTGGGAAGTTGGGTAGTTTAGTTAGTTTAGTTGATGATAGTGTTGAATTGGAGTCGAAGGCATGTAAAATGCTGCTAAATGCCCTTTCCACTTTTCACCGCGCTCAGTTTTGCAGAATGACTGTGTGTGGTGGATGTGAAATGCGATTGCCTTCCTGTAATGTCGATTGACGAGAAAAACGAGAAAATTCGCTATCGTTATTATCGTGAATGATAGAGTCGGTGGAATTTTCGGAGATATTGGTACTTTTGGGTTAGCCGGAAGAGGCCGGCCGTTCTCTCCCGGAAATAGTGAGACCATGGGATAATTTTTTAAAAATAATTTCATGAAATTACCTTTGTCAATTATGTTAATCGAAATTAGCGTTGCCGAGTCGTGCGCAGAAAGTGCATTATGTGGCCTAGTATTGAAGTTATGATTATGAGGTTATTGGGTTCTACTCCCATCAAGTAAACATTGTTGAAAGTTGAAATGATGAAAGGTGAAAAACTAAAGGGCAGGGAGTGGCCTTGAAGGTTGAGGTGATAAAGAGAGTTTAAATCAATCTTCAAGTAATACTACTTTGTCTTAACCCCTAGTGTGCCATAGTGCATCAACTACTCCTGCGCGCCATCGCACTTGGTTCAGGGCAATGGGACGCCGCAACTGCCCCTACGACTTACCCATAGTAACTCACATTCTTTCGCCACAGATCGCCATGAGATTTTAGGACACCCCCTTCGTCGGCCGTCTTTGCGATGGGGATCCCACTTCATTGCATCTCCAGCAATACACTTATCACCCATCCGCAGTGTGTGACCTATTCACTGCTATTTTCGCCTACGTATCAGCTCGTGGATTGGCATCGATTCATTTGGTATTGTTTCGGTACAGAAATTTGCTAAAATTCGACGAAGACATGAGTTGACGAAAACTTGCAGCTCGCTGATAATTTTTACGGAAACTTCCCATGTGCTGCTCCTATACAACAGCACAGATAGTACCAGGGAGCGAAACAAGCCCAGCTTGGTCTGAATACTGAGATAACTGTATTGCCAGATTTTGATCACCATGCATCAGAATGCGCATTTAGACTGGTTGATACGACGTGCGATGTCCTGCTCCGTACCGCCATTTTCTGCAACAATGCTACCTAGCTACACGAATTGGTCCACCTTTTCCACAAGCTGTCCATTGATACTGATGGCGATAGGAAGAGTTGGATTTCTTCTTTTTCGCAACTACAGGCTAAGAACCTTTGTCATGGTGGTGTTAATCATTAGCCCAACCGTGCTCCCCTCCTCTCGAGATCTAAAGCCATTGTGTTTAGATCCATAATTTTGCAGGAGAGTAGGCATATATCATAATCGTAGTCAAGATGTTGTAGATTAGATGTTAAGGTCCATCGAATTACTCTGGGTGATCCGGATAGGGCAACACATCTAATTTCGTCTAATCCAACTCAACCCATCCCTCCCCTCTTATCTTAATTTCCCCACCTACTAAAGCTATGCTATTGCATTAAAGGGTATCCCCTAAGCTTTGGTGTTAACATAGAAAAAAAAAACTAAAATACATTAAAAAAAACTTGAGAGCGAATTTCAGTGATACAAACTGAACATCCTGGGACTTAGCGAAATTAGATGGTGGAATAGTGGAGAGTACCTTTCTCCAACACGTAGCACTGTGATGTTTTATTCGGGAAAAGTTTCTGGTAGTGTCCGTATGACTCCTTTTAACAAAAGCTGCGCCAGGTTTCGGACCAAAATGAGAAACATTACAATAATATAGTGCTACGCTCCAACTGAACCAGACAGCGTCGAGGCGAAGGACTCCTTCTACGAGCAACTAATGCCGTCCAGAGTAAAACACCTAAGGGCGACATTGTAATGGTAATGGGGGATTTGCATGCTTAGGTTGGTGCCGACAACGATGGACTGCGGCACTTGATTGGAAGACACGGTCTAGGCGACCGCAACGACAACGGTGACAGGTTTGTAGAGTTCTGCAACTTCCACCGTCTCTTCATCGGAGGCACTATGTTTGAACACAAGAAGTGCCATAAGATCAGCTGGACCTCTGTTGATCGGCGTAGAACTGAAAATCAAATCGACCATTTTGCCAATAGATTTCGCAGTTGCCTTCTGGACGTTCGTAATAAGAGGGGCGCCGTCGTTGGAGTGGGAAGAGATCATCATCTCATGAACGCTAATGTTCGATTGCGGATTGCAGCCGTGCACCTTCGTAGTGACGGCGGATCTAGACGCCGTAAATTCGACACCACCAGACTAAAGTGTCCAGCTGTAGCACAACAGTTTAGCGACCATCTTGCGCTGAAAGCAGCTGAGATAACCAGTCACCCGGCTAGTGACCTAAATAGGCACTGGGACGCCATAAAAAATGCCTACATAGAAAGCGCAGATACCATCCTTGGCCCGAACCCGGCTTGCTGGAACAAGCCTTAGATGTCCGACGCTACATGACAGCGGATTGTCAAACAATAGGAACTGACGGTTCGTCTTGTAACAACGGCAGACGGCAATCGTAACAGCACCGAGGTCCTGTACCGCATGAAGGCTCGAGAAGTCCGGCGTTTTGTGCGTTGTGTTAAAAAAGAGTATGCCAATTCTCTCCTTGTCACGGCAGAGGACGCGGTAAGAAATAATGACCTAAACACGGTATACAGTGTCATAAAGGAGTGTAAAGGTGGTCGTAGCTCCTATTAATCGATGAAAGATAGTGATGGAAAGCTACTTATCTTAAAGAAGATCAAATGAGGCGTTGGAAAGAACTTTTCGCTACGATTTTGAACCGTGTGACATCTGGCGAAGTTCCTCCTCATGTTGATAACTTAGCTGGCCATGGCCATCAAAATGCACGTATACGGTCAACTGCTCCGACTAAAGAGGAAATAGCCAATGGCATTATTGGCTGCTGGGCTCGATGAAATTCCTGCCGAACTTTACCAAGCACCAAGCATCACAGTCGGGTTACTGCATCCACTTATTGGTAAAGCGTGGGACGCAGAAACTTTTCCCACTGAGTGGAAGGAAGGTTTGATAATCAAATTTCCGAAGAAGGGCAGCCTTACAGAATGCAATAATTGGCGGGGTATTTGCGTGCTACCCTCGGTTGCCAAAATAATAGCTAGAATAATCTTGGATAAGCTAAAGATCTACTTAGAAAGCACAATCGATGAAGAGCAGGCTTGGTTTCGATCCGGTTTCTCCCTGTCGGCCACATAAACACCCTGCGGATTGTAATCGAACAATGTGTCGAGTACAGATCTCCAATGCACTTGCTCTTCATTGATTTCGAGAAAGCTTTCGATAGTGTGAACCGAGATTGTATCTGGGTTGCTTTGCGCAGAAGAGGCATCCCTGAAAAGCTTGTGGCTATTATTAAGGCTACCTACGTCGGCGCGAAATGCCGCGTACTCGATAAGGGTAAGGTGTCGGGGGACTTTGAAGTTCAAAGTGGAGTTCGGCTGAGTTGCATCCTCTCACCGATCCTATACCTCTTAGTATTATGTGATGTGTTGCATGCAGCTCTACCCGTGGGATGCCATGGAATTCAATGGGCCTTGATGTCTCACTTACAACACCTAGATTACGCTGACGATATATGCCTACTCTCCCACAAAATCATGGATCTGAGCGAAATGGCTTTGGATCTGGAGAGGGAGGCAAGCAAGGTTGGGCTAAAGATTAACACTAACAAGACCAAAGTTCATAGCCTGGCTGGAAATCCAACTCACCCCATTAATATTAATGGACAGCCTGTGGAACAAGTGGACGAATTTGTCTACCTAGGCAGCATTGTTGCCGTTGGTGGTGGCACTGAGCAGGATATCGCTCGTTGCATCAACCAGGCTAAATGCGCTTTCGACATGTTGTCCAAAATCTGGCAAAGCAGTTATCTTAGTGTTAAGACCAAACTGGGCCTGTTCCGCTCCCTGGTTCTGTCTGTGCTGCTTTATGGGAGCTGCGTATGGAAAGTAACCGCAACAGTTACCAGAAAATTGCAGGCTTTCTTCAATTACTGTCTTTGTCGAATCTTAAAAATTGTCTGGCCCGAAACAATTTTAAATGAAGAACTTAGTCGGCGCACGGGTCAGATGCCTATCGACGAATTGATTCGCAAACGAAAGTGGCAGTGGATTGGTCACACGTTGCGCAAGGGTAACTACGTTGCTGGACGCGCTATGCGATGGAACCCCTTTTCCCAAAGAGGCCGATGAAGGGGTCGTCCTAGAATCTCGTGGCGTAGATCAGTGGACGATGAGTGTAAGTCATTGGGGAAATCTTGGGGTGAGATTCGTAATATGGCCGGAAACCGAACGTGATGGCGCGTAGGTGTAGTAGACGCGCTATGCCCAACAAGGGGTTAAGGCAATTTAATACTAAGAATGAATCAGGTATGTACTTTTAAAAGGTTTCAGATATATAGTATATTGTTTCCGGGCAAAATACAAATGTTTTGTTTCTTATACTCGTACATACAACTCTCATGGTCAGTTGTCTGCTGCTCCGAATTAGTTTCGTTATTTCAGTACACACACACAGTTGTGGGTGGCTTTCATCCACTTCCGAATTCCGATTCCAAGACAATTATGCTAAACGTCTCCAACATTTGGAATATTTCATTCGGGCACTTCGTTTCAAGACCGCCAACAACATTGGCGGTTGATACCAATCTGTGTCCGGTTTCAGACACAGCTGCCGCACCATCACCATCCGCTTCATTTACAGATACTTGTATCAAAAAATGATGCAGAGTCATATATGAGCACACGAACCGGGTATTAACGAGTAATATTGCTCTCCATCATATTTTAGAAACTGCAGGTCGTGGCTGTAGTGACGTAGCAAGTGACTTTGGTAAAAACCGAAATCGAAAAATTGTGTGACATTTTGTGTACAGAGAAAATTATGATTTCATCGTAGCCGGATGTGAAAAGATCCAACAGCGAGAAAAGCTTTCCAACTTCCAACAAACAGCCGACGACATCGTCGTCGAAAGGCAAAGTGGATTGGATTCACTTAATCACACTTAGCGATTAGCCCAGAAATCCGAGCAAGTTAAGTTAGCACAAGTTATCAGGTTTTAGACACAACAAAGTATCATATACATATATTGTATTGTAACCGTGCGGGTATTGCTTCATTTGGAATTTCCTATACGCTGGTGGAGGTCATGTGCAGATCCAAGTTCATTTGATTTTGACGCACTTTTTCGTAGTAATTCGAATTAATTAGGTCAACATATTGGTGCGAGTATCAAAGTGCTACCGAAGAAAATTATTAATACATGGAAGTTGGTATGGGCAAAGTTAAATTTGCTTTATATTTACTTGGTAATGGAATTTCACAAGTGAGACACCACGTTTACAATGATTAATACGCATTATTGCATAATGGCAAGCAGCAAGCTTACTATTAATAACTTCGTGTAACTCTATACATAACATATTTATGGAATCTCTTAGAAGTAGTTTGTACTCTCCACCGAAGCCAGTCGCAAGTCATAGTTGTGAAAGGAGGAGGGACAGAGAAGGATACCTGTAGCCTGATTGGCTGAGTTACACCTAAGCGTCTCAAGTCATTAGGGTGGCATGAATCACGTAGTCGGACCTGTAACATACATAGTCGTGTGAACTCTGGCACGTTAAGAACCACTTGAAGCAGCTATCCCCGAGGCAACCCCTAAATAGAGTTTAGCGATGGGCCGACAACCCATCCTTGTAAAAACTACTCCATGTCAAGAAACCTGGAAAGAAGCCTCGGATTGGACGGACCATCAACGACGACCACACAAATGTTTAACGGATTATTTTCTCGGATCCTGGAATATACGTTCCCTGAACAGACCGGGTGCCGAGAAAGCCGTCCAGGAAACAAATTGGCTTGGCAGCGAGATCAAAGACAAGAAATCGCACACAATTTTCAAAAGCGGTAAGCCATCTGGGCACAAGAAGTTTGGAGTTGCATTCGTCGTGAACAAAGACTTCAAACCGCAAGTTATTGACTTCGCTTTAATACTGAAGTGAAGGAATATATAGGTACAGTGAAAAACGAATTTTACATTGTTTAATTCACTTCCAACAAACGACGTCAAAATACTTCTGTGAGATTTTAATGCGATAGTTGGAAACGAAAGTTGGCATCGGGGAACCACTGGAGAACATAGCCTCCATGAGGAATGTAATGATAATGGTCAACGACTAATTGACTTCGCATGCAGCAGAAATCCTGTCCTGAGCTCAGCGTGCTTCCCACATTGAAACATTCATAAACAAACCTGGAACTCTACAGATACATGCACCCTTAACCAGATTGACCACGTCGTCATATGCAATAGATGACCTTCCAGTGTGATGGATGTCAGATCATTTCGAGGAGCAAACTGCGATTCTGACCATCACTTGGTTAAGACAACATATCGGTGTAGAATTTCTTCGGTGCACCAATCGGGAATATGCCCTCTCAAAACTTTTATGGTCGACAAACTCTCGAGGGATTCCACGGCGCAGGTATACACAGCCGCCCACGGGGAGAAGCTAACGCCTATGCTTCATAACATCGGCAATACGGGTGTCCACGGGTTTTGGGAAGAATTGAAAAATACCATCAAGGAAGTCGCAGTGAAGATGGGACATTAAACCCAGCGAACGCGAAATGGCTGGTTCGACGAAGATTACCAAAATCTCTAGACGCAAAGAACGAAGCTTGCAAACAATGTTAATCCTATGACCAACTAGAGCCAAGAGAGTAAAATATGACGAGCTAAGGTGATTATCAAATGGAATAATTGCACGTAAGAAACAAAAATTCTTTGACGAGCAGTTACTGAACACTAATGAGAACCTAGCTACCAGAATCCCCAGACAAACTTACATACTAGTAAACACGATTAAGAACTGCTATCAACCCACGTTAATTAAACCATCTGAAGCAGCTATCTTACGAGGCCATCCCCTGAATGGGGTTAAACGATGTGCTGACAACTCGTCCTTGCAAAACCACTCCATGTCAAAAAACCAGGAACAAAAGCCTCGGATTGGACGGATCAACAACGACGACCACGCAAACGACTAAAGGATTATTCTTTCGGATCCTGGAATGTACGCTCCCTGAACAAACCGGGGGCCGAGAAGGCCCTCCTTCAACAGGTCGAAAAGTACAAACTGAGCATTACTGCAGTCCAGGAGACAAATTGGCTTGGCAGCGAGATTAATGACAAGAAATCGCACACAATTTTTACAAGTGGCAAACCATCAGGCCGCAAGGAGTTTGGAGTAGCATTTATAGTAAACAATCAAGATCTATTATAGTAAAATTCAATACAACATCTGAACGCAATGCTTGGCTAGAGCAGACTAAAAGAAAGAGAAACGATCTCACTGCCGATAGGCTTCATACAAGCTTCTCCAGGAACAACATTTACATAAACTATCATCTAACGAAAACATTCAAAACACTATTATACAAGACCAAGGCCTTCGCTCGTGAAAATGAATACAGATTCGTATGGCTAAAGAACGAAAATATATTGATACGGAAAGCCGAAAATACGAAAATTTGTACGATCTGCTGCGAATCAGAACTAGACATTAATCTCCTGTCATAATATTAGAAAAATTACTACTATAAATTTGTATGTTTATTTTTTTTTTTATGAGCATTGAAGATTATTTAGCTCAACTTACTTCCAACACCAATTCGACATTAATTTCAGATAGTGAAGTTCTCACAAATAATGAAATATTTCTAAACAATACTAGACATTTAAAAATTATACACCTGAACATAAGAAGCATTTCCAAAAATTTTAGTGAATTTGTATTATTTTTAGAGTCATTGAAAGTAAATTTTGATATAATTGTACTAACCGAAACATGGCTAAAACAAAATAGTGAATGTTTTGAAATTCCGGGATATACCAAAATCGTGCAACCAAACCGTTATAATAAATCAGACGGAATAGTTACATATATCAAAAATTATATAAATTGCAACATTTTGAATTTAAACATTAATGAAGTTAATTCGTTGCATATCGAACTGAACTTAGAAAATAACGTTTATCTGCTATCAAGTATGTATCGTTCTCCCAATGATACGAATAGTAATATTTTTTTGCAGAATTTAGAAGTATTTTTGGAGCAGAATAAAAACTATGAAAATCAAATAATAACAGGAGATATAAATATTGATATAATGGAGAAAAATATTGATATGATCGGTCATAGATATCTAGACATACTGCACGAATATGGTTTTCCAAATTATTTGTATGGTTGTACTCGACAGTGTGTCACTAGAGAATCTTGTCTAGATCATCTGTTTTTAAAGAGCAAAAATCAAAACTCGTTAAACACGGCAATATATTTGACAAACATAACCGACCATTATGCTATACTAGGCAACATAATATTACCTGCAAATACGACAAACACTACGGCATCAACTAATGACAGTACCCATTTAGAAGTTAACTCCACCAAATTAAAAGAAAAATTAGCGCGTCAAGATTGGAATGGCGTATATTCTGCACAAAATGCAGACACTTCTTTCGAAATATTTTATAAAACCTTTACAGAAATCTATAATAGTTGTCTGGAGGAAAAGAAGTCTAGTAGTAAGCAAAAAAGGCTAAAGCCATGGATATCAAATGGTCTGGTAAATGCCATTAGGAAGAGGGATAAAATGGCTAATAAATATCGGAAACAACCATTTAATACGGCCTTTGCCAATGAATATAAGAACTACCGAAATGTGTTGAAGGGTTTAATCCGCAAAGCTAAAGACAATTATTATAAGTACTTATTCCAAAACTGTAGAAACGATTTAAGAAAATTTTGGCAAGTTGTTAATAGCGTAACAGATTCAAAATTAGAAAAAAAAAACAGTTTAATAATAATATAATTTCATTAGATGGTCAAATTATACCGCGCACTGAAAAGTCTCGAATAGCAGAAGAATTTAATAAATTCTTTGTAAAGGTTGGACAGGATGTACTAGAGAATCACAATCGTAATAGCTCCAATTATTCTGAAGAAATTGCTCAATTTTCTTCAGAAAATAGCTTGAACTCCATTTTTTTACACCCAGTTGCAAAGGACGAAATTTCAGATCTGATACAGAGCCTTAAAAACAATGCATCCCCTGGAATTGACGGGATACATTCAAATGAACTAAAACGAAATGCTGATGCTATCTCAGATCCGCTTGTACATATTATAAACTTATGTTTTAGTCAAGGTGTATACCCGGAAAAACTGAAACAAGCGGTAGTCATCCCACTACATAAGTGGAATGATAAATTAAATCTAAATAACTATAGACCCATCGCCCTATTATCGAATATATCTAAAATCTTTGAGAAATCTATAAAAAAAAGACTGGTTAATTATTTAGACAAACACAACATTCTATCGGATAAGCAGTATGGCTTTAGAAGCGCACGTAGTACAGAAGACGCAATTTATCAGTTGACTAAAACAATTGTCGAAAATATGGATAAAGGTAAAAAATGTATAGGAGTATTTCTTGATTTTCAAAAGCATTCGACACAGTCAATCATGATATATTGTTGCGCAAAATGAATGCAATTGGCATAAGAGGTATAGCATTGGAGCTTTTTAAAGACTACCTGCACGGAAGAAAACAATGTGTTCGAATTGATAAAGACACCAGTCAGTCACTCACTAATAATATGGGTATTCCTCAAGGAACAGTCCTAGGACCTATATTATTTTTAATTTATATCAATGACCTTCTCGCGTTAAATCTAGATAGCTGCTCGCTGTACTCATACGCAGATGATGCAGTGGCATTATTCTGGGGAAATACCTGGCAAGAGGTTGTCTATACTGCAAACGAAAGTATGCATGTTTTAAAATCCTGGTTGAACTCTAATGCAGTAAGTCTAAATGAGAAAAAAACAATAGTAATACCATTTTCTCCGACTGCAGCAGGTGCGCCAATAGAAACTCCAAGAATAATTATTCACAGCACCTCATGCGAAAGCAACAATTGCCATTGCTCTCCTCTTACCATTGCAAAATACACTAAGTACTTAGGAGTCACTATAGACTGTCACTTGAAGTGGGACAAACATATATCCGAACTTTGTCATCGTTTAAGACGAACAATCTACAAATTTGTAGAACTAAGAGCAGTTTTATCACTAAACAGGATGAAAACCGTATTTTTGGCATTAGTCCAATCAGTATTAGAATACGGCTTAGTTAGTTGGGGTGGAGTTGCACCAAGCATTTTGGAGCCTTTAATTTTAATACATAAGAAGATTATAAAAATTATATTAAGAAAACCAATGATGTATCCAACAATATATCTTTACAAAGAACTAGAAGTTTTAACAATACCAACTTTATATAAATACAAACAAATGAAATACATTTACAATCATCAAAATGAATTTCATAAAGTAGAACAAGAAATAGGACTTCTTACACGTAGGCGGAAACGTGGCGTGCTGCAGAAACCAAGATATTTAACTTCAGTTGCAGCCAACCATACTTTTTATTCTGCTCCAAAACTGTTCAATTGTTTACCAGAATATGTTTTTAATAAATTTAATTCGCGAAATTTCTTAAGCGCACTAAAAGATCACTTCTGCCATTTAGATTGGATTCCATGATCAATTAAAACGGTTTGTAAAATACAATTCAGAATAAATATGTCAGTACCACATACTTTATTAAATAAGACTGATCAAATATCCCACAGCACGAGCATTGCTTTTTGTGGGATAGCCAAACATAATTTAAAAATTTATATTATGAATATGATTATATTGAACTATAAGTATTACATATATTATTTTTTGTAAACTTTGTAAACTATTTTTTGGCAATAAATTTAATTGAATTGAATTGAAATCACCTCAAGCCGCACATTACTGACTTCAAACCCACAAATTAACGGCTATGTGCGATTCGCATTAAGACTCGATTCTTCAATCTCTGGCTCATCAATGTGCATGCCCCACTGAAGTTAAAGAAGATGCAGCAAAAGACGAGTTCTACGCCCGCCTTGAGACTCTCTTCGACTCACTTCCTACAAACGATGTCGAATTGCTGCTGGGACACTTTAACGCGAAAGTCGGAAATTAAAGTTGTCACTGGGGGACCACTGGAGGCCACAGCAGACCTGGAAATCTCCAGACGCACACACCGTCAACCAAATTGATCACGTCCTCATTTGCAGGAGATGGGTGTCTAGTGTGATGGATGTCCGCTCCTGTCGAGGAGCAAACTGCGACTCAGATCATCACCTGGTGAAAACAACCTACAGATGTAGGATTTCCTCAGTGCACCAATCAAGAATCAGCCCTCCCAAAATTTTTGCGGTTGATAAGCTTCTGAACGATGCTACGGCGGTGGCGTATGGTGCCGCCCTTGAGGAAAGACTATCGCCTATGCTACACAACATCAGCAACACAGGCGTCCATGGGTTCTGGGAAGAACTCAAGGGTACCATCAGAGATGTCGCAGAAAAGGTCGTGGGATATAAAGCCCGGCGAGCGCGAAATGACTGGTTCGACGAAGATTGCAGAAATTCACTTAGGCCTACAGACAATGGATTCAACGAGGAACCAGAGCCAGAAGAGAAAAATATGACGAGCTACGGCGAATATCGAATAGAATAATTAGACGTAAGAAACGTAAATACCTATACTTTGACGAGCAGTTTCTGAATATAAACGAAAACTTAGCTAATAGGAACACCAAACAAGCGTACAAACTAGTAAATACAATACAATTAAGAACGGCTACCAACCCAGGACTAGTCTTTGTAACGACAAGGATGAAAACATCATCAGCGACACCGATGGCATTAACAAACGATGGGCCTCTTGTTTTGAAGAGCTTCTGAACCTACCATCTAATATCCCCACACAAGAAGCTCTCGACCATATTGTTGATTCAGGCCCACCCAGGGCCGTGCGAAGGGGGCGACCGCCCCGGGCGCCATTAGCAGGGGGCGCCGAAAACAAGTTTGATATTTGGGAATTTCCATAGCGCAATTCAAAAAGGATTTTTGCACAAATTTATACAATGGCCGCGAGAGTGACATCCGACACCTCGCCATTATTGAATCCACCATGTAATCTCATACCTCTTCTTCCTGTTTTTAATTATCATAACGTAACATATGGATATTATGTACAAAATAAAATATCCATAAAATGGATAATTTCTCATTTTTTTAGAAAAGGACGCACATTTTATATGTGTATGATACATGCGAGAGCATGTGTGTTCCACCGAATATACATATATACGCTCAAAAATTTTGTGCAGATTTGCGAACGCAAATATTTGTTTAAAAATTTGTACAAAAAAGTGAACAAACTTTTTATGGGTTCTTAAAAAAATAACTGACGCAACAGTCCAATTTTGCACCAAGGCCTCGAAACGAGCTAGAATCATCTCATTAACTAGATCGAGACGGTGTGTTTTGTCTTGTGTAGAGGTGTGTGATCAGCAACACGCTCAACCGAGTCATTTACATTAAATGGGTACTCATCCAACAGCTGAGTGGGCTCATAATCCGACATGTAAATTCCCTTTGATCAAAAAAACTACCTGGGCCCTATCATGTAATTCGATTCAAATCGAATTGCTTTCGAACGGACGAAAATGAAAACGAATTTCCCAATCTCAAAATTCATCGAGAATTTGCTTCGAATGAGCAATTTCGTGTCGAATAGTCGTTGGTTATTGAAATGGAGAAATTAGTTTTCGAGTTAGATAGATAGATAAAGGAGGTGGGCTGTGGGTTGTATTGGTACCAAAAGTAATGCGACCATGAGGTCTATTGTGCTATTGCCCTTTCTGTCAAGAAGCTAGGCTAAATAATAAGATTCAGCCGACACTTCTCGATAAATTGACTGATCTGGTAAGGTTTTATAGAAGAGATATTCTTGACCAAGGGAAATATTACGCCGAAGCATTCAGTACGTCTTTGAGCAAGATGTTCACACTCGCAAAAGATGTGCTGTGAGGTCTCAATATCGGCCTCGCAAAAGCGATAGCTAGCGTCTGATACAATATGCATTGTTTTAAGGTGATACTTCAGACGCGAGTGTCCCGCCAAAATTCCACAAATTATTCTGACCCTGTTCTTGCTCAACGGCATCAATTCCAAGGTACGAACTCGTGAGTGGCACGAAATAAACAGCTTGGCCTGGGAGAGCCTCCCAATGGGATGAAACTTTGTCAATCTCTTATGTGGTTTCCGCAGTAGCCAAATGGTATCCTGAAAAACGATTCTGGGCCATAGATGGGGACGGCGGGGACTCGAATGAATGGACTGAATGTGAGTTAGTTCGTTGACGCGCTCGGTGGCCGTGATCGTTCGGTCACCGCTCTACGATACTAATCTAGAGCTCGGAGATCAAATCTCGGCGCGATCAAAAAACTGCCTGTGAGTACTAATAGAACTCTCACAGTGCTCCGAGCTTGTCAGTATAAAGACGGCGCGGATAGGAGGTGTATGCTAGCAACTGCACTTCCGAAAAGTAGATATGCTATTGAAACGTCAACAAGGCATTTCTATGCTAGAGATGTTGACGCGCCTATACCACTGGAGGGGTCAAGGCAATTAGAGAGAGAGAGAGTACCAGCTTAGAATTGATAGTGAAATTAGCGCTTTGACTAATGGTGAATGTTGGTATGTCCCTGTTTAAATAGCCGCCGGTTTAGCATAGTCTAACACAATCTTCGATGGCGTATATTTCCGCTTGGAACACGGACGGCGTTTTAACTATTGGAATGGAGGCTCTGTGCTCAGGACCGACAATGACTGCGCCGGAACCCTCTTCCATTTTGGACTCGTCTGTGAACAATTTGATTGCGCTTGGTCGGAGAGAGTTCTAGCCATCCGTCCACGTTTCTCTGTTCGAATAGTCATGATATGACCTGCTCATCTTGCGGATCAGGTCGACCTACTCCGAGTCTGGCAAAGGACCTAGGTCTGCGAACCTAAGTCCGTTTCTTGAACCTACTCTACTTGAACCTAATCTGTTGTCGATGCGTTCAGCGTTCACACTGGTATAGCCCCTTAACTCCCAATCCCATATCCTATCATCTTGTATCATTTGCATCGTAACGCAACACCTATTCTAAGTTAGACAAATAATGCATATACGTAAGTATAAGTACGAATGTGCGTGCACCCAATCCAATACCATATTCTTATCCACTATACCGATCGGCCACGGTCACTCACAACACAACAAAAGACGAAAAGCTTCACTCTACCTAACATAAATAAAGTCCAATTGAACATTTATTCCACTCCATTCTACACTACAATATAGCGTAGCAATAGCAACATCAATCGTATATATGTCACACCATCTGTTCTTCATCTACTTTTCTATTCCCCATATTTAAACGATCTGATCTGATCATACTCCGATTCCGACAGATGTATCTATTATCAAACCTATTCACTGTTCATTTTTAAACTGCTCCGATTCCGACCTGAACTTAAAAGAATCAAATGATCAAACTGCTCCGATTCCGACCTGATCCGACCTGAACTTAAAAGAATCAAATGATCAAACTGCTCCGATTCCGACCTGAACTTAAAAGTATCAAAATGATCTAGGTTCGTTTTCTTGCTCCGAAACTGATCATTTTTCGACCTGATCATTTTTCAATTGAGGACCTAGGTCGACCTAGTTCGGTATATGGAGTAGGTTAAAAAGAGTAGGTTCGCGAATTGGCAACCATGACTAGTTCGAAATGACTTATGTAAAGGAATGGTTGAAACGAAGAAATTTCACAAGGTAATCTGTTGGCATGCTGAGTACCTTGCCACTTTTCAACCAGCTTAGTTGGTTTGGAGTAAACTTGATCCCTATGTCGCAGGCCTTGAGTCTGACGGTTGCCATTCTAACTTCCGCTACCGCTTCAATATGTATATCCATCGGCGGGAGGTCGAGTAGAAATTCTAAAGCAGCTGTTGGACAGGAGTGCATGGCCCAGTGATGGCATTGCAGGCAAGTCTGTGAATTTTATTCAGAGCCGTTCTGCCGGCTGATATAATGGCCATTTTCCACCAGACAACCGCAACTCAACATCGAGTTCGTGAACAACTTCATATACCTGGGCTGCAACTTGTCAAGTGACGCCAAAGAAACTGACGAAATCAAGAGACGGTGCAGTTAGGCAATAAGACTTTTTTCTTGGTTCTCCCCATAATGAAATCGAAGCATGTGCACAGAAACACGCTCCGCGTGTACAAAACCATTAAACGACCAGTGCTATGCTATGGCTGCGAAGCATGGACCCTAACTCAAGCCTTCAGAAACATGCTAGACACATTTGAACGTAAGGTTCTGCGACGTTTTTTCGGGCTGTTTGCGCTAGAGATGGATGGCGCATCCGGTACAACCATGAGTTGTATGAACTGTACGATGAGCTGGAAGTTTCGAAAATCGTCAAACTACAACGACTTCAATGGGCGGGGCATGTACAAAGAATGGACGATGAATGCATGCCAAAGAGAGTAATGAATGCAGAACGAGTCGACGGGTCGAGACTGCCTAGACGACTGAGATCTCGTTGGGGGAGCTCAGTATATATGGACGCCGCGCAGCTACTGGGCTTCCAAAATTGGAGGACGCGGTCACGTGACCGAGATAATTGGAGGACAACGACCCAGGCGGCCAAGGCCCAACGTCGGGCTGTCGCGCCACGATGATGATCAATCCAGGAGTAGCCTATGTAAGGATAAGGATGGAAACATTCGCTGATGATGTTAGTTAGATAGTTAATGCTATGGGTGTCGCTGATGGGCGTCATATTTTAAAAAGTTTCTTAATCTTACATCTAACGCCCCCATACAGGAAGCCCCAATCGATGACGGTATGATTGAGCATGGCCCCAATACACAACCCCCGAGAGTAGAAGAAGTTGATCTCGCCCGCAGTCACTCATACCAAATAAAGCGCCAGGCGCAGACGAGAGTCCAGCTGAACTGCTAAAATCCGGTGGAACGGCATTATTAATGGCCATAAATCAACTACTTCTGCGAATCTGGGAGGACGAGGTGATCTGGGAGGACGAGGTGATCTGGGAGGATAAGTTACGGTTACGACTTTTGAGTCAGTGAAGCTGTAGCCCCGTTGATGAACGACAAGAACAAAAAAATCGAATAAATAGCGATTTTCAAATTGCCATATCTCGTGTGTTTTTTTATCGAATCGAGTTGATTTTTTAAAAACGACTTCAGGGGACCGAGAAGAATGTTCTTCCCAGATTTTAACTAGTAAGACCATTCAGGGCCTGAACTGAAGAAGGTTGAAAAAACGCAAAACCGTGAAATCGTTCTTTTGCGTAAACGCTTTTCCTTTTACTTTTCTTGGCGGACAGGACGGTTCCGCGTCCCTAGATATTCGACCTGTAACACTATAGTAACTCTTTGAAATAATAGAAATCTTTTCATTTGGACGTTTTATGCTTTTTTTTTATTATTATTTAGACAATGTATTTCTATATAAAAATAATAGTAATAATTATCAAGTATATTGACTAAATTAAAATTTAATTTTTTTAGTTCTTTTCACTGATTTCCACTTTTAACTTTTATTTCCGTTTACAAACTAAGTCATAAATAAATATAAAAACAAAAAAATAACACAAACAGGATAAGAAAAAAGGATACGCGCGCATCATTATAATGTGATGTGTGTGTGTGTTTGAGGGGGGTCATTTGTGTCTGGAGATGTGAGTGGGGGAGAGGAGGTGTGAGTGTGTGTGTAGTATATGCATATGCATAATTAGACTAATGAAAAAATACAAAAATTATATTATAATAGATTATAAACCCATTAAAAACAAATTAAAAATGTCTTTAGTTAAAATGCCATATATACGAGTTTTTTTTATATATATATGTATAGTTCACTCATCATGAAGATTATTACGTTGTGTGTGTATGTGTGGTTGTGTGTGTAGTCTCTCAATCTCTATGAAAATAACTTTATATACTTTTTTTATATTCACTTTTATATGCATTTAAGATAAAAATGTTTTTGTTCTCTTTATTATTATTTTTTTATTCTTATTTCTTATTGTTTTTTTTTCGATTTTTTTTCTAAGGTTTTTTGTTTTTTTTTTTATCACTTTTATACTTTACAAAATGCATTGTTTTTGCTTATTTATTTAATACACATTATTTTATATAATTATTACCACTGTACCTGTATGATTCGCAACACTCTGTTGTTGTTTTCTATCTTAACTGTTTCGTATGTGTTTACGTGTGAATTAAAAAGTACATACATTGAATTCGAAAGATTCTTTCATTGTATTCTAAAGAGGAAAATCTGTTTTCTGATCATATTTTGTTTTTTATGTTGCAGTAAATCTGTACTGGATTTTCATACAGACAACACCTTACACAATCGGGTTTCGTTTAGTTTAATGTATTCTTTTTAAATATATTGTATGTATATTATACGAGTAAATTAGAACTATTTGAGTTCGAAGCCTATGAACAGCGATGGAAATGCATTATTAGGGTGCGATAAGAAAAAGTACTGATGTGGTTTCGTTCGTCATTTTGCAGAGTACCTGTCACGGGCGGGTACAAGACATAATTTCAGTGAATACAAAACTGTTGTATGATCGACTAGATAAGCGGTGTATTTGGGGGGAAGAAAATGAAATGAGAATGAAATCATTTCAGTCCATAAAGGCTGCTCATTGTTTTCATGATGTGAGTGCGTGCAACTATAGTAATCGACAATATGACGAAAAATATCCATATCCTTAATACGTGGTTCGTATCACACCATAATAAGTTGCATTCTCGCAAATCTGCGCTGTCCAGCAACGTTTACAAATCGATATAATTCGCATCAAGCTCTTTCTCTGTCAACGATGACAATCAATTGAATAACATATCCTACCATCTTTGCTTTTTTTCCTTATTTCGTTCATACTCTCTCACATTTTAATTTTCTTTGAATTTCTTTGAATATTCTTTTTTCGTTTTGTTTTATTTTGTAAAAAAAACGTATATCACATTATTAAACAAATTATGAATAAAATCATGATGATATCATCTCTCAGATTGTGTTTAGATCGACTACAACATTTGTTTTCATTTTCTTGGTTGGTTTCATTTAGGCAACATCGAGTGTGTGTGTGTGTGATTGATGTTGCACAATTTTTCATCTAAAATAGCGTTTACGTTTTCTTTTGAACATAATTCACATTATATGTAGATTTTTTTTTGTTTTGCATCAAATTGAGTATTTCGCTCTCTGTGTATCTTATCTTTGAATAACAGCTACAAATTTGCGACAAATTTTGATTAAATAGACGAAACGAAAATCATATGATCTCAATGCGAAGTGTCCGGTCAGTATGAATGTGTTTTTAAGTGTGTGTCTAGGATCTAATTAAATGATTGTGTGATTCGTTGATTTGTAGTTGCAGTTCTCTTTTTGTTTACACCTAATCATATGCCCGTGACCATGTCTCGATTGTGAGATTTTTTTGGTTCAATAATTCGTAAATTACTATTCGAAATTGATGTTCCTAGACTACTAACAAGAATATTGCAAAGTTTGGAAATAGAATAATTAAAAAACAAAATGAGCTACAGACGAGAGAAGTGATTGAAAACTGTAATATGCGCGTTCATTTGTCTGCTCTGCTCTCTAAATACGAGTCCTTTAGCTGCTCTCCACAATTACAGTAATATTGGCTGTTTTGCGATTACTTTCCCGTATCTATGAACAGAATTTTAGTTTTGTCTCCAATACAAGATTTGTTGTTGTTGTCGTGTCGAAGATGCTTTCCATCTCTCGTTTTTCTTTTGTTCTCAAGTTCTTGGCTTTTAAAATATTATATTCGTAAAATTACTATTCTCTTTATGTTTTATGATAATAATAATTATATGTATATATAATATGTTATATATATGTTCAATATTTGTTTTCACTTTCGTCATATTTATTATTTATAATCAATTATGTACACTATCGGGATGTTGACTTTGTTTTCGTTTAGATTTAGGCTCTTTCGCGTGCTCTATTGACGGTCGTCGTGGATTTCCTAATGTTACTAATGCGCTTGCTACGGCTAAACCAGCCGCCTGGCCTAAAGGAGCATGCTGAAGACCACCTGCAAAAGAAATAAATATTTAAGACAGAAATCAATAATGACACAGAAAGAGCGATGATGTTCATCGGCACTTTAGCGTTCCTATGGCAGCCGGTTATTCGCGCTGGAACGACCCGTTTCAACACGGCCAAGAGCTCCCACAACTACTTCAATGGAAGAAGGAAGATACATGTGTGTGTCATGTTTTCGACTATCTTTTTTTTTTAAACTGGCAGCAAACAAACACATCACGGCGCAACTGCTCTCAATTTAAATGATTATTTGGTTTCCGATTCTTGTAGTCTGATTAAGTGAAAACAGTAGTTCTCCTAACTACAATAAATTTTCATTCCAAGTACCATAAATGCAAGTAGTATTTCGGGAGCGACTCACTCCCTGCCTCTCTCATATGCTCGTTAAATCTTGTAGTAATGAGACGCTTTCTTTTTCCGATATAAACTTTGTCACAATCATTGCACGTGATCCGATAGATGCCGCTCTTCTCGGCTGTTATTAGAGGGTCCTATTCGCTGCCCATTCGCAACGAAAATACGATTCCCGCAACAATGTCGAAAGAAGGGCGTAGTGCCACGCCATCGCCATCGCATCAGGTTCATATGAAGTCCGCACGTCCGATATCCAAATCCCTCAGACAGAAGATTGAAAAGCATCACTTGAGCTAGACAAGAGCTACATACACAACAATCTGACCTGATTCTGCAGACATATAGCACTCATTTAAGATTCGCTAAGAATGCAACATCAGTGGGAGCCCCGTTGGAGCAAATGCTAGCGAAATTGAAACGGGCCTTTGATTGCCAAGTCATAAAGAAACGACGAATTTTCAAGAAAAGATGGACACAGCTGATGCCAGATAGACCGATAAATGATTGTCAACCTCCGATATATGATTCTGTGGTATCAGAGAAATTAGCGAACGGAAATTCCTTCAAGTTGCGTACGCATCCCTTACCCGATTTAATCAAACGTGTCGACCCTCTGAAGGAAGCAACTCCTGTATTCGAAAACGTCACGCGATTAAGGATGCCCGACCCATCATTACCACGGATCCGATGTCAACCTAAGATCCACAAGGTAGCGAGCGAAGGTTGGCCAAAGAATGTCATCGAGGTAACGCATACAGCCAATACGAAGTGAGGAACTCGAAATACCTTTAACAGTCTATTGCATTCACCTCATCACCTCCAGTCATGTGATACCCATCTTGCCTAGACATCGCTTCCCATCTTCCACACATTGGAAAAAATCAGCTTACATCATAATTCATATCTCATATGCCATAAATGAAACTACCTAAATCATATACCACACAGCATGTTTTTTTCTTTCCGGACATCCTAGAAAGATAGATTATAAGATTCGAGCTACTTTCCCAGCAGGAAGGCACTGCGACCATAAAGATCTATTGTGCCGTAGCTCATTAATCCAAAAGACCGTCCACCCTTCTAATAAAGGGCAGTAAGTCTTTAGCAGGAATCAACCTGAATTCTGCAGTGCTGATAGTAGCCTGCCCGAGGAGTGACATCCTAAAACGCGCGATGGCGGGACATTCGCACAAGATGTGCTTGGTCGTTTCCACGTCCTCCAGACAAAGACGGCATTCAGTCTCGCTTGACAGACCCATCTTGTTCAGGTGATATCTGACCAAGTGATGGCCAGATAAGTACCCCACTAGGAGTCTTAGGTGGGTTCTACTCATTTGAGTAGTACCCTTGTGACTGAAGGGCATTATCAGCTCCTTTGATTGACGAAGCCCTGGAAGGTTATTCCAGTACTGTTGACGCAATCGTGCAAACCAATCTCTGATCCGCAGTTTGGCCGAGGCCAGTCCAAAGCCACAGTAAGGCTCAGGTCCATGAAAACGACTGGATGATCCTTGTCTAGCAAGTTCATCCGCAGCCTCGTTCCCCTCAATGCCCTGGTGGCCTGGCACCCCACACAAGAAGACTCGGTTATTGGTTGCCAACAGTTGAAGGAGATTGTAACACTCCTTCACCAGTTTTGAAGAGACCTTATATGAGGAGAGCGCTTTTATAGCTGCTTGGCTGTCTGAGTAGATAGCAATGTGAGCGCCGCGAAGTCCAAGATTACCCTGGCGCAGACCTCAATGGCTTGGATCTCAGCTTGAAAAACGCTGGGCGAGATTCCCATTGCGATCGAAATTCTGGTGTTGGGTCCAAAGACACCTGCACCAACACCCTGTTCTCTTTTAGACCCATCGGTGAACCACTTGATACATCTAGGGTCTGGACAGGGTGTGCCATTTACCCATTCAGAGCGGTTAGGGATGAGGGCTGAATATTTTCTGCCGAAACAAACCTTCGTGATCATGTAATCTGATCTCAAGCAGATCTGCACGTCAGGAATTTGATTCAGAATGCTCATGTGACCGCTTTCTTCACTACGCACGTCGGAAGTTAGACGAAGTCTAAGTGGATGTTCACACTGCGTGCGATGCCGAGCCGAGCCGAGCCGGGTCGAGCGATGCGATGCGGTGGGTGTTCACATTGCACGCCGTGCGATGCCGAGCCGAACGATGGCTTGCGATGCAAAGATGATCCGAGCGATGGCTTGCGATGCAAAGATGATCCGGGATGTTCACTGCACGCAATGATGGAGAGTAGAGACCAATTTAGTTCAAGGAATAGAATCTGTTCGACATCATGTCGTTTGTGCTTGACCCAGTAAATTTATTTCTGTTTGAAAACAGTGCTCTAAAAATGGAAGGGCGTCGCCATTGGGTGCATCCCATTAATGAAGAAAGGCCCAGTGTTGGTGAATTTCATCATCTCTTCCGCGACCTCAGACGAGAGGTTCCACAAGCGGATTGAGCAGCGGCGCACCGCTGTGTATAAACGCAAAAGGCGGCAGCCGCGGCGGCTTTAGGACGATGAATGTATAAATCGCTCGACTCGCCGTTGCGGCCACCGCCGCGGTTTGTGGAGCGGCGAGTTTGCATTTGAATTCGTGTAAGAGCCGGCACACATGGACGTCCAAATGGCGCCGTACGCCTCGTCACTTAAGCTCCTCCCTCTTTGATACCTATCTGCATTTCAATTCACATGATGCGATAGGACACAGCGTCACTGTGTATTATATAAGCCGGACCACATAATAGCGAACCTGAATTTACAATTTATGTCATTTTTAGTTTTAAATAAACTGTTTTTTGGCCATAACTTCTAAAATATAAGGAATATCGCATTTTTAACAGCATTTCACCCCCCTTACAAACCCCCGTCCGAGCTGAGAGCTCCCTCCCCACCAATTTTTTTTTTTTGAAAATTAATTGTCAATTGTAGTAGTCACGATCAACGATTAACAATTAATTAATTGGCACTTAAAAGTGATCCTCAAGCGAATGGTTTAAGAAACATCATACAAATCACACATTGTGACCGTGTCCGTGTTCCGGGTTCGAATGTATGTGGGCCGGCTTATTAAAAACTGATATGCGGACGCGTGAAGTGACACAGATAGAAGCAGAAACCAACGTCTTCCCAGATAGCTATCGCGGCGGCAAAATGCTATAGCTATCAGTTTGAGCTGGGCTGGATCCAATGAAAAGTTTCATCGTTCATCCATTCGAATTTTGGATATTTACATTTGAACTAACGTTTATAGCGAAGGTTGCCGTTCATTCAATAGGGTCATGCCCATTATCAAAATCAACTAACCAACCCACACTATAAATATTTGTCGCATTTTGCAAGTCGCTAGCATCATTGTATCGAAAGTTATCGCTCATTTGAAATTTCATCTGTAGGGGTTCCTTCGGTCGGATCTTGCCCATTTTCAATACCAACCAACTAGATCATGCTACAAACATTTGACCAAAATTTCAAGTTTCTAACTTCATTCTATCGAAAGTTATCGTGCAAACGAACAGACAGACAGACAGATATGGCTAAATCGAATCAGGAGATGACCCTCATAATTTCCATGTATACACTGCCACACCGCCGCGCCTAAGAGTCTAGGGTATAAAAGCAGACATACATGCATTTTTTTCAGTGTGATCTTACATCAAATATTACTTTACAGCTCGTACTTGCACCATACTGGCTCCAAAAAGCTTCACATCGCAAAGCATCGCAAAGCCCATAAACTCCATCGCAAAGCCCATTAAATTCCATCGCAAAAAATCAGCAGCCGGTACTCGCACGAAAAAGCAAAGAAGTTTGTGAAAACATCGGGCCATCGCTCGGCTCATCATTGCATCGCGCGCAGTGTGTACACTCAAAGCGTGATTCCATTTAAAATTGAAGACTTTCCATTTTCTTGCTTTAAAAGCTTGCAATCGCATTGCATCGCTCGACCCGGCTCGGCTCGGCATCGCACGCAGTGTGAACATCCACTTAGTGGACGTTCACACTGCGGGCGATGCCGAGCCGAGCCGAGCCGGGTCGAGCGATGCGATGTGGTGGGTGTTCACATTGCACGCCGTGCGATGCCGAGCCGAACGATGGCTTGCGATGCAAAGATGATCCGAGCGATGGCTTGCGATGCAAAGATGATCCGGGATGTTCACTGCACGCAATGATGGACAGTAGAGACCAGTTAAGTTCAAGGAATAGAATCTGTTCGACATCATGTCGTTTGTGCTTGACCCAGTAAATTTATTTCTGTTTGAAAACAGTGCTCTAGAAATGGGAGGGCGTCGCCATTGGGTGCATCCCATTAATGAAGAAAGACCCAGTGTTGGTGAATTTCATCATCTCTTCCGCGACCTCAGACGAGAGGTTTCACAAGCGGATTGAGCAGCGGCGCACCGCTGTGTATAAACGCAAAAATCGGCAGCCGCGGCGGCTTTAGGACGATGAATGTATAAACCGCTCGACTCGCCGTTGTGGCCACTGCCGCGGTTTGTGGAGCGGCGAGATTGCATTTGAATTCAAACCGCTTGTGGAACCACGCCTTCTAAACGCGACCTTATTACGGTGATAATAACCTTTCATTTGAGCCATACTGAATCAAAACCGGAGTCCAAAGCGTATATACCCTAGACTTGTACAGACCTAGTTGTGATACCAAAACTTCCAACTGGCAACGGCCATATGCATTAAAAGTGAATTTGCCATATGGTCAGTTTGAGCTGTGAGCGTGGATCCAATGAAAAGTTTCATCGTTCATCCATTCGAATTTTGGATATTTACATTTGAACTAACGTTTACAGTAAAGGTTGCCGTTCATTCAATAGGATCTTGCCCATTCTCAAAATCAACTAACCAACCCACACTAAAAATATTTGTCGCAGTTTGCAAGTCGCTAGCATCATTGTATCGAAAGTTATCGCTCATTTTGAAATTTCATCTGTAGGGGTTCCTTCGGTCGGATCTTACCCATTTTCAATACCAACCAACAAGATCATGTTACAAACATTTGACCAAAATTTCAAGTTTCTAACTTCATTCTATCGAAAGTTATCGTGCAAACGGACAGACAGACAGACAGATATGGCTAAATCGAATCAGGAGATGACCCTCATAATTTCCATGTATACACTGCCGCACCGCCGCGCCTAAAAGTCTAGGGTATAAAAGCAGACATACATGCATTTTTTTCAGTGTGATCTTACATCAAATATTACTTTACAGCTCGTACTTGCACCATACTGGCTCCAAAAAGCTTCACATCGCAAAGCATCGCAAAGCCCATAAACTCCATCGCAAGGCCCATTAAATTCCATCGCAAAAAATCAGCAGCCGGTACTCGCACGAAAAAGCAAAGAAGTTTGTGAAAACATCGGGCCATCGCTCGGCTCGTCATTGCATCGCGCGCAGTGTGTACACTCAAAGCGTGATTCCATTTAAAATTGAAGACTTTCCATTTTCTTGCTTTAAAAGCTTGTAATCGCATTGCATCGCTCGACCCGGCTCGGCTCGGCATCGCACGCAGTGTGAACATCCACTAAGAGCATTTAGAGCTGCTGATTCTTGAATGAATATATGCAACGGAGTAAGTCCAATAATCGCCTCCAGGGCTGGCGTAGGACAAGTGCGCATAGCTCCAGTGATGCCAAGGCAGACAAGGCGTTGAAGCTTATTGC
The DNA here is from genome assembly GCA_964017055.1 of Chloromyia formosa. NCBI lineage: Eukaryota > Metazoa > Arthropoda > Insecta > Diptera > Stratiomyidae > Chloromyia > Chloromyia formosa. The sequence continues at coordinate 57,415,425 of OZ024813.1, read as the reverse complement.
ACTTCAGTAAGACAGAAGATTGCTGAGTTTTCGGCCACCACACAAGCGTTGCGTAGGTCACCATAGGCCGCACCAGCATGGTGTATAACCACTCAATTATCTTTGGGGTGAGCCCCCATGTCCGTCCAAAGAAACTTCTGCAAGCCCACATTGTGCGTGTGGTTTTCCGGACATCCTAAGATGCAGCCATAAACATTCAGTTTCAATTTTTTCATGACACACTTTTCATTCATGCACTTGCCAAAAGCCACGCCCACAACCATGAACTCGTATGGTTCTCCTCACCCGATGAGCGCACGAACTTTTGCATCCGTCGTCTTCACTACTCACATAATTAAGTGTTTGCGTCTCTCCCCGTCGGCATGCGATCTCTGCGAGTGATTTGCTGTGTCACATTCAAATTATCAAAAAGACTTAAGCGAGAAACTCTACTGTAAAATTTCACATTTTTGTATGTATCTTTTTATCTAATGCACGGATCAGGGCAAATGATAGCCTATGCACACCCTTGGGACACAGTCAATCCGTGAGAGAAAAGAAAGCAGACCTCGATACGCTCCCTACGGGGCTGTAGTCCTGTCAAAGAACAACGAGAACAACAAGAACAAGAAAAATTTGAAAAATAGCCATTTTCAAATTATCATATCTCGAGTGTTTTTCCTTGTATCGGAATCGAATTTGCAGTACTTCGTAAAATGACCGGCGACAATGACCATACCAAATTTGAGCCCGAACAAGCATCCGGGGCCGGAGCTACAGAGGTCCGAAAACCCGTACTTGTTGTGTCGCGTAAACATAGTCTTGGTCACTTTTCCATTTTTTTTTTTTCGATTTTTTCGTTTTTCTTTGGCGGGGATCTACACGGATAGCCAACCGGCTATTCGAAAGCAGTATTGGATTGTCGCAGCTCCCTCATAGAAATGGGAAGACTCTTCAATATTTCCCTGTGCTGGGTGCCAGGCCATAGTGGCTATGTTGGTAACTGCAAGACCGACGAACAGACTCGGGCGGGTACGATCAATGAGATCAGCGGGTTGTTGCGTAGCACAAGGATGCCTCTAGCTGCTTGTAAATAGGCTATCAAAAATGCAGCGTATCATAGGGTCTGCATCAGATGGAGCAAAGACCCCAAACGATCCTCTGGGTTGCTACGTCTCATCTTCTGTGTACTTGTCCGGCCCTGGTGAGTTTTAGGAAGGACCTATTTGGTTCTTACACCGATCTGGAAGACGGCCCGTGGGGTGACGGGTTTAGAATATGCACCCCTAGGTGAGTCCTACCTTGATCGTACGAGGCGACTAATAGGATTAATCACGTGCAGGCAACAACAACACCTCTAGATGAGCCTGCGGCACTGTTTAACATCTTTAGGACCTCCCACAGGTCAGTGTGTGTGAGTGGGTTGCCGGGTCAGGAGACCACCGCCGGATGTAAAAGGAAAGTCCATACAAATTTATTTTTCACACACTAGTGCCATCCAACCCCACCTTTCTCCAAATAGGTGTAAAAGAATGGATGTAAGGCCTTATGGTAGAACACGCAAGAAGCACTACCCCGCTGGGCACTACTTCTGATGCGCAGTTGAGCGATCCCAGGGCGAACATTGTTCGTGCCAGAGCTCGACGGTTTCCGGGGGCGAGCGCTATGAGGCAGTCCATGTACACTGTAGAGAAGCTGAGGGTTGCAATTTGGAATGTCGGATCCATGACGGGAAAGAGCGAAGAACTGGAGGACGTCATGAAACGGAGAAGGATAGACATTATGTGCGTGCAGGAGACTAAGTGGCGAAATGACCAGGTGGACCGAGCTCGTTTTTTGACGAATTCCAAAAAGTACAAATTGTACTATTATGGAAACTCGAATGATAGAAACGGGGTTGGCGTTATTCTGTCACCGGCTTTACTTGGCAGCATCGTGAGTATCTCGAAGATAAGCGACCGCTTGATGAGTATCAAGTTGGTTATCTGCGAAAGAGTGTGGAACGTTATAAGTGCCTCCCCAAGTGGGTTTGCAGCAAAGTGAAAAAGAGGCATTTTGGAGCGACGTTGACACACTGCTTCAAAGTATACCAGATACCGAGCTGGTTTTTTTCGGAGGGGATTTCAATGGCCATGTGGGAGAATCGAACTATGATTACGAGGATTGCCATAGTGGGAACGGTAGCCAATCTACAGCCAGAAATGATGAAGGTGAGGCTATCCTGGCGATGTGCAGATCACACGGTCTGGTCATCCTCAACACATGGTTCATTAAGAACCAAAGGCACCTAATCACATATAGCAGTGGAGCTCATGCGACGCAGATAGACTATCATCTGTGTCTGAATTTCATGAGACGTTGGGTGAAAGACTGCAAAGTGATCTTGGGTGAATCTCTTAGAATATAGAGCCATGGAATGAGCTTATCCTGTATGTCTCTGGCTCCAGCATTTGGCGAATAAGTCGACAGCCAGCCTACTCGGTTGTTGTTTGATATTGACATATGTTGACTGTTCTGTCGAATTGTGCATGAATAAAGGTCAATTCTTGTCAGATTATCGACAGTCAGCCTACTCAGTTGGCGTTTCGGTATTGACATAATGTTGACCGCACTGTCGAATTGTGCATAAACAAACGTCAATTCTTGTCAATATTTAAATTTCATAATTACTAAACGGTCTACTGAGTTAGCTGACTGTCGACCTCATGTCGACTTAGTACCCAGATTTTGGAGCCACTGTTTCTATGGAGACATACAGGACAAGCTCATTCCATGGCTACATATTCAAAGGTGAATCTGCGGTCACCCAGCACCGGTTGCTCCTGACAGAATTTATTTTGAAAGGAGGAACAAGACCGCAAGCAATCCCCAAACCAGTCGAGAAAATCAAGTGGCATAATCTCAGCAACGAACGCTTTGAATCTGTTGTAACTCCATTCATTGTTAAAATGGAGGAGTGGCTTCAATACAACACCAACTGCGACGGGCAAAGTCCAACACAAATGTGGAATGCTTTGGATGAAATGTTAGTATGTAGGTGAGGCTGAAAAGACACTGGGAGTTTCGAAAGGCCCGCTCCACACGAACAAGGAGACGTAGTGGTGGAATAACGAAATTAAAGAAGCAGTGCAGGCCAAATCGAACGCATTCAAGGCTTGGACAACACGCAACACAGGCAGTGAAGCCGAGAAGGTTCAACTCCGGGAGAAATATGATAAATGCCGGAAGGAAGTAAAGCGAAAGGTGGCTCAAGCAAAGGCGATTGCAGCCGAGAAGTTCTATCAGGAACTAGAAGACCTGACGGCGGATGGGAGATCGTCATTGCAAGAGAAACCTAAAGACAATGCCAGGATTTATAAGGTCGCAGCCCAAAGGAGAAGAAACGCTCGAGAGATTCAGGCGCCAAAGTACGTTGAAGACTCACAAGGAGTACTACTGGTTGAAGATACTGCAATCTGTAGCAGAATGCGTGAGTACTTTGACGAACTTTTGAACGAAGAATTTCCGCGAGAAGCTTTTCAAGCTGTGGAGCCAAACACCATTGATATCGCTGATTTTTCAGTGGAGGAGGTGATGAAGGCAATGATGAAGATGAAACGCGGAAAGGCAGTCGGACCGGACAAAATACCCTTGGATTTTTGGTTGAAGATGAATCATGTCGGGCTTAGATGGCTTACTGTTCTTTTCAACAAAATTAAAAGAGGGCAACCGATGCCTGACGCTATCAGGAAAAGCTTCCTTCTCCCGTTTTATAACAACAAGGGTGACTCACGCAAGCTCAACAACTATAGGGCAATCAAGTTAACATCTCACACATTGAAGACTTACGAGCGTGTTGTCTGCAATCGATTGAAAGAGGTTGTACGGTTGGATGACAATCAATGCGGCTTTGTGGAGGGTCGATCCACAGTCGATGTTATTCAGTGCTTACGTGTTACGATGGAAAAGCATGGTGATGCACGTACGGACTTACACTTGCTTTTTCCAAATCGATGGAAAAAGCCTTCGACAGAGTTCCTCGTGATCTGATTTGGGTGGCCCTAAGAGCACTTAAGGTCCCCGAGGCATATGTCAAGATGATACAAGACATGTATGATGGGGCAACTACTAAAGTTAGATGCACAGCTGGCGAGTCTGAAGAATTTCCGGTTAGAGTAAGAGTTCACCAAGGCAGTGTATTGAGTCCTTTTCTCTTCAACATCATCATGTTTTATTTACTAACACTCATCTCTGACGGCCTGGAAATATCCCTTCTCTTCGCCGATGACATTGTCCTGGGTAGCAAAGACATTGTTGCTTTGCAGGCTGCACTGAATAAGTGGTGTAAGATACTGGAGGATCATGGACTGAGGATTAGCATATCAAAGACTGAGTATCTTTGCTGTCCTTTCTCAGATCCAGAGAGACCGATACCAGATATCTTCATCATAGGAGAGCAGTTGAAGTCCTGTACAAGGTTAAAATACCTGGGCTCGACATCAAACATCGCATCAGTGTCGTCGGTTGGATGAAGTGGCGAGAAAACTCTGGAGTTTTCTGCGACAAGAAAATGCCACGAAAGCTTAAGGGCAAGTTGTACAAAACGGTCGTACGTCCCGCACTCATGTATGCGTCTGAATGCTGGACTATGTACAAGACATATGAAAGCAAAATGCGACCGAGATGAAAATGCTACGGATGTCAGCCGGTGTGACCAAAAAGGATCATATCAAAAGTACCTACATCCGAGGCAGCTTGTTCGTTGAGCAACCGATCACTGAAAAGCTCGAAGATCGTCGTATAGATTGGTATTGCCACGTTCTAAGGCGTCCGCCTGAGAACTCTGTCATGAGGGCGCTATCACCGAATGTTCCATTTGCTGGACCCAAACGCCGATGCAGACGGAAACACACATGGATCGTTCAGATGAAAAAGCAACAACAACGCGTTAATCTGGGCGATGATACGATCCAAGACCGTGCTGCCTGCAGAAGGAAGCTGAGATTATACCGCCTAAATGGGCGAAGTGCCAACACCACAGGCAGAGCAACACGAAGCCGCAGAGTGGTATGAAAGGGCAAGGAAGAAGAAGACACCGATCTGGAAGACCTGAAAGAAGTAAATGTTGGTTGTTGTTGTTGTAGCAATGGTCGGAATTTCGATGTGTTGGTTTGTTACATGCTTACGGTTCGTCGTCATCCCCGGTGTCGAGGGATACAAAATTAGCTGCTTCTATAGGGTTCTCCCACAGCAATCTGGGAGTCCGGTGCGTGGATGCAGCTGGGCAGTGAAGAATGTGGTCCACATCATGACGTCTTGGTCAATGCAAGATAAATAGAAATTCAGTCGTGAACACCAGTCTAATCGAAGTTGGGCGAGTGTCGTTCTCGTTGCTCTCGGAAGCATTTCTTCTTCTGGAGATATCGTTGGTGGTATGGACAAGAGAACTAGATTTAGACCTAAACTCGGGATCGATAGAAGTACCTCCTCCTGATGTATTGCTGCGATGGCTGATCTGTGTGCATCGCTATCAAAGGGTACCCTTTTGTACCTCTGGACATCCCTCAAGTCACGCCTAACATGTATTGGCGTCGGCGTCTTGTCCAAGAGGTTGAAGTTTGAGTGCTACCTCCGGTAACAACTCACCAGATACTGTTTGACAAGAAACTTCTTGTGGTCCCTTAAAGGCGTTATCTTGGTTTCCTGCTGTAGATGGTCCTGGGATGACATCAGGAGACAGCCGGTGACAGTAGGGAGAGCGGCATTTTGGCACGCTTGAATGTTTTTCCATTATGTGTCATAGAGATTCTGTGACCACACATGATCTTCCGACTGCTTTATACGTAACCAGTAGAGTTTCTTCGTTCTTGCCCCAGTGGCTACCGGCCAAGGCTTTAAGGATCTTATTCCTACTACGTATCCTGTCGCACACGGTTGAGGCATGGGGTGATAATGCGGCCATGCTGTCCAGAGTGACTCAAGGAATTTTAGGATGTTTTATGGTAGGAATTATTTTACATGATTGCCAATCGAGATCCCAAGTTGCATCCTGACTTCCTTTGTCCAGGTGGTAAATAGGGTAGCCGAGGATTTAGACGCCGAGACGGTTAGGTTGTTACTTACGCAGAACGAGTTAAGTTCTTCAAGAAAATGTGTTCGCACATTTCTGCGATGTTGTTCCCTGTTGCCAGAATGGAGCAGTCGTCAGCATAGGAGGTGCAATCCATTTAACTACTTGCGTCGGAAGCGGTGAACAGTTTATGTTGGACAGAAGTGCTGAATGGCTGACAGTGTCGAAGGCTTTCGACAAGTCGAAGCGCAACCAGAATTGTTCTTTAGCATGGACGAGCTTGGTTGAGGCCAATGTGGATGCGGGATGTAATGGCATCCAAGGCCGTGGTCGTACTGTGCATGCTTCGGAAGCCGTGCTGGTGATCTACTAGCAGGGTGGATTAGTGCTTCAAGCATTTTGGCAACTGCTGAGAAGAGAGTTATAGAACGATAGCATTCGCCGAGTGTCGCTTTCTTCTCAGGTTTCAATATTGGGATCACTCTCCCTTTCTTCCAGCTTTCAGGAATCATCAGAGAGAAGATGGATAGACTGAAAGTAGTCGTGAGATAATTGATAGCAGCTAAATCGAGGTGTTTGAGCATTGCCATTGAGATGCCATCAGGCCCCGTGGCTGTCTGTAGTTCGGTAGTGGATCTTCCTACGGTCAGTCTGTCAGATATAGGGTGTTCAATAAATTGTTTATTGAAACGACTTGCGCAGTGAGTAGGATCACTTATTGAGTTATCACCGATCTGAACGGCGACGTTCCCTTTCTGTTTTGGTGGATTAGAAAGGGCACGGACAGTCGACCATAACTTGCTCAAACCTGTAGTTAGGTCGCAGTTATTCAGATGAGTGCTCCATTTTGACCTCCTCTGTTCGGCTGCTTGTCTATGGATCGCGTAGTTCATCTTGTGAATTCTGGGATCGTCCAGATTTACGCTCCTGATGCTATCTCTCTCGTCTGCCAATCTGGCGGCTGTGGTTAGAAAGTTGAGTCGAATTTTCGGAATCCGTCCTGCAGGAATAAACCTTGCAGCCGCTTTAGTAAGGACTTTCCTAATGTTGGATTTGGCGTTACGTACGTCGGTTGGCGTCGGCAGAGCGAGGAATTTAACATTGATGTAGAAGGTGAAGCCGTTCCAATCAGCCTTATTGTGGTTGACAAAAGTGCGCTGTTCAGCAGATATGATATTTGTCAGTTTGTCACTCCTTATCACGATTGGTAAATGGTCCGAAGATAGTGCTAGGACCGGCTCCCACTGAGCATCATTTATGACGCTTTCACTGGCAATAGTGAGCACGTAAGATATCATCCGCTCTCCTACTTCTCCTATTGGAACAATAACATTCCAGTCTATCTCTCTGCCGCGGAACACCCGCCCGGTTCATATAGAAGCAAAAGAGATGTCAAATTTCCATCCCCCTTCCTACTTCCTCACTTGTGCCGAATTGCTTCGTTTCTCTCGCTCTTTTTCATTTCCTCTGATTCCCTCTCTTCAAAGTTGATACATGAATTTTCTCGGAAACGCTTTCGGACAAAAATAGAGCCATCTAGATAATTCTGGAATTAAAGATCAGCTATATAAAGCCAGATGTCAGATGAGTTCGGATCGTCGACAGGAACGGACTTGCGTGACATCGTTCCTAAAAAATCTATAAATAGAAACAAAGTGTACCCGGGTTAAACAAACATGTGCGCGCCACATTTGTCTCTTGTGTAGTGATCACCGACCTGACTGGAAGTGTCGCCGTGTCTGCTCGCAAAGTGGTTTATGGATCGATCGATTGCTTAGCCTTGGTGAGCCCGTTTCATATTATTTTATGGACTGCGTAGTTTATAACAGTGCCTCCAGTTGTACTCGTTTTGTTCATAATCGGCAAAGTAGGCATAACACTACTGTCGGTCGTGTTCCAAACGGTACTCCTTGCACCTTATAGTCTGCTTAATACTTAAGATTTAATTTAATTATGCAGGACTTCGCTATTGAGTTCTGCAATATCCGTGGGTTAAGAACGAATTTTAGTTCGGTCGTCAGACACTTGAGTTCAAGAAAACCAGCAATTCTTGCACTAAGTGAAACCAAGATCACGCCTGATGTGGACACTAACTTGTTTAACATCACTGATTACCATCGGGTTCCTTTCTTTTCTGCTCAAAGAGGGGTTGCGCTTTAAATACGGTGTGATGTGCCATTCTCCACCCTGCCTGCATCATCATCTAATCCGGAACTGAACTATATCTGGATTAGATTGAATTTAAAAAGCACATAATACTCCTGTGTTTCTTATATCGCAGCCCCCAAATGTCAGATGCCGAAACTGAACGTTCCCTGGATGCACTGTCGTCTAATATTGATGACCTATTACTGAAATTTCCTTCATCAGAAATCGTTCTTGCAGGCGATTTCAATGTCCACAACGTCCAGTGGCTTAGACATTCGTCTGGTACAAGCCCGGCTGGAAAAATGGTTGAACTTTTTTGTGATTCGTTTAATTTACATCAATTAGTTGATCTTCCAACTCGTATACCTGATAGACTCGGCGAAAGAGCCAATCTTCTAGATCTATTCTTAACATCCCATCCCGATAAATACTCGGTCTTAGTTGAAAGCCCATTGATCATTGTTTAGTATCGGCTAGATTTCCCAACAGCTTTATGTCAAGTAAGACCATACCATCAGCGAAAAGACTTTTATGGCATTATGACAAAGCCTATTGGACCTCCTTAAATAAATACATTAGGGAGCTTGACTGGTCCGACTGCTTCGCAACAAAAACATCAATTTTATAAGCGAAAGCATTGTAAATATTATATGGTTCGGAATGTGTTCATTTATCCCTCATAGTTACAAAAACCCTAAACCGATCACTACCCCCTGGTTTAACAGCCATTGCGAAGAAGCAATTAGGAACAAGGAAGCGGCTTTTCGTGCCTATCAACTATGTGGCTCCGCTGAACTTAAAAATATCTATAAATCCGCGCGTAACGCCTGTAAATCTACCATCAACATGGCCAAATACAACTTTGACAAAAGCATCAGGCAAAACGTGTTTATTCAAAGGAAGGGTGACAAGGGCTTTTGGTCGCTTGTAAAAGCAGTAAAAACTAACTTCACGTCTTCATCCGTTCCACCTCTTTTGTATGGAGACCAACTGTACAGCGAGTTCCAGGATAAGGCCAATCTCTTTGCGGAGATCTTTGCCGCAAACTCGTGCCTCCCATCCACAGCTCAAAAACCACCACCCATTCCATTGTGTGACTCAAGGCAAGAGCCCCTACATTTCCGTACAAGACAGGTATTCAAAATTCTTTCAAGACTCGATATCTCCAAATCCGCGGGACCTGATGGTATATCACCTATAGTTCTCAAACATTGCGCATCCTCGTTACCAAAACCTCTTCGTAAGTTATTCCATTTATCCTATTACACGGGTATGTTCCCATCTGAGTGGAAAATTGCTAATATACAACCAATACCCAAAAAGGGTGATACCAGTGATCCCTCGAACTACCGGCCAATTGCACTCACATCGATCTTGTCAAAAGTTTTTGAAGCACTTGTTAATTCTCAATTAATGAATTATTTACATTCACGCCATCATATAAGCGATCGACAGTACGGATTTCGATCTGCTCGCTCCACTGGGGACTTATTGACATTTCCCACCGAGCGTTGGAATCGCTGTATCCATCAATACGGTGAGGCCAAAGTCATTGTTCTAGATATCTCCAAAGCTTTTGACAGAGTTTGGCACTCAGCACTCTTGGCTAAACTTCATGCTTTTGGTCTTGACTCCAAGCTCATCAAATGGATTGAAAGTTTCCTGCATGACCGTTCGATCCAAGTCGTCCTTGACGGAGTCAAATCGAGGCAGTATACCATTAATGCCGGAGTTCCGCAAGGCATTGTCCTGTCTCCAACCCTCTTTCTCGTGTTTATCAATGACCTTTTGGGTATAACTTTCAACCCAATACACAGTTTTGCTGATGACAGTGCTCTTGACTGCACGTACTCTTTTAGTACCGTGACTGAATCTCGTAGGAGCACAATATCTACTAATCGGGATCGCATGTATGATTCATTAAATGCGGATATTTCAAAAATCATCGCTTGGGGCGAAGCAAACCGCGTAGTGTTCAATGCTTCAAAAACCCAAAGCTCCCTTATTACCAATAAAGTATCTGCTCCACACACCTCACAGTACATCCTCGTCGACGGTGGGAGTATTTCTGACTCACCAGCGCTTAATATATTAGGTCTTACCATCTCGAAAAAGCTTAATTGGACTGACCACATTTTTTTCATTGCGAAAAACGCAATGAAATGCCTGGGCTTTCTAAATAGATGCAAAAAATATTTCACGCCATCTGATTTAGCGCTAATATACAAGAGTCACATTAGACCGAGACTCGAATATAATTGCCATTTATGGGCCGGTGCGGGTCGCACTGCACTGTCGGCATTGGACAGAGTTCAACGAAAAGCTTTCAGACTTATTGGTGATGTGATAACGATATAACTTCCCGAATTGAACCACTTCAGCACAGACGTGACGTTGGTTGTCTATCACTTTTTTATCGATACTTCAACCGCCGTTGCTCTGCTGAAATAAGTAGTTTAATTGCCGATGTTGTATTTCCTGTACGCAACCACCAGACAGTCAACTCGTGCCCACCATCTTACCATCGAAACTAGTGTCAGTCGAACCGCAAAATTTAACGACTCTTTCGTATGCAGAACAACTCGAATGTGGAACGCTTTACCATCATCTGTTTTCCCCTGCAATTACGACCTGCAGAAATTTAAACAAAATGTCCACCGTCATTTAATTTCGTCTAATCCAACTCAACCCATCCCCTTCCTCTTACCTTAATTTCCTCACCTACCAAAGCTATGCTATTGCATTAAAGGGTATTCCCTAAGCTTTGGTGTTAACATAGAAAAAAAAACGAGCGAGTAGTAGTTGTAGCGAAGTTCATTTGAAGCCCAGTCGGAAACGCTCGGAAACGAAAATCGTTATCAAGGCCCGCCGGAAGCGAATAGTTAGAGCTAGTTAGTCATTGGTTGTTAGAGACGCGTGTATATACATAGTTCGTTTATTAAATAAAGTGTGTGTGTTTTTCAATCGAATTGTTTTCATTATTCCAAAGAACCCGGCTTCGGTCAAACATTACAGTATTTATCGAGTGTAGGGTAAGGTAACGAACACAGATTACATAATTAGCTTGTTGTTTGTGTAATGCGTGTATGTTACCCTACACTCGATAGATGCGTAAAAGAACGCGTCTTATGTAGTCTCTCTGGCTCGGTGGCCGTGGTCGTTCGGTCACCGCTCTACGATACTAGTCTAGACGTCGGAGTTCAAATCTCGGCGCAATCAAAAAACTGCCTGTGGGTACTAATAGAACTCTCACAGTGCTCCGAGCTTCTCAGTATAAAGACGGCGCGGATAGAAGATACATGCTAGCAACTGCACTTCCGAAAAGTAGATATACTATCGAAACGTCAGCAAGGTATAGAAATGCTAGAGGTGTTGACGTGTTCATGCCCTTGGAGAGGCCAAGGCAATCAATAAACATACTATCATATTTTACATATTCTACTACGTCGCCGTAACGCCTAGCGGAACATAGTGCGTCAACTTCTCCTAAGAGACGTTGACGTCTCGTTAGCATATAACGGGTCTCAGATAATGCATGTTGCTGGCAAACAATACGCTTTAAGCATGTACGATTTTATTGTTGTTGTTAATAGTCTTGACCCCTCCAGGGGCATGGGCGCGTCAACATCACTTGCATAGCTATGCCTTGTTGACGTTTCGATAGCATATTTTTCGGCTGGTGCAGTTGCTAGCACGCACCTTCTATCCGAGCCGTCTTTTACTGACAAGCGGAACGCTGCGGGAGTTCTAGTAGTACCCACAGGTATTATAGTTTTTATTAACGCGCCGAGGATTGAACCTATGTTTTACTAGATGTATATTCGTAAAGTGGCGATCCAAAACTCACGGCTACCGAGCACGATTTTATAGTAAATACATTTTAAAATTTCAGAATTGTATGCAGACGTACTAACCTGTTGGTAACCGGACTAGAAGTGATAAGACGGCAGCTCTGTTGCCACTGCAAGGCTCCAGTGCGATGGGACTAGGGGAATCCTGCAAAAAACACCCAAAACTCCTTAATTGCAACTCAATGAAGACAGCAACAAGTTGCATACCTTTTTACGCTTTTTCGTTGAAGTAATACTTTCAATTGTTTGCATGATTTCTAGATTTTCTCTATTTTCTATTTCTACTAGAACCTGTTGCAAATAAAAACGGAAATCAAGAAAAACATTCTCCTAATCGTATGAGTCGCTTACTGCATTTACCTGAGAGAACGGCCGCGATGCCATCTGTTCCATTTCAACGAACAATCGCTGCCGTCGCCGGAACATGTCGTATTTTTGTTTGATTTTCCACAATATAGCTGCCATCAACAGCAAGAGTAGGAAGCACGATGAAAATGTTATGAAAAATTGTTGTAAATTCAATTTGGGATATTGCGAGAAGGCTATCTGTATCCATAGGGGTGGCTGAAAATCATACACGTACACATAGAACGTGGTTAACGTGATATTATTCTCAACGCCGAATTGATATTCGGTCTTTGGAAAACGATGACGGAATGTCGAGCAGTTGACGCCACTAAATGTTACTTTCTCAGAACCGCCGGCCGTGCGCACCGTTATATTCATTTTCGCCGCTACACTACACGTGATCGTAAAGTCGGCATCAATGTCGGCCTTGGCCGGTGAATTGCGAAAGTTGATTTGTGTATAGTGGCGATCCTCTTTTTTCGACAGATTGAACGTGAACTGATAGTCAATGGTGAGATCATAGTAACAGGATCCTTTTGTCGGGTCGCCATGATAATGATTCTGTGTATCGCATTTTTCACAATGATCGCCAACTAGACCCTTGGTGTGGCAAAAGCATTTCCCCGTTTCCATGTGGCAATTGGTCGCCTGACCGTTACATTCACATTTCTGACAAGAGCCTCCGTTGATGGGATTGCCCCAGAAGCCTGATAAAGAAAAGACAAACATATTAGCTAATGCTGTAAAATTGGAACTGGGTTTGCGTACCCGGTCGACATCTCTCGCAATTCGCCCCTTCCGTCAAGTTGGAACAGGGTTGCTCGCACTTCTTCCCGTCGTTGCAACTACTGTGGCCATTGCATTGACAACTCGGACAATGTGTGAAGAACCATCCTCTAGTCGAGCACTCCATTTCCTCGTGTGGTCCACTATCGCCACCCGGCAGGCATTTACCCAGTCCCGTTCCCGATCCGTTATCACACCAGCCGCATGCCGGATCATCGCGACATTGACTACACGTCTTGTAAAAACCGCATTGCGATCCTGAAACGGCCGGACGACACTTTGTCGAATGTGTAGTCCACTCACGACACTGGCCGTACGGAAAACTGACAGTGTATGCATTGCGATCAACGCAACGTTGTTCGTTTTGGCACCAAATGCACTCGTCGTCCGTACAATTGGTGCAGGTTGTGAGAGTGGCACAAGGAGGTGGGCATTGAATGGGAATCTCTGTCGGATCGTTTGTCCTATTGCCAGACGGACGACATCTGTTCGCTTCGTGCTCCCAATGGCAGCTGGGATTCGATGAACAAGCATGACAGCTGTGTAGCTGCTCACAAATGCTACCACTCTCATCGGGACATTGTTCCAGAGATGTAATTGGTGCTTCCAAAGTCATGTCGCGACATTTGTCTTTCGCACAAGTTCCATTCCCGCAATAGATACATCCAAATGCGGTCGAGGTGCACGACTGGCAATCTGTTAGTTGGTAACAACGATACAGCTCGTCCAGATGCTCTTCCGTGCTGATTTGTCGACTCTTTGGTGGGCATATTGTGAAATATTCCTGATCCCGTGACAGAATTAAACTCTTGTTCTCCCTAGACAATGCTACGCACATCATCTTCTGATTGTCCCAAATGCATTTCACGCCCGGCCTGGCATGCAAACATTTCTCCTCCTTCGTAAAGTAGCTGCAATTTCCCGGTGTATATTTCAACATATCCGTCAGCAATTGTCCGTCGAATCCTCCGTATATGTAAAGGGAGTCGTCAAATGTTACAGCACTGTGACCAAATCTCGCAAGATCGGCGGCCAGATCCATGGGCATACTTTGAATATGCCACGAGTCGCAAAGAACGTCGTACACTATAAGATCCTTGCTATAGCACTTTGCCCCATGACTGTGGGACGTGTCATTGTGGGTATTGCCACCGAAGACAATCATAAGTCCCGGCGTAACAAAGTTCGCAGTGTGTAGGAAACGATACGTTGGCGCGGACGACAGTAAAGACCACGTTCGCGTCGATGGTTCGTAGGCATAAAGTTTATTACTAAGAATTTGAATACTTTCACTTTCGGACACAATTCCACCGTAGACGAATATTTTCTCGGTGAACGGATCATAGGCGGCACTATGCCCGTATCCTCCCTTTACAACGTATCCGTTCGTCTCCACAATTTTCCATTCGCGCGTTACAAAATTGAATTCTTGCACCGTATTCAAATATCCGAATTGCGGTGAATGTCCAAATATTACAACCATATACTGATAGCCACTTTTATCACTATGTCGCGGAACCAGTGTGGCCGAATGTCCGGCCGATTTTAAAGGTCCGCACATGGAGAACATTGTCGAGTTGCACGAATCCGATTTCACCGTAATATTCTCCCAAGTTCTAGCACTAATATCGAAGGCCCACAACTCGCCACATATTCCTTTCTTATTCACAACACCGCCGTACATGAAAATCTTATCGCCGTACAAGACGGTCGAAGCACCATAACGCAAATCGGGAGCCTGAATATTCACAGGATGCACCGTCTCCCACACGTTCCCATTGAAGTCGTACATAAACACCAACTCTCCCCGATCATACGTTTCTCCGCCAATTATGTAGAGTGTGTCACGCCAAACGGTGGCACCATGCGATGCACTACCCGGAGGGGAGAGCACATCAATTGAAATGGCCGTCCACACGCCCAGTGCTGAGATTTGCGTGCAGTCCAATCCACCGAAGCCGGACTTACACTTGCACCTGAAATGTGGGGTGCAGATGAAAGGAATGAATGGATGTGGTTCAACATAAAAATAAAAAATAAATCATATACTTACTGGTGTGCTTCTTTGTCGCATTCGCCCTGCCCTAGGCTGAGCGAGCAATTATTTGGACATATTGGAACATTGCATGCTTCACCCGTGAACAATGCGTCGCAGGTGCACTCACCTTCCACGCAAACACCTCGTCCGGAGCATTCAAAAGCTGAAAAATTAGAAACATAATTAGGCTAATGATGGAAGTAATATGTAATTTTAATGTTTGTAGAATCTAGTTTGACGGTGTTGAAAGTGGGTATGATCAGACCCAAGCAACCCCTATTTCCCCTACAAATGAAACTTTAAATAAAATGAAGCTCGTTCCTATGACAGTCGGTTCTCCGTACCGAAACGACTCGCTCATTACGAGCGACCAAGAGCTGCCCTACCCCCCTCGACACGAAGGATTCATCAAGGGTGTCTTGAAAGACCCCCTCGTCACAAATTTTCACTGGCCGGTTGCAATACACACAGGCGCAATTGCATCCGGCTACTCCTCATTCGCGCCGGCATCGAGCAGAACCCTGGCCCATGGATCTGCTGCGTTTGCGGTAGAGTGCTGCACCCGAATGCTACATCAGTGAGATGCAGTTGCTGCAACGACTGATGCTACCTGAAAAGCTGCTCAGGGTTATCCCATCACAGGCTATGTGATACTACCTTCACTGCTCCCCAATGCTCTTATAGGCTACCAACAACACAATCTAGCCCGGTGAATACAAACACTACAACGTTAGCTGGCTCAGGTGGCCTCAACTCAACAGCCACGCCGACAATAACAACAACTCCCGCCGGTCGGCACAGTCTCACCCCAGCACAACCAACACCAAATTTTGATATGCTCTCACTGGTGCAGCTCAACTGCAACGGATTGCAGCACATTCTTGATGAACTGACAGCGTTCATGGACAGAAATAGTATCATGATTGGAGCCATCCAAGAGACGAAATTCCATGCTAATTTGTCTCTCACTTCTCATATGGAAACTACACCATTTTGCGCAAAGACAGACCGACCGGTTCAAGAGTAGGAATCGCCTTCTTGATCCACTTGAAGGTACCATACCGAGAACTTACCATCGTCTATTACTAGGAGATTTTAACGCGCACCATGAGCTATGGCATTCCAATCTCGGCAACGATGCTAGAGGAGTCGCCATCGCCGAACAACTCGACTCCTCCGATTTCTGTCCCTTGACTGACGACGCTCCAACAAGGATTACAGGCACATGCACCAGCTCACCTGACATATCGATTGCTAGTGCCAGTCTGATCAACAATCTCATCTGGGAGCCACATCTCACACTGTCATCTGATCATCTGCCAATCATCATAAGACTTGACCGACCTTCGCATCAAATATCTGCAGAACGCCGCACTTTCATCAACTATTTTACAATAGAGCAGATTGGACTGGATTCCAACTATTCATCAACGACGCCATCTCTGCTCTCCCAGTACCGATGAATGTGCGAGATACTGAATCTAGCTTCAGAAAAATCATCAACAAGGCGGCAGCTAGATTCATACCTGCAGGCAGAATCCCTAAGGTCCGGCCAAAGTTTCCAACGTCTGCCGCCAGACTGGCAGATGACAGAGATTGCATTCGCCGCTCAAACCCGGACTATCCACAATAGGAGTGCTGAATGCTACAATTAATAAACAGGTAGCTGAACATAGAAAGACGAAATGGTATGCCCACCTGGACACCTGCAATCTCTCAAGTCCAGTGTATCTAGGCTTTGGTCCACTGTTAAATCCATCACTAACCCCACCAAGAAAAGCGGACACATCATCATTGAGTTCGGGAACAAATCCTACTACGACCCGATCACGTGCGCCAACCACTTCAACCGGCAGTTTGTCGAACAACACCCCAGCGACAAGCTCAAGCGCACAATCCGAAGGAACATCCGCAATTTAGCAGTGGACTAAATGCTTCAGGTCAACCCAAGCCAAGTAGCCAAAGCTATTAAGGACGCTATTCTCGTGGCCCTCTTGGACCAAGGAGGTCAACACACAACTGGATGTAACCATAGGCAACGTACCCATCTCCACGGTCAACCATCCGAAGATTCTATGGGGAAACCCTCAACAATATGGCTACATCATCGGCCCACTCGTCTTTGGTATGTAATCGAATGAGAGCCCGTATTAAGGTCCTAAAAGCTCTCGCCGGTAGCTCCTGGGGAATGGACAAAGAGACCATGCTTACTACATACATACCTAGTCTAGCCATAAATATTGTTACAAGGTTTGGCAACCCTGCAGAAAGGAACCGTTATATTGCATTTCTTAAAAATTGAGCTAATCGCTATAGTACGCTTGTGCTTGATGTATTTGTCATCATTTGAGTTTAATTTTTAGTGTAGTGAACATGGATTCGGGTGACAAAGAAAATAGAATTGCTGTGATTGCACTTCATAAAGTAGGAATGCAACCAAGTGATATTTTTAAGACTCTGCATACCCTTGGTATAAGCCGAATGTTTGTATATCGGGCTATTGAAAGATTTAATGATACGTCTGGAGTAAGTGACCGTGAAAGAAGTGGCCATCCGCGAACTACTCGAACACCTCAAGCGGTTAAAGCCATGCGCGAGAGAATTCGCCGTAATCCTCTTCTGAAACAAAAAATTTTATCGCGTGAGATGAAAATACCCCAAAGAACAATTTCACGTATCATCAAAAGTGACTTGGGGTTGGGTGCTTATCGTAGATCTACCGGGCATTTACTAACAGATTCGTTAAAAAAAATAGAGTGGAAAAATCAAAACGATTACTTTGCCGGTACGCAAACCAAGAACACCGTAAAATTTTGTTTACAGACGAAAAAAAATTTACTGTCGAAGAAACATTTAATAAACAAAACGATAGGGTTTATGCTTGCAGTGCCAGAGAAGCTTCTCAAGTTGCCCAAAAGGTTCAAAGAGGTCATCATCCAGCCTCAGTAATGGTTTGGTGGGGTGTTAGCTACAACGGGGTGACAAAGTTGCATTTTTGTGAGAAGGGCGTCAAAACGTCTGCCAAAATTTATCAAGAAAGTGTCCTTGAAAGTGTAGTGAAACCTCTCAACACGTCATTATTCAAAAATCAGCCTTGGAGTTTCCAGCAAGATTCTGCACCAGGTCATAACGCGAAGTCAACCCAAAAATGGCTTGAAGAAAATGTTCCAGATTTTATTAAAGGTGAAGATTGGCCTTCCTCTAGCCCAGACCTGAATCCGCTGGATTACGAATTATGGTCAGTCTTAGAGCAAATGACGTGCTCTAAAAGATATTCTAATATCGAATCCTTAAAGAAGTCTCTTACACATGCAGTCGCCAACTTTCCGATTGAAGTCGTGCGTGCTTCCATAGATAAGTGGCCAGCTCGATTAAAGGCTTGTGTAAAGGCAAAAGGCAATCACTTCGAATAACTTGTTGCAATTTCCGTTGTTGACAATGCATTTAATAAATAAACAATGATTTCTTAACATATAACACCTCTTTTATTGAACAGTGCTTCAAAAAGTTTGTAACAGTATTTATGGCTAGACTAGGTACATACATAATATACAAATATCTGTCAAAATGCTGCTCTTCGCACCGTGACGGGCTGTCGTCTGATGTCCTCCCGGGATCATCTTCACCAGCCAACCAACATACTACTAGCCAAACAACACAACCTCCTGCTGTCCAAGCAATATCTTGTCGGGTGCAATCGCAGCAAACATCCTAACCAAGATCTCATGGATAAAACTCCCTCACCCAGAAACATCAGAAGTAACCTAAGAGACCTTGAGAGGGAGGATCAAAGGTTCAAGCGGGTGCCGTTCGACAACGAAGCAAAACAAAACTGCCACTGCATCGATACACACTGAGGCACGACGATTGATCCAAGACCTTCGTTCCAACCTGGTACTTCAGCCCCGTCTTACATATCTTCCAACGAAGTTACGCTGCCAAGGCGTACTAGGACCACCCTAGCGCAGCTCCGATCTGGCTGGTGCTTGAGACTAAGCTCATACCTGTCTCGAATCGATCGTACTCGTAACATCAACAATACGTGCCCCGCTTGCAATGGCACTCCATATGACGTTGGGCATCTGTTTGAATGCCCAGAGGACCCCACAAATTTAACACCTTTGTAATGAACCATATTCTGGTCTGGTTGTGCTGCTCCCAGACGAAACCAGAGGCCGAGGGTCCCATTACAACCCGGACACAGATTCGACTGCTTGGGCGTCTGATCCGTCCGCCAACCATTCCATCCTTATCGATTTTTTTTTTATTCCCCATTTTTACTTCCCCTGTTTGTGTTGTCTTCTCCAGGCCTATGAATTTTTGTTAATACGTACAGGACAGAGGCAACGAGCGACGAAAACCCCGTCCACATCTCCCGAACTGAGCTACAGCAAGCATAGGCCGCTGCTTAGCTCGTTGAGAGGCCTTTTTCTTCGCTAGATGGCACGGTCCGACCTTCACGGTCATTATGCTATCTTCGGCTCCGTCCCCACGGGCAATTACAACAATTAAGTGAAGCTAGTGATTTGAAATTTTGGTCAAATGTTTGTAGTGTGGGTTAATTAGTTGACTTTGAGAAAAGTCAAGATCCTACTGAATGAACGTCAACTTCCCCTATAAACGTTAGTTCAAATATTCATTTACAAAATCTGAATGAAGAAACTTCTTATTGGATCCACACACACACACACCCAGTTTAAACTGACCATATAGGAAACTCACTCTTAATGCATATGGTCGTTGCCAATTGGTACTTTTGGTATCACCACTAGGTCTGTACAAGCCTAGGGTATATACGCTTCAGACTCGGAAAATGTCAACAAAGTATTGCTCGAGATGTTAACGCGCCCATGCACCACTGGAGGGGTTAAGGAAACTACTAGTAGTCATATGTTATTATAACAAATTTTGCATGGGAATTTTATGACTATTGAACCGATTTTAATAATTTTTACACCATTCGAAAGGTATTCTTTTAAAATCCGATTATTCGTTTAGGTTTAATTCGCGAAAAATATTGTGAGCTTCGTAAACTCCCAAGTTTGATCCCGTGTTAGGAAGAAAAAAGTGGGAAGAAGCTTTGCGGTTCGGTTCATGTATCCGCTTGGAATTTGGTTCGGTTCATGTACTATAGTTTGCAACCCATTGCAATTGAGTTGGACGATTGAGACCATGCCGAAGATAGCGATCGGTGGTGCAGGCGTAAAATTTTGTTGTTAAGGAATCCTGTGAGAACTGTTCGTAGGAGTCATCGAAGATGGCTGTAAACCTGACTGAGTGCTCAATGGTGTGGATGATGAGGCGTATTGAACGAGGTTGCTGCTTGTGGTCCTCTGTTCCTACACTTACACTGATTGGTGATGGTTGAATCCAGAGCAATTTCTTAAGTGGCACCATTGATTGCAGCAATTGCACCTCACCGTAGTGGCGTTTGGGTGCAGCCCTCTGTTGCATACGCAGCAGATCCACGGACCAGGGTTTCTTTCAATGCCGACGCAGAGAAGTAACACTAAGAGCAGTTGCGCCGAGATGTATTGCTCCCAGGGAACATAAAATACGATACGAGGCATGTAACATACAAACGCACTTTCCTTCTTGCATTGAATGGGTTTGGCAGCTCTTGACCGTTGTGAAACGGGTCGTTCTGGTGCGAAGAGCCGGCTGCTGCACACTACGCTGAATTTCACAGGCTTTCTGACGGTACATGAGCTTCGATTATTGTCTTTCGCTGTAGCTAATCGTGCCTTTTGCCTTTAGCTGTTTCATTTCAACAATTCGCTGCCATGATGCGTCGGATATCCAAGGTTTATGCCAGCAATCCGGGTTGGTGCCAAGGATGAAATCTGCGCCGTCAATGTACGCACTTTTGATGGCATCAAATCACTCCCTGGACGACGACTTATCTCAGCCGCTTTCTGCGCAAAATGTTCGTTATACTGGATTTTGGGGTCAGGTGGTTGAATTTGCGGCGCCTGGATTTTCGGCACTAGGACTACTATTTGCAATCAAATATTAGCGATAAGATAACGATCTCTTCCCATTCCAATATCGGTGCCCCTCTTATTTCGCACGTCCAGAAGGCAGTTTTTGAATCTTTTGCTAATGGCAAAGTGGTTGATCTGATTTTGTGCTCTGTGCCGACCAGCAGAGGACCAACTGATTTTGTGACAGTCCTTATGCTCAAATATGATACCACCAATGAAGAGACGGTGGAAGTTACAGAACTCTCTATAAATCTTTCACCGTTGTCGTTTCGGTCACCAAGACTGTATCTCTCCATTACCTGACCAGGCCATTGTTATCAGCACCCACTTTTGCATTCGGATCTCCCATAGTCATTACAATGTCACCTTTAGGTGTTCTGCTTTGGACGGCGATAAGTTGTTCGTAAAAGGAATCTTTCGCCACAACAGTGGCGGATTCAGTTGTTCAATTGTGATGTTGGTCATTCTGGTCTGGAACCCGGCGGTCATGATTCTTTCGGAGACCGGATTCCAATATAAGCGACTGCTTCGTGCGGCTCTGGTTAAAAGGAGCAATACGCCAGACTCACGATCACTACCGGAGTACAACATTACAGTGCGACTTCGATATCTGAGGCGCCAAATTTTAATCATGGGTTTCAATCAAATTTGGTGTGAAATGAACGAATCTGAAGTTCTTTTTCGCGAACTCATAACCGTTTTGGAGATATTTACCTTTAAAATTTGAACTTTTGTATGGGAAAATCCAGTGCTAGAATTGTACATATATGAAATAAATTTCCGTTTTAGGTAGTGACGAGCTTACTATGGTACATTATCATTTAATTTCTTATATTTTCATGCCACTCGCATTTTAGATTTAGCGTCAATGAGCCGCCGAAAAAATTTGGCGCCTCAGATATCGAAGTCATGCCGTGCTACGCGTTGGAGGTATAAATTCTCCGCTGTTCCACCATCTTATCTCACTAACCCCGGCCCTAAGATGTTTGTTGTTGTTGTAGCGACGCGCTGGTATCCGATGAATGTGTGTGTCATAAAGCTTAGTTGTCCATGTTTTCTTCAATGTCCAGGTGTAGAAATGCAGCTGCCTCAATAGGATTATCCCATAAGCTGCAGGACAGCTAAATATGTGCTCAACATCGTGTGGAGTGAGGCCACAGGCTGAACAGGAGTTCTGTATTTCGTTATCAATGCGGGATAGGTACGAGTTCAGATCAGACGCGAGCACCAGCCAGAACGAAGTTGGAAGAGTGTAGTCCTTGTTGCTCTAGGAAGTCGTAGTTCGTCTGAAGATATAGCAGATGGTTGCGCATTTAGTACCCTGTTTGGTGTCATGTCCGCGATTGAGGATAGCACTTCTTCACTATGCAGTGTTGTGATGGTCGATCTATAGCTAGCGTTATCGAAGGAAACTCTTTTAAACCTTTGGATCTCCCGCTCGCGGTCTCTCATACTACGTCTTACATGACGTGGCGGTGGGCTTCTATCCATAAGGTTAGAGTTAGGATGGTCACTCCGATAACAGCCAACCAGATACTGCTTCGTTAGAAGTGTGTTGTGGCTTCTTAGGGACATCATTCTGGTTTCTTGGTGAAGGTGGACCTGCGACGACATCAGTAGGCAGCCTGTGACAGTTCTGAGAGCTACATTTTGGCAGGTCTGGACGCAGAATTGGCCACAGGTCTCCCGATAGACTTAGGTCGTTAGTAGAGTCTCCTTGTCTTTCCCCCAGGAACTGCCAGCAAGAGCTTTGGGGAGCTTTGTTCCTGCTTCTCATCTTGTCACAAATGGTTGACGCATGGGCCGAGAAGGTAGCCATGCTGTCAAGGGTGACACCGAGAATTTTAGGGTGGTTAATGGTGGGGATAGTTTGACTGTCTACTGCAATATCCAGTTGTTGCCTCATTTCTTTGGTCCATGTGGTAAACAGTGTAGCGGTAGACTTCGGCGCAGACAGAGTGAGATTTTTGCTGACGAAGAAGGTGTTCAGTTCGTCGAGATACCCATTTATCTGTTCGCACATTTAAGTGATGTCGTTGCCGGTTGGTAAAATCATGCAGTCATCAGCATAACTGACAATTTCGAGTCCGTCAGGTGGCGTAGCGAGTCCTGACATGAAAAGGTTAAACAGGGTGGGAGATAGG
Source organism: Chloromyia formosa (assembly GCA_964017055.1). Taxonomy (NCBI): domain Eukaryota; kingdom Metazoa; phylum Arthropoda; class Insecta; order Diptera; family Stratiomyidae; genus Chloromyia; species Chloromyia formosa. The sequence continues at coordinate 57,392,098 of OZ024813.1, read as the reverse complement.
ACTCCTCCCTGCTTAATTCGTCTTAGTTTAGATTTCCCGGATGTAAATTCTGTGTAGGACTGTCTGCCGGCAAGATAGTTGTCTTAGTCCACTTTAAAATATGTGACGGAAGCGATGTACCACAGATATCAGACAGGAAAAACGAGTGGTTGACAGTGTCAAGAGCCTTTGGCAGGTCTAATGCCACCAGAATCGTTCGTTGACAGGGATGTGCTTGGTTGAGGCCATTAAGTATTTTCAATGTTATGACATCCAAAGCCGTCGTGGTGCTGTGCATCTTTCTAAAGCCATGTTGGTGGTCGGCCATCTGAACGTGAGTCGCAATTATAGGGTGGAGCAGCGCTTCTAGGGTCTTGGTTACAGGAGACAAAAGTGTGATGGGACGATATGATTCGCCTAGTGTTGGTTTTTTTCCGGTTTTAGAATAGGGATCACTCTTCCTTTCTTCCAATATTCGGGAATGATAGACGATGAGATGGAGAGGTTGATCGTGGCCGTGACCATCGATATACCGTCTGGACCAAGGACTTTAGAACTCTTCGCTCTTTTTATCACTTCCAACTTCCTGAGATGTAAATTGAATTTCCTGGTCAGCTGGACGGTTACGAATGCTCCAAGTAATGATGCGCTTAAGTCTATCAGGAGGTGGATGTTCTATAAACTGTTTATTAAAGATGTTGGCGCATTCTGTTGGGTCGTTAATCGTAATGTTGCCGAATTGGATTGCAACATGCCCTTTATGTTTGGTTGGGTTTGTAAGGGCCCTAACCGTTGACCAGAGCTTATTGACGCCCGTTGTCAAGTTGCAATTGTCGAGGTGAGAGTTCCATTTCCTTCTCCTGTGGTCTACTACCTGTTTAAAGATATCAAGGTTTAACTCCTTTGTAATTGCTTCTTGCAGTATGAGCCTTAAATTTCGTTCGCCCGTGCGCACGTCAGTTGGGAGTTAGTAAGGCAGCGAAGGCCGTGTTGGTGTAGGATTTGAAGCCATCCCAATCCGCTTTATTGTGGTTGATGAATGTGCGGTGATCAGCAAACTGAGTATTCGCTGTAAGTTTTTAAGAATGAATGGAGTGTATCACTACCAACTCAATACAACAATATTAAGTTGGCAATGCACTCCACACAAAAATTTCTCAGCATTAAAGCCGATCGCGAGTATTCGCTGGTTTGTCCAATTTTATTAGGATTGGCAGGTGATAAGAGGATAGTGTCAGGACTGGTTCCCATTGAGCATCATTGATAAGTCCAGCCCGGGCAATTGAAATATCGGGCGAGCTGGAACATGTTCCGCCATCCAAATGGGCGTTTCGTCGTTAAGTGGACAGAAGTTTGACGCGTCAAGTTGCTCAGCTATGGCAACCTCTCTGGCATCGTTGGCGAGGTTAGAGTGCCACAACTCGGGATGGGCGTTGAAGTCACCAAGTAGGAGACGATATTGGCCAGCTAGCAGTGGTGTGATATTGACACTGTATCCCGAGGGTCAACTGGATACAGGTGGAATATAAATGTTGTATTCTTCAATATCGATATTGCCCGACTGAGTGGCAATGGCCTGTGCCTCCAAGATGTTGTCGGTGACTGTGACATCGATTTCACGATATGCTACTGAATGATGGATTAGAAATGCAGTTCCACCACCAGCATTGGACACTCTATCCTTTCTAATGATGTTGTAATTGCCATAGGAGTTGAGGGACGAATTGGTGTTAAGCTTCGTCTCCTGTATATCTCCAATCATGACGCGGTGTCTATCCATGAAGTCCAATAATTCTGCAATTTTTCGCTGTAACCCATTGCAGTTAAGTTGCACAATGGATACGGTGTTGAAATTCGCAACAGCTGGTGCAGGTGTCAGGTTGTGTTGCAATGAAATTCTGTTGGTAATGTGGTTCACTGGAGTCGAGGGGGATGGCTGGGAACTTGTGTTCGCACAGGTGGTGGTACGTTAGATGTTTGCGATGACGTTGATGCTTGTTGCCCTCTAAATCTACATCGATTCGGAGTGATGGAGGAATTCCATTGTCGGTGGTGTTTCACCCCGGAACAATTTTTAAGGTGACACCAGTTGGTGTAGCATGTACATCTTACTGTGGTAGCGTTGAGATGAAGCGTTCTATAAGAGACGCAGCAGATCCAAGGGCCTGGATTTGGACCTGGGTTGAGCTCGATTCCGGCGGGTTGAAGAAGTATTGAGAGCAATAGCGCCGACATGTGTTGCTCCCAATTTCCAGAAAAAATGGACAGTCAAATTGTGTGACACACACATAGATTCCTTCCTTCTTGTATCGAAGGGGTTGTGGCAGCTCTTGGCCGTGTGACGAGGTTGTTCCAGGTAACACGGGTCGCTCCGGTGCGTAGAACCGGCTGCCGCAGGAACGTCCTAAGATGTTTGTTGTTGTAGTAGCGACGCGTTGATATCCGATGAATGTGTGTGTCATAAAGCTTGGTTGTCCATGTTTTCTTCAATGTCCAGGTGTAGAAACGCAGCTGCTTCAATAGGATTATCCCATAGCGCAGTAAGTGTTAGGCGCGTCGGAGCTGCAGGACAGTTAAATATGTGCTCAACATCAAGTGGAGTGAGGCCACAGGCTAGACAGGAGTTCAGTATTTCGTTATCAATGCGGGATAGGTACGAGTTCAGACGTGAGCACCAGCCAGAACGAAGTTGTGCGAGTGTAGTCCTGGTTGCTCTAGGAAGTCGAAGTTCGTCTGAAGATATAGCAGGTGGTTGCGCATTTAGTACCCTATTTGGTGTCATGTTCGCGATTGAGGATAGCACTTCTTCACTATACAGTGTTGTGATGGCTGATCTGTAGCTGGTGTTATCGAAGGGGACTCTTTTAAAACTTTGGATCTCCCGCTCGCGATCCCTCATATTACGTTTTACATAACGTGGCGGAGGGCTTCTGTCCATAACGTTAGAGTTAGGATGGTCACTCCGATAACAGCCAACCAGATACTGCTTCGTTAGAAGTGTGTTGTGGCTTCTTAGCGGCATCATTTTGGCTTCCTGGTGGAGGTGGTCCTGCGACGACATCAGTAGGCAGCCTGTGACAGTTCTGAGAGCTGCATTTTGGCAGGTCTGGACGTTCCTCCATTAAGTGTCACATAAGTTTTCCGACCAGATGGGAGCCGCATAATTGGCCACAGATCTCCCGATAGACTTGTAGGTCGTTAGTAGGGTCCCCTTGTCTTTCCCCCAGGAACTGCCAACAAGAGCTTTGAGGACTTTGTTCCTGCCTCTCATCTTGTCACAAATGGTTGACGCATGGGCTGAGAAGGTAACCATGCTGTCAAGGGTGACACCGAGGATTTTAGGGTGGTTAATGGTGGGGATAGTTTGACCGTCTACTACAATATCCAGTTGTTGTCTCACTTCTTTGGTCCATGTGGTAAACAGAGTAGCGGTAGACTTCGGCGCAGACAGAGTGAGATTTTTGTTGACGAAGAAGGTGTTAAGTTCGTCAAGATACCCATTTATCTGTTCGCACATTTGAGTGATATCGTTGCCGGTTGCTAGAATCGTGCAGTCATCGGCATAACTGACAATTTCGAGTCCGTCAGGTGGCGTAGGGAGTCTTGACATGTAAAGGTTAAACAGGGTGGGAGATAAGACTCCTCCTTGGGGAACACCCTGTTTGATTCGTCTTAGTTTAGATTTCCCGGATCTGTCTGATTCTGTGTAGGACTGTCTGCCGGCAAGATAGTTGGCGATCCACTTTACAATATGCGACGGAAGCGATGTACCGCATATGTCTGACAGGAGAAACGAGTGGCTGACAGTGTCAAATGCCTTTGACAAGTCTAATGCCACCAGAATCGTTCGTTGACAAGGACGTGCTTGGTTGAGGCCATTGAGTATTTTCGATGTAATGACATCCAAAGCCGTCGTGGTGCTGTGCATCCTTCTAAAGCCATGTTGGTGGTTGACCATCTGAGTATGAGTCGCAATTATAGGGTGGAGCAGCGCTTCTAAGATCTTGGCTACAGGAGACAAAAGTGTAATGGGACGGTATGATTCGCCCAGTGTTGGTTTTTTTCCCGGTTTTAGAATAGGGATCACTCTTCCTTTCTTCCAATATTCGGGGATGATAGACGATGAGATGGAGAGATTGATTGTGGCCGTTATGTATTCAATTGCTCTTGTGTCAAGATGTTTGAGCATGACCATCGATATACCGTCTGGTCCAAGGGCTTTGGAGCTCTTCGCTCTTTTTATTGCTGCTTCAACTTCCTGAGATGTAAATTGAAGTTGCTGGTCAGCAGGGCGGTTACGAATGCTCCTAGTAATAATGCGCTTAAGTCTATCAGGAGGTGGATGTTCGATAAACTGTTTGTTAAAGTTGTTGGCGCATTTTGTTGGGTCGTTAACCGTAATGTTGCCAAATTGGATAGCAACATGCCCTTTATGTTTGGTTGGGTTTGTAAGGGCCCTAACCGTTGACCAGAGCTTATTGACGCCCGTTGTCAAGTTGCAATTGTCGAGGTGAGAGTTCCATTTCCTTCTCCTGTGGTCTACTACCTGTTTAAAGATATCAAGGTTTAGTTCCTTGATCCTTGGATCGTCCGGGTTAATGCTGCGTATGCGGTCTCTATCATCTGCCAATCTAGCTGCTGAAGTCGGGAAATTTGGTCGAATTTTGGGTATCCGACCTGCTGGGATGAACTTCATAATCGCTTCCTGCAGTATGTGCCTTACATTTCGTTCAGCCGTGCGCACGTCAGTTGGAGTTGGTAAGGCAGCGAAGGCTGTGTTGGTGTAGGACTTGAAGCCATCCCAATCCGCTTTATTGTGGTTGATGAACGTGCGATGATCAGCAACCTGAGTACTTGATGGTTTGTCCAATTTTATTAGGATTGGCAGATGATCCGAGGATAGCGTCAGGACTGGTTCCCATTGAGCATCATTAGTAAGTCCAGCGCTAACAATTGAGATATCGGGTGAGCTGGAACATGTTCCAGCAATACGAGTAGGAGTATCGTCGTTGAGTGGACAGAAGTCTGATGCGTCAAGTTGTTCGGCTATGGCAACCCCTCTGGCATCGTTGTCGAGGTTAGAGTGCCATAGTTCGTGTGATATTGACATTGTATCCCGAGGGACAACTGGATACAGGTGGGATGTAAACGTTGTAGATTTCAATATCGATGTTACCCGACTGAATGGCAATGGCCTGTACCTCCAAGATGTTTAATTTGTACCGCTGGAATTCGCTCTCTAAATGAAGAAATCATACGTTCTGGGGATCTTCTGATCTATTGTCCAGGAGAGTACGTACATTCCAAAATCCAATCTTTGTCATTGTACGACAGTCAAATCCGAGGCAGAGTTGATGTTTCGATTTCGACTAGTCACCTTCTACGACATGCCGGAAAAGGTCGTGGCATTATTCTTACGCCCCACACCACAGCGAGATCATGAAGCAGCCTTTTATGATTAGATTTACCAATAAATTGTTCACTGTACACATATCCTTGCAAGTGCGCAGTAAATGCTGAGCATGTTCATTGGAGGTCTTCCTCGAACAGTAACTAAAACCAAATAATGTCCAACAACACTGAAAAATAGAAAGCATAAAATCCACCAGTAATCTCGCTGAGTCTAGTATAAATCATATCGACTCAAACATAGGGAGGCCGCTACGCCTCCCTCATTATCGAATACATTTACCATACATTGTACGCCTTATTACCGTTCCGCGATAAACAAGGCTAGTAAAACCCAAAGGTCACCATTTCGCGTGTTGCAATCAACTTGCAACACCAAAAATAAATAAACAGCATCCCAAGGCAATAAGTCAAGCAACTTTGTGTGTAATAACAGTCGCTATTAGTGGGATTAGCGCAGAATAGGCCATTTATGATATTTTCGGCAATCTGTTGACACAATCAACAACCGATTGGTATGGTTCCTTTCAGCGTTCTTATGCCATTATCATATCATCCTCCCACCCAACAACACTTCCTTTCCACAGAATTTTCGATAACGTACAAACATATAAGTTCTATTTTTGCCCCCAGATCATTTCGTGTGTACCAACAGCGAGATTATCAACTGAGCCCACAAATCAACGCTTGTGCGAAACACGACAGCGAATTGTTTGAACTAGATAACAAGACAAGTGAGTACACACACGGTACGCACAACGTCTTTCAAATATTTTAGTTGACGCGACTTCCCCTCTCAAGATCACTTCCACATTTAGCAAATTGCAAGCACAAAGTCAAGACCATTTTATGAGTCGGGGGATTACGTCTTCCAGGTCCGCTTGGATAACAGCCCCAATAGCGGGAGCCATAAACGGTCAAGACAAAGTGCAATTGTACTCGTCATAACTCAATTACACTCTGTTACCTGAATTGTTCGTCGGACAACCGTTGATTTTGTAGGAAATGTTGAAGCCCGACATGTTGTAGGCATCGTCGCTGAAGAAATGCAAAAGGGCCGAGCCCGATTTTGCGATGATTTCCGGCACACGTCGTATGTGGAAGTTTTTCCGGTACATGAGACCACTGCAAGGAGACGAAATGACATTGGTGAGTCACCGAAGGGAATGATTGGTTGTCTCTGGTTACCTGAATACTGCGAGCAGGGGCGACTCCACACTGTCGCCGTCGTAGATGTACAAGTAGTCCCAGCCGCATTCTGTCGCAAACTCCTCCAGGTGCAGGCGAATCCTGGACGGAATCTGGCGGGACTTGGTTGACACGCTATTGCTGTAGTCGCGGGCATCAATCAGCCAGCTGCACTTGACGCTCACGGAATAGTTTCCGAAGCCATCGTGAATTATGCCTTCCGGATCGGTGAGCCTGTAAGTAGGACAAACAAACAATTTGTGTCACGGTCAGTTGTGATGTTTATCGGGAAAGGGGGGCGCGGACGTATCTCGGCCCGGAAGCCAGACAACAGCCCCATACCGCTTGTATAAGGCCCTGGCGAGGCGACCACTAGACCACACTTATCGAAGCCGATTATTGATAAAAGATTTGCTAGCGCACTTTGTTATTGTCGCGCCAGTCGCTCAATGCTCTCGGGGTCATAGTTGAGTGGAATTGTCCGAATCAGCCTCCGCCATGCATCACACACGCACTCTTCCTCTGCGGGATAACCGTCACTTGCACATCTTTTGTTGGTCTTATCGCGACACACTTTTATCACACTCGCTAGGGCCGGACGGCAGGACACTTTTCCAGGGCCACTTTGCGCCCGGGGGCTACCTACCTGACTTTTCCGCCGCAGTACTGACAGAATGGACCTTGCCAGCCGTCTGGACAAACACAAGATCGATTTTTGCAAATTCCGCCGTTCATGCAGGCGGCATCCGACGTACAGTTGACGGCTTCGGACAGGGCCAATATCGAGGAGAAAATCCCGATAAACAGCAGCAGACTGAAAACAGCGATTTTCCGACGGTATTTCACGTTGAACGGTTTAACGCACATATTTCCTCGCGCAAACATTTCACCAAATGTTTCAAGCGCTCATTGTTTCGGTGGCTTGCAATTAACGCTGTGGCTTACGCGCTATCCGTTGGCCCGAGTTAGCACAGCCCACACATTATTTTCACCGAGAACAACAATAAATGTCGTACAAAACGCGAAACTTTCTTCTTCCCCGATTTTATTTGACACCAGCTGAGAACGACAGCATACACACACATAAACGTCTCAGGTTGGCAAAATTGAAAAGTTGAAATTTGACGTCGGTGGGTATGTTCAATGTTCAGGGAAGTATTGTGTGCAATTGATGATTATAGCGGGAGATGTTGTTTAAAATTATACCTTACCGGAGCAACAGTAAACTTTATTGAGACTTTAGAATGCTTGAAATTACAGAGTGAGAGCGACCGGTAGCTCAGCGCGCAGAGGCGTCAGTCTCAGGTCTGACTACGGCCGTTACGGTTTTAAGTCATTTGACAGGCGCCCGTCATATACTCTTTTTACTAGTTGCTACTAATTTATTTAGTTGTTGACTGCAAAACTTGGTTATAAATTATAAAAAATAGTTTAACGTTACGTAAAATAAATAAATAACTGGCGCAACAGTCCAATTTGAACCACGGCCTCGAGATGAGTTAGCATCATCTCATTTTCTAGATCGTGACGGTTTTTTGTGCAGAGGTATGTGAACAGCAACACGCTCAACCGAGTTATTTACCCCAATGGGTACTCATTTAACAGCCGAGTGTGCTCATAGTCCGACACGTAAATCCCCGGAATCGAACCGGGGCCCAGTGCGTTGAAGGCGAACGTTAACGTTACGTAATTTGTGGTAAATAAACAGTGAAATTAAATTTAACTGGAATACTGTAAGTTTCTGCTTGTTTATCCACTTTTTTCAGAGTGGCTAAGGCGCTTTCTTCATAATGTCAGTGAAATCCAAAGCTGTTATCATCATTTCCCTGGGAGGGAAAAGGGAAAGGCTTAGGTAAACAAGCATACAAATCAAAACAAAATTCGAGATACGACAAATGGAACAACGATTGGATTTTTAATTTTTTTAACAGATACCTAGACTTTATACATATTACTTAGGAAAGAATTTAGTAGGCCCCAAGGACACAGGGGCAGAAGACCTCTTCCATTGTCCTCTTCGTGGGCGCCCTCTGGAACGGCTAACCAAGCCAACTGTAATGAACCATATTATGGTCTGATAGTGTTGGTGCTGCTTCCACCGGCAGGATCTGTCGGTGGTACGAAACCAGAAGCCGAGGGTCCCATTACACCTGGACCCCAATACGAGCGCGAGGGTAAGCGAGCCATCTGCCAACCATTCCATCCTTATCGCCTCATTTTTTTTATTCCCCATTTTTACCTCCCTTATTTGTGTTTTCTTTCCCAGGCTTATGCATTTTTGTTAATACGTAAAGGACAGGGGCAACGAGCGGCGAGAACCCCACCCACGTCTCCCGAACTGAGCTACAGCAAGCATAGGCCGCTGCTTAGCTCGTTGAAGAGCCTTTTTCTTCGCCAGATGGCACAGCCTGACCTTCACGATCAACTAAGCTACCTTAGGCCCCGTCCCCACGGGCATCTTCGGATGCCCACCAAACCGTCCGCTACATATTTGGCGCCCAAGGTGGGGCCCATTTCTGGTACAGAACAGGACTAAGAAGGACCTCTTTGGGTTTCTTTTTAGTCCTTCCACCGATTTGTATCCCCACAAGCACGAGGCTACTTGCTCAAAGTCTTAGGACTTAGCCATTTTTACTTCACGTATTTTTCCTTCAAGTAGCTGTGCTTTCCTCTGTAGCACCCCAATCCTTCCTATAAAGTAGATTATCCTTTTAGAATCAGCTCAACAAGGCAATCCTGGTGTTGTGTTTGTCTTTTGTGGTTTTGCCACGTATTGTATTTAAGGCCTCCATAAATGCTTTGAGTTGCCGGCATTTGGAGCATCTTCGGTGACCGGACGAAGCGCGGAGGAGCCCTGGATACGTTTTTGTTTGCCAGGATTGTCCTTCTAACTTAAACGAATTTATTTACACAGTATTGCATTTTTCTACCATTCATGTGCTCAGCAGCTTACAGAGTTTATGAGTGAATTACGGCAAGGAATGCAGCGTTGCGCCTCTGCTGGCCTCAGAATTCTTTGTAACCTGTTGATCATCTGAGTAATTGGGAAATGTAGTATTTTTTTTTTGCTTTGCCAATTTTTCCCCTCTACAATGGTTGCCGGCTGACTTCGGTACCCAGGTCGCTTCTGTTTTCTTTCTATTTTTAGCAACACACTTTGCCCTCAGCTTCTTCTTCTTCTTGGCAAGCCTCGAAATAGAAGCTGTCCTGTAATGAACCACCTGTAATGAACCATATTATGGTCTGGTAGTGCTGCTCCCACCGGCAGATCGAAGCAGCACCTGATGAGTAAGGATCTGTCGGTGGTACGAAACCAGAGGCCGAGGGTCCCATTACACCTGGACCCCAATACGAACGCGAGGGCAAGCGAGCCATGTGCCAACCATTCCATCCTTATCGCCTTATTTTTTTTATTCTCCATTTTTTCCTCCCTTGTTTGTGTTGTCTTTCCCAGGCCTATGAATTTTTGTTAATACGTAAAGGACAGGGGCAACGAGCGGCGAAAACTCCGCCCACGTCTCCCGAACTGAGCTACAGCAAGCATAGGCCGCTGCTTAGCTCGTTGAGGGGCCTTTTTCTTCGTTAGATGGTACGGTCCGTCCTTCACGGTCATTATGCTACCTTAGGCTCCGTCCCCACGGTCATATTGGGATTCCCACCAAACCGTCCGTTACACAACCGAGTTTTGCACTGCAAAATATTTGGTAGAAGCACATAACGATGATTATCCTGAATGGCCAATAACACCAGTGCGTCTCAGGAAATAAGTGAACGCTGGTGTTGCAACATAGTCGTGAGAGCACCAACCCGACACACCCAGCTGAAAGATCCTCAAAAGAACGCGCAATTAAAAACACTATTGGAGAGCTACTTCTGCGCTATATAAAAAATATAGCTCCCGGCGACTCTTAGGACACCTAAGGAAGCAACCCTTCCCCTAAGATTGAGTATGTGGGCTTTTAACCTGCGTACCTGAAATAAATTTACACTCGAAACATTAAACGAGCCTCGGATACCACGGACTGATTCACCGGTAAAAACTTTTGGCTACAAACAACGGACCACGATCGGTTTTTGGAACGTTCGAACGATGTAGGACGAGTGCAATAGTGTGGGGCTCACTGAAGTCGAACGGGAAATGACCACATATAACATCGATTACTAAGATTGAGCGAAACAAGATGGCCTGGATCGAGAACGATTTTATCACCAAGCTTTCAAACTGAACTGCTCTACTCTGGAAGTGAAGACGATACCTCACCTCGAATGCCAGGCGTCCGAATCCTGTTGACCTCCTATCCTATCACTAATTGACTGGAAGCCTATCTCCGACCGTATCATTACAACCAGATTTAAATCTAGGGTAAGAAACATCACAATAATTCAGTGCTACGCCCGTCTGAATAAGCGGATCAATTGACTAACGACGTCTTCTATCACCGACTCGGCGACACCACAATAATGTGCGGCTTGAGGTGATTGTTCACTATAAATGCTACACCAAACTCCTTGTGGCTCGATGGTTTGCCACTTCTGAAAATGGTGTGCGATTTCTTGTCATTGATCTTGCTGCCAAGCCGATTCGTTTCCTGGACTGCAGTTATGCTCAGTTTGTACTTTTCGACCAGTTGAAGGAGAGTCTTCTCGGCCCCGGTTTTTTCAGGGAGCGTGCATTCCAGAATCCGAAAGAATAATCCGTTACTCGTTTGCGTGGTCGTCGTTGTTGATCCGTCTAATCCGAGGCTTTTGTTCCAGGTTTCTTGACGTGGAGTGGTTTTTACAAGGTGGAGTTGTCAGCACATCGCTAAGGGGTGGCCTCGGAGATAGCTGGTTCAGATGGTTTAATAAACATGCTGGAGTTCACACAACTACTATATGTTGCAGGTCTAACTACACAAATCATTCCATCCTACTAAACCTGAGACGCTTAGGTGTTGGTCAGCCATTCAGGCTACAACTATCTGCCTTTTTCCAAACTGTGTTATCTCAAAGACTTGGCAGTCAGCCGTTTGACACACTGCCGTTACCAGGGGACGCCCACGAGGAGCACTATGGAAAAGGCCTTTGTCTTTATTGCAAAAATGCAATTTAATATTTAATAATTTTTAACCAAAAAGCATGGTTACATTTTTATTTTCGGTTATTTAGAATTTAACTCAAACTTCAATTTTGGGCACTAAAGGTAAATTTTTATTAGTTTTTCTAATATCATATGAAAAAATCTTAAATTTATAAGAGCATATTTTTCCATTTTTAAGGGCTTATTTGTCTATTTTAACAGCACGTTGAATTCTCCACACGAGAAATTTCGTGTGTTGAGGTCCCAGGACATTCGACACACCTTTCGCCGGCCCTGGATGGCACTGTACAGCTACGAATTAGCCAATGTTATATTAAATTGTATGATAGTAAATTCAACTTGGGATATTGCGCGAAGGCAATCTGTATCCATCCTGGTGTTTGAAAATCATAAACGGTAACATAGAATGTTGTTAACATGATATTATTTTCAACGCCGAACTGAAAATCGGTATGCGAAAAACGATGATGGAAGTCGGAAGCGTTGACGCCACTTAATACGACTTTTTCAGCACCGTCGGCCATGCGTACCGTTACATTTAATTTCGCTGGCATACCACACTTGATCGTAAAGTCTGTATCGACATCCGCCTTCAGGGGTGAATTGCGAAAGTTGATTTGCTTATAGTGGCGATCTATTTCTCTCGATAGATTGAACGTGAACTGATAGTCAATGGTGAGATCATAGTAGCAGAGTCCTTTTGTCGGATCGCCATGATAATGATTCTGTGTATCGCATTTTTCACAGTGATCGCCAACTAGACCCTTGGTATGACAAAAGCATTTTCCCGTTTCCATGTGGCAATTGGTCGCCTGATCGTTGCATTCACATTTCTGACAAGTACCGCTGTTGAGAGGATTCCCCCAGAAGCCTAGCAATGGAAAAATGAAACATATCGGTTCAAAATGGTTAATTGGAATAAGGATCGAATACCTGGTCGACACCTCTCGCAATTCGCTCCTTCCCTCAAGTTGGAACAGGGTTGGTCGCACGTCTTTCCATCGCTGCAACGACTATGGCCGTTGCATTGACAACTCGGACATTGTGTGAAGAACCACCTCCTCGCCGGGCATTTCATTTCCTCGTGTGGTCCACTATCACCACCGGGCAAGCATTGACCAAATCCCATTTCCGAGTCGTCATCGCACCAGCCGCATGTCGGATCTTCGCGACATTGACTGCACGTTTTATAAAAACCGCACTGCGAACCTGAAGCAGCTGAAGGACACTTCCTTGAGTATATAGTCCAATCCCGGCACTGACCGTAAGGAAAGCTGACGGTGTACGCGTTGCGATCGACACAGCGTTGTTCGTTTGGACACCAAATGCAATCTCTGTCCGTACAATTGGTACAGGTTGTGAGAGTGTTACAGGGTGGTGGGCATTGCGTGGTTGTCTTTAAGGAATTGCTTCTAAAATTGCCAGAAGGATGACATCTATTCGCTTCGCGCTCCCAATGGCAGCTGGGATTCGACGCGCAGGCAAAACAACTATGCAAGTGAATACAAGCGCTACCACTCTCATAGGGACATTGCTCCGAAGACGTGATCGATATTCGTCCTCCCAAAGTTGTATCGAGACATTTGTCGTTTGAGCAAGTTCCATTGCCGCAATAGATACATCCAAATGCGGTGGATGTACATGACTGGCAATCTGTCAGTTGGGAACATGGATGTTCCTTCGTACTGATTTGCCGACTCTTTGATGGGCATTTTGTGAAATATTCCTGATCCCGTGACAGTATTACACTCTTGTTCTCCTTAGACAGTGCTACGCACAACTTCTTTCGATTATCCCAAAGACATTTCATGCCCGGACTTGCACTCAAACACTCACTTTTCTTTGTTAAGAAGCTGCAGTTCCCGGGGGTGTATTTCAGCATATCCGCAAGCAATTGACCATCGAATCCTCCATATATGTAAAGGGAGTCGTCAAATGTTACAGCGCTGTGACCAAACCTCGCAAGGTCTGCATCCAAATCCTTGGGCATACTTTGATTATGCCATGAGTCGCAAAGAACATCATACACTATAAGATCCTTGCTATAGCATTTTGACACGTGGCTTGAAGACGTGCCGTCGTAGGTATTTCCTCCGAACACCATCATTAGTCCTGGTGTAACAAAGTTGGCCGTGTGTAGGGAACGCCTCGTGGGTGCCGATGATAGTAACGACCACGTCCGCTTCGATGGTTCATAAGCGTAAAGTTTGTTGCTAAGGATTTGAATACTTTCACTTTCAGGCACGATTCCACCGTAAACGTATATTTTCGCAGTGAATGGATCATAGGCTGCACTGTGTCCATATCCTCCCTTAACAACGTAACCGTTCGTCTCCACAATTTTCCATTCGCGCGTTACAAAATTAAATTCTTGCACTGTATTCAAATATCCGAATTGCGGCGAATGTCCAAATATTACAACCATATAGGGGTCGCCATTACTACCACTGTGCCCTGGAACTAATGTGGCTGAATGTCCGGCCGACTTCAAAGGTCCGCACATTGAGATCATGGTGGAATTGCACGGGTCCGACGTTGCCGCAATATTCTCCCATGTTCTAGCACTAATATCGAAGGCCCACAACTCGCCGCAAGTCCCCTTCCTTTTCACAACGCCGCCGTACATGAAAACCTTATCGTCGTACAATACGGTCGAAGCACCATAACGCATGTCTGGAGCCTGCATATTTACTGGATGCACCGTCTCCCACGCGTTCTTTTTGAAATCGTACATAAATGCCAACTCCCCGCGATTGTATGTTTCTCCACCTATTATGAAGAGTGTGTCACGCCAAACTGTGGCGCCATGCGATGCACTACCTCGTGGCGAAAGGATACCTTTCGGAATAGTAGTCCAAACGCCCCGTTCCGTCCTTTGGGTGCAGTCCATTCCACCGAAGCCGATCTTGCATTTACATCTAAAATCGTATGAATGAGGTGAAAGAAGGTTATATTTTAGGTGAAATTGATTGTTCAAATATATATATATTTACTCGTGGGCCCCTTCGTCGCACTCGCCCTGTCCAAGATTAAGCGAGCAATTATTTGGGCATATTGGAATATTGCAAGCCTCTCCCGTGAACAATGGTTCGCAAGTACATTCTCCATCCATGCACACACCTCGTCCGGAGCATTCATAAGCTGGAAAGGTAAAGCGTTATAATCGCGGAGTTTGCGAAAAATTGGTAACCTTTATGATTATTACAATCTAGTTTTATACTGCCTAAAGCGGAAAAAAAATTCTCGAGTTTTTATCTCAGCTCTTTTTTCAGATTATACTTTCGTCGCTCTCTAAAAAATTTACTTATTTCATTATTCATGTTACATGCTTCGTATCTTTTTTTATCCTAACTGGGAGGAACACATCTCGGCGAAACTGCTCTCAAGAAACTGGTCTAGATTCAACCATCACAGACGCTGGAATTCCCCCTATACTGCCAATCAGTGTAGGAACAGAGGACTAAAAGCAGCAACCTCTTCCAATACGCCGCATCATCCAACACCATTGAGCACTCAGTCAGGTTTACAGCCATATCCGATGACTCCTGCGAACAGTTCATGCAGGATTCCTCAACAAAACAATCTTACGCCTGCACCACCGATCGCCATCTTCGACAGCTCTAACTCCTCCAACTCAAATACAATGGGTTGCAGTATGAAATTGCCGAACTCGCATCATTCATAAATACCTATAGACATCGAATCTAAGTTGGAGCCATTCCGGAGACGAAACTACACTCTAATTCGTTCCTCAACACACATTGTAACTACGCTATTGTCAGGAAAGACAGGTTAACTAACACTGGAGGAGGACTTGCCTTCATTATTCCCCATTCCGAGTAATACCGGGAAATTAATACCACCAGCAATAATAGCGCCATGGAAGTGCAGGCTATCGCTATCATCATCATCATCGTGGCGCGACAGCCCGACGTCGGGCCTTGGCCGCCTGGATCATTGTCCTCCAATTATCTCGGTCACGTGACCGCGTCCTCCAATTTTGGGAGCCCAGCAGCTGCGCGGCGTCCACACCTACTGAGCTCTCCCAACGAGATCTCGGTCGTCCTCGCAGTCTCGCTCCGTCGACTCGTTCTGCATTCATTACTCTCTTAGGCATGCGATCATCGTCCATTCTTTGTACATGCCCTGCCCATTGAAGTCGTTGTAGTTTGACGATTTTCGAGACTTGCAGCTCATCGTACATTTCATACAACTCATGGTTGTACCGGATGCGCGGATCTCGATCGCAAACAACCCCGAAAATTCGCCGTAGAACCTTACGTTCGAAAGTGTCTAGCATGTTTTCGGAGGCTTGAGTTAGGGTCCATGTTTCGCAGCCATAGCATAACACTGGTCGTATAATGGTTTTGTACACGCGGAGCTTCGTGTTTCTGTGCACATGCTTCGATTTCATTATGGGGAGAACCGAGAAAAAAGTCTTATTAGCTAACTGTATCCGTCGCTTGATTTCGTCAGTTTCGTTGGCGTCCCTTGACAAGTTGCAACCCAGGTAAATGAAGTTGTTCACGAACTCGATGTTGAGGTCTCCCACATTGATGCTTGGTTGTGCAGGTGTCCTTGTCACCGATTGCATCATTATTTTAGTTTTACCCTCGTTAATACGTAATCTAACTTCCTTTGCAGCGGTATCGAGCGTATGCAGAAGTTCTTCTGCGTCAGCCAACCTTTGGGACATGATGTTGATGTCGTCGGCGTACGCTGCTAATTGTGTCGACTTGATGAGTAGCGTCTTGCTGTTGTCCATTCATGGCCCGAACAACGTATTCCAGTGCTAGGTTGAAGAGCGTCGGTGCCAGTCCATCGCCCTGTTTCAAACCAGTGCGTGTTTCAAATAGATCAGTAAGTCTATTCTGGATCCTGACTTATGAGACGGAGTTGGTCATCGTCATCTTTGTCAGCTATAAAATATAAATGTATATAAATGTTGACATCGAGATGATGATCCACGTGATCCCGTTTCTGAAACCTGGGAAAAGTGACACTCGCGAATGCTATCGTGCTATAACTTTTTTGTCAATAGTTGCCAAAAGGCTAGAAGCACTAATCCACCCTGTTCTTGCAGCCCACATCCAGCTAGCGGATCACCAACACGGCTTCCGAAGTATGCACAGTACGACTACGGCCTTGGATACCATTACATCTCGCATCCACAATGGCCTCAACCAAGCCCGTCCATGTCACAGAACAATACTGATTTTACGTTCGCTTCGAAGATCCGGAGTTTGCTGAGCCTCGAGATGTTGTTGTTTTGCCAGAAAGGAACTGAAAAAAGCTGCTCGAGCCTTGTTGATACGAGACTGTACATCAGCATCCACTCCACCATCTGCTGTAACTACGCTTCCGAGATAGCAGAAATTGTAAACTTTCTCGACTGCCTGCCCCGAAACACAAATTTAGCTTTACCTTCCTAGATCCAAGCTCAAGTACTTAATCTTGGCAGCATTGATTTTAAGCCTCGCATTATGGCTTTCACAATGCCGCATCAGATATTTTAGCTACTTGATCCGATTTATTTGATAGAAGACAAATATCGTCAGCATAGTCAAGGCGTTGAAGGTATTTGAACAACTTCCATCTTATACCTTTGTTCTGGTGTTCTTAGTACATCATGAATGGCAATTAAAAACAGTATAGATGACAAAATGCAGCCTTGTGTCACTCCGCTATGCACCTCGAAAGGATCTGATAGCTTACGCTTGTGTAAGACGTGTCATTGGGCTCCCTGGTAGGATTCCTTGATGATGGAAAACATTTTATCTGGTATGTCTCTCCTACGTAAGGCCCTCCAGATGTATTCCCGGTCAACGCTGTCAAACGCCTTCTCGAAATCGATGAACATGAGATGTAATGGGGATCTCCACTCTGCGGATTGTTCAATAATAATTCGGAGGGTGTTGATGTGGTCCCTACATGAGAAGACCTCGCGAAAACCGGCTTTTTCATCATTCAATGTGCGGTCAACTGTTTGTTTGATCCGATTCAAGATTATTTTTGCCATCAGTTTGGAGACTGCTAGGAGAAGACAGATCCCACGCCAAATATTGCAATCCTTCAGGTTGCACTTTTTGGGGATCTTATTAATAACGCCCTTCTTCCACTCTTTAGGGAGAGTTTCGGTTTCCCAACACTCTTGGATAAGGGGGAGAAGAATATCCGCAGTATCATTGGCATCCTCTTTAAAAAGTTCCATCGGAATTCCATCTATTCCCGGGGCTCGATTTAATAGCCGCAGTTACTTCCAGCTTAGATGGTGGGCTGGTATCAATTCCGGCTATTTGCGGAATAGCTTCTGCTACTAATGAAGATGCATTTAAAGGTCCAAAGGTGTTGTTGAGGACCTGAACGAAGTGTTCTCTCCATCTCCGCAGTTGGTGTTCTTCGGTTACCAGTAGAGACCCGTCTTTATCTTTCACAGGATGTTCTGCTGCAAAAGATTTGCCAGTTAACAGCTTGATAAGCTTAAAAAGCGTTTCACTGTCACTGCGGTAAGCCGCTTCCTCTGCCTTCTCAGCTAATGCGTTGATGTGAGTTCGCTTGTCCCGTCTTACGCTTCTTTGCACGCCTTTCTGTAGTGAACGGTATTCAGCTCTCAGTTGGTCCTTGGCTGAGCCGTCAGCAGCTGAGTTAATATATTCCTTAACTCTCGTGCGTGCTGAGATCAGAGACCACGTAGAGTCGCTAATGAATGGTCTCCTACCGCGCTCCAATCAAACCGCAAATGCTACGCCAGACGAAATAAATGAGTCCTTAGCGATGTTCCATCTATCATCAAGTGTAGGATTCTCAGAAGGTGGTGGTGCAATAGCTCTCTCGTGCAAGGCGGTGGAATATGCACGTCTTATTGATGGATCTTTAAGCTTTTGCACATTGAAACGTGGCAAGATTCGTGCATTTTGATTTTGGACATATTTACACTCCGAGGGTAAACCCAGGCTAGTACGAACTGCCCTCGATGGAAGCAGCGAGTATATAAGTTTGCCAAGCGATCCATTCACATTGAAACTTGCAAGTGCGCCGGTAATAACCTCAGGCAGACAAAAGGTTGTTAAAGACACGCTCAATGTCAAGCACGGCGAAATAATAAATAATTTCCGAGATAAAGTGAAGTTTTATTTCGGAAACCTGACCTGATATGTAAAGACAGGCTGTGGATTCGTTATCAATCAGCAAAATAAACACATTAAAAAAAAACTCTAAGGCGGCTATTACACTATAAAAGTTCTATTACAAATATCTCTGAAGTACGATATTTAAAAAGAACTTTTATGAATGATATTAGCCGCCTAAGGGGGAAGGAGTGCAAGCTTGTAAGAAAGGTACTTGAAACAAGCAACGTTCATGTCACAAATCTTTTCTCAGGCGGCTATTACACTATAAAAGTCCTTTAAAAATGTCTTTCATAAAAGATATTTGTAAAAGAACTTTTATAGTGTAATAACCGCCTTAGGCGCTAACTATAGAAAGTTCGCCTTTGTCTATAGTTACTATCAATCGTGCAATTTTTTCAAATGCATTTGAAATTGATATTTTTTTCGCTTATTTCACCCCTTCACTCCCTCATAATTTGAAATAACGTAGCCGGTGGAAAAAAACGACAAGTTACATATGCGCGAACTGGTCACTTCTGGCCTGGTAGATCGATGCACTACCTACTGTGCTTACTTTGATAAAAAAAAATGGGAATGAAATGTACTATACTCCACGTCCCCTTTGATATGAATCCACCCCTCTTCTCCTATTGACTAGACTACAATTCAATTAGTCGCTTACCTGAATTGTTTGTTGGGCAACCGTTAATTTTATAAGAAATGTTAAATCCTGACATGGTCAGGGCCTCATCGCTGAAAAAATACAAAAAGGCCGACCCAGATTTTGCAATTATTTCTGGCACACGTCTTATTTTGCTGTTTGTCGGGTACATGACTCCGCTGCAAATAGGTGAAAAGGCATAAGCACTTCTGAAGGGAATTGATTCGGCCCTGTTACCTGAAAACGGCCAGCAGGGACGACTCCACACTGTCACCATCGTAGACGTACAGGTAGTCCCACCCACGTTCTGTCGCAAACTTCTCCAAATGCAAGCGAATCCTTGACGGGGTCTGTCGGGACTTGGTCGACAAACTATTGTTATAGTCCCGGGCGTCAATCAGCCAGCTGCATTTGGAGGTCCCGGAATAGTTTCCAAAACCATCGTGAATTATGCCTTCGGGATCGGTGAGCCTACAAGTAGGGCAAACAAATGCAATACTGTCAATTGTGCTGTTTTAGGAGAGATTTAGTGGGGAAGTTACTAGATCATTTATCAAGGTGATTGGTTTCATCCAAATCAACTTCATACACTATCACATATTTTTGCTTGGTAGTAATGGCCACTTATCTACAACCGCCGTTCGAAGGTGTCTTCCCGTGAACACACTTTATCACTGTTCCAGTGCCTGCAAGTTCAGGATTTCAGGGATCGGTACCTACCTGACCTTTCCGCCGCAATACTGGCATCTTGGACCTTGCCACCCGTCTGGACAAACACAGAATTCATTTTTGCAAATACCACCGTTCAGGCAAGTGGCTTCCGACGTACAACGCACAGCTTTAGATAAGGTCAATACCAAGGAGATTGTCCCGACAAACAGGAGCAGACCAAAAACACTGATTTTCCGAGGGTATCTTACGTTAGACGATTTGACCCTCATATTTCCTCGCGGCGCAAAATTTAAATGAATGCATATTGAGTTTCAAGTGCAGCAGAGTAAGTTTCGTCTTACATATACAAGTATATGTGCAAGAGGTTATCGGAGATTGGAAGTTGTTGAGTGAAATGGTAAATTCATATAGAGTGTACCTATAAAGTCTTCGTACACTAGCCTAGCCAGTTAGGTGTGCGCTAGCTATTGTGAATTTGTTATACTATTATTACTTTGCTTTAAGCCCTAGTAGGGCATAGCGCGCCAACTACTCCTGCACGCCATCGTACTCTGTTCTGGGCAATGGGGCGCAACTCTCCAAAAGATTTACCCAGTGCCTGACACTCCTTTGCCACAGTTCGACGTCATTTGATTCTAGGACCCCCTCTTCGTCGGTCTTGGTTGGAAATGGGGTTCCATTTCATGGCATGCAAAGCAATGCAGTTATCACTCTTTCGCAATGTGTGACCTATCCACTGCCATTTTCGCCGGCATATCGATTGGTCGAATGGCATCTGCCCCGTACGCCGACTTAACTGAACCGTGAAGCGAATGAAGGCACCTCATCGAGCTAAACAGTGCAGCGGTCTGTGATTGATGTAGCTCAACAAATAAAATCAGAGACCATTGCCTGATATCACGATCACAACTAGGTTAGGTTAGATAGAGGGGCTGCCATGATACCGCACAGTACACATAGACCACCTCTAGGTCCATTGTGATACCACCAAAGTCACATAATTAAACCTAAATTCCAAACCAGCCTGTGCTAGCGATATAACGATTGAGCTGTATTGCTCATATCCTTAAAATCCTCAAGATCTTGAAAAAACAGGAACCCAGAAATTTCTTCCGCCTCGCAGCCAAGGCCGGCCACTGACAAAGAAGGTGGAGAACGCTTTCCTCTTCATCCACGTCCTCATAACTTCTGCTATAATCGTTGTGAGAAATACGGAGCCGCCAGGCGAGGTTACCGATGGGACAGTGTCCTGTGATAACCCCCAGCGAGAATATTGTAGCAGAGCGGCCAGGGTCAAGTTTCCGCCAAAGCATCTTCGTCATTTGGCACTTATCGCCGTTAAATCATCTTGTGTTCGCCCTGTCAACCGCAGCGGCTTTAATTACAAGTTTACACGATGCGATTGACATTTTGATGTTTACGCGGTCGACGTCAACAACACCGATTGTCCCCTCTCGAGCCAGCTCAGCGTCGATCGGCCGGCTAAGGTACGCTGCGCCATGGTCCTAGCTCTTTCATATACACTGACTGTGCATGTGAACAGAGTGTCATTGTATCTATAGGAGCGCAAAAGCTCCTGCGTTATTGAACAATACGTGACATTTTCAAAATCGTAAGGTCTAAGGGCCTGTTTCTCAATGCGAAATCTGCTGGTTTTTTCGGTGACATTCTGCCATCTGTTTCATTCTATTTATGTTTGTACCGTCTCTCGGCATCCATTTGCGACTGATTTTGATCAAAATTCTCTTTCAACGAATGAATTTCCAGACCTCTGTTCATTATAACCAGTTTTATTGTTCTTATTTGAATGTGTAAAAGTATGTAACTGTCAAAATCTCAGCAGCCGGAATAAGCAGTTTGGGTTCATTGTTTTGATAAATTTTAACCGGAGGATAGGTGGCGGTTAGCTTTATCCATAGGCTAAAAACTAACTGGACATTGAGAAGCTGGTCCCTAATAAAGTGTCGGTTTTTGAGCCATGTGACTAACAGGACCGCACGACTAGTTTATTGCTCATTTTGGTTTTATCAACTAGATGAAATCATGTAGACCCCACGTTGAGTGCCGAATATTTACAGGCTTTGTCTACAATTTTTCGACTCATTTTTACTGTAAATTTTAACTTATATTGTGACTAACGGTACCGAGGGCCTGTTGCCCATTTGACACCAAATTGGGCGCCGAATATTTTTGGCCTCTTTTTACTATTTTTTATTCTATTCTTATTTTAATGGCTGAAAAAAAAAAGAAACCACGCTATAGAGAAAGTAAAGTGGCTTCGGTGTATCGAACGGTTAATTTACGATGGATGTCTGATGACGAATAAGTGATATCTTTACAATTATTTCAGTTACATGACTTTGACTTCGAAAGAAATGCTCGGTCCTCATCAAAACGAGATTGGACTTAATGTTGGGCCTTGGAACCAAAAATCAGAATTTCACTCGCTATGGGTGCTTGGCTTAACGTCATTCAAGCCGGTGCAAGAGAAATTATACAATAGTTCAAGTATATGGCGCTCGGTAGCCGTGTGGTCTCGATCACCGCTCAAGGATGCTACATCTAGAAAGACTGAGGTTTAATCCTTGGCGCCCTAATAAAAACTTCTGTGGATACTACTGTAACTCCCACAGCGCTCCAAGCTTGTCAGTATAAAGACGGCGCGGATAGGAGGTGCATGCTAGAAACTGCACCTGCCAAAAAATATATGCTATCGGAATGTCAACAAGGAATAGTAAAGCAGGAAATGTTGACGCGACCATGCCAAGGGGTCAAGGCTATTAACAACAACAACAGCCTCATGGTACCCGAATCGCTATGTCTGCACATACCTATATAGTCAGGCAGTCAGTAACGCGGTTTCATCTAACAAGTGGTGGTGAAATCCTCCAATGCCTTGCGAACTCAAACAGGGTTACTTTTATTGGGTCAACGGGACATTAATGGTAACGATTTTACGGATGAACCCAAAAGGTAGGGCTCACCCTTACTTTTATTCGCGTCGGATCCCTATTGTGGTAAGTGAGATATCGCCACAAGCAAATGGGCTTGTCCAGATCGTGTCCTGCTACCTCAGATACAGAATAGAAGAAAACAGCTTGGTGGTGTGCTAGAATCCCTTACTTCTGGCTGTGTGTAGGAGAAGTCTCAATAAAGATGAGGCTTCGAGGTTGGATTCAGATTGGCGTTCCTCTAAAAAACATCTAAACTCCTTCAAGAAAGTGTTAAGAGGAGCTAAATGCAATGCTTGGAGAAGGTTTTGCGAATGTATAGAAGGGCCCTGTGGTACCTCTAGATTTTGGAAAATCCGGGCGCAAAATCCATCGATGCCAAGTTCCTTCAAAAGGAAGACGGGACATGGACATCTTCGAGTAAAGAAATCATTGAGCGTCTCTCTCAATTGCCCTAACCCTTTGTGGGGCATAGCGCGTCAACTTTTCCATGTGGCCCAGTTGACGTTTCGTCGGCATAAACTGGTTTCGGAGAATGCATAATATTAGACCTAGTCTGATCATTGAGTCACTCTTTGAGCTCCATGTTGATGAATCACTTTGCAAGCTTTTTAACACGCTATTAACATCTAGGCATATACATACTTCCTTGGGTGCATCGTCGGTAACGGTATGTAGGTGGTTTTGTAGGGGAGCCCCCAAAGTGGTACATTGTCTCCTCTTCTCTAGAATCTAGGAATCAACAGACTGCTTCTGGACCTGGAGAAGATTGGGTTCAAACTTATTGCATATGCAGATGACGTTGCAATCGCTGTTACAGGTAAATATCCTTACGTCCTCAGCGGGTTGTTGCAGAATACCCTATCCATTCTAACGGAGTCGGCAAATCTTTTCGGCGTCGGAATTAATGATGTGCTATCAGCTGATGATGATTTCAGTTCTCGCACATATGCTGTCGAATCGTAAACGCACCTTGTGTGAACACAACGACGTGTGCGTTATTTCCGCGTCAGTAAAATTCGCTTCGATACCCGTTTCTGGCGTTTTGTCCACGTAAGCCCGACTTTATTATTCACGTTTACGTGACTCGGGTAAACATCACGCGATCGCGTAAACGCGTCCAGTGTATCAGAATCTTTATTGCATTTTATTTTAGAGACGGCAGTCAAATATCGATTAGATTGATTGAGCCTGGCGGCAGTAATGAGATGTGTGTCAACGTGTGTGATAGTAGGTACTTGGGCTATAACATGCACAAATCAAAGTATATTATTACACCATAAGGCCCTCCGCATATTGCATGTGAATCGAACGAAACTATTGAAAATAAACGAAAATAGCAGCAGTACCGGATTTGATAATATTACATTTTCATCATCGATGGATGTGAGAGTTGTCGAGTCCGTAAAATTAATAATTGAAAATAAACGAAATCAATAGTACTACTTGATAATTTTTGTATTAATAAAATGGATTAGTGTTTCTGTTAACAGAAAGTTAAATGATGAGCTAATAAGGGCTCAATACTCTTTTTATACCCTAAACTTTATAAGGTAGGGGGTATATTGTTTTTGGTCCGAGGAAACTATGTAACACCTTAAAGGAGCCTCGGTAGGTACGGCAATATGTTGCTGCCGCCATAACTCTTGAACCACTGAAGCTATCATATTCACACCATATGTTCCTTTGGTCCTCCGGTTTGCATAACTTTTTTTTTGGACTCGGTAGGTGGCACTGGAGTGGAGTTTCTTACAAAATTCTTATTTATAGTCCAATTTGGCTCAAATTCACAACATATATTAATTAAATAATAATAAATCAGTTGACCAAATTTGAACTTGGTAGGTGGCGCTGGAGTCGAGATATTCATGAAAATGTGTATTTTAGGTCTGATTTCGTTCAGTGTACTAAAATGTCAAATATACCTATATATATTTGACATTTTAGTATTCATTATTTTAATTTAGCGAATACAAATTGTTGCGCATACATTTAACCGGCGAACTGGCGACGGTGCGTGTCCGGAAGAAAACCTGCAAAATTAACTGATCATGAAAACTCTAGGCTTTGCAGGAGAGCTATTTCGACTCCCCGGAACGACCAGTCATCTGCGACAAACGCTGAAATATTAAAATGCATTTCTGGGGAATGTGTTGAATCAGTAACAGGGGGTAATTCTCTCTCTTAATACAGTATGCCCACACCAACTTCAGGCGGGGAACGAATTAATAGTGAGTATGCAGCAGAAATCAACTGACTATAGTTCAGCCCAGTTGGCTGAAATATTGCGATGTGGTTTATGGAGCAGAACAACGTTTGATATTCGATCATGTATGTCATAGCGTAGACGGTGATTTGGGGGAAATCCTATTTTTAGATGCACTCGGTGGGACGGGGAAAACATTTCTCACTAAAGTTATCTTAGTAAATACCTATACGTATTCAAAACTAAATAGCAATTGCTGTCGCCTCATCAGGAATAGCCGCTACATTGTTACCAGTAGGCAAAACTGCACATAAAATACTATATTCGAGACCCCGATTTATTGTACTTGGACCATACGGATATCCCAGTGTATAGCGTTTCTAGGAACTGTAACAAAGCCAGGGTTCTGCGCGATTGTTTCTTAATAATATGAGACGAGTGCACTATGGCGAATCGGAAAGCGATTGAATCAGTAGATAGAACCTTACGTGACATCAAACAAAACGACCGGCCTATGGGTGGTATTACAGTACTTTTCTGTGGCGACTTTAGGTAAACTTTACCAGTAAAACCGCGAGGAATGAGCGCTGATGAAATTAGGGCATGTCTAAAAAGCTCACATCTATGGCGCATTGTCATACCCATGTATTTGTCAACCAATATGCGGGCGCGAATTGGGGGTAATCAAAATGCCCAAGAGTTTTCAGATTTGTTACTGAAAATTGGTGACGGTATGTATCCGGAAGAAGAAGGGAAGATTATTCTCCAAAATAATTGATGTTGTGTATTTCAAAAACGACCAGGCATCTGCGATAAACGCAGAAATATTAAAATGCGTTCCTGGGAAATGTGTTGAATATAGCTTAATCTACCGAGTAAAGGATCAAGAAGATGCTACCCATTATCCGGTTGAAATTTTAAATTCCCTAAGCCCACCTGAGCTTCCAAATTAATTTCCAAATCTCACAAATTAATATAAAAAGTCGGCGTCATTGTAATTCTGCTTAGAAATTTGAGCCGTCGAAACTATGTAATGGTACCCGACTGAAAGTGAAGTTACTTTTAATTTAGCTTAAGTTTAGCTTTATCGTCGTGATGTTGAGCAAGCGGAGAACAAATTAATTATGCATGAAAAAATAGTCAAGGTTAGTGTCAAGTTGTGAGCGAAGCGAGCACTAGATGGGAGAGCGAGCGAAGCGAGCTCCCACAGCTAGTATATATAGGTATATATACGAGTATATAAATGATCAACGGCACCTCCTGATACGATTTAGCCATGTCTGTCAGCCTGTCTGTCTGTCCGTTCGCACGATAACTTTCGACAGAATAAAGCTAGAGACTTGAAATTTTGGTAAAATGTTTGTAGTAGGATCTAGATTGTCGGTGTTGAAAATGGGTAAGGACTCAAGGAATTCCTATCTCCCCTACAAATGGAGCTTCCAATAAGCGATAACTTTCTATACAATGATGCTGGGTACTTGAAAAATTCGGCGAATATTCGTAGTGGGTTAGTTAGTTGATTTCAGGAATGGGCAAGATCCTGCTGAATGAACCCCAACCTATCTCCTATGACCGTTAGTTCAAATATACATATACAAAGTGCGAATGGATGATAGATGAAACTTCTCATTGAGAGTAAAAGTGGAGTGTGGAGAAAAATGCGCTTATGCGTGAATAATAGGGAATGCGTTTCGAAACTTCTCATTGGCTCCACAGTTCAAGATGACCGTACAGGAAACTTACTTTCAATGCAATTGCCAATTGGTACTTTTGGTATCACCACTAGGTCTGTACAAGTCTACGTTTCGGACTACCTTAGACACATTATTTTTTTCATGTCAATACAGTGAACATTAGTTGCTGTTCGAAAACTTTATTAATGCACTGTATGTATGAGTACTGCGTCACATTAAACCGACTTAATCCGCATTAAGCCTTGAACTTTTATTAGAATTCATGTGAAATATGTAAATAGAATAATTTAACATATAAAATAATTGCTCAATTGCAGCTAGTATCAGTAGCGCAGTATGTCTAACTAAGTGAATAATGGCTGCGTTCATAAAACGCCATCCCTGAGTCAGCACTAAGAAGCGATTAGTGCTGCGTGATAATTTGTCGTAGAAACGCTTGCACTGAACTATCCGCTGACACTAAGCGCTTGTACTTTAAGTCAGTATAAAAAATTTCCGCTTTTCTGGCTCAGCGCAATATTCGACATTTGCGACAATTGTCAAATTTCGACTCTAACCTTGGTTGTGTTGTGTATGGTCGATGGTCGCATTTTAAACGTAATTGTTAAGCCTTATTGTGGGAAAGAAAGTTGCTACCGAATCTTGTGTCACCTGGGACTCATCAAAGCAAGAAATTTCGATTTTTCTGTCAAACTGAACATGGCATTTGACAAATGAGACAGACGGTATGCCGTTTCTAAAAGACGTAAATCATCACAATGTGCTGGTCAGCAAGATTGGATTCAAACTTATTGCATATGCAGATGACGTTGCAATCGCTGTTACAGGTAAATATCCTGACGTCCTCAGCGGGTTGTTGCAGAATACCCTATCCATTCTAACGGAGTCGGCAAATCTTTTCGGCGTCGGAATTAATGATGTGCTATCAGCTGATGATGATTTCAGTTCTCGCACATATGCTGTCGAATCGTAAACGCACCTTGTGTGAACACAACGACGTGTGCGTTATTTCCGCGTCAGTAAAATTCGCTTCGATACCCGTTTCTGGCGTTTTGTCCACGTAAGCCCGACTTTATTATTCACGTTTACGTGACTCGGGTAAACATCACGCGATCGCGTAAACGCGTCCAGTGTATCAGAATCTTTATTGCATTTTATTTTAGAGACGGCAGTCAAATATCGATTAGATTGATTGAGCCTGGCGGCAGTAATGAGATGTGTGTCAACGTGTGTGATAGTAGGTACTTGGGCTATAACATGCACAAATCAAAGTATATTATTACACCATAAGGCCCTCCGCATATTGCATGTGAATCGAACGAAACTATTGAAAATAAACGAAAATAGCAGCAGTACCGGATTTGATAATATTACATTTTCATCATCGATGGATGTGAGAGTTGTCGAGTCCGTAAAATTAATAATTGAAAATAAACGAAATCAATAGTACTACTTGATAATTTTTGTATTAATAAAATGGATTAGTGTTTCTGTTAACAGAAAGTTAAATGATGAGCTAATAAGGGCTCAATACTCTTTTTATACCCTAAACTTTATAAGGTAGGGGGTATATTGTTTTTGGTCCGAGGAAACTATGTAACACCTTAAAGGAGCCTCGGTAGGTACGGCAATATGTTGCTGCCGCCATAACTCTTGAACCACTGAAGCTATCATATTCACACCATATGTTCCTTTGGTCCTCCGGTTTGCATAACTTTTTTTTTGGACTCGGTAGGTGGCACTGGAGTGGAGTTTCTTACAAAATTCTTATTTATAGTCCAATTTGGCTCAAATTCACAACATATATTAATTAAATAATAATAAATCAGTTGACCAAATTTGAACTTGGTAGGTGGCGCTGGAGTCGAGATATTCATGAAAATGTGTATTTTAGGTCTGATTTCGTTCAGTGTACTAAAATGTCAAATATACCTATATATATTTGACATTTTAGTATTCATTATTTTAATTTAGCGAATACAAATTGTTGCGCATACATTTAACCGGCGAACTGGCGACGGTGCGTGTCCGGAAGAAAACCTGCAAAATTAACTGATCATGAAAACTCTAGGCTTTGCAGGAGAGCTATTTCGACTCCCCGGAACGACCAGTCATCTGCGACAAACGCTGAAATATTAAAATGCATTTCTGGGGAATGTGTTGAATCAGTAACAGGGGGTAATTCTCTCTCTTAATACAGTATGCCCACACCAACTTCAGGCGGGGAACGAATTAATAGTGAGTATGCAGCAGAAATCAACTGACTATAGTTCAGCCCAGTTGGCTGAAATATTGCGATGTGGTTTATGGAGCAGAACAACGTTTGATATTCGATCATGTATGTCATAGCGTAGACGGTGATTTGGGGGAAATCCTATTTTTAGATGCACTCGGTGGGACGGGGAAAACATTTCTCACTAAAGTTATCTTAGTAAATACCTATACGTATTCAAAACTAAATAGCAATTGCTGTCGCCTCATCAGGAATAGCCGCTACATTGTTACCAGTAGGCAAAACTGCACATAAAATACTATATTCGAGACCCCGATTTATTGTACTTGGACCATACGGATATCCCAGTGTATAGCGTTTCTAGGAACTGTAACAAAGCCAGGGTTCTGCGCGATTGTTTCTTAATAATATGAGACGAGTGCACTATGGCGAATCGGAAAGCGATTGAATCAGTAGATAGAACCTTACGTGACATCAAACAAAACGACCGGCCTATGGGTGGTATTACAGTACTTTTCTGTGGCGACTTTAGGTAAACTTTACCAGTAAAACCGCGAGGAATGAGCGCTGATGAAATTAGGGCATGTCTAAAAAGCTCACATCTATGGCGCATTGTCATACCCATGTATTTGTCAACCAATATGCGGGCGCGAATTGGGGGTAATCAAAATGCCCAAGAGTTTTCAGATTTGTTACTGAAAATTGGTGACGGTATGTATCCGGAAGAAGAAGGGAAGATTATTCTCCAAAATAATTGATGTTGTGTATTTCAAAAACGACCAGGCATCTGCGATAAACGCAGAAATATTAAAATGCGTTCCTGGGAAATGTGTTGAATATAGCTTAATCTACCGAGTAAAGGATCAAGAAGATGCTACCCATTATCCGGTTGAAATTTTAAATTCCCTAAGCCCACCTGAGCTTCCAAATTAATTTCCAAATCTCACAAATTAATATAAAAAGTCGGCGTCATTGTAATTCTGCTTAGAAATTTGAGCCGTCGAAACTATGTAAAGGTACCCGACTGAAAGTGAAGTTACTTTTAATTTAGCTTAAGTTTAGCTTTATCGTCGTGATGTTGAGCAAGCGGAGAACAAATTAATTATGCATGAAAAAATAGTCAAGGTTAGTGTCAAGTTGTGAGCGAAGCGAGCACTAGATGGGAGAGCGAGCGAAGCGAGCTCCCACAGCTAGTATATATAGGTATATATACGAGTATATAAATGATCAACGGCACCTCCTGATACGATTTAGCCATGTCTGTCAGCCTGTCTGTCTGTCCGTTCGCACGATAACTTTCGACAGAATAAAGCTAGAGACTTGAAATTTTGGTAAAATGTTTGTAGTAGGATCTAGATTGTCGGTGTTGAAAATGGGTAAGGACTCAAGGAATTCCTATCTCCCCTACAAATGGAGCTTCCAATAAGCGATAACTTTCTATACAATGATGCTGGGTACTTGAAAAATTCGGCGAATATTCGTAGTGGGTTAGTTAGTTGATTTCAGGAATGGGCAAGATCCTGCTGAATGAACCCCAACCTATCTCCTATGACCGTTAGTTCAAATATACATATACAAAGTGCGAATGGATGATAGATGAAACTTCTCATTGAGAGTAAAAGTGGAGTGTGGAGAAAAATGCGCTTATGCGTGAATAATAGGGAATGCGTTTCGAAACTTCTCATTGGCTCCACAGTTCAAGATGACCGTACAGGAAACTTACTTTCAATGCAATTGCCAATTGGTACTTTTGGTATCACCACTAGGTCTGTACAAGTCTACGTTTCGGACTACCTTAGACACATTATTTTTTTCATGTCAATACAGTGAACATTAGTTGCTGTTCGAAAACTTTATTAATGCACTGTATGTATGAGTACTGCGTCACATTAAACCGACTTAATCCGCATTAAGCCTTGAACTTTTATTAGAATTCATGTGAAATATGTAAATAGAATAATTTAACATATAAAATAATTGCTCAATTGCAGCTAGTATCAGTAGCGCAGTATGTCTAACTAAGTGAATAATGGCTGCGTTCATAAAACGCCATCCCTGAGTCAGCACTAAGAAGCGATTAGTGCTGCGTGATAATTTGTCGTAGAAACGCTTGCACTGAACTATCCGCTGACACTAAGCGCTTGTACTTTAAGTCAGTATAAAAAATTTCCGCTTTTCTGGCTCAGCGCAATATTCGACATTTGCGACAATTGTCAAATTTCGACTCTAACCTTGGTTGTGTTGTGTATGGTCGATGGTCGCATTTTAAACGTAATTGTTAAGCCTTATTGTGGGAAAGAAAGTTGCTACCGAATCTTGTGTCACCTGGGACTCATCAAAGCAAGAAATTTCGATTTTTCTGTCAAACTGAACATGGCATTTGACAAATGAGACAGACGGTATGCCGTTTCTAAAAGACGTAAATCATCACAATGTGCTGGTCAGCAACTGTAAGGCGCTGGCTACGCGCTGACTCAGCGATTTTTATACCCTAGACTTATAGTATAGGGTATATTGTTTTTGTCACGACGAAAATTTGTAACACCTTAAACGAGGCTCCGGGGGTATAGCAATGTATATATATAAATGATCAGGGTCACCTCCTGATTCGATTTAGCAATGTCTGTCTGTCCGTCTTTCTGTACGTCTGTCTGTCCGTTCGCACGATAACTCTCGATAGAATGAAGCTAGAGTCTTGAAATTTTGGTCGAATATTGGTAGCATGATCTAGTTAGTTGGTATTGAAAATCGGCATGATCAAGCCAAGAGAACGCCTACCTCCCCTACATATGTAAAATATTTAAATGTATCTATAACTCCCGATTAAATAAACATGAAAAGCTCTAGCTTTGATAGATCGCTCGTGAGGGTAATCTTATACTCTCCTGGAAAAATTAAATCGATCAGTTGAAAAGTAACGGTAACTTTCTTACAAAGAGCCCCGTACTACCCTACTTTTCAGGTTTTTTATCTATAACTCTTGAACCAATAGACGTAGACACCTGATTTTTGGCATGTAACCCTGAGGTGAGAAGTTGCTTGAGTTTTAGTAAGTTGGGCATAATCAGATCAAAGGAACGTCTACCTCCCCTACAAATTTCAAAAAATTTTAATTAATCGTTTAATTACGATAACTTTCGATAAAATAACACTATCAAGTTGAAAATTTGGTACAATGTTGCTAGTAAGATCCACTTGATTGGTATTGAAAATGAGTACGATTCGACACAAGGAACCCCTATCTCCCCTACAAATTAAAATTCAAATAAGCGATAACTTTTGATAGAATGAAGCCAGCGACTTGAAATTTTGGTCAAATATTTAGAGTAAGATTGAGTGAGTTGGTATTAAAGATGGGCCAGATCCGACCGAAGCAACCCCTACCTCCCCTACAAATGGAAATTAAAATAAGCGCTAACCTATTATAAAATAAAGCTAGCGACTTGAAATTTTGGTTACATGTTTGTAGTAGGATTCAGCTGGCTGATATTGAAAACACGTAACATCCGACCAACGAAACCCCTACTTCCCCTACAAACGAAACTTCAAATATGCGATAACTTTCGATTGAATGAAGCTAGAGATTTGAAATTTTGCTTAAATGTTCATAGCATGATCTAATCGGTTGGTGGCAATGATGGGCAAGATCTGACCCAAGGAACCCCTACCTCCCCTGGAAATGAAACTTCAAATAACCGATAACTTTCGATAAAATGAAGTTAATGACTTGAAATTTTGGTCAAATGTTTTTACTGGGATCTGGTAGGTTGTTATTAAAAATACGCAAGATTCGACAATAGAAACCTACCCCTAGAAGTGAGACTTCAAATAAGCAACAACTTTAGATAGAATGAAGCTAGCGACTTGACACATTCGACAAATATTTGTAGAATGGGTTAGTTATTTAATTGATTTTAAGAATGGTCAACATCGTCCTGAATGAGTGCCAACCTCCCCTATAAACTCACTTTTAATGCAAATGGTCGTTGCCAATTGGTACTTTTGGTATCACCACTAGGTCTGTACAAGTCTAGCGTATACACGATTTGGACTCTGGTTTTTAGGGTTTTGTATTAAAAACAAAACCCTTATGAAATCGGTCAAATGTCTGTCCGTCTGTCCATGAAATATCTCTCTAACGGCTAAAGCTACATACATGAAATTTTGTGGGAGTATGTAGAATTATTATAATTCGCCGGAGAAAGCGATTCGTTGTAATAGGCTGACTTTAAGGGGATGTCCCCATAGAGGGGAAATGAAAGTCAACATTTTTTTTTCATCTGGTATAGGCAAGTGGGGTATCATGAGAAAGGTAACACCGAGTACATTTCATTTCCGGTATTTTCATCAAATTTGAAAAAAGGGGAAAAGAGATAGAGGGGAAAATATGTGATCCGAGTTTGTCCCCCCCCCCCTCGCATTTCGATACCGTTATACTTAGAAACATGAAAATTTGCAGGAAAGCGGCATTTTACTAGTATAGAAAACCGAAAATCGTAGAATTTTGTTATCTCATCAAAAAAGGTTAATAATAGTACATTTCTATAGTTGCAGTTAGCATACCCCTGCAAGCCTTAGGCACACCCGAGGTCAAAAATATTGATGGCCAATGATAACCAACATCATTGGCAATAATATCTCTAAGTTTCATTAGAATCACATAATATTTAATAATAGTAAAATACATTGATTTAAAGTTAGGCATTTTGACACTATCCACACAAAAATTACACCTACCGGCCTCATAGGTGTGAGTACTACTTTCATGTTGTTTTTCGTAGTGCGAATTGCAGTTATTTAATTAATAATTTTTGAAAGGGTAAAGATTAGTTGGGGGCGCTGCGTCGTAATTGGCAAACTTTACCGGGTGGAAGGGGGAGGGGTCCAAGTAGAGGTGAAATTAAGGTCAAATTTTCTTTTATCGACTGGTGTAGGCAAGTGAGGTGTCGTGAGAAAGGTAATGTTGAGTACATTCCATTTTTTCGCATTTTCTTGAAATTTGTAGAAAGGGGAATAGTGGGGGAGGAGAAAATATTAGTTCGTTATTTGCCCCCCCCCCCCCCCCGTGGCATTTCAAGACTGTTAGAATTATGAAAAAACTTACAGGAAGGTGGGTTCGGAATAGCATATAAAATGGAAAATAATGGAATCTGTATATCTTCTCAGAATAGGTAAATAATAGCTTATTTCTGTAGTTACAGTTAGCATACCCCTGCATGCCTTAAACACTTTCGAGGTCAAAAGTACTGATGGCTAACGATAACCAACACCTTAGGGCTTAGGCAATAATATGTTCTAAGTTTCGTTACAATCACGTAATATGAATTGGCATGTAAAATGTAAGTGGGTAAGACATTTTAATTAAGTTTTTTTTTTTTGTCTATCTAAGTGGTATCAAGAAGAGCAAGGAGCCGATATTTATATACCAAAATAAGCGCTTGCTACAAAACCCTCGGATTGCGGGCGTAGCCCTCTATATTCCGGTTTCATTTGATGAGTGCAGCCAATCATATTGTAAAAGTATGCGCCGTACAACCTCCTTTCGCGACCATACACGTACGCGTTCAAGTTCAATTATCGTTGAAATGCGCGCCAGTTTTATGTGGCGGAAAGTGTTGGCTTCACTTACAACGACAATTATCATTTAAAAACATTATATCTTTAGTCCGGGGAATAGAGGCATATTGCCTTGCGAAAGGTTCAGTAGTTCTAATTTTTTGATATGTTATATATGCCGGTCCCGTAGTTCAGAATCCAAGTTTTTGGCCTCCCACTCCTTGTGGGCTCCCTGTATGGTAGCACCCAAAAAACCGACAAATTTCCTGTCATTTTTCACATTATTGCACATTTCCTTTTAATTATTCATCTTAAAGAAAAACAGTTTACCAAAAAGTTATAGAGCATCAAACTCAAATGCTATAACTTTAGCGCACCAAGTTCTTCCATAAGATTATTATCTTACGAGTTACGTGCCATCAAAAAAATTGATTTTTTCTTTTGTAAAAATTATACTTTTTTAATAGTTTTGTCGAGTTTTTTGTTCGATTATCCCGAAAACGGAACGTCTTCTTAGAGAAAGTTGTCTTCAATAGTATTTAATAATTTTTATATTATTATGGTATACTATAGTGTCAATAAAGCAATAATTTATAAAACTTATATTTTTGTACTTTTACTTTTGTACGTTTATTTTTGTGTGGTTTTGAAGACTCAGCTGCTATAGTTCCTCGTTGACTTCTTCAATAAACAGTTCATTCGGATCGTTTGCTTCATAATTAATAGTCATTAATTATTATGTCCGCTTGTTGTTAAAGGTTTGTCCATAAGGTTTTCACAAGTTACGGAGCACTTTAGACCGAGTATTCCGAATTTGCACCAGCCATGTCTGAACTTGGTGATAAGTACGGAAGATGTGGTACATACGAGTAGCTGCATCCTGTGTCGGTGGTAGCTTTGAAAGAACCAACTTGTTACCTGTAGACTTCGAAAATAGCTGCCATCGCAAATCGTCTAATGTTTTTGTTGTGTCACCGCCATACAGAGCAAGAAGTATACGCTCTCCTGCTTCAGGAGAGCCAGAAATGGCGTTAGGATTTCTGAAGATATTTGCGAATTCGTGAGTGTTGGCTTGTTATCAAACAAAGTACAAAACTTGGTTTTACCAAATCTAAACAGGAAGGACGTGGCATAGAGGAAAAATGAGTTGGGACTCAGTATAAATTATGCAAAGGTTACCCATAGTATCTCACTTGCGTATGTGTTGTGTTCACTAATCCGTACACAATGGATGTGCAAAAAGTGAAAACTAAAGCCCCCCATATACCTTGCGATCAGTCGACACTTATCTGACGATATTGTGATCGTCAGATCGATCGCAGAGTGTATAGTTTCGTGTATAATAGCTGGTTAACGAAATATGGGTTAGGACAAGGTGCATATTAAATGAATAGCTAATGTGGCTTATGATTAGATACATAATAAACATTGAGAAAGTATCTGAAATCCCATAACAAACAATTCGTGTTATGATCAACCCATTTCGTATTGGAAGCATTATCAATGAGATCGCATGCTGTTTGCATTTCTCTCTTGCAAATGTACATGATGGCTGATAAAGTTAGAAATGATGGCGACCGTGCGCTCGTCGGGTAAGGGGAACCATGCGAAATTGAGCGATGATCACGAGGAGTTCATCTTTGTGGGCGTGGCTTGTGGCAAGTGCATGAATGAAAAGTATGTGATGAAAAATCAGAAACTGAATCTCTATGGTTGCATTTTAGGATGTCCGGAAAGAAAAAAACATGCTACGTGGTCTATGATTTAATATGATATATGATTTATGGCATATGAATTATGATGTAAAATTATTTTTTCTAAAGTGTTGAAGGTGCTATTAGGGTGTTTTTAAAATTTGTAAATTTTTTGAAATAAATCGTTTTTTCATCACAAACGTTTCATTCATGCACTTGCCACAAGCCACGCCCACAACGATGGTCTCCTCGTGATCATGCAATTGAGTATGGCCGAAAATGGTAACTCACACATATGAAATTGGTAAACCATGTCACGCATACAATGGCAGCTGAGAAGCCTTTGGCTTTTTAATCAACAGACAGAGCTACAATAATTTGATGTGTTGTTGTCCTTATCACTCTTAGGATCGGTTTACTTTAAATTGTAGCCGTTGCTTCTGGAGCGGTGAGGCTTATTTGTGTGCGTAAGATTATTTGCATCCTGCTCTTAATATTATTTTGTACTGAGCTCCAGCTCTTTGTATCGTTTCTCTATGGACGTGGTGTCGCACCCACTCAAAACGTGAAAAAGAAGCCGATTTTGAGATGCTGAGTACTTGTAGGATGCTGTGGAAAAAAATTGTCAGGAAAACCACCTCTTCTAGGTTTTCTTGAGCCAAAGAAGTCATGAAAACAAGCGAACCCGTCCTCCACAGATCTCCACAGCACCATACTCTGCAGCAAGGTGTGTCAAAAATACTGGAAGCTTTTCTCACCGGTTTTTGATGAGTCGGTTTTTAACTAGTCGGTTTTTGAGTACTCGAGTACTCGTTTTGTAATGAGTCGGTTTTTAATGAATCGGTCTTTTAATGAATCGGGTTTTAACCCGTTTTTTTTTAATCATGAGTTCGGTCGGTTTTTGGTGAATCGGTTTTTTAATGAGTCGGTTTTTTTTATCGTAAGCCGGTTTTTTTAATGATTGGGTTTTTTCGAAACCGGTATACTTGGGAATCTCGGGACCGGTACTAACAGAAGACCGGTTTTAAGCCGGTGGACCGATTTTAGAAACAGGCCTATTCACGAGATATTCTTATTCTCTGCTCAGATGGATGGACGGACAGACATTTGATCGATTTCATAACGGTTTTGTTTTTTTCCTACAACGCAATAATTTTATTGAAAAAGTTGATAATACAAAGAATTGTTATATATGCTGGTACGATTTATTCGTGAGGACAATATTTTTTATTGGGGTGGGGGGCTCCGGCGTCCCTGAATAAATGTCTTAATAAAGTGCTGATTTGGTGCTCTATTCCCGATGTAAGTGTCAGAAATTATAAGTTGTTTTATATGAGGGTTCTTGCTTGATGTTACGCTAGCACCCCCGTTTTAGCAAGACGGACAAACTTTGTTGTTTACGGCAATTATAAACCGTAAACAAGTGATTACGACATTTTCTTTCTTTTTAACGACAACAGATTCCGTGCTCACGCGCATTACCTTTCCGGTACTCAAAAGCGTAAACGACAAATGGTTTGTACGTCTGCGCACGCGCATTACCTTTCCGGCAGTCAAAGACGTAAACGACAAGCGGTTTGCGCGTCTTGCTAAAACTCTCTACTATTTCTGCCATTCCTGCAGGAGCATTTATTTTGGAAATAGAGCACCAATTTAGCACTTAATTAAGACTTTTATTCTACAATTATTTGGAAGTTGAGATATGCGGTTTACAAAAGTGGGGGTAGTAGCGTGACATCAAGCTAGCACCCCCATAAGATAGTCGACTGTGGCGATTCGAATGGAGAACTAAACTTTTGAGCTGAGCACCAAATTAGAAGCTAATCGTGCGATATGTCACATCTCGATTTTTCGTTGAGGGTGTGCCAGTGGCCACGTTTATGCCGTGGAACTAAAAGACGATTTAACTAAATCATTTTAGTGCTAGTACTTGTTCGTGGTGTGTTTATACCGACCATACGAAGAGGTACTAAACATGAAAGATGTCAGCTGTTGGTTTGTGACTGCGGTGACATTGGTTAAGAAAATGTCAAGGGGCAGTAGCCTCCTAATAAAAACGCGTTTCTACCGCTACAATCAAAGGATGAAACGAATGCAGGATTTCAGGAAAGGATGAGGTATTTATATAACAAATAAAATATAATTTTCAGCAACAACACCATTAGCGAAGACAGCAACACCACCTAGTCCCAATTTTTCAGTTCAGTTCTGCATAGCAAGTGGAGCTAAAATTGGTACCAAAACTAGCTAGTGCGACATGTTTATGTCGTCGTGAGTAAGCTCGAATTAGTTAATCCTCGAAGATAGTTCCGCGGCATAAACAAGGCCAGTTTAACGAACGTTTTGAGTCTAATACTCATATCTTCATTAAGAAACTGTATTAAACGCCATTATTGACAGTTCACGAGAGTGAACCCATTCGAATTTCCACGACTGTATCTAAAGAACGGAAATCGCAGGCGGACTCTTCCTATTTGAAACTAACGACCTAGGCCGACGAAACAGTTTATGAAAATTCGAAAAATACGCTTTAATAAAAAGTATACGCGTAGAAAATGCTTATATGTACGTATGTATATTTCAATGAAGAAAATGAAATGTTTAGTTTATTTAATAATATGTTAAAACAGACAGGAAAATATAACAATAAGGAAGTTGAGCTCTTAAATCAAATCTGAACATGAATCAGATCTATAGCCGAATGAAGCAATGATCGGTCCAACACACTTAAGGTTTTGGTGGTGGTCCTCCAAGTTGTTGATGTAAAATCGGTACGTAGTCATCGTATTGAGCCTGGTACAGATTTCCGGCAACCGGATCCCCCAAATTGAACGTCTGGATAAGTTCCTTTGTTGAAGTTTTGATACGTCCTTCACGGGATCTATTTAGGAAGAAACATTAAAAATTAATGCCAGAGAGTCGTCGAACCATCAAACTAAACCCTTCGCATACTAGGTGACTAAATGTTCCAATTCTAATATAGGTATATCAAGACAAAGCATCAAGCTTGTCGAATGCAACTGCGATAAAAGAAAGTAATTCATTCCGAATAATATTTCAACGAAAACCATTTTTCCAATCAGAAAAATGTTGATTCCAATTGAGATCCATTGCTGTGGAATGAAGTGAAAACGAATGAACTTCTCGTGGCAACCGCTAGATGTGGCCTAAATAAGTGTGAGAATTTATGTTCTATCTAGGTTAGATGCTGCCACCGATAAGTAACCGGTGTAGAACGCTAACCCATATATGTAGGTTCATTTTGTTGTTGTAGTGCGTGTTATTTCAGTAATCTGTATAGGTTATGATTCGCAAAACAACGCGCCTCACACCTTACCTGACATGCGAAAGGTTTAAATACAAACTAGTGTATCATAAAAATGTACCCACCGATTGGACACAGAAATATCACTTTCAATTTTGCCCTTTTGTTTGAACAACAAAAAAATGTAACGATGTAGACCAGTACCCGCTGGAGGACCAGAACCGATATAGTCAACAAGAATTTGACCGTCTTCAACTTTGTTGCCGGGAATATTGGCTACAAGCCAGTGACGAACTTCGCCAACAGTTGGATTTTCACGTGATGGAGCATCAGGATCGGTCATTAGAAGAGTGTATAGAGCACCAGGCTCGGCATTCCATGTAACGGTTGGTTTGTCTTTAACCTGAGTTGGCGTCAGTTCGTTTCCGGAATCAACCTTCACTCCGCTTGGGTATGAAATCTGGAAATGTAAAAGAGTTTTTAATATATATTGAGGAATTTTTCGTGATGATGGAAAAGATTTATTTTAAAGCGTGCCGTTTAGAAGTTACTGTTTAACAGACGTTTCTTATGCTCTTTGGTAGCACTGTTGCAGTTTTTTCAGTCAATTTCTTCCTCTCTCAATTCCCTAACCCCAAACAACACGGTTACTAGCATCAACGCCTTATTTGTTAAAGGGTTTTAAGAGGTATCAACAGTCAAAAAAATAATACTTAAAATCTTTGAAATTCAAAATTCAGAAATCTGATCGCATTGGCTGACATTTAATTAACATCAGCTGCATTTTTTTCAACAGCCCAGATCAGAGCAGAACAATAATTGTACGCGTTATGCTTCGTTTACACGCGAACCTTGAGCAAACCACGGAACATTGAAAAATTGCATTGAAAAGCACCAACAACAAAAATATACCTTTTTTTACATGGCCAACATGAATTCACGAGCATTTGAGTCGTTCCCATCTCATGTGGATACTACTCAAATGCTCGTGAATTCATGTTGGCCGAAAGTTGTTATAAAGCCGGGCCCCCTCCGAACCCGATTTCTAGATCCGCTACTGAGTATACATATTACAAAGTGGACATAGCAATCGAGTTATGGAAGTATTCGCCCATAATGTCGAGTATACCTATAGACAGGCACTAATCTATATTTTTGCGATATGTCATTTTCATGTTCATATAAAACTGGGAATTAAGATAATAACAACAACACAACACAAGTCATCAATTATATTCCTAATAAGAAAATGCCATGTCATTTCAATAGCAAATGCTTATTAGGCCAGTATGCTAAGTACATATGTATATTCAGGTGTTTTTCTCGTAATTATTGCATTTGCACCAATAAAAAAACAGCATTTGTTAATTCAAGAACTATGCTTATGCTATTTAAGAACAATGGTCCAATCAATCTTTCACATAAGTGGGTTACCGTGACATCATTGCAACACTTTTTACGGCCTTTCGACACGACAAATGCTAATTTAAAAACATAAAAGAACTACGATTGGGGTAAACCCCAATCATGCAATACTCTAGATGAATTTGAACCTGGTTAAAGCCAATAAATAATTTTGGTTGCAATAGTTTCTGAGAAAATCTGATTATTGTAAATTATCAAAAATGTGTCATTTTGTATGGGAGGGGGTAGACGGAGTAAGGGTAATCGATTACTTTTTTTGAATCTAACTGATATTGTTAATTAAGTGTTAAGTACAAAATTTCAGCCCGATAAATTGTATACGTACTGAGTAAATTGGCTTAAGGTATTTCATGAAATAGTGCAGTTTGTATGGGAGGGGGTAGAAGGAGGGTGAGGATTACAATAAATTTTATAATGTAGGTTACAATTATCATAAAAGTGATATATTCAAAATTTCAAAGCAAGATGTTTTATAGTTTCTGAGAAAATCTGATTATTGTAAATTATCAAAAATGTGTCATTTTGTATGGGAGGGGGTAGACGGAGTAAGGGTAATCGATTACTTTTTTTGAATCTAACTGATATTGTTAATTAAGTGTTAAGTACAAAATTTCAGCCCGATAAATTGTATAGGTAATGAGTAAATTGGCTTAACGTATTTCATGAAATAGTGCAGTTTGTATGGGAGGGGGTAGAAGGAGGGTGAGGATTACAATAAATTTTATAATGTAGGTTACAATTATCATAAAAGTGATATATTCAAAATTTCAAAGCAAGATGTTTTATAGTTTCTGAGAAAATCTGATTATTGTAAATTATCAAAAATGTGTCATTTTGTATGGGAGGGGGTAGACGGAGTAAGGGTAATCGATTAATTTTTTTGAATCTAACTGATATTGTCAATTAAGTGTTAAGTACAAAATTTCAGCCCGATAAATTGTATACGTACTGAGTAAATTGGCTTAACGTATTTCATGAAATAGTGCAGTTTGTATGGGAGGGGGTAGAAGGAGGGTGAGGATTACAATAAATTTTATAATGTAGGTTGCAATTATCATAAAAGTGATATATTCAAAATTTCAAAGCAAGATGTTTTATAGTTTCTGAGAAAATCTGATTATTGTAAATTATCAAAAATGTGTCATTTTGTATGGGAGGGGGTAGACGGAGTAAGGGTAATCGATTACTTTTTTTGAATCTAACTGATATTGTTAATTAAGTGTTAAGTACAAAATTTCAGCCCGATAAATTGTATAGGTAATGAGTAAATTGGCTTAACGTATTTCATGAAATAGTGCAGTTTGTATGGGAGG
This sequence comes from Chloromyia formosa, assembly GCA_964017055.1. NCBI lineage: Eukaryota > Metazoa > Arthropoda > Insecta > Diptera > Stratiomyidae > Chloromyia > Chloromyia formosa. The sequence goes on along the minus strand of OZ024813.1, from coordinate 57,349,663 downwards.
GGGTAGAAGGAGGGTGAGGATTACAATAAATTTTATAATGTAGGTTGCAATTATCATAAAAGTGATATATTCAAAATTTCAAAGCAAGATGTTTTATAGTTTCTGAGAAAATCTGATTATTGTAAATTATCAAAAATGTGTCATTTTGTATGGGAGGGGGTAGACGGAGTAAGGGTAATCGATTACTTTTTTTGAATCTAACTGATATTGTTAATTAAGTGTTAAGTACAAAATTTCAGCCCGATAAATTGTATAGGTAATGAGTAAATTGGCTTAACGTATTTCATGAAATAGTGCAGTTTGTATGGGAGGGGGTAGAAGGAGGGTGAGGATTACAATAAATTTTATAATGTAGGTTGCAATTATCATAAAAGTGATATATTCAAAATTTCAAAGCAAGATGTTTTATAGTTTCTGAGAAAATCTGATTATTGTAAATTATCAAAAATGTGTCATTTTGTATGGGAGGGGGTAGACGGAGTAAGGGTAATCGATTAATTTTTTTGAATCTAACTGATATTGTCAATTAAGTGTTAAGTACAAAATTTCAGCCCGATAAATTGTATACGTACTGAGTAAATTGGCTTAACGTATTTCATGAAATAGTGCAGTTTGTATGGGAGGGGGTAGAAGGAGGGTGAGGATTACAATAAATTTTATAATGTAGGTTACAATTATCATAAAAGTGATATATTCAAAATTTCAAAGCAAGATGTTTTATAGTTTCTGAGAAAATCTGATTATTGTAAATTATCAAAAATGTGTCATTTTGTATGGGAGGGGGTAGACGGAGTAAGGGTAATCGATTACTTTTTTTGAATCTAACTGATATTGTTAATTAAGTGTTAAGTACAAAATTTCAGCCCGATAAATTGTATAGGTAATGAGTAAATTGGCTTAACGTATTTCATGAAATAGTGCAGTTTGTATGGGAGGGGGTAGAAGGAGGGTGAGGATTACAATAAATTTTATAATGTAGGTTGCAATTATCATAAAAGTGATATATTCAAAATTTCAAAGCAAGATGTTTTATAGTTTCTGAGAAAATCTGATTATTGTAAATTATCAAAAATGTGTCATTTTGTATGGGAGGGGGTAGACGGAGTAAGGGTAATCGATTACTTTTTTTGAATCTAACTGATATTGTTAATTAAGTGTTAAGTACAAAATTTCAGCCCGATAAATTGTATAGGTAATGAGTAAATTGGCTTAACGTATTTCATGAAATAGTGCAGTTTGTATGGGAGGGGGTAGAAGGAGGGTGAGGATTACAATAAATTTTATAATGTAGGTTGCAATTATCATAAAAGTGATATATTCAAAATTTCAAAGCAAGATGTTTTATAGTTTCTGAGAAAATCTGATTATTGTAAATTATCAAAAATGTGTCATTTTGTATGGGAGGGGGTAGACGGAGTAAGGGTAATCGATTAATTTTTTTGAATCTAACTGATATTGTCAATTAAGTGTTAAGTACAAAATTTCAGCCCGATAAATTGTATACGTACTGAGTAAATTGGCTTAACGTATTTCATGAAATAGTGCAGTTTGTATGGGAGGGGGTAGAAGGAGGGTGAGGATTACAATAATTTTTATAACATAGGTTATAATTATCATAAAAGTGATATATTAAAAATTTCAAAGCAATATGTTTTATAGTTTCTGAGAAAATCTGATTATTGTAAATGTTCAAAAATGTGTCATTTTGTATGGGAGGGGGTAGAAGGGGTGGAGCGATTTAGCCCGTTCACGAACTTAGCCTTCATTTTTTGTCAAAAATAACGTGTGCAAAATTTGAACTTCATAGCTCAACGCGTTCTCGAGCTAGAGAGGTCACGGACGGACGGACGGACAGACGGACAGACGGACAGACGGACAGACGGACAGACGGACAGACGGACAGACGGACAGACGGACATCCGGTTTTGAGATATTCGAGTGATAATATGAACTTCTGTATCATTCATTTTTTTCTGCGAGCCTTATTTCTTAGCGTTACAAACTTTGTGGCAAACTTATAATACTCTCAGATTTCATCTAGAGTATAAAGAGCTCGTCCGTTACATAAGTTTGCTTCCGACACCAACGAAATTCAATCTTATTAATATTTAATTTTGTCTACTTTTGTCACCGTCTTTCACTGATAACAAGAGGAAAGCGTATTTGAACTTACTTCCAACGTAGACTGCGGGGCTCGTTCGATGATATCGGGAACGACCTGGTACTTCTCCATTATTTCGCTAATACTTTCACTTGCAACACTGAAGCTAATAAACGCGACTGCCGCTAGAAAGATTGCCTCCCGGTTTATGATCATTTCTTATCGCTGTACTTGTACTTATCAAATCAATTCTTATCACTCGCGACTGGAATATCGAATATACTAAGCAAAAGCAACTTAGCGTATCGGCCCGAACCTAAACAGGTTGAGTTTTGGTTTCGTGGTTAAGTTCAACTTCCATCACATCAACCCACCAAGGTGGAAGAAAAAAAACCGCAAGTAGTATCTGCGTGATGAAGAAGTCAATGGAACCGGTTCTCAGCCAGATATTTGCTCAATCAAAACTTTCCGTTTGTAGGTGAAGCGTAAAAGAAGAAAAAAAGAGACCCATGAAGCGAGAGCAATTAGCATAATTTATACTTTTTTTATTATTAAATAGTTAAAAGCTACAACTAACAATCTGGACAAAATGGACGTAAAATACAGATGAACTTCGAGATTGAATGAACTATGCACCCAATTGGGCATACAATTTAGGTACATAGTCATCATATTTAGCCTGGAAGAAGTTACCGGCAACTGGTCGTCCCAACTTGTACTTGGCTGCGAACTTTCCGATGGAGAACTTTCCACGATTTTCGCCACTCTTGTTGGTCAATTTCGGTTCATCGAATGAAATTTTACCGGACGGTTGTTTGTACACCAGGAACACGTATCTATGCTCGCCGGTACCCTTTGGCGGTCCGGCTCCAATATATTGAGATAAAACCTCGCCCTTTGCCACATCCTTGCCGGGAATATTTACGACCAACCAATGCTGCCACTCGCGCAGCTTGGGATTCTCGCGACTCGGTGCATCTGGGTCAACCATGGCCAAAGTGTAGAATTTTTTCGGTTCAGCCTTCCACTTCACGGAGGGTTCATCTTTGACTTGAGTCGGGGTCAATTCGATTCCTTTGTCCGCCATGATATTGTTACCGTAGTGGATCTGTGCAGTAGTAGAAAACTCAAATTGGAACATCACATCTGGTTGATATTGATTTATTCACATACCGTTAAATATTCTTCAGGTCCTTCGCTGATGACGTCGGGTATGACACCAAGATGTTTCATAAATCTAGCAATATCCGATTCGGCCCTTGACTGGGCAACGATGGTAACTAAAGCGAAGAATACCAGTTGTTTCATTGCGTATATCTTTCGTTTTTGGTCTATATCTTGTAAATGAGGTGCTCCAGACTTATCCGATTCGAAGATCGTCTTCCGGCACGACCGTCCGCTATAACTTGAACTCTGAAAATGAGCAGTCTGATACTATGTACGTTCATAAATGTACACCCAGATATCCGTACCACTGTTATTAGTTTCGATTATGTCACAAACCGCGAACGCCTACTTTCAGTAATCAACAGATTGGTAAAGACCTCCGGGGGACCTAATCATATTCGGAACAGAGTGTGGTGCATACTAAAACCTGCATGTAATCCACTAGGTCTGGTCTTCAAAAATGATTTGCTGGTATTACTTTTACCGTGTAGTGATTTGCATAAAACTACTCATTATATGCGTTGACACAGTGGACAAGACAAGTGCTTGGTTCTGGACTTGTTGTTCTTGTTTGTTAATTAGATTACTGTTATTTTGCAGCTTGTTACATTCAATGAAGTTATTGTCCAGTGAATCTACTTTGCATAGTCGTCAGAGTTGTTCTGCAAGCAAAGCAGAATTCAAGTTCAACCGAGAAAGATACGTTTAAAAGGATTATTTTCGGTTAAATGATTCAGGACAACTGGATTCAGACCTTGATAGTTTCATAAAGATAATGCAGATTAAATTGACATTAAATCAAAAGCTTAAAAAAATGTCATGGAAATCCAGTAAATCCGAAAATTAAGACAGTTAGTCCAACTGAATGTCGATTATGGAACTATAGTAACGAAAAAGGTTTTAAAAGCTGTATCATCCCTTATACTATAACCAAAGATTAAACATCACAAAGGTACCTTCCCAAGTAACCATTTTCCTCTTATAAAACTCTTCGAGAGTCTTACAAGAGCCTGAATGAAGAGATTAACTTTTGTAAATGAACTCTGGTAGAACACTATAAGAGCCTTCTGAGAGCTTTATGAGAATTAAATGGCGCACTTTCTGAGAGTCATGTTATCTTATAGCAAGAGTTCAACTCTCCTAAGGAGAGTTAACATGTCTCATAAGGAGACTTTTAGGCTTATTATGAGAGTTAATTTCTACTCTTGTAAGAGTCTCATAAAAAGCACTTTACACTAGTTATGAGAGCTAGAGTTTTCTTATAAGTGTAGCTAGAAAGAGTGAATATGATACAAACATTACACGGTCTCTGTTTGACAAATACAAGTAGATATATGTAAGCGTAAGCGAACTTCTATTTATCGTCATTTTGTGTCATTTTCGATGACAAATGAAAATAAGTTTTCGGACACATAATTGTATTTGACTTTGTAAAACGTTATTTTTCCACAAATATGAGTCAAAATGTTTTTGCCATTAAAATTTTATCGGTGATAATAGGCATTTTGCTTCGAAAAATTGCAAAGCCCACATAAAATAATAAACTTTTCGATTTACTGGTAAAATGTGGAGGAAATATAATAATAAATCACTGTTCAATAGCTTACTCAAAATTTTGAAACAAAATTTATGAACTTTATAAACCATAATCACTTCCATTTTGCATATGTTATGGCACTAATCACTCATAAACTCAAATTTTTATTTTCCTACAAAACCCAATCTTGTCGGAAAAGATGGCAGCCATTGAATAAGTCTTCTTATAAAACTAAAACTCACATTGTGAGAGGGCGACTCTTTTTATGATAACTAACGTCCCCTTATGAGAATTCAATACTGTTTGCTATAGTTAAACTCCTTTTATGAGGCTTAAATTCTCACAATGAGAGCTCTAAACTTTTTATGATATGTAAAGTCTCAGTGTGAGAATTTAATGCTGTTTATTAGAGTTAAATTCCTCTTATGAAACTAAAAGTCTCACTATGAGAGTTATATTCTTTTTATGAGAACATAACTCTGCGTGTAAGAGTTGATAATTTGACGTTTGGTAATTTGCGTTGACAGGTCGTTTGTGGTGTGTGTTTGTATATAGTGTTGCAGGAGAAAAGAAAAATAAGTATTTTTATCGCGAGGTAATGTTGCAGAGTCGTGTAAGTATTTTATTGGATAGTTCGCTCCCGAGACGACGAAAGTGATCAATCAATAGTTAACGATTGAATGATCACTCTCGTCGCATGGTTTCACAATAAATTCAATGTTAAAGCTCATCAACTCTAACTGCGATATTCACAATTTGGCAGATTTTCGTTAATTTTGGATCTCGCGGTCAATATCGAGATCGGGCCCCCTTTGAATTATCATGCATCCAAATGTGTATCGTGTGCCCAATTTGTAAACACTCTTCATTTTACATACACCGTGGGTAACATTCGAGATTATTTCAGTATTTGATTTTTGTTGTGTATTACAATAATTTAGCCGTCGTTCTTTTGGCAAAACTATTAAGCGTTGCGCACGGAAGCCTTTCAAATTAACATTCGCATTTTTCTTGTAGATAACAGTCCTGGGTTCAAATTAATGTAAATTTTATTAACTTTTCTGCGGAAACTTGCAGATCGTTTGCACTTTTTCCAATCAAACTTGTCCATATTGTATTACCGCGAACTACATGTTTGACAGATTGCTAACTTCAAAGTGAAATCTTAATTTTGCACTCATAACACTCTTCTTATCAGTATTTAAGTAAATCAACTCCCATGAAAGTATTATTACAAGATATTTTAGACTTAAAATTTTATAAGGCTCTCATTATAAGAATCATAAGAGCTAATGTCTTGTAAGAATCTTTTTAAAAGAGTTTAACTCTCTAAGAGTAGAACTCTCATAAAAAAGGCTTTATGAGCGTACATTATGACAAGATATGATCTCATAGCAATAGTAAAACTCTACTAGAGATATGCTCTCATAATAATGGTGCTATGAGAGCTAATTTAAATCTTGTTACAAGAGTCACCTTATAAGAGTGGGGGAGAGTCTTACCAGAGTCTTATGAGAGCTTTGTTGAGTACACAAGAGTTAAATCTCAAGAGTTTGTTAGTTGGGTTACTTCATACAAATTAAGGATTTAAGGGGGGAACACATTAGGAGGTTGATTTTCACAGATTTTTAGGATTTTTTTGGGTGAGAAGAATTAATTAGAATTCAATGAAATTTTGACTTCATTTTACTCATATTTCGAATAATTTATGTGAATTTTTTTGAATAATTCAACCCGAAAATAACAAAGTTACACACTGATGTTCGTTGAAGGCCGTAACATCTCCAATTGCGGGACTTGTAGCGATCCCAATTTTTATCCGAAATTAAAAAGGTTTTAGTTTTACATTTTTAACTTACTTTCTAAGAATATGAATCTCAATGCAGGCGAAAATAATGGAAATTTAAAAATTTGGCAGGTGTTGGAAAAAAAATTTCAATTTTCACAATTTTATGTCCACTAATTATGCAAAAAAAAACACATTTAAAAATATTATATCATCCCAATTGTTAGTTTATATTCTTCGTAATTTTATAAAGAATTATACTTTCAATTTTCATATTGATCGGTTCATTACTTTTTGAGTTAGAAGTCCCGCAAATGTGAAAAAAGTCATTTTGAGAAAAACGCATTTGAAAAACAGAATATAACCGAAATAATCTCTTTTGTTGATGCTTCCAATATCTCCTATACCGTTATTTGGAAACAAAGTTGCAAAAGTTGGGTTCCCTACAAAGCTATGTAAGTACATAAAGCGACTACTTGATGTAGTTCTCCGTCCTACCCCCTAGAGTGCGCTCGAGCCTGTAGACTAAACCCGATGAGCGCTCGGTTCTATGCTCATAAAATTTAAACGAATGCTAATTTCGCTTTGAAATTTTGGCAGCGTATTCTTGGATTGTTAAGCTAACAATTTGCAATAAAAAATGAAACCGGAAAATAGAGGGCTACGCCCGCAATCTGAGGGTTTTGTAGTGTCCCATGCCAATAGAAGATGAACTGTCCTACTCTTGGATATGCTTAACCATTCATGTTAAGACGATATTGCAAATTGCAAGCTTACGTAAGAAATATTGAAAATAAATTGTTTGAATAATCATAGAGAGTAGAGTCAGCGACCAGCATACCCCCCCCCTTCCCCCTCCTCCCTCCTCTCCCACCAACCTTTACCCTTTCAGAAATGGTTAACTCCAATTCACTTAAAGCCCGGCGAGCGCGAAATGACTGGTTCGACGAAGAATGCAAAAATTCACTTGACGCGAAAAACGAGGCCTACAGACAATGGATTCAACGAGGAACCAGAGCCAGAAGAGAAAAATATGACGAGCAACGGCGAATATCGAATAGAATAATTAGACGTAAGAAACGTAAATACTTTGACGAGCAGGTGCTGAACATAAACGAAAACTTAGCTAATAGGAACACCAGACAAGCGTACAAACTAGTAAATACAATTAAGAACGGCTACCAACCCAGGACTAGCCTTTGTAAGGACAAGGATGGAAACATCATCAGCGACACCGATGGTATTAACAAACGATGGGCCTCTTATTTTGAAGAGCTTCTAAACCGACCATCTAACATCCCCACACAGGAAGCTCTCGATGATATTGTTGATCTAGGCCCACCCATTCAACCCCCGACAGTAGAGGAGGTTGATCTCGCGTTGCGGTCACTAAAACGAAATAAAGCGCCGGGCGCTGACGAGATCCCAGCTGAACTGCTAAGATTCGGTGGAACGAGTCTAATTGATGCCATACATCAATTACTCCTGCGAGTATGGGAGAACGAGGAGATCCCAGACGATTGGCGCAGAAGCATCATCTGTCCAATCCATAAAAAGGGAGATAAACTGCGGTGTGAGAATTACAGGGGCATCTCACTAGTTTGTACGTCCTATAAAATTTTGACGAAAATTCTGGAAAATAGAATAAAACCGTACGCAGAACGTATCATTGGCGAATATCAAAGCGGTTTCAGACCTGGTCGCTCCACAACCGATCAGCTCTTCTCAGTCAAACTGATACTCCAGAGGTGCTGGGAATACAACGTAAACGTATACCAAATCTTTGTCGACTTCAAGCAGGCATACGACAGTATCGATCGTGGAGTACTGTACAACATCATGCTGCAATTTGGTATACCAGCAAAATTAGTGCGACTGACAAAGATGACGATGACCAACTCCGTCTCACAAGTCAGGATCCAGAATAGACTTACTGATCTATTTGAAACACGCACTGGTTTGAAACAGGGCGATGGACTGGCACCGACGCTCTTCAACCTAGCACAGGAATACGTTATTCGGGCCATGAATATGGACAACAGCAAGACGCTGCTCATCAAGTCGACACAATTAGCAGCGTACGCCGACGACATCAACATCATGTCCCGAAGATTGGCTGACGCAGAGGAGCTTCTGCATACGCTCGATACCGCTGCAAAGGAAGTTGGATTACGTATTAACGAGGGTAAAACTAAAATAATGATGCAATCGCTGACAAGGACACCTGCACAACCGAGCATCAACGTGGGGGACCTCAACATCGAGTTAGTGAACAACTTCATCTACCTGGGTTGCAACCTGTCAAGGGACGCCAACGAAACTGACGAAATCAAGCGACGGATACAGTTAGCTAATAAGACTTTTTTCTCGGTTCTCCCCATAATGAAATCGAAACATGTGCACAGAAACACGAAGCTCCGCGTGTACAAAACCATTATACGACCAGTGCTATGCTATGGCTGCGAAGCATGGACCCTAACTCAAGCCTCCGAAAACATGCTAGACACTTTCGAACGTAAGGTTCTACGGCGAATTTTCGGGGCTGTTTGCGATCGAGATGGATGGCGCATCCGGTACAACCATGAGTTGTATGAAATGTACGATGAGCTGCAAGTCTCGAAAATCGTCAAACTACAACGACTTCAATGGGCAGGGCATGTACAAAGAATGGACGATGATCGCATGCCTAAGAGAGTAATGAATGCGGAACGAGTCGACGGAGCGAGACTGCGAGGACGACCGAGATCTCGTTGGGAGAGCTCAGTAGGTGTGGACGCCGCGCAGCTGCTGGGCTCCCAAAATTGGAGGACGCGGTCACGTGACCGAGATAATTGGAGGACAATGATCCAGGCGGCCAAGGCCCGACGTCGGGCTGTCGCGCCACGATGATGATGAATTGACTTTATGAAAAACATTAGACAATATTCAAGTATGCAATACTCGTAGTACTAGTACGTAGCAGATGACGTTTATGTGCATTTTTTGTATGGATGGTGTCAAAATGTCAAAATTTAAATGAATGTACTATTATTAAATACTATGTGATCGTAATGAAACTTAGAGATATTATTGCCTATGATGTTGGTTATCATTGGCCATCAATATTTTTGACGTCGGGTGCGCTTAAGGGTGCAGGGGTGTCCTAACTGCAACTATAGAAATGTACTATTATTAACCTTTTCTGATGAGATTTCAAAATTCGATTACATATTTATAGTTTTTTACGCTAGTAAAATGCCGCTTTTCTGTAAATTTTCATATTTCTAAGTATAGCGGTCTCGAAATGCAAGGGGGGGGGACACACTCGGATCACATATTTTCCCCTCTCCCTCTTTTCCCCTTTCTTCAAATTTAAAAAAAAATTCTAAAATAGAATGTACTCGATGGTACCTTTCTTACGATACCCCACTTGCCAATACCAAAGGAAAAAAAAATTTCGACCTTCATTTCCCCTCTATGGGGACTTCCCCTTAAAGTTGACCTAATACAACGCATCGCTTTCTCCGGCGAATCATAAAAATTCTACACATTGCTACAAAATTTCATGTATGTACCTATAGCTTCAGCCGTTCGTGAGATATTCTATGGACAGACGGACAGACGGGTAGACATTTGACCGATTTCATAAGGGTTTTGTTTTTACTACAAAACCCTAAAATTGAATTTTAAAAACCTCCTAATGTGGTTCCCCCTTAAGATATGTAACGGACGGTTTGGTGGGCATCCGAAGATGCCCGTGGGGACGGAGCCTAGGGTAGCATAATTGATCGTGAAGATCGAACTGTGCCATCTGGCGAAGAAAAAGGCTCCTCAACGAGCTAAGCAGCGGCCTTTGCTTGCTGTAGCTCAGATCGGGAGACGTGGGCGGGGTTTTCGACGCTCGTTGCCCCTGTCCTTTACGTATTAACAAAAATTCATAGGCCTGGGGAAAACAACACAAACAGGGGAGGTAAAAATGGGGAATGATAACAAATGAGGCGATAGGGATGAAATGGTTGACGGACGGTGCAGATTTCTTCGCGTTCGCATCAGGGCCCAGGCGTATTGGGACCCTCGGCCTTTGGTTTCTTACCACCGACAGATGCTCACTCATCAGGTGCTGCCATAGATCTGCCGGTGAAACCAGCACTACCAGACCAGAATATGGTTGTTTACAGGGCAGCTTCTACTTCGAGGCCTGGAAAGAAGTATAGTAGAAGCTAAGGACAGAGTGTGCTGCAAAAAGAAATAAAAAAAAAACTGGGCTCCTGAGCTAGCCGGTAACCATTGTAGAGGAGAAAACCCGCAAAGAAAAAAAAATACTATTTTATATTTCCCCATTATTCAGATGATCAACAGGTTACAGAGAATGAGGCCAACAGAGGCGCAGCATTGCACTCCTTGCAGTAATTCACTCATAAACTCTGTAAGCTGCTGAGCACATGAATAATACAAAAATGCAGTACTGTGTAAAAGAAATTGTAAAGTTATTTTACTTAAAAGGACTATCCTGGTAAACAAAAAGGTATCCAGGGCTCCTCCGCGCTTCGTCAGGTCACCGAAGAAACTCCTAATGCCGGCAATTTGAAGCCTTTATGTAGGCCTTAAATGCGTGGCTAAACCACAAAAGACAAACACGAAGTCAGGACTGCCGTGTTAAACTTAATCTAAAAGGAAAAACTACTCTATAGGAAGGATGGGGGTGCTACAGAGAAAAGCACAGCTACTTGAAGGGAAAATACGTGAAGTAAAGTGGCCAAGACCTAAAACTTCGAGCAAGTAGCCTTAATGTACTTGTGGGCGGGGTTTTCGCCGCTCGTTGCCCCTGTCCTTTACGTATTAACAAAAATTCATAGGCCTGGGGAAAACAACACAAACAGGGGAGCTAAAAATGGAGAATGAAAAAAACTAGTCGCTAAGGATAGAATGGTTGGCGGATGGATCAGACGCCCACGCGGTCGAATCTGGGTCCAGGTGTGATGGGACCCTCGGCCTCTGGTTTCGTACCACTAACAGATCAGTACTCATCAGGTGCTGCTTCGATACCGCTCCCGGCGCCAATAATTCAAAGGTCAATCGCCTTGAGAGAGATAGAGACGGCAACACTTCAGTTATGACAACTGCCTATACAGTTTATTTCGATGAGTAACATGCTTGTTAGTTGGCATTACCCCTCTGTGTACATATGGGAGCTAACACATATGCAACTACGGATACTAGTCACTCGCGTTAATTTGTATGTAGGGTATCTTTGTGATGTTTAATCTTTGCTATAACTCCGCCGAAGCCTGGAAGGCAGTATTGTGAAAGGAGGAGGCAAGGATAACTGTGGCCTGATTGACTGAGTTACAACTAAGCCCTGCAACATAGTTGCACAGTGTAAAAACAATATCGGCAATCCCTAATAAGAACACAGTTACAAATGATCTTGGGTGGTGGGTGTTTCCTCTACTAATGATTTTATGATCCTTTCGTAGTCGGTTTTCAATTGCCTGTCCTTTTAACTAGTTTTTTTTAGGCTGGGTTGAGTTTGAAATTGGCTTGGAGTAATGAATGCAGTTAGCGATTGGGGATGGCAAAAGGGACCTACAGGATTCGTTACAATGACCACCCTTCAACCACCGGCACCAGACTCAGTAATGAATTAGTCTCATTACTGAGTCTGGTGCCTTGCATGCAAATGCAAAAAGGTGTGCCGAGGGGCATGTAGTTGCCGGCAATTTTTTCTGTAGAACTCTTAGTTACGGAGATATTATGCACTAAAACATTTTCTGTCTGATGTGGACGACGTGCTGGCGATCATCAACAAAGAGGAAGGAGAGGAAATCCTCTCCAACCTGAACACGGTCCACCGGAACATCAAGTTTACGATGGAAATGGAGGAACATGGAGAACTGCCATTCCTGGATTTGAAAATCATAAGGAACGGGAGCTCCATCGAATTCGACATCTTTAGGATGCCAACCCACACACAAAGAACGATTCCATCGAGTTCCTACCAATCGTACTCCCAGAGGTATGCACCGTTCCACTCGATGATACACCGACTTTTCACGGTTCCATTGATCACGGAGCGATTCGAAAGGGAAAGGAGGTACATCTTCGGCACGGGCTTGAAGAATCGATACGAACCAAGGGCGATATCATGTCTCATCCGCAAGAAACACAGAAAGCTAGAAGAACAACGATTGACTACCCTCCAACATAACAAGGAAGAACCTAGACCTAGGAGAAGGATAGGTATCACACATTCGTACGCATCCGGGAAATTGAAGCGGGTGATGAAGGATATGGACATCGAAATGGTCTCATCAAGCCGGAGGCAACAGCTCAAGACCAAGCTAGGGTCCACGAAGGACAAGAAACTCAAACATGAAGTAAGCGGCGTATACAAGGTCTCATGTCCGGAATGTGACAAAACATACGTCGGGCAAACGAAGCGGCTAGTTTCCACAAGATGGGGTGAGCACGTGAGAGAGGCTGAGTCTAGCGTAAAAAAAACAACAAGGACCCCGCGTCGCTAAAATCGATGGTAGCGAGACACATAGCAGGAGAGGGGCACAACATAACATGGGGCAACGTGGAGATCATCAAAGCGAGTACAGACAGCAGGAAACTGGATGCTCTAGAAAGTCTGGCCATTCTAAGGGAACCGGAAAACCAAAGGCTGAACCATGATATCGGGAATCTACAAACAGGGCTGCTGAACTGAAACTACTGGCGATGGAATCAACCAGGAAGTGAAACGAGTGGTTTTCATCATTATTCTATCTGAGGCTCGATTTTCTTTTTTCTCGACTGGGTTTTTCTACTTTTTATTTGCTTCCAAAACATTAAATGGTAATTAGAGTAACGTAATGTAAAGTAATTAACGCTGTCAAAATATAGGGTATATAGGTCTTTGTGTTGAGGAAAATAGTTGAATTGTACTGAAGAAGGACACAACTGGTGTCCGAAATGCGCATTTACAAATAAAAAAAGAATCCCGTCTTAGGAAAAATCAACGTTTTTCATTTAGTATTGCTATAGGCGTGGAAAACATCGACGAAAATCTCTTGTTTACGTAATATTACGTTTACACTATCCCCAGATTACTTCATCTGCGCCGGCTGATTTAATCTGAAACTGTCAAATACATACAATTTTAAACTCTCCACGCCCAGATTACGCTGCAGATGAAGTAATCTGCGTATAGTGTAAACGTAATATAAAACGAAATTGTTGATGACTTAAGCTTTATTTTGAGATAAGCGAATGGGCACGATGAAATAAACCATTTGGAAAAAAGGCGTCAATGGATAATTTCGGTTGAAACCGAAAGTAGCCATGTATGGACTCTTTCGGTTTCACAATCAATGCTTAATTTCGTTTAAAACGAAGGTGAGTATGTACATGGCTATTTTCGCTTTCCTTCGCATACCTTATTTCGGTTTGAAATTGTGCATAGCAAAAAAAAATGCTTGATGCAGATATGCTAGGACGAAACGGATGCAGGTACATGTACAAAGAGTGAAACGGGCGACCTAGGGCTACATGTGGGGGCTCGCAACGCCCTAGAAGCGGAGCTAGCCCAGTTCGTTCCAAACCGAAATTATCCGTGCTCCCTTGTGAGACACTGCGGGTTGTAAATTAACAGTCGCTTGTGTGGACTTCGCTCGCTTCGCACTTAAGGGATCACAACCCTCAGTATCGCACATAACTGAACGCTCGCTTCGCTCGCTCTGGGTACAACAGTCCCCCAAGTGGGCAACGATGCGTAAAGCATTTTCAATGGACGGTTTGGTGGGCATTCGAAGATGCCCGAGGCGACAGAGCCTAATGCAGCATAATGATCGTGAAGGTCGGGCCGTGCCATTTGACGAAGAAAAAGGCCCTTCAACGAACTAAGCAGCGGCCTATGTTTGCTGTAGATCAGTTCGGGAGACGTGGGCGGGGTTTTTGCCGCTGCGGCGGAGATGCCCTCGCGCTCGCGTCGGGGTCCAGTTGTAATGGAATCCTCGGCCTCTTGGTTTCGTACCAGCGTCAGATCACTTCTCATCAGGTGCTGCCTTCGATCTGCCGGTGGAAGCAGCACAACCAGACCAGAATATGGTTCATTACAATACTTCAGTATTGCTCACTAGCGAAATCTGTAAATTTTTTCCATACCATACCATGCTTATGTACCTTTCATCTATAATTTGGAATTTTATGACTTTGACTATTACAATATTTTTATTTTTTTTCATATTATAGGATCATTTGATCATAGATAGTGCTCAAATTTTCGGTAAAAAAAAACGAATTTTGTATTTTTTGTCAATGTAGAATGAATTTCATACTGGCAACGTTTTTTTTCGTACAGAGCAGAGTAGAGCAGCTTAAACGGTAAAAATAACGATGGAAGAGCAAATTAGGGCAGCGAACACGACGTTGCATGTCTTTGCTGTGAGTGTGTCGTGGTTTAGTTAGAATTCAAATGTCAACTCAAATTTCAAGAGGAAACTTAAATCCTTAGTACATATACAATCGAACATATTTCTATGAGGCAGCAAAATTGTTTTGTATGTTTACTATTCCAAATACAATAATTACACAAAACTAACATTTGATTGACAGGAAATGAACTTTATGTGATTCCCAAACTGTAAACTTTTTGAAAACTTCGACACCTTCGCCGCCTGCATTTCAAAACGCAGACTACTATCGAAGCAGCTTTCTTGCAATGACGGTTTTATTCAGAGCAGCTCAGTTCAAATTGTTAGGCCGGCCGCATCTTGGACGTAGGCAGGGAAGTGCAGCGCAGCGCGCACATGGCATTGTTGTTGTAAAATCGGATTTCGACAATTGTTACAACAACAATGCCATGTGCGCGCTGCGCTGCCCTGCCTACGTCCAAGATGCGGCCGGTCTTATATAACGTTTACACTATCCCCAGATTACTTCATCTGCTGCTTAATCTGGGTGTGGTGAGTTTAATATGTATTTGACAGTTCCAGATGAAATAAGCCGGCGCAGATGAAGTAATCTGGGGATAGTGTAAACGTAATATTATATTACGTTTACACTATCCCTAGATTACTTCATCTGCTGCTTAATCTGGGTGTGGTGAGTTTAAAACTGTATGTATTTGACAGTTGCAGATTAAATCAGCCGGCGCAGATGAAGTAATATGGGGATAGTGTAAACGTAATATTAGTGTTATCGTGTAGTCTTATAGCGCGTTGACATGATCAAACTACGATTTGACAAACTAGCATTTGATGAAAAGTTGAGCACCGTCCAACTAGGGTTTGACAGAAGCACAAGACATCAAACCAGTTTGACAAGGAGTTGACACGTTCAAGTAGGTGGTTTGTCAAACCGTAGTTTGATCGTGTCAACGCGCTCTTAACTTGCTCTGCTCTGCAATTCTGTATGGCTGTTGAAAAAACGCACCTACTATGTGCGTACATCTTGTATTTACCATTATACGTATTAATATACCGTCATTTGCACGTTCTTTCATGATATACTTTTATTTTACATTGAAATAGATAATGCAGTTATGTTTATTTTACATTGTTTTCGATTTACACGATTTTCTGTGGAACCTTTCTTGCGGTGAGGAGAGGTGAAATTACATATATTCATAAACTCCATATCATGGAGGAAATATACTATGGAGTCATCACCAGTCAATTTCGGTGAAGCCGCGGAGACGATAATAGAGAGGATGGTTAGTACGTATTAGTGTGTTAATTGAAATGAAGTCATAGGCGTCCATGATTTTGGTAGGTTTTGTGGGGACTCATATATTACGTTTACACTATCCTCAGATTACTTCATCTGCGCCGGATGACTTCATCTGCAACTGTCATATACATACAATTTTAAACTCACCACACCCAGATTACGCTGCAGATGAAGTAATCTGGGGATAGTGTAAACGTAATAACACATGCAATAGGTATCGATTGTGTAATCGGCATATTCTATTAACGGAATTCATAGTTTACTCGTAGTAAAAGTGTGAATTAGAATGAAAACTACGAGGTCGTTTTAATTTTTGACTTCAAATTCGGAATCAGCAGGTTTGACATATCCGGCGGCTTGCTGTGAGTTCCTCGTGCGCAACTTCATGAGACTCAGTCTCCGATTTCCCCTAATAGTGAAACTGCATATTTATGCGGGCACCGAAATAAGCCATAGCGAAATAAGGCATACGAAATATTCCATGTAGATACTTTCGTTTGGAAAGTATTCATCGGAAAATAGACGAAATAAGCTATGCATGGATAATATCGGTTCCAAATCGAAATAACGCATGCGATATAAACGAAAATAGCCATGCAGTGCCCAAAGCGAGCGAAGAGAGCGTTCATGTTTGTGCGATACTGAGGGTTGTGATCCCTTAAGCGCGGAGCGAGCGAAGCCCACACAAGCGACTGTTAATTCACAACCCGAAGTATCGCACAAGTGTGCATGGATAATTTCGGTTTGGAACGAGCTGGGCTAGCTCTCCTCCTAGGGCGTTGCGAACCCCCGCATGTAGACCTAGGTTGCCCGTTTCACTCTTTGTACATGTACCTGCAGCCGTTTCGTGCTAGCATACCTGCATCCAACATTTTTTTTTCTGGCTATGCACAATTTCAAACCGAAATAAGGTATGCGTACATACTCACCTTCGTTTTAAACGAAATTAAGGCTGCGCGCAAGATAGCACACGTTCACGTGTCGCGTTCACGTGTTTTATGTCAAACGGTTTGAGTCTATGGTTTGCAACCAAAGATGCGAATCTGTCAATTTGGCAAATGCTCGGCTGTTGTCGTATCACCAAATTGGATTCATTATTGTGTGTTAACGCCAATAATTTAGTATGAAATATGTGCTTATGTACATCCTACTACTCTCCAGTCGTTTGTTTTGCCACTCAATTCTTACCTAATTATCCGTTTTAAAGCACAATAATGAACCCAATTTGTTTTTTTTTTTTTTTTCCTTCTCCTTTGAACACACGTGCATAAACCCTGATATAAGCTCAGTGATCTGAACCGCACAGGCGATGCGTATATGTGTTCGGGTTGGCTGAATCCTATAAGGATTGTATAGCCATCTTGTAATGCGAAACTATGGTTTTCGTAGTAACTCCCGATTAAGTGTAACAATTTCGATACGGATAATTAACGAACGCGAAACCGGTAGTATATTGATTAAGAGATAGATCAACGTGAAAAAAAACAAAACATAGTGCAAAATATTTTACTGTTCTCAGAGATTCATCCAAGATTCCAAATGATCGACTGATTCCATCTTATTTCAGACAACAAATAATTTAAACTTTATTATCTTATGACTAGTGTTTGATAGGTCTTTGGCCAGAAAAGGAAAGAAAAATGACTACTTCTTCGTCAGAAAGGGATATTTCTTTTTTCGATCTCATATGCTAATATTACCCAACCCTCCGGGCCTATTTCCTTTAGGGAATCAGCAAAACCATTATTAATTCTATTTAGGATCGGGAACTTAGCTCGCATACTGTAATATCTAGGGCATTCCATTATTATATGGTAGTTGTTTTCAGGCACATTACAGTGAATGCAATCTGGAGACGGGATCTTATTAATTTTATTTAAAAAAGCTTTGTTGTAACTATGATTGATAATAAGGCGATTAGCTATTTTAATGATTTTTGGTTTAGTATGTTTGAATTTAATCTTTTTATACCAGCTTTCATTATCTACCTTATTAATGATTTTGTGAAAGAATCGCCCTTTTTCTCCAGATGTGAGGTCGAACTCCTCTTGCCATCTCCTAAAGATACGTTCTTTAATTATACTCAAGGCTTGATTTAGTGAGAATGATGGGGTGAATGGAGTTCCATCTAATCTGGCTTCGTTCGCCAACCTATCCACTCGTTCATTAAATGTCAGACCTCTATGGGACGGGATCCATATTAAAATCAGTCGATTTATATTTGATGAATGGACCGTTTCTTTGATTAGTTGTGCAGTTGGAGAATCACAGTCTTTTTTATTAACGATATCACAGGCCACATTACTGTCTGTGAAGATAGATACGTATGGAAGGTTCCTGTTAGCGGCATGTTGCACTGCTTTAAGTATAGCTACTAATTCCGCTTCCACTACTGAAGTATCAGCAGGTAAGCTGAACTTACCCACGGCTTCATCAGACTCATTAATAAACGCCGCCCCCACAGAGGTCGTGTCTTTGGATGCATCGGTAAAAATTGCGGTTTCATTTGGATCCAGAACGAGCCCCAGCAAGGAACCCAGGTTGTCATTTAATAAATCCTCATCACTTGCAATATTAATTTTTTTTTCCTTATTAAAGATGAGTATTTTATTCGCAGGGGTGTTATTTTTAATATGTGGAAGGTCTCTAAGAATATCGCCAAATATCCTCCAGCATTCCCCATAACTAGACTTAATATTTTCAAGGAACGCATTCTCAATCCATAATTCCACAAACTCTGGCTCGAATGTAATTCTTTTTGCCATTTCTTTGGCCGTGAGCCATAGCCCTCTAAGAGTCGGCGGAAGTTCATTGGCCAACACGTAAAGTGCATTTATCGGGGTGGATGGGGTGACCCCTAGACATTTCCTTAAAAATGGATTGAAGTAGGATGTTACCTTGTTGGTAGTTGTGGTATTCATATTAGCCGTAGTTGTTCTCGCATACTCAATTTTGGGACGAATGTGGGTCCTAAACAAGGTGAGCGCCTTGCTAGGATGTAGACCTTCAGTTTGCCTATTAATTACATTAAAAGTTAGTTTATTAAAATTATTTTTTTTAATTACTTCATGATAATGGGGAAGAACCGATAGGTTCCAAGATATAAAGAATCCAAGATATTTAAGTTTGTTAGAATTCGTGATGGTTTGATTATTAACGTAAATATTATGTTGTGAGCAATTAGCTTTAGAAAAAATAAAAAATTGAGATTTCTCAAAATTAACCGGAAGCTTAAGGTTAGTTAATGTATTAATAAACTTTGATGCAAATAATTCAAGGTTATCTATGGCTTCCTGGGTATTTTTCCCCCGAGAAAGCAATAAGAAATCATCAGCAAATTGGTATATGATATTGAATTCGTCTGACAATTCATGAATTTCATTGGTGTATAAGTTGAATAACGTTGGACTAAGGCAACTGCCCTGAGGCAGTCCATTATCCACCACCAGCTGAACTTCATCAAGGATCAACAGTCGATCCCTTAGAAACTGGTTCATCCAACTAGTAATATCAGGTGGAATGTTTAGCCGACTCATGGTTTGGGCGAGTTTGGATCGGTCCACATTCTCATATGCACGGCTTATATCAAATACATCACACACAGAGACCATTTTATTGGTTTTATTAATTTGAACAGTGTTAATGAGGTCATTAATACAGTGTGTGGTGGCTTTTTTGGGCCTAAAAGCATATGAATTTTTTGATAATATTTGGTGTTCATTGATGAATTGAGTTAGTCTGTTTAACACCATTTTGTTGATTAGTTTCAGTGGGACACTCAGTAATGAAATAGGGCGGTAGTTTTGAATAAGATTTAAATCTCTATTGGGTTTGGGAATGGGAATAATTTTTATGATTTTCCAAAGTGCCGGAATTGTTTTGGATTCCCAGTAATTGTTTAGGATTTCTAAAAATTTACTTTTGGCATCAGCATTCATCATTTTTATATGTTTGTATGAGATCCCATCAACCCCGGGCGCTGAGTTATTGCTCTTATTATGTAATGCCCATAAGAGATCCGAGGTATCAAATTCAATGCTGTCATGTTCATTATCCAGATGGTGGTCATCTAACGCAGTCAATGGTCGACTAGGTTTACAAAGGTTTAAGAATTCTATCTTTCTCTCAGTTACCCAAGTGCCACAGTCGTTCTGAGAAAAGAAAGTATGTTGGACGTTCTTAAACAACTCATGCATCTCTTTAGGATCTTTGGACAGGTTCATACGGTTAATTGTCTCCTTCCAGGTTTTTCTTTTTTCTGTTCTAACCGCCCTCTTCCAAATGTACTTGGCCTCCTGTAGTGCTGAGAGATTTTCGAAATTGTTATTCAGCTTAAATTTAGCAGATGTTTGTTTCAGCTCCAGAAATAAGGCTTTCAGGTTGTTGTTCCACCATTTTTTTGGGGTATACGAATTTTTCTCGACAAAGAAAGTAGCCTCCTTAATCGAGCGTTTCATGGCTTTATTAAAGCTGTTGATATCGTTTTCGAACTCGATCTTTTCCATATTGTTTTTCAGGATAGAGTAGTTCACGATTTTCTTTTTCTTAATGGGAGTTCTATTATGTATGTGAAAAATAATAGGGATGTGCCTGGAACCAAATATCCTCACATTCAATGTGTGCCAGTTTTTAATAAGGTCCATACGGTTAGTAAACGTGACATCCAATACCGATGGTCTCCCATTATTAGTGATGAATGTTGATGCACCATTGTTGCAGATGTTGAGGCCACAATCTGCCGTTAAATTATCCAAGACAACACCCCTATTATTATCAAATCTACTGCCCCAGTCCAATTTGTGAGCGTTGAAGTCTCCCACACATAATAGATTTTTGTTACTGTAGTTCCGGATTTTACAGAATAAATCTGTAAGGTTGGTTGTAAATACCCTTTCTTCCTCCTTATTTCTCGAAGGGGGTATATAAAAGTTTAAAATAATAAAATTCTCTGGGAGATTTGTCGTTTCGACGACAATAAAATTCAAAGGATTCTGTAATTCAATTGCCTTACATCTAATTTTTTTAACGATCAGGATGGCCACTCCACCGTAACCATCACTTCTATCGTTAAAAAAAGAATAATAGTTGCTAAAATATGGTTTAAATTTATTAGGGTTTAATAATGTTTCTTGAATTAATGCTATGTCAATTTTATGCTGATGGCAAAATGATTCAAATGTATCTTTATTCTTATTTCCTAGTCCCTGTATGTTCAATTGAACACACTTCATTGAGGTTTGTACACAGCCTTTTTAATCTGTTTGTATCTAGATTATCGTTTTGCGTAATGCCTATACTTGCTTCTTTAGAAAAGTTACTAATGAACGCCCTTATGTTGGGGTCATTAGGGTCCCAGTTATTTTCAATAAATTCCAGTAGATTCTTACATTTATTTTCCAAATTTATTATTACTTGTGTCAGATTATACTTCGCGTAAGGCTCCGTTGGTTGAGGGGTATTATGGTAATTCATATTCGAATTGGTATTATGATACTTTGTTAGACTCTCTTTGTTACCGTTTGGATACATGAAGGCAAGTTGATTGGGTACTGTTACGGGTCTGATGATGTCCTCGTGTCCTTGTCTTATTTTTTCGTATTTGTCCATTTTGGCTACTGTTGCAAAGGACCTCTTTCCTAGTTGGACTTTATTGGCATCTTCAACTCTGTTTCTAAAAATGTCTTGGTTTCGATTATTAGTTTGTGCTTGTTTCCTGTTGTTTGCCATGGCTTCTGTTACACTCGGGTAGTCACTCACATATTTTTTAGAACCTAATATACTATAGTAATTACTATAGTTTCCCTCGAGTACTTCTTTCCTTGACTTATTAGACACCGTCATGATTTCCAACGTTTTTTGTTCTTGTTTTCTCTTGGGGCAGTCAGGGTTGAAGAAGTTGTGTTGATCAGATCCGCATAATACACACAGAATATTGGTGCAAGTTTGATTACAGGTGTCAAAATCTGAACCACATTTCAAACATTTCCTCGCCTTTGCTTTGCAGAATTTGCTTACATGTCCAATTCTGCCGCAATTGTAGCATAAGCGTACTCTTGGGATGAAATATTCTACCCTCTTGAGCGCATGACCGTAGTATATGATACTTGGAAGTTTAAGCGATTCGAACTCAACCTTAATTGACGTAGTTGGCACGATGTTTCCGTCATTATCTTTTCTGTTGAACCGATAAACGCTAAGGACGCGACATGCACCATGGAGTTTTTCCATTAAGTTTTCCTCGGATATGCAATTAGGTACGTCTCGGATGATGCCATAACAAGAGATACAATTTTGAGGGATATACGCCTTGTATCCATTGGTTGTTAATGTCGGATTAGATAAAATCGTGTTGGCATCTTTGGGATTATTGAACGTCACTTTGGCCGACCGGAAATTTGCGTATTGGATATTTACTAGTCCCCTAACCCGGCAGTGATCCAGGAAATCGCTAAGTACCATTTCCGATATCCTCTTATCCTCGATATTTTGGATCATGACGACAAATTCTTTCTCAGTTGAGTCTTCTTGATAATTATATGTCTTCTTAGTACGGTTACTGGTTCCGTTATTGTCGTCACATGACTTAGCGGTATCTTTTTCCGCATGCTGGGCGTCACCGACCACGTGTGTGTCAATCATGTTTTTATTTTTAGATTCATTGGTGTTATCCACTGAATCTATTATTCCAATCATTTTTACGGGGGTTACATCCCTCGATCTTTGCCCACCCGAAGTCTTTTTCTTCTTTTTACTTTCCCCCCGGGTGTCCGGGGGATCCGGTTCCTCCATCCTAACACCTAACCTAAAACCACTCAACCACTATTCGTTCTATGTACCAAGTATTAACTAGAACAAAAAAAAAGCAACACTACAACTTGTTTAAAGATGGAATTAATCAACCCCGGAATGCAAATATGGATTAATCTCACCAACTAAGAAGAACTCCACAAAAAGGAACGCCACAATGGCCGACCACGATGATCGATCCGATTCAACCACTATACTCTGTTAAAAAAAGACGATCACGACCCGACTACGTCCACCACCAATCGCTTCCTTATGCAGAATGAAACCCAATTTGTTGATACGACAATAGTCGAGCATTTGTCATATTGACAGATTCGCATCTTTGGTTGCAAACCCTAGACCCAAACCGTTTGACAGCAAACACGTGAACGCGACACGCAAACGTGAGCCAACATGCGCGCAGCCTAATATTACGTTTACACTATCCTCAGATTACTTAATCTGCGCCGGCTGACTTCATCTGCAACTGTCATATACATACAATTATAAACTCACCACACCCAGATTACGCTGCAGATGAAGTAATCTGGGGATAGTGTAAACGTAATATAAGCATTGAGTGTGCGTAATTTGGATGTGGTGAGGTTAAAATTGTAAGTATTTGACAGTTTCAAATTAAAACATCTGGCTAATATTACGTTGAAACTACAACCAGATACCTTCTTCTGTGCCAGATGATATAATCTGAAATTGTCAAATACATACAATTTTAAACTCACCACACCCAGAGTGTGAAGTAATCTGGCCATAATGTAGACGTTATATTAGATTAAGTAATCTGTGTAAAAATAATATAAGTTAAATAAAAAATACGAATGTACAATATATCACATAATTCCACTATCAATTCAATTATGAAATTCGTATTGGAACCCCCAGCCGGAAGAAGTACATTTTCGTGCCACCACTGATATCGATGGTCAAGGTTATGTCAATTGACGCGGTTTTAACAAGATTTTATGAATTTATGTATAAAAATGGACCTCTTTTGATAAATTTTTTTTGGAGTAGTTGGAAAATAGCGTCAATAACTAGTTTCAACTTACGCCCATCACGGAATCTGAGGTCAATCGCCACAAAAAGCAAAACTAGGTTTTCTCGCATCACCAAACGCGCGTAAAATCGTAATTTCTTTAATTAGAAAATGCATAATCTTTTAACCAAATCATGTTAGCTAGCATTTGAAAAGATGCACTTACTTTAAGCAATATCTTGTCAAACACTTTCACTAATATAGTTATTTCACGGCAGAATTAAGGAGCCCCTACATTGGTTCCCAGGTAGACTAATGGAAACACTACGCAAACTACGAAAATACCGGCCACTCTTTAAAAAAACAAAACACTCCACTTAAATTATCACACAATTGGCAATTAACTACAATTCATCGGAAATCACAGAACTCATGTCATCTTGTAAACTAAGCTTTTGAAATTACATTTTCGACGATTTTGTTCAATCACGGCCATTTCATTCGCTTTATACAACACCATGTTGGCAATATTTACACTTTTCAAAATACCGGCAGTTAAAATGAACTTCATTTAACATATCTATAGGTATTGTATCCCGAGATCAAAATAGACATATTTTTATTGAAAATTATCGATTACACTTTTGTTCCGATTGAAAATTGAACGAAATTTAAAATGGCGGATATCATGTGTTGCTTGAGAGAATCAATCTCCGAACACCAGATGGAATGTATGTGCAGGGGTGTGGAAAAGAATTGTTGTGAAGAAATTATTTCTACGATGTGGAAAATTTTGCTGAGTTGAGTGGAATGAAAGCAAATAGAACTTGGGGGAAATGTTTACTAGAATGAATTAAGTAGTTTGTACGTACTGAAATGGGGAAAACGTAAGAAATTGCACAAAATATATTGGTGATGGAAATATTTCAATGTTTATCGATATTGGAAAATGCTGTGGTCAACCACGTTTTTTGTAAAAATGAGCAAGTGGGCGAAGCTTTCTCAAATTTTGTGTATGAATATGAAAGTAATGTGAATGTATTGCCGACTTCACTGCTCTTCATATTCAGAAGATGCCGTGGTGACTCCATTGTATAATTCCTCCATGCTCCATATTTACAATTTCTTTAAATTTTAAGTAATTAATGGTTTTTTGTAAGCCACTGTCCCTATCTGGCAATTATCTGTCATTCTACCAATCCATTCGCAGCCAACATCACGCATAATCATTGTTGCTGTTTCACCGACTCGTTCTAAAAAGTGCAAGTCAACTGTCATTCGGTCGAGATTTTAGTTTTTATTGAAATTATTAAATATGTCGCGTGGTAGTTCAGCTGGTTTTGATCGTCACATTACTATTTTCTCACCGGAAGGTCGGCTCTATCAAGTTGGTGGGTATTTTTCATATTAAACCGATTCGCCCGGATCCTAACCTTGTGCCGTGTTTTCGTTACAGAGTATGCCTTCAAGTCCATCAACCAGGAAGGACTCACGTCGGTGGCCGTGAAAGGACCCGATACCGCTGTGGTGGCCACACAGAAGAAAGTGTCAGAGAAGCTCATCGATCCGGAGACTGTCACACATCTCTTCCGGATCACGAAGAGCATTGGCTGTGTGATGACGGGGCGGATTGCCGACAGCCGGTCGCAAGTGCAGCGGGCGCGCTACGAGGCCGCCAACTGGCGCTACAAGTACGGCTACGATATCCCCATCGACATTCTTTGTCGCAGAATTGCCGACATCAATCAGGTGTACACGCAAAATGCGGAAATGAGACCGCTCGGTTGCAGTAAGTGCCCGGGGGTTGTTGGGTGGATGGCGCAAGACTAATTTCTTTTTTTTTCAGGTATGATGCTGATTGCCTATGACGATGAGAAGGGGCCATGTGTCTACAAAACAGACCCAGCTGGCTACTACTGCGGCTTCAAAGCCGTGTCTGTGGGAGTGAAGCAAACCGAAGCCAACAGCTACTTGGAGAAGAAACTCAAGAAGCCGGTAAGTCCATTGCGACTGTCCGCTCTCGGCAAGACATGTTCTACTTTGTATTGCTTTCACAGATCCAAACCGGCGAGGAGGCAATTCAAATGGCAATCAGCTGCCTGTCAACAGTTCTGGCCGTGGACTTCAAAGCCTCGGGCATCGAAATCGGCGTCGTCTCCAAAGACGATCGCATGTTCCGCGTACTCACAGAGGCCGAGATCGAGGACCACTTGAATAAAATTCACCAGAAGGATTAAATCCAATTTGTACGATTTTCTTTCTTTTTTTATTTAATATACTTAAAAAATAAATCATTACAAAATTTATCGAAATTAGCGATTGGTCTTGTTTGGGGCGGCGCGAAATTACTTCCCAGCTGCCGTGGCGAGTGGGTTGCGCAGAACTAGGATGACTGAGTCGCCTCGCAAGAACATTTTCGAGATAAAGCGATCCTTGTTCACGGGCTTCACTTTCTTCTTTCCCTTGCCGGTACGCGGCACCTCAGTCCACATTTCCTTCACGTTCTCCAGGACCATGTTGCAGTGGCGATCGAACGCTTTTACACGACCGAGCAGTTTTTTGTTGTTTCGGCAATTGATGAGAACTTGCGTGTTATTTTTCACCGACTGTGTGAGGACGGACAGTGGGCCGGTGTTGAATTCTTCCTCCTCTTGGCGCGCCAACTCCTCGGGCGTCAGTTCGGATTTCGGTTTAACAAGAGCCCTGGAAAATGCAAGTATGTAAAAAGATTGAGGTGATAAATAGAAATTGCAATTCGGAATACTTACATTTGTTTTCGCGGTTTCGGTATTCAAGCGGCACACACTACGTCAAAATCCTAACCTGTCAACGCTTGTCAAACGACAAACAGGGCACTGAACTGTTGTGAGCATGTCCGTGACAGTAAATCTCAAACTGTGATGGAGAAGTTTGTTTAATTTTCCATAATAACGAAAAAATAACGAAGGGGTCAGAACAGAAATCTTTTGTTTTGAAGAAATTGTAAAAAACAAAGTTAAGAACAAATATTATAATACACCGTTGTTTGCGGAGTCAGTTTTACAATTACATCAAAATCTGGGATGTTAATAAAATAATGTTTGGGCGACTTCAATATCTGAGGCGCCAAATTTTAATGATAGGTTTCATTTGAAGAGAGAGAATCAGAGGAAATGAAAAAGAGCGAGAGAAACGAAGTAATTCGGCACAAGTGAGGAAGTAGGAAGGGGGATGGAAATTTGACATCTCTTTTGCTCTATATGGACCGAGCGGGTGTTCCGCGGCAGAGAGACAGACTGGAATGTTATTGTTCCAACTGGAAAAGTAAGAGAGGGGATGACATCTTGCGTGCTTCCTGTGCTTTTATATAGACTGCGCGGGTGTTGCGCAGTGGAGGGCGTGTGTCTCTCTGTTTACTTTTTACGACTGGAATTGCTTCAAGTAGTTTAGTGTTGAGTATATGCGGATTGCTCCTCCATAGGTATTCTCTATGAGTGGAGGGCGTGTGTCTCTCTGTTTACTTTTTACGACTGGAATTGCTTCAAATAGTTTAGTGTTGAGTATATGCAGACTGCTCCTCCGTAGTTATTCTCTAAGTGGGTTTCAATCAAATTTGGTCTGAAATGAACGAATCTGAAGTCCTTTTTCGCGAACTTTACCTTTTTTGGAGATATTTACCTTTAGGCTGCGCGCACGTTGGGACACGTTCGCGTGTCGCGTTCACGTGTTTTATGTTAAACGGTTCGAGTCTATGGTTTGCAATCAAAGATGCGAATCTGTCGAATTGACAAATGCTCGGCTGTTGTCGTATCACCAAATTAAGTTCATTATTGTGTGTTACTGCCAATAATTTAGTAAGAAATGTGTGTTTATGCACATCCTACTACTCCCCAGTCGTTTGTTTTGCCACTCAATTCTTACCTAATTATCCATTTTAAAGCACAATGGGTGGTATGCATAAAGTGAGTCGAGTGGAGTAAAGCTGAGTTGACAGAATTCCACTCAATTTTCACTATGGAGCGGAGAGTAGTTTTATGCATACAACTTTTTCACTCGATTCACCGAACATAGCAGACGCAGGAATGTCCTCAATAGACTTCACTCTTGAGTATATCCTCATTATTATGCATACCACCCAATAATGAACTCAGTTTGTTGATACGACAATAGCCGAGAATTTGTCATACTGACAGATTCGTGTCTTTGGCTGGAAGCCATAGATTCAAACCGTTTGACATAAAACACATGAACGCGACACGCGAACGTGTGCTAACGTGCGCGCAGCCTTAAAGTTGAGACTTTTGTGTGGGAAAATCCAGTGCTAGAATTGTATATAGAATATATTTCCGCTTTAGGTAGTTCGGAAGTTGCTATGATACATAATCACTTAATTTTTTATATTGTCAGGCCACTCGTTTTTTAGATATAGCATGCATGAGCCGCCGATAAATTCGCCGATAAAGTCGCGCCGAAAGTTTTTTTTTTTATATTTTAACAAATCAAGAAAGCTTGTGCGGTATATTTTTATACCCTAGACTTTTAGTATAGGGTATATTGTTTTTGTCACGACGGAAATATGTATCACCTTAAAGGAGGCTCCGGAGGTATAGCATTGTATATATATAAATGATCAGGATCACCTCCTGATTCGATTTAGCCATGTCTGTCTGTCTGCCCGTTCGCACGATAACTTTCGATAGACTGAAGCTAGAGCCTTGAAATTTTGGTCAGATGTTGGAAGTATGATCTAGTTGGTTGGTATTGAAAATGGGCATGATCAGGCCAAGAGGACGCCTACCTCCCCTACATATGTAAAATAATTAAATGTATTTATAACTCCTGATTAAATAAACATGAAAAGCTCTAGCTTTGGTAGATTGCTCGTGAGGATAATCTTATTCTCCTGCAAAAATAAAATCGATCAGTAGAAAACTAACGGTAATTTTCTTACAAAGAGCCCCGTACTACCCTACTTTTCAGGTTTTTTGCCTATAACTCTTGAACCAATTGACGTAGACATCTGATTTTTGGCATGTGACCCTGAAGTGAGAAGCTGCTAGGGTTTTAGTAAGTTGGGCATAATTAGATCAAAGGAACGCCTACCTCCCCTACAAAATTAAAAAAATTATATATTACTTTAATTACGATAACTTTCGATAGAATAACACTAGCGAGTTGAAAATTTGGTAGAACGTTGATAGAAAAATCTAATTAGTTGGCATTGAAAATAGGCAAGATCCTACCCAAGGAACCCCTACCTCCCCTAAAAATGAAACTTCAAATAAGCGATAACTTTTGATTGAATGGTGCCAGCGACTTGAAATATTTGAACTGAAATTGAGTTAGTTGGCATTAAAGATGGGCTAGATCCGACCTAAGGAACTCCTACCTCCCCTACAAATGAAATTTAAAATAAGCGATAACTTACGACGAAAAAAAGCTAGCCACTTGAAATGTTGGTCAAATACATATTTGTAGTAGGATTCAGTTGGCTAATCTTGAAAATACATAAAATCCGACCAATTAAACCCTTGCTTCCCCTACAAATAAAACTTCAAATAAGCGATAACTTTCGATAGAATGAAGCTAGAGACCTGAATTTTTTTTAAATGTTTGTAGGGTGATCTTATTGGTTGGTGGCAATGATGGGCAAGATCCGATCCAAGGAACCTCTACCTCCCCTACAAGTGAAACTTCAAATAAGCAATAACTTTCCATAGAATGAAGCTAGCGACTTGAAAAATTCGACAAATATTTGTAATAGAATGGGTTAGTTAATTGATTTTTAGAATGGCCAAGATCCTCCTGAATGCCAACCTCTACTATAAACTGCCCATATAGGAAATTCACTTTTAAAGCATATGGATGGTCGTTGCCAATTGGTACTTTTGGTATCACCACTAGGTCTGTACAAGTCTAGGGTATATACGCTTCGGAGCGAAGCTTCGGCCTGGTTTGTTATGAATATGATAATAGTGAACTTAATCGGATTTTATGATAGTAGCAAAGTATTTGCTAAGAAAATTTTGGAAAGGGAGAATGGCTTTTCTTTTCCTTTGAACACTCTAGTTTCGATTTTACGCATTTAAGGGGCGAGTCCGTATACCCCATATGTTACAACCACTTTTTTTTCGACATAATGCCACCTGAAAAATTCTTTTTATCAATTGCTCATATGTTCCCACGAAGTAGAAAAATAATCGATTTTGTGATGGATTTCATCAAATAACTGGTTAATAATACTAGTTCTCCGAGTAGAATGATTCGAACAGATTCTTTTTTATAACTAAAAGATATTTAATTTCAGGTAAGGCAAATACCCGTAGTCTTTTACGAACGATGGACGGGGTGGCGTCCACATAGAGGCGAACGAACTTCTATTGAACCATCAATTTCATAGAACGGTGGAAAAAAGGAGAATTTTTTTTTCCGCACGCTCTATGAAATTGATGTTCGATTGAAGTTCGGCCGTGGTTGTGCGCGTTCATGTGTAGCGATCTTTAGGGTGCACCCCTGATTGCAGGAATTGCATCTCACCGTGGCAGCGTTTGGATGCAGCACTCTGTTGCATACGTAGCAAATTCACGGACCAGGGTTTCTTTCAATGCCGGCGTGGAGAAGTAACACTGATAGCAGTTGCACCGAGATGTATTGCTCCTAGTGCACATGAAAGCAATACGAGGCATGCTTTGAAGGGGTTTGGCAGCTCTTGGCCGGTGCGAAGGACCGGCAGCCGCAAGAATGATTGCTTGGATAGAACCAATTTGCAGCAAATACTTACCGCCATTTGAACACGAGAGGAGACTGCTCTGCCAGATAGCTCTGTTTGGACAAATATTTACGACGTAGTTCTTCTCAAAAGGGGGATAACATTTTGAGCTGCCTCAAGCATTTTCTTGCCTTGGTCTTTCGCTCCTCGATTTTTATCGAATTTCAATCCATTTTCAGTAGTAAAGTTTTTATTTCATTTTAGAATTTACACATATTACAGAATAATAAAATGTTCTTTTTGGTTCATTTAATTACAATTCATCACAAAAAAAAAAAAGAAAAAATGCATGGTGCAATATGATATACAATACTGGAAAAAAGTTGCTCAAGCTATTTTATTTCGTTTTTCGTAAAAATTCTTCGAAATATAGTAGTTAGAGTGATTGATGGTGTTTTATTGGCTCAGGTTAAAACAAAGTATTTGTATCCTGTCTAGAAATAGTGAAAAGTTTTGAAAGAAGTTCACTCAGTTTGTGATAATAGTGTAATAAACAGAAAAGTGCAATTTGGATGAAAAAATAGGAAAAAGTTAGTGCGAAAAACAAAAGCAATTTTTTGATTTTGGTGCGAGAAAATCATAACATTTGTTAAATTAATGAAAGAATAGATGTTGCGCAGTGTACTGTGAAATAGTACTCGAAGAAGTTCCGGGGAATGGGCGCCACCAAGCGGAAGAAAGGCTTTGGACGATCATGAATAAAACGACCCCAGTTGCTTCCATTCTTACTACTACAAAGCCATCCTAACTGATTCAAAACTTCATCTGCCCTTAGGCGAGGCGGCTATTACACTATAAAAGTTCTTTTAC
The DNA here is from genome assembly GCA_964017055.1 of Chloromyia formosa. NCBI lineage: Eukaryota > Metazoa > Arthropoda > Insecta > Diptera > Stratiomyidae > Chloromyia > Chloromyia formosa. The sequence goes on along the minus strand of OZ024813.1, from coordinate 57,318,041 downwards.
AAATATCTTTGATGCACGATATTTTAAAAGAACCTTTATGAATGATATTAGCCGTCTAAGGGGGAAGGTGTACAAGATTGTAAGAAAAGTACTTGAAACAAGCAAAGTTCATGTCGCAAATCTTTTCTTAGGCGGCTATTACACTATAAACGTTCTTTGATAATTTCGTGCGACAAAGATATTTGTAAAAGAACTTTTATAGTGTAATAGCCGCCTTAGGAACGATCTAGTTTTAGCATCGGGTATGCAAATCTCAACAAGTTTGATGAGAAAAAGGCTTTCAAAAGCCAGACTTTCCATTAAAACACTAGGCTAAAACGTTTGAAATGTGCTCAGGAGCATGTCACATAGATTTAGAAGATAAAGAACACTGCAATAATTCCAGAATAGTTGAAATTTAAGCAACATGTTGGCGGCGGAAGATTTTGTGTCCGGCGGAGAATTTGAAGAAAGCCAATGACTGTGAATGCCTAACGCACAAGGCTCAAATTCATTTTCCAGTATTTGCAAGTAAACTGCTGCTGATATTTTTGACCTGGGAAAGTATATTCCACCACTTTCGTGGCCGGAAAAAAATTCCCACACCTTAAACCCTTCAGATTTCGGATAAAATCTTCGAAGGCATTAATCACTGAATGTTTCTCGAAGATTTCGCCACACGCAAATTCATCCGCCGCCAACATGTTGCTTAAATATGTACACATAAAAAAAGATGGCAATGTTCCAAATCTTCTGAGTTCATATCACATGCTCCTGTTCCCATTACCAACATTTTAGCCTGATTTTTTAACAGTTTGGCTTATGAACTGGTTACAACGCACGTCAGCCAGTTTTACAAGCTTTTTTCTCAACAAACTTGATGAGATTTGCAACATGTTGCTAGAACTAGGTCGTTTCTAAAGTCAGATGAAATTTTTAACTAGTTCGGATGGCTTTGTAACGGTAATAACCGATTTAGAAAGGGGTTTGTTTTTTCCCAATCGTTTAAAGCCTTTCTTACGCTCGGTGGGGCCCATTTCTCGAAGTATCATTGCACATTACACTGAGGAACATCCAGTCTTTCACTTCTATTGCAAATATTGTAGTTCGATTGTCTCGCGCCAAATCCAAAATATTGCTTTTGTTTTTCGCACTAACTTTTTCCTATTTTTTTTCACGCCAACTATACTTTCCTGCTTATTACGCTATTATCACCAACCAAGTGAACTTCTTTTAAAACTTTTCAATATTTCTAGACAGGATACGCTTAAGGGAGATTCATGCTCGCGTCGTATTTGTCGTAAAGTTGTAAACTTCTGTCATTTTACTATGGAGATGACAGAAGTTTACGACGAATACGACGTTTACGACATATACGACAGGGAGCGTGAATCCCTCCTTTGTTATAACCTGAGCCAATAAAACACCGTGACTCTAATTACTGCGGAGAATTTCTAGGAAAAAAGGGAATAAAATATTAGTATAGTTTGAGCAACTTTTTTCTTCTGGCACTGTATATTATAAATAACCCTCTTTAATATACTATATGTATTTATTTATGTTTTCATTTTTTTTTTGTTATATTTATGTATTTTTTAAATTATTCAATTTATTTAAATCATATTATTATGCGCATTTCGTCCTAATAAATTGGACTTGTCGAATTGTTGTATTCTGAAAATTATTGAAAATAGTATATATATACATATTAATTTGCATTTTCATTTTCTATAAACTACAAATACTCTAATGCAGGGGTCGGCAACCAGCGACCCTCCATAAGGTTTTGTGCGGCCCGCGAGGGAATAACCAGTTATGTACGCGAGGGAATAACCAGTTATGTACTTTAAATAAGAATCTAAAAACGCTAAGAAGATGTGAATGCGTACAAGTGCAATCTTGTAGGTTTGAGAAATATGTGAAGTCCATGATAGAACTAGAAAAAAAAGATGATGCATTTCCTTACAGTTGTAATTCATACCCTCAAATATTACTTGATTGGTTAGTCATGGAGAGTCTAGTCTGTCTACCGGTGCCTGTTGTCAGTTGTTAACGGGTGTATAAATTAACGTAAATACATATCATCAAAAAGGAAGAAAGTCAACTTATATGCTCAATGTCTTTGTGTGGTAGTAGGCAAGAGTCCACCAAAAATGGAAAAAGCAGACTGTTTGGGCGTTGGTAAAGCGGTAACAGATTTCATCAAAAGGACGAAACAATATACGCTCTTGACGCCAATCGGTTCAGGGTACTCCTGCAAGTGTAAAAATAAAAAAGCAAAAAATTGGGATGTTACGAAAACGATGGCGGACGTCATTAAATTGCAAACCAACCCTTCTCAAGTACACAATCTTGATTCGAATGGTATTCGATTCAGGACACTGCCACCACTCTCGGTGCTAAAGGGCAAAATCAAAATTCCGTTGCCAACATTGCACCGAAAATGAAACGCAAAATTTTGCTATAGAGCTCTTTTAAAGACGTAAAATCGTAATATATTAGACGAGTATATAAGGTTAGAAACATCACAATAACTCAGTGCTACGCCCCGACTGAACTAGCGGATCAATTAGCTAAGGACGCCTTTTATCAACGACTTGGCGACACCTTCGACAAGGTTCCCAAAAGTGACATAAAAATTATCACTGGGGATCTAAACACCAAAGTTGGGTCTGACAATGTAGGACTAGGACTAGACAACAGGAACAAAAATGGCGAGATATTCGTGAAGCTCTGCAACTCTCGTCACCTCGTTATTGGCGGTACCCTGTTCAAGCACGCTGCCACTTAACAACCTGGACCTCTCCGGATGGCAGAAAAGAAAACCAGATTGACCATATAGCCGTCTCCAAGACATGGAGGAATTGTCTCTTAGACGTCAGGTCGAACCGAGGTGTTGATGTTGGCAGCGACCACCAACTTGTTATCGCAAAAATACGCTTACGAATGGCAGCGATCCAGCGCCCTCAAAATGCACGAATCTTGCCACGTTTTAAGGTCTTAACACACAGTTCCCGTACCAGGGCCGCATATTGCAGCGAAACCACACACTACCCCTACCGGGACCCAACCGTATGTTCCCGTGTGTCGGTTTGGCAACGGTTCGTCTCAAGTGAAATAAAATATTCCACAGTCCATGCGATACAAACGTGTGTCTGTCTGTTCAACATTGTGCCTTTTCTTCGCCATATGATGGCTACACAACGACTCACCCGGCGGCGGCTGGTCCATGTTCGGCAATGTGTGTATCCAATTTCTTTCCGTACCGCAGAGTGAGCGGGAAAAATTAAACCAAACTAAACGGGCACGGTCCGCCCTGTGATGTGCAGGTGATTGTCTGTTGTCCGTGTGGGTAAGTGTGAACTAGCAGACTGTTGTATATTGTACAATTCGCCTACTGTAGATCGCCAGTATAGGGAGGACTACGGCGCTGCCCTGGCACGGGCACTGTTTGTTTAGACCTTTAATGTGCAAAAGCTTAAAGAACCATCTATAAGCGGTGCATATTCCACTGCACGGGAGAGCTATTGCACCACCACCTTGTGAGAATCCTACAATTGATGATAGATAGAACGTCGCTAAGGACTCATTTATTTCGTGTGGCGTAACATTTGCGGCTCGATTGTAGCGCGGATTTACCGAGGATTCATTACCGACTCTACATGGTCTCTAATCTCAGCACGCAAGAGAGGTAAGGAACAGGTTAACTCAGCTGCTGACGGCTCAGCCAAAGACCAACTCAGAGCTGAATACCGTTCACTGCATAATGGCGTACAAAGAAGCGTAAGACGGGACAAGCGAATTTACATCATCGCATTAGCGGAAAAGGCAGAGGAAGCGGCTTACCGCGATGACAGTGGAACCCTTTTTAAACTTATTAAGCCATTAACTAGCAAATCTTTTGCAACAGAACATCCTGTGAAAAATAAAGATGGGATTCTACTGGTAACCGAAGAACACCAAGTGCGGAGATGGAGAGAACGCTTCATTGAGGTCCTCAACAACACCTTTGGACCTTCAAATGCATCTTTATTAGTAGCAGAAAATATTCCGCAAATAGCCAGGGTTGATAACAGCCCACCATCTAAGCTGGAAGTAAGATTAAGATTAATTTGTTGGCAGTGGGCCCGAAGGGCCCACGAGCACTGCGACCATAGGGTCTATTGTGCTATAGCCCTGTAAATCTAGAGTGGGCGATCAAGTTTGATCGATCCCACAAATCTGCTCAGCTGCCCAAGTTTGAAAGAGGCGATCGTTTCCGTTTCAGGGAATGCCTCACCGAGACTCTCCAAGCGGCGACGGGCGAGTGCCTCACACTCACAGAGGATGTGCTGAGAAGTCTCATCATCGCTTTCGCAAAAGCGACAGTAGGGGTTAGAGACAATCCCCATTCTGTATAAGTGACTCCTCAGGGTGGAATTCCCTGAGAGGAGACCGCAAATGATTCTCACTCTGCTTCTGCGAAGGCACACCAATTCCAGGGAGCGGTTGGGTGAGTGAGCTGAAATAAACAATTTCGATTGTCTCAGGCCAGGGAGGTTTTCCCCAATGTGCAGTGGTTTCTAACTGTTTCTGCTCTCTTATGTATAATTTTACCCTATATAGAGGGATACCACAGAAGGGTTCAGGCCCTGTAAATGAACTTGCAGAAGCCGTCCTGGCTAGCTCATCAGCGGTTTCGTTACCCGCAATACCAATATGTCCAGGGACCCAATAGATGGTAACTATATTAGCAATGCCAATTCTTTGTAGAGCTTCAAAGCAGTTCAGAACCAGTTTCGATAAAAATGAGAATTTGCTAAGCGCCTTGACTGCAGCTTGACTATCAGTGAAGATTGCAATCCTACTGTCGCGGTAGCCAGCTTCTAGACAATAGTTCGCACATACCTCAATGGCGTGAACTTCAGCTTGGAAAACCGTGGTGTACTTCCCCATAGGAATAGACACTCTAATTGAGGGGCCTGCGATACCCGCCCCTGAGCCTTCTTCAGTTTTGGAGTCAACCGTAAACCATTTAACAGTACTGGAAGCAAGGGTTAAGTGCTTCATTTCCCATTCTTTTCTGCTCCATATATGTAGTTGTAGAGAAGAGGTGATTGAAGCGGAGTTCCCTTGTTATGTGGTCTGATAACAAGCCTAATTCATTATCCTCCTGGAGCCAGTGTTCCTGCTCCAAATTGAACTTGATGTTAGTTTGATTAGCTTTAAGCCTAGCTAAAGCTGGAAGTAAGCTATTAAATCGATGGATGCGGGTAAAGCCCCGGGGATAGATGGAATTCCGGTGGAACTTTTTTAATTGGATGCCAATGCTACTGCGGATTTTCTTCTCCCCCTTATCCAAGAGTGTTGTGAAACCGTAACTCTCCCTAAAGAATGGAAGAAGGGCGTCATTATTCAGATCCCGAAAAAAGGCGGCCTGAAGGATTACAATTATTGACGTGGGATCTGTCTTCTCCCAGCAGTTTCCGAACTGATGGCAAAAATAATCTTGAACCGGATCAAACAAACAGTTTCGCACATTCAATGATGAACAAGCCCGGCTTTCGCGGGGGCTTCTCATGTAGCGACCATATCAACATTATTATTGAACAATCCGCATAGTGGAGATCCCCATAACATCTTATGTTCTTCGATTTCGAGAAAGCGTTTGACAGCGTTGACCGGGAATACATCTGGAGGGCTTTACGTGAGAGGCATACCAGATAAAATAATTTCCATCATCAAGGAGTCCAGAGTACCAGGGAGCCCAATGTCACGTCTTACACAAGGGTAAGGTATCAGATCCTTTCGAGGTTCACAGCGGAGTGAGACAAGGCTTCATTTTGTCACCTATACTGTGTTTAATTGCCATTAATAGGCGTGTTTTTTTGTACTGCGGTGCAGGTTAATTGGGGGCTATCCGGGTTAACTTACACACATTACACAAACAACTAGGGTATGTTGTTTGTGTAATGTGTGTAAGTTAACCCGGATAGCCCCCAATTAACCTCCACCGCAGTACAAAAAAACACGCCTATTGATGTACTAAGCGGCGCGATTAAAGAACACCAGAACAAAGATATAAAATGAAAGTTGTTCAAATACCTTCAACACGTAGATTATGCTGACGATATTTATCTTCTATCAAATAAATCGGATCAAATAGCTTAAATGTCTGGTGCTCTCCGTTGCGAAAGCCGTAATGCGGGCTGAAAATCAACGCTCCCAAGGGCCAAGACTAAGTACTTGAGCTGGGATCCAGGGAGGCAAAGCGAAATTTGTGTTTTGGGGCAGGCAGTCGAGAAAGTTGACAATTTCTGCTACCTCGGAAGCGTAGTTACAGCATTGCTCAATAGGTCCTCGATTGAAACCCGCAAGGAACTACCGCAAGTCGTCGTGTTGGACGACCTAGTAACACCTGGAGAAGATCAGTTAAGAGAGAGGGTGCCTCAATAGGCAAGTCGTGGAGTGAGCTGAAAGCGATAGCGATGAACAGGACGAGGTAGAAAGTAGGCATGGCTAATGCCCTATGCCCCACAAGGGGTTAACAGGAACCAGAGATCTGGTACCGCTGCCATATTTCAAATATCGTTCAAATCAACATTGTACGAATGAATTGACACGGTAACTGCGCGGGGCAACGGAATTTTGGTTTCCAATCAAATTTCGGTTTGCTTTTTTGTGCACTGGCACTTGGACTAGTATCCTGAATAAAATTCCATCCGAATCAAGAATAAAGCTATGATATATTTCCAATTTTCAAAATTGCTTAGCTGACGTAGTGTTAGCGACAGAATTTGGGTCTGGTTTTTTGCACTGATATTCCATGTTTTTTTTTTAAGTGTAACTTTTATAGCGACGACGCATCGATGGGTAGTGAATCGAAAAAATATACTTATTTGTTCTGCCACCCAAAACAGAGAAGCGCTCGCGTCGCTGTGATACAAGCTCATATATTTGTGTTGTACATAATTTTTAAATTCGGTTTTTTTGGCCATAACTTTTAAACTATAAGGAATTTCGGATTTTTGACGAAATGAGTGAGAGGGAGGGGATAAAAAGCTAAATCTTTAATTACAAAATCCAGTATGCAGCCTTAACAAGATTTTTAAAAGTTACACTTTTGACGCGCGGTAATCTTAGCACGCATTTAATTTTTTTCAATGTGCGGCCCGTCTAAAGACATTTCTTCGGAAAGTTGCCCACTTTCCTAAAAAGGTTGTCGACCCCTGCTCTAATGGATTGAACTCACATATTACGCTACATAATTACCTTTCTTTAACCACAGAAACACTCGGAACCAATCGCAAATTGGAAAATCTGAAAACAAAGATTTCCAACTGTTAGTATTAAAATTGGGTCTCGTATAATTTGCCGACTACATACTTATGTACAACTTTCTTTCGATCTTCCCACGGCCATGACCTCTCAACTTTCAGGATCTATGCAAAAGGAAAATATGTATTTAGTAAATTACACTTCTTTCGTGTATTCTTCATTAATTTAGTATGCCTACTACCTTTTCCTTTTTCTCACGTTTCATAATGTCCTCTTCAGTAGGCTCGGGGGTCGGCTCCTCTTCAATAGCTTCCAACCCAGGCATTGATTCCACTTCTTCCTCTTCTTCGCCTTCAGTTGCTTCGTCATCATAGGACGTGGACGAATCATCCGACTCAAGGGAATCCTCATAGTAACAATCCTCGTATTCTTCTCCATTTTCGCTATATTCGTAGTCGTTCGCAGCTATGTTAAATTCATACATGTGGCCCTCAGTAAAAGCATCTTCAAATACACTCCCTTTTTCTTCACAATCGTCGGGGACACCATTTTGTTTTATCTCGGGCAGAACATGGTCAACTGTTTTGGAGACAGTCTCCAGTGTGGATTGCAGCAATTTCGGTATTTCAGCGATTTCGGCTAACTTACGCTGAAGTACGTTGAGCCTTTCCTGAATGTGGGCTTGAAAGGGGAGTTATGAGGGCGTTAGATAGTGTGTGCGATGAGAATGAAATGTACAGTCGAGAACGGATAAATACAAAACGTGCAAAATATATTTTATAAACGCCCGGTGAATATCACCTATTTTTCCATATAATATTGCCTCTATAAGTGCAAAACACACTTAAGTGAAATGGAAATGTATGGCAGGACCATCATAAACACAAGCAAATTGCAACGGATGAGTGCAATGGTTTTCTGCTTGTGCATATTGGTCAGTAAAATTAGGTTAATTCTTGGGTCTTAAAGGGAATAATTATGAAAGATCTGGAAACAATTTAAGTCCCTTTTATAGAACATACATTGGTAAGTTTAACATTTGGTAGGTGAAAATCCGAAAAATGTGAACCCTTTTCATAATATTTTCCTTATAACTTCAAGCCGTTGCCTCAGATCGAAAGGTTTAATATGACGTAAGTTAAAGAGCGTTGAATTCTGCGTCGAATGCATTGCTCAAAGTCCAATTTCGATTCAGCAGTATAGTCCAAACAGTCACAAAATGACAATTTTTGAGGTATAGGAGAAAAATCACACTTTATCAACTTTCGAGCTCACATATCTTTGAAACCGATGCTCCAAATGAAAAACTGATTAAATAAAAGATAAAAGGAAATTTTTTTAAGTCCAAAGTGATCAATATTTTTCAATTCGGCCCATTTATAGTGTGTGAGTATAAATGCAAAAATATCTGTTTAGCGATTTCAACCTTAATAGCTTAATATCTCGATAAGTTTAACAGCTAGAAGTTTCGTTTTAGTCTTAAATTATAAATAATTTACTCTAGTTTAAAAAAAGCTTTACTATTTTTTTTTAACAAACTAATTTAGGGGATATTAAGCAGAGGGCGCTAAATCTTAGCAGTGGATGGGGTAAGGTAGTCCGAGGATGCCCACAAGGAGGTGTTCTTTCGCTTCTACTGTGGAACATCACCGTGGACAGTCTTCGCTGGAAGCTGGACTCGATGGGCCTACACACTGTAGGATACGCCGATGACTTGGCACTTACGGTCAGTGGAAAGTTCATGGACACAATTCTAGGTTGCATGGGACAAGCTCTCAAAGTAACCGAAGAATGGTGTAATGAGCAAGAGCTAACCATAAACGCTAGTAAATCAAACACTATGATTTTTACTCGTAAGAGGAAAGACATAGAGATAACTATCCCTTACGGCTTTTTGGTTCGGAAATTAAGGTGTCCAAGGAAGTGAAGCATCTAGGAGTTACCTTAGATGCGAAACTAACTTGGAATGTTCACGTTGATGAAAAGATCCAAAAAGCGAAAAGGATTTTGCATCAATGTAAGAGAGTGTGTGCTCGTAGGTGGGGAAGTTCACCTAAAGCGACACACTGGATTTACACAATGATGGTAAGACCCATTCTAGCCTACGCATCAGTGGTATGGTGGACAAAAGCCATGCAAAATACCACAAAGCAGAAGCTAGATGGGGTACAAAGGATAGCTTGCGTAAGCATATGTGGTGCAATGCGCACCACACCAACGCGAGCAATGGAGGCATTGCTGGGACTGCCGCCGTTGAACTTATTTATAAAGAAAACGGCGGCGCTTTCGGCAATACGCATGGAAAGGGATGTCATGTGGCATCGTTTTGGAACTAGCAGCGGTCATAAGAGCATCCTAGACATTATTCATGATGAGGTGAGGGAGACTCTAATGCCGGTAGAAGGCATGAGTAGACGTAGGGTAGTTGAAAGACTACACAAGACTCACATTGCAGATGGAAACATACACAATGAGTGTATGTACAATGACATCAGCATTTTTACTGATGGCTCTTTAATGGACGTTAAAGCGGGGGCGGGGGTTTACTCTGAAGAGCTAAACCTAGCATGTGCGCTTAGTCTAGGAGAGTATGTATCCGTATACCAGGTAAAGATGCTTGGCTTGTTGCATGCGTTGGACCACCTGCTTGAAGGTCACGTGCGGGGGAAGAAAATCCTTATTGCACTGGACAACCAATCGGTGATCAGACGCATGCAACAGACGAACATAAACTCTAAACTGGTACTAGAGTGTGTCCGGAAGCTCAACACGTGTGCCTCAGAAAATGAGGTTACGCTGAAGTGGGTAAAAGGACACATAGGTACAACAGGAAATGAGGCGGCGGATGCCCTAGCAAAACAGGGATCTGCGGCAACTTTCATTGGCCCAGAACCCAGAGTTGCTCTGGGGAACGGCATGATTGGAGCGAAGGTTGGGGAGTGTATGGACTCCATGCATCAACAAAGATGGCAGGAGCTGGTCACTTGCAAACAAGCTCGGAATGCATTGACCAGCCCTTTAGGCAGGAAAGCGAGAAAGGTACTCAGTTATAAACGGAGTACCCTAAGCTGATAGCTGCCTTGGCCACAGGGCATGGTAATTCTAAGGCTCATCTGGCCAAGATGAAAATCGGGGAAGATGGCGTTTGCAGGCAATGCCTGGAGGAGGCCGAGACGGCAGCACACATTGTGTGCGAATGTCCAGCACTGGCTAGTACGAGGTTGAGGATCACACGCAAGCACACGATAAGTGTGGAAGCCATGAGTGAACTCAGCCTTAAACAAATGCTAGCAATAACACGGGACTCAGTGATGAAGAAAGAGGTCGACAACTATCAGTCGACATCTGGAAGCCACTGATGACCGGGAGGGGCGAAAAGGGACCCAAACGTTAGTGGTCTGCTTCGGCTATCCCCCAGAATATAATAATAATAAAATAATAGGGGATATTTTGAAAAAAAAAACGGACAAGCCGGATAATTAAGCGGTTTTTCATGATAGCGGCGACTGCGGTAGGATTTTAAACTTTGCAAAATCGCCGCCCTCGCTTAAATTAAAACGCAGTAACTCAAAAGCTGCACCAGTTAGAACTTTACAGTAAACACCGAATCGCAGCTAATTTCCTACTTTAAAAACGAAAAAGCCCGTGGAAATTAGATAAATTGTTTATAAGATATAGCCCTGAAAAATAAAATCAAAATGTGTGCACAATCAAAATCTTTCTGTTTTATCTTATTTTTCCCGTGTTTTCACCTAGATTTCATATTAATTCTATTAGAAAGTAAAAATCCCTGTTCAGTTGTAAATAAAATGTGATAACTTTATGTATTATGTATTAAAAAAAAAACCGATTGAATGACCACAGAGTTATGCTTCGGTAATAAATTCATCATCAGTCATCCCATATCGTTCGGAATGCGAAAATGACAATCTCTGTCCAGACCCCAGGTGTATCATGTGGTACACCGATGGGTCTGAAACTGAACAGGGTGTAGTTAGTGCGGGCGTCTGTGGACCCAACACATGCGTACATGACCTAGCGTTTTTCATGCCGAAATCCATGCTATTGAGGTTTGCACCAGGGTAGTTCTGGAAAACAATAGCCAGGCAGCAATTAAGGCTTTCTCTTCACATAGGCTCTCTTCAAACTGGTGAAAGAGTGTCATGGACTTCTCCAATGTCTGGCGACCGTCAACCAGACCTTTTTGTATTGGTGCCAGGTCAGGAAATAAAACAGCGAATGAACTTACAAGGCAATGCTCATCATAAAATTTTATCAGGCTGGAACCCTTTTGTGGTCTGGGCTTAGCTTCAGCTAGTGCAATTATAACGGATTGATCTAAAAGGATACGACAGCACTACTGGGACAACCTTTTGTACCCGACGATTGCGCGGGTGTGGTATGCGTTCCTCGGTCAGTTCATAACGTGCCCTGCCGTTATCAGGAAAACTCCTGCAAAACCAACCAGCTCCAGCCTCCGTATGAGTGGTGCAAGGGCTTTCTTGAGACGAGTTCAACTTTGTCGAAATCAACGAGCCGCGAAGTGTCAATTCACATATGCATGTATTTTAAAAATAAGTTACTGTTATGTGCATGTTTCTATTCTTGATTCAAAAAAGTGTTGCAAGTTTGTTAGGAAGTTTTTCACAGTTCAAATGTGGCAAACGAATGCTAACAAGAGATTTAACTATAACAGGCTGAACAGTTGATTTTCGTTGATTTTTGCGACTTGTGGACATAATTCGTGCACAACCTAATTCCGGGGTAAATTGTTTGGCTTGCCTCGTAAAGTAAAGCTTTTTAAGACTAGAGTAAATTATCTACAATTTGAGATTAAACCAAAATTTCTAGCTATTAGACTTACCAAAATATCGCTATTAAGGTTGAAATCTAAACAGACATTTTTCCATTTTTGATTACAATCACACTAAAAATGGGCCAGATATTGGCCACGATTAGCTTGAGATCCTTAACTTTTATTTAATCGGTTTTCATTTGGAGCATCCATTTCAAAGATCTGAGAAAATTGATAAAATGTGATTTTTCTAAGCCTGAAAAATTATCGTTTTGTGATCCGATTTTGACTATACTGCTGAATAAAAATTTGACTTTGGGCAGTCCCTTGGACGCAGAATTCAACGCTCTTTGATTTACATCCTGCTAAATTTTGCGGTCCGAGACACCGTTTAGAAGTTATAAGAAAAAGTTAAAAAAAAAGTTCAAATTTCTTAGATTTTCAACTGCCAAAAGTTAAGCTCAGTTTATTCGACTGTGCAAACATAGTTTCCATGTATTCGGAATATATAGAGGGGATTACAATTATTCCCAGATATTTTCCGCTTATCCGTTCTTGACTGTATACAAGTTTCTACAACTTTGAGTCTCAAGTTGAAATCAATTGGCATGGTATTATTGAGACTACAAACGGGCAAAAAAAAATCCTCACAAGGAATAAAAACATTTTTTTTTACAAAACAAACTCAAATTAATTTATTCAAGCCATACATTAAAAAATAGTACAATAACAAGGTGATCAATAAAACAGGACATTATCAGATACAAAGTCCAATTGTTGTGTTTTCTACTCTAACTTTGAAGCACCGGGTAGGGCTAACAACATATCCTCAACGTGTTTGTTTCTTAATTCAGGTTTATCTTCGGTTTCTTTGAAAAATCGCCGAATATTTCGAATGATGCGGTGGTGAGGAGGTTCCTAAATAAGGGGCGACCATTAGATATTAATCGAATTAAAACATATACAGGAAAAAAAAAATTTAAAATTTCATCTGATTTTGGTCACTTAATTGCTTCATTTAAATCGTATACCGGAACATAATTCACTAAGTATACAAATGGAAATAATTATTTTTTTAAATGTAATAATTATTCCTAGATTTTTAATTATTTTATTTAAAATGTGACTTCTTTTTTGTCGAATCGAAAATAGTCTTTCAAAAATAGATCGCCAATTGCTTAGATGAAACTTTTAACTTATCTTTTTCCTGCACAACATTACAAAAAAAAATCAAAAATATTAAAAACATTTTAACAACCTGGCCTGGATCATTTTCTTCGCTTGCGGAGCGGGGATGGTGCCACATAACAGGATGCCAAACACGGGGTTCAGCCTTAGGCAACACTAATTCTGCATTGCAAAACGTAGGTGGGAGGGTGAAATCAAATGCAAGTAAAAAAAACATGAGAAAATTTGTGACAAATAATTAATAATTTGGTTAAGCGCGTTAAGGGGGAAAAGAGCAACAATACTTTGCCCAACACTAAAACTAACTAAAATCTTACCACGTGGTGGTGCTATGTTTTTAAATTGAACGGGTTGTTTCAATACGATGGTGTTCTCTTCAACTCCAGTCTCGTTGTCGTCCTCCATTCTAAAAAAAATGAAATTATTAAGATATGTATATTGTAGTTATAAGCAACACTGATTTAAAACATACTTTTCCACTATTAATTCCAGCGATTCTTCGGATTCTTCAATGATTTGACGAGCCTGGGCAAGACTTATGGTCCAAGAATCAATGCCGTTGATTTTTAGAATGACGTCGCCAAGTCTAATTCCACCGTTGGCTGCTATACTACCCTCAGTGACCTAAGATTAGTGAATTATAAAAGAATTTGATTAATAGTCTAGTTCAGGTAAACTCCGACACGCGGGCAAATTTGGCCCGCCTCTGGTTTTCATCCGGTCGCGAGCTAATATTGTTTTTGACAGTGGAGCCCCGGTTCGGTTCTTACTGAATAGAGTTGTTTTTTGATAAAAAAGGGGAATTATTTTACTTGCCGGACTATGAGCCCACTCAGCTGCTAGATGAGTACTCATTTATGGGGTAAATAACTCAGTTGAGGGTGTTGTTGATCACTCACCTCTGCACAAGCACAAGACACACCGTCACAATCTAGAAAATGAGATGATGCTAACTCAACTTGAGGCTATGGTTCTGATTGGACTGTTGCGCCAAATATTTATTTAAAAATAAATTTATACAAATAGTTTTAAAGCGATTTCTTTATCACTACGTAATGTGTTTGAGTGAAATTTAAATCAATTTTTCTTTTTGCTACATTGGAAACAATGCAATAGTCAATAAATCGAATGGCAATCCCTGTCCAGATCCTAGGCCAGAGAGTTTGTGGTGGGGTCAATGGACTGAAAACCAGGTCGAGATCCTTGAATGCCTGGTGTACACAAACCAGGTCACTCTGTGCTGAGTAGAGGGTGACGCATTTAAAACAAAATTGTATTCACCAAGCCCCGAATTGTCGGGCTAGAAAGCTGGAAAAATAATGGTGCTAGGGCATTTCGTTACTCTGTATACGGACCGTTAAACACAGTATATTTTCATTTTGTCTATCAATACTTCTCTAGATATTCACATTTTACTGCAGTTTTCTCTGCCAAGTATTGCAAATTGAGGAACACTACACTAAATGTCCCAAAAAATTAGAAGTGAACTGAATCTTGGAAAAATCACGAGAAAACATTTTTTTTCTTTTTAATTAATTTTGAAACGACTAAAGCTCACCACACACGTCGAACCATAAATGGCTCGCGACCACCACCGAACCACATCAATTTTCATAGAACGGGGGAAATGAGGAAAATTTGTTTCCGCACGTTCTAGAATGTTGACGTGGTTGTGCGGAGGTCGGGAGGTCGCGAACCGTTTCGTTCTATAGTTTATGGCAACCATTACACATTGGGGCGACCGGTAGCGCAGTGTGTTGAGACATCAGTCTCATGTTTGACTACCGGCGTTTCGGATTCGAATCCCGGCCACGACGACGTTCGTGGCCATGGATGTGCAGGAGGTGTATGCTGGCAACTGCATTCTCCCAAACCAGTTTATGCCGACGAAACGTCAACTGAGCCACATCGAACAGTTACCGTGCAATGCCCCACAAGGGGTTAGGGCAACTGAGAGAGAGAGATTACACAGCTAAAAAAATCTGAGACGAAAAAAAGACCATAAAGATATGCTTAAAAAAAGATATCACCCCTTTCTCGGAATTTTGAATCTGTGGTCGGGCCGGGGGTTCGTACATTATTTTTTTTTCTCTCTATGGAGGTCGCGACAGCAGAAAGATTAAGAACCCCTGGCTAGTTGTTACGTGCTGATATAGTAGTTTTTACTTTTGCTTTCATTATGTCATTTTACCTACGGGCATCCGACTAATCTCAAATTAAAGTACTGTTATGTGTTGTTAATTGCCTTGACCCCTCCACGGGGATGGGCGCGTCAAAATCTCTAGCATTTCTATGCCTTTTTGACGTTTCTTCGAACAACTAAACGCCGTTCAGAGCAGAACACCTAAAGGTGACATTATAATGGTTATGCGTGATTTGAATGCAAAGGTTGGCGCTGATAACTATGGGCTCAAACATGTGATGGGGAGACACGGTCTTGGTGATCGTAACGACAACGGTGAAAGATTTGTAGAGTTTTGCAACTTTCACGGTCTCTTCATCGGTGGTACTATGTTTGAGCATAAGGACCACTTTGCCATTAGTAAAAGCTTTAAGAGTTGCCTCCTGGATGTGCAAAACAAGAAGGGTCCCGATATTGGGATGGGAAGAGACCATTACCATATGATCGCTAATGTTCTATTGCGTATTGCAGCCGTGCGCCGTCCTAGCGACGAAGAAAGGCCCAGGCGCCGCAAATTCAACACCGCTCGACTAAAAAATTCAGCTGTCTTACTACAATATAATGACCATCTTGCGCAAAAAGCAGCTGAGATAACTAGTCACCCAGATAGACATAAATGAAAGCTGGGATGCCATAAAAAATGCGTACATTTCATAGATACTTTGCGAAAACGATACGAATTCAGACATCGATACCAGAATCTTTGAGAAGCGGAAAAGTATCTCAAATTTTTGACATGGATATGTTTTATAGCTGGGGGTCATCCTAAAAATCTGTCCGTCACACGAAATGTCTGTATTTCTACTCGGGGGTCAGAAGAGGAAACAGGCCCATTGAAAAAATTTATTATATTATATGAATGTAGTGGCCGATCCTCAGTCAATCCGAGTCAGTCATCAAAGGGAACTCACGAAAACCGAAAAACATCGCGTCATGAACTGACTAAACAACCAGGCACCCATAACAAAAGTCAACATCATTCAACTGCCATCCCCTCGTGATTCAAATCTGCTCACAACACCAGCCACATCCAGACAACCTGTCTCCCTCACTCGTGCACAGCGCTATGGCTTCTCCTTCACACCATTTTTGTTGTTTTCATCAATTAGTCACTAACCTGACTCAGTAAGAAAATCATTGGGGTAGGTCGGGAAATAGCTTCAACTTCACACACACACACATACACATACACTCGTATGCACGCAATGGAGAGACGGTTAAGTCGAAGAAGTTCAATGGATGGGTGTTGCTTCGTCATCGGCGACAGTGCGAAAGAGATGCTTGCCCCACGGACCTTGGACTACACTTCCGCGGCGGATCCACCCCTTTCTGGTGATGGCCAATCCCATCCAGCCGACTGAAATCAGTGTCACCAAGGTCACCAACGTGTTTTTCCCGTGAGATGTAAGGAACTTACGACCGTACTTGTATCGCGCATACCGCGTACTATCACTATCGATGATCTATCAAGTAAGTGTCACCATACACTGTCGAACTCGAACACGAACCTAGTACAAGTGGACCGGTTTTCTTCACACCTATGTGAAGTGTATGTGTGTGTGTCAGAGGAAATTTGTACCAGGTTTGAGTTCGAGTTCGAGATCGACAGTGTATGGTGACACTAACAGTGCACAATTCTGATTTAGTGAGGAGAATAGTGCAAATGATGCAGTTTGTGCAGCGCGGATAACGTAAACGTTAATGCAATAAAATTGTGTTGTCGCGCTTACCGTCTTTAGACTTAGACGAGTACTATCTAAGTATCTAATAGTAAGTGTGTTTAGCTAGACCGCGGCTTGACGCGATCCATCGCGGATTTACGTACTAACAAAGCTCAGGCGCATATAAAATATGTAGAGTGTATGATCGCTTGATCCACACACGGGGCAACGGTTGGGTTAATTTGTATTCTCCTGTACACTATGCGGGACGGTATGTCTTGAAAATGATACAAAGTATCCACATTGCATGCAGATACATCGGTACATGGATATGTCTTATGCCTACCGAAAGCGTGGGACGTGTTTTGTCGAATGATTTCATTCAGTATAACTATACTGGGATCTTTATAAAACTTACATCGATATCTTCAACACAACAGGTTCCACGCAGTCGATAGCCAAAGACATATCCATGTTCCGATGTATCTGCATGCAGTGTAGATACTTTGTATCATTTTTTCCGATCCGACTACCCCTTCAGCGATTCCTAGAGTATTGACAGTTCGCTCTCTACAAGTTCTGTCACTCCATTCATAAATAACTGTTTGTTGGCCTCAAAGTGCGTATAGTGATCGGAAACTCAGTCCTCGCTCGTCATTTTGTTTAGGAATTATGTTTAAAAGTGCAAATATACCTTATTAATTGGCGCATGTTTGTGTGAAATATGTATATTGATGACGGCACGGGAATCGTGTCGTTTCCCAGAGAAATCACAAATCGGAGAAGGGGTAATGGATAAGTAAAAAAATCACGATACTTTTAGGAACGCACCCATTGATAGCGCAGATACCATTCTTGGCAAAAACCCGGATGGCCGGAATAAGTCCGGGATGTCCAACGCTTCATGGCAGCGGATTGTTGAAAGAAAAGAACTGAAGGTTCGTACGGCTGCAGCATCAGACGACAATCGAAGCAGCATCGAACTCCTTTAGCGTCAGAAAACTCGAGAAGTTCAGGGTAGTGTGCGATGCGATAATAGAGTTTATGCGAATTCACTTTCAGCCTCAGCAGAAAAAGTCACAAAAAGTATCAACTTAAACGCCGTATACGCTATCATCAAGGAGTAACTTCTGCCAACATTCGGTGGAGGATAGTGATGGAAAGCTACTTATCTTGGAAGAAGATCAAATGAGGTTGGTGAGATGACGTAAACGTCAGTTCTGTTAGTTGCTTTAGGGAGGTACCAGTAATTTGGCCAAGGTGCCTCAAAGGCAGGGTGGGTTTAGAGGCTAGGGTCCACTCCAGCTGGACCCGGAGCAGTGTCGAGGTACATGAGCCGGTCGACGGCCATTGCCTTTATGTAGTTTCTTTTTTTTTTTTTCTTTCCTATTTTTTTTAGGTCGTGGGACCTTTGATACCCGTGTATGTGCCGTTGTGTACCTTATGGCACGAGATATTTTGGAATGATAATGGTATGGGGCAGCGAGAGGGCAAAAACTCCGCCCACATCTCCCGTCACTGAGCTACAGCAAGCTCGTGCCGCCGTCTATCCCGCTGAGGAGTCTTCGCCAGATGGCGTCGCCGGACTTTCACGGTCAATTCGGCCAATCTTCATTCCGTCCCCATGGACACTTAGGTGTCCGCAACACCTGTCCATTAGATTTTTCTTTACACTGACAAGCTCGGAGCACTGCGAAAGCTATATTAGTACCCACAGACAGTGATTTGATATTCACTTCGTGGGAATAAAGGAGCAATTAAATTAAAGGTGTATTTTCAAATTAGATTAGCTCCGCTGCTATTGGTTGTAGAAAAAAATCAGCGTTCAGTGCCTGAGGCACTGCCTAAGTTTTTGCGTGACAACGTCAAAGAGTTTGCAAAGAAAATAAAAAAGCGCCTTCAACAGCACTCCAGAGCATTGGCGTCCTCACCCCGATTCAGATATCACCCGAATGTAATAGATTTCACTTCATGTCCAAGAACGTGTTCATCTCAACACCATAGGGTTAAAAGCGCCCACAACAACACTCCATTGCATTGGCCTCATCACCCCGTTTCATAGACGCCAGTATTTCCTAGATTTCATTTCAAATCCAAAAGTGTGCTTGTGTCAACAGCAAAGTGTTCAATTCAATTCGTTTTCAACTTCACTTTCGTCCCACATTTTCTTGACACATTCCCCATAGACGTTGTTACGTGAAAAACTTGAGAGATGAAATTTACAAATTACAAATTGCATTGCTCTACGCGAAAAGTCGACGAACACGATGTATGCATAATTCATACTGGATACGTACGACGATGATCTGCGAAGATATATTTCCTCATGAGCAACAGTGAGTTTCTCATCAGTGGGTGGTAAATGCAAGCACAAAGCTCTGAAATGTTCGCCTAGTGAGGAAGTAGCATACTTCGCAACGCCCCGCATGTATAAGCATAATGAACTTTTGAAAAATTTTGTTTCTTGAGAGATCCAAAGGGAAACAATTGATTGTTGTTGAATGAAATTGAAAACAAATCGCGTTCGGTGGCCGAGGTCGTTGGGTCACCGCTCTACGATACTAATCTACAGCTCGGAGTTCGAATCTCGGCGCGGTCAAAAACTGCCTGTGGGTACTAATAGAACTCTCAGTGCTCCGAGCTTGTCAGTATAAAGACGGTACGGATAGGAGGTGCATGCTAGCAACTGCACTTCTGAAAAGTAGATATGCTATCAAAACGTCAACCAGGCATAGAAATGCTAGATATGTCGATGCGCCCATGCCCCTGGAGGGGTCAAGGCAACAAGTTATTGTAAATTATGCACGTCAGCCTCCTGACCCCGTGATAATACCCAAAAGAAAATACGTTCGTCCGTCCACGTCTGCATGTATTTCGGCCTCAAAAGTGCCAGTTTTTTCCAAGATGGCGGGGGGAAGGGGGGATTTTTAAATATCCCACCGACCTATCAACATATCAAAAATTTTGAACTACCACACCTTTTGCAAGGTAAAAACTCCCTGTCTCTTGGGTTATTAATAAAGTGGAATGAAATCTTTTTAACTTGACGGTGTTAAATCAAATCTCTATTCAATTAGCGCCGGAATACCACAGGGTACTGTCCTGTCACCAACTCTTTCCTTTATTTTTATTAGCGATATTTTAAGTTTAAGGTCCAATCTGACCACAGTTTTGCCGACGATAGCACCCTCGATTTCGTATATTCCTTTGATTCTGTGGCTGACTCTCGCGGGAATGCTGCCACAATCAACAGAGACCCCATGTTCGAATTATTGAATCACGACATTTCTGAAATCATTGATTGGGGTAAAGCCAACCAAGTAGTATTCAATCCTCCCAAACCGCAATGTTGTTTAATCTCCAATAAATTGCATGCTGCACCTCATTTATGGCGTGAGTATTCCGGGTTCTTCTTTACTAAACATTCTAGGTACGAACATTTCCAGCAAACTCAAATGAACTGAGCATATGTATTTTTGGCCTAGCCGAAATGCGTTTAAATATCAAGGTTTCTTTAATTGCCGAAAAAAATATACTCTTCACGACCCGACTTAGGACAAATCTGCAAATGCCACATAAGACTATTGCCCGTTTTCTCAATGTCCTGTGAAACTGCCTGTTAACTAACTGGGACTTATTTATCAAAGGCCTTAACCTAAATCATATACAACATCCAAAATACGACAAAATATGGGAATTTCTCCCCTTATTTTTGAACTGCCATTTGAAGAGAGAGAATCAGAGGAAATGAAAAAGAGCGAGAGAAACGAAGTAATTCGGCACAAGTGAGGAAGGGGGATGGAAATCTGACATCTCTCGTGCTTCTATATGCACAGGGCGGGTGTTCCGCGGCAGAGAGACAGACTTGAATGTTATTGTTCCAATAGGAGAAGTAGGAGAGGGGATGACATCTTACGTGCTTCCTGTGCTTTTATATAGACTGCGCGGGTGTTGCGCAGTGGAGGGCGTGTGTCTCTCTGTTTACTTTTTACGACTGGAATTGTTTCAAATAGTTTAGTGTTGAGTATATGCGGATTGCTCCTCCATAGTTATTCTCTATGGAACTGCATTATCGTATTTTGGGTGTTGTATATGATTTAGGTTAAGGCCTTTGATAAATAAGTCCCTGTTAGCTAACATGCAGTTTAACAGGACATTGAGAAAACGGGCCCTAGGCTTGCATACAGTTCCCATATTTGGGCGTGTGCAGATTGCACTGTGCTGTCCATGCTGGATAAAGTTCAACAGAAGGCTTTCCAAGTTACTGGATACAGTTTTATCTCTCGCATTGAATCCCTTGGGCACAGGCGTAACGTAGGTTGCTTGACCTTACTCTATCACTATTACAACCGTAGTTGCTCTAATGAAATTAATATCTACTCCCTGGTCTTACTGTCCCTACGCGTAACATCCGGCTTACCAGTCGAGTCCAACTCCATACTCTTGAAATCAGGTCCTTTCGCACCGTTAAATTTTTTTACTCCTTTTTAACCCGGCCAATAAGAATATAGAACAGCCTACCGTCTACTGTATTCCCCAATAATTATGACCTGGAAAAATTTTAAGCGGAATATGTGTACTTCCTAATCACTTAACCTCTCCCCCATACCTTACCTTAATTTCCTTTCTGCCAAGGCTACACTTGCATCAAAGGGTCATCCCCTAAAGCCTTTGCAAACACACAAAAAACACATAAGCTGAGTGAGATATCAAAATGAGTCTGGATTGCCGGCTTTGCCTGGAGGACATTCAGCCCACCAAACACCTTTTCTGCGGATGCCCCACGGTTGCTCGCTCCAGGTTCACGTTTCTTGGAGATTACATCGTGAATTCTGCTGTCATTAAGATTGTTGCTACAAAGGACCTACTGGCCTTCATCAGGATGTAATGAACAATATTCTGGTCTAGTAGTGCTGCTTCGACCGGCAAATGGAGGGCAGCATTTGATGAGTAGTGATCTGTCCGTGGTACGAAACCAGACGCTAAGAGTCCCATTACTTCCGGACCCCAATGCGAGCGCGAGGACATCCTACACGTCTGCCAATCATTCCATTGTTATCGCCTTTTTTTATTATTCCCCCTTTTTGCCTCCCATGTTTGTGTTGTTTTCGCCAGGCCTATGAATTTTTATTACTACGTAAAGCACAGGGGCTAGGAGCGGCGAAAACCCCGCCCACGTCTCCCGAACTGAGCTACAGCAAGCATAGGCCCCTACTTAGTTCTTTGAGGTATGGACGATGAAGATTAATTCATTTACTGAACGTTCGAAAATTTTTGTTATTACTAAAGCTCTGACTATCTTTTTGTCTTTTGCAGAAGCTGTGTCCAAAGCTATTTCAAGTTAATTTATCTTTCTATGTCTTTTATTCTTTTATTTATAAGTACTACTTATAAAATTATGAAATATTTTGAAAAAAAAAAAATAAAGGAAGAGAATCCGATTTATTTACTCAAGAAGAGGACATGCCCTCTTAAAAGAGGACGTCTGATAATCCTGTCCTGGGGCTATGGCCTAACCTTCCAGATAGTTTGGTTCTGAAAATTACTATGTTGTTAAGCATGTCAAAATCGGTAGCACTTTCTCTAAACCTCAAATTCAGGTAGTTAGTTATACACATAGGCTATACACTGTAATTTATTCCATTAAATTTTTTTTTTAAACAAGTATCTTATCCCTTGTATATAATTGCATAAAGGCGAACGTATTATCACTAAAGAAGGGGTGCGCGTTACAACACTTATACGTTTTAAAAATTATTTATATTAAAATGAACAAATGCCACAGTCCTTTGATTTTAATTCAAGAAAATGAACTAGTAATAATGATTTCCTACCCCGAATATCCCAAAATCACGACTAAAACGATCGCACTTATCCTAGAAGCACAGAGTCCTCTACTAAATCCAACTGTTGGATGCTCTTCCAGCTTCTTGGCTACTGCCAACTTCGCAGAAAGCCACCACTAAAATAAACCAAGAGTTCCCGGTCCATCAACAGAATAAAACAACAAAAATGACGACAATGTGCCGAATTTCCCATTGATTGTTTTCCCGGTCCAAGCTCGGCTAACTAGTTCACTAGAGAACACCAAATTACTCTTCATTTTTTCATCCAATGTTTTGGCAAAGGCTAAATTTGTTTTTAGTCAACGTGACGTATGTACACCAGCACACCATCAAACTTTGTTTTCTAATCTGTTTTTGTTTTTAAATAAACCGCAAGAGCTACTGCTGAAGAGCTGATTGCGCAACACTCACATCCTCATGGTACTCGTGCTATACTTACTTGAAAAACGGCCACAGGCATTTTGAATTCCGCCCCGCCCGTAATACGGAAGCCCCATTTTTCCTCCTCCGGATGGACAATGTGCACCTCGTCATCGTTGCCATTCTCGAATAGCGGAAACATGTCGGAATCTCCCAGACCGGCCAAAACGGCCAATTTCCGTTCCGGCTCGGCCGTTGGTGAAATGTAGACTTCAGGCATTTTGGATATGCTTCCTCGGTTATGTTGTAATGTTTTTGCCCTAATTTACGCGTGCATAAAATTGACGAACTATTTTTAAATTACACTCGCCGATCGGATTTGATGGTTTCTGAACACGCACGCAAATATTTGGATGCGAAAAATCTGTCTACGAGATGCACAGAGTCAATGGGGTTTTCAACGTCCGGGCACAACAATAAAATTTTCAAAATTTATTTAAAAATTCTATTAAAATTGCGAAATTTCGGCACTTGATTATCGGGTGGATTTGCACTGAGGATGCACTGCAATAAACTGATTTGTTCGTACGAAACGACACAATCGTGTCGCATTAGATTTAAAATTAGAAGTGCACGCATGAACATATAAATGTTCACACATACGTGTGTAATACATATGTAGGTTTCCAAGCCCTAAAATTCAAATTCAGTGTTACCGGTGTAAGGAATTGGTTTTTTCGTAATCATGCAAATGCATCGAAATTACATATTCTATAATAATGGCTTCCGGAGGATGTGGGTTAGGTTAGGCCGTACAGGCCTTCGTGCACCTTAAGTGACGAAAAGCCCTCTCTGACGACCACCCATGACGCGCGCTGGTAGATCAGCTCAGCTGTCGGGAGTGATGGGGTCAACGTCAAACTCCCAAAACACAAAATCGATACAAAGTTCCGTGAAGGGACTTGGAGCTACGACAGCCAAACTACTAATTGGCACAGGGCCGAAAATATGAACAAGCGGGAGAACCGTCCAATCAGGACAGACCCTTTCCCCTTTCAGATGCTCTGAGCGTATGCTGGCATTCGGCTCAAACTAAGAGCCCCTGATGGTATGGGCCGATTGCGTCTACACCTCCCAGTGGATCTCTAGGCGATAATCAAAATTTTTAGAAATCCCCCCCAAAGAAAAGCAAATCATAATGAAAGAGAGAGGGGAGGGGAGGGAAGTGCTGATGAATTCTAATTATACCCCAGACTCTATAAGTATAGTTATACCCTAGACTTTATATTTTTATTTATTAGTAACGGCTACTCACCCTAAAGGTAGGCACTGCGACCAAAGGAGGTCTATTGTGCCATAGCCTATTTTTATTATTCAATCAAAAGACCTTCCACCACTCGTACGAAGGCTAGTATGTCTTTTGCAGGAGTCATCCTGATAACGGCAGGACACGCGATGAACTGTCCGAGGAAAGTATACCTCACCTGCGCAATCGCCGGGCATACACATAAAATGTGGCATGTGGACTCAACGTCCTCCAAGCAAAGACGACACTCCGTCTCGTTAGACAAACCCATCTTGTTCAGATGAAATCTCACCCAGTGGCGGTCCTACAATTAGCCTAAAGTCAGCTCTACTCATGTGGGTGACATCTTTATAGGTAAAGGGTATCATTAACTCCTTCGATTGCCGCAGTCCTGGAAGATTGTTCCAATAGTGCTGGCGTGTCCTTTTAGACCAACCCGTTATGATTGTTCTAGCTGAAGCCAACAGCAGACCACAATAGGGTTCTGGCCCGAGGAAATTGGATGATGAGCCTTGCCTAGCAAGTTCATCCGCCGCTTCGTTTCCTTCAATGCCTTGGTGAGCTGGCACCCAATACAAAAAGACTTGGTTGTCGGTTGCTAGACATTGGAGAAGTTCACGACACTCTTTCACCAGCTTTGAAGAAAGCCAGTGTGAAGAGAGAGCCTTAATGGCTGCCTGGCTATCAGCACAAATAGCAATGTGTGCGCCGCGCAGTTTGTTTTCTAAGATTACCCTGGCGCAGACCTCAATGGCGTGGATCTCAGCTTGGAAAACGCTGGGCCATGTACCCATAGCGACTGAGATCCTGGTGTTGGGTCCAAAGACGCCCGCACCAACTCCCTGGTCAGGTTTAGACCCATCAGTGTACCACATTATACACTTTGAGTCTGAGACTTTATAAGTAAAGGGTATATTGTTTTTGTCACGACGAAAATATGTAAAACCTTAAAGGAAGCTCCGGAGGTATAGCAATGTACATACATATATTCGAGTCAGCTGCTAATTCGATTTAGCCGTGTCTGTCTGTCTGTGCATCTGTCTGTGCGTCTGTCTGTCCATTCGCACGATAACTTTCGATACAATTAAGCTAGGCCCTGAAATCCTGGTCAAATGTTGGCAGTGGGATTGTATTAGTCTTATTTAATTAAAAGTCGTCTGCTTGTTTTAATAACTATATTTTAAGTGACCAAATCTATGTTAAGATTCTATGACACTTACGTCTATGTTGATGTTCTATGATATCTACGATATTATCTACAGTGAGGGATGCTTAATGTTGCTTATAATATACACTGCGTAGCATAACGCATCATATATTCCGGTAATTTTAGTATTTTATGAGATATTTTCATGAAACTAATTACAGCATATTAAAGAGAAATAATTTAACTTCTATTTTGCAAAATCGGAGCTATATATTCTTTAAATTGGTTTAATTACGCCATGTACCTTATTTTGTTAGTGTGTCATAACTATAGCCGCACTCCATTTGCGCACTGCAATATAGCCATATTTTTTGTTTTCTTTGAAGAAAATGCAAACTATTGAACTTCATTCACAGTACCGTTGTATTTTCTTGTCTTGTAATTCATTCTCGAGCAAAATGCCACCTGGTGCCAATCTGAGCGAGGTCAATAAAAATTGACGAATTGGACGAAAATTGGGCGTTCGGACAGAGTCATCCGAAATTTCGTCAATAACGAAAACGAATACGAGAAAAATCAAACTGGAAGCTCAAAATCCAAACTATCTGAAAGATACAAGCATCGCATTTTGAACACCGCAATTAATTCTATGAAAAGTCTATCGACGATAGCTAACGAGAGTAAGGTGGAAGTATCTAAATCTATAATAAGTAGAGTTTTAAGACGGTCAAAACACATTAAACGGCAAAAACTCTTTACGATGCCGAAATTACATCTTGGGCTCAAATATGCCCGTATGGCCTTTGCAAGAAAACATTTGCAGACAAACTGGAGAAAGGTGATTCATTACTGCGGTACTTCTGTTTTGATCTATTTTCCTAATTTTCCTTTTTCAGGTGATTTTTTCAGATGAAAAAAATTCAATCTTGACGGTCCAGACGGATTTAACAACTATTGGAGGGGTCTGCTGAAGGAACCTCGATATTTCCCTAAGAGAAATTTCGGAGGGGGTTCCTTAATGTTGTGGGGAGAATTTTGCTCTGATGGAACAGTTGATTTGGCGTTTCCCAGTAAACGAATGACTTCGCAGGATTATGTCGACATTATGACGGATAAATTACTTCCTTTTTTGGAAGGGAGAGACGACACAGAATTGATTTTCCAAAAGGACAACGCCACTGTTCATAGCAGTCGTCTTACTAAAAGTTGGTTACAATGAAATGGTCTCAATGTTATAGAATTGCCCGCTTGTTCCCCTGATCAAAACCCTATAGGAAACCTTTTGGGAACATAAGTGCGTCGAATTTACTGGGAAAATCGACAAAATCAAAGTGTGTTTCGTCTGAAGGAAGCGGTTATCGATGCGGGGTGGTTTGTAGCCGAAGAATTGAGAATGAATTTGGTGGACAGTACGCCAGATAGGCTTTTTGAGCTTATTCAAAGCAGGGGAGGTCCTACTCATTATTGATTTTCTTTATTTTCCTTATTTGTGTAGATTTTGCCATATTTTTCTCAAGTGCGGCTATCGTTATGCAACTTGAGGAACAGGTTTTTGCTTTATAAAAAAATAACGGTTTAAAATAAATGAATTATATTTGTTAAATTATTTGTTTCCTTGACTTTTCTAAAGTATGGCATATTAGTAATAGCTTTAGGTTTTTTTAAACTTCACATATCAGCTGTTTCATAGTGCGGTTATAGTTATGACAGGCAGTGTATATATAGGTACATATAGTACAACTCCCCTTTTACATAATAATTTAGAGATAAATTACGAGTATAATTAATTTTTCTTGCAACTAAAGCCAAAAAAATAGAAAACAATTCAATTCGCTCACTCTTTCATCTAGGTTTCGCTTCGCTCACAACATTGACACTAATTTCGATCATATTGGCCTTTTTCAGTGTCATTGACACCGTGGGAGGGGAGCTTTGGAAGCACCACCCGCACCATTCATCCCAGCGATCCCCAAAACCATTGTTTTGACACTAATCTCCGCCATTTTCTATATTTTTTGCATTCTCATTCACATCCGGGTTTATTTCGTATCATATCGGCCCTAATTCGAATTTGCATGTCCTCCGTTTGCACTCGTTCCAATGCGGTTCGGAATAGGCATACCAATTCATTTTCCCCTTGCCTTTGGGGATCAGACACAATTTATGATTTGCTCCCAGGAATGTCTTGCAAACGCTTATTCATTTGCTATGTTCTTTGTTGCTAATGAAATAAATTTGCAAGAACTAGTAGTGATGGTCGGAGTGTGGAAGAAGTGAGCCCACTTGACGGTATATCTGACCCTGTACTTTAAACGTTGTCCTAAATTTACATTTACCTTTGCTATCAACTATCTTTTTGCTCCGAACAATGTCATATGGAAGCAAGCTGTGCGTTGCTTTTCTTAATATTATAAACGTGGCGGTATACACACACTTTATCCATCTTCCCAATTGAAACGCTTGGGCGGACGATGTATTATAATCTAATGTTTGTCGAATTGGAATGCAGCCATCACCAAATCTCTCCGTTGATTTGATCTCACAATTGATTCAGCGTTTCTCGCAGTAGCCATTCTTATTCTTGCTTTCTTAGCATACTTGTAGCGTCTCAGCAACTCTACAGAGAACACTTCCAATACGCCGCTGATCCTGTCGCTCTGGCTGCTCTTATCCTTCCCGCATCGGTGCTACTTACTCCTTGTCAATTCGTGCAATTATTTTTAACTTAGCGATCCGAAAACTATGGGGGTTTTGAGAGTATCACCATTCATCCCAGCGATCCCGAAAACCAATGTCTTGACACTAATTTTGGTCATTTTGGAGAATATTTCATTGACGCTCACTCACCTCCATATGGGGGTCGGGATTAGTGGATGCGGCCAAATCGATGAATTCAAAACGCTAGAACCTATTCTGGACTATAACGAATATGTTTACGAAATTTTCGTGGAAATCGATGGAGTCGTTTGGCCGCAAAAAACAAACAAACATTCACTCTATTCATATCCGAAATCGAAATGGCAAAACAATGAACTTGTGCATGTATTGAAGCGTAAGTCAAACGCCATAGATTATTCAAATCGTCAGTTTTGAATAAAACGCTCATTATTTAATAAGTCATGAAAATCCAAAAATTATTGAATTAAAAAATATTGAAAGGTGCTGGGAGGCTGAAAGTTTGGGACTATATGTTTTTTATGTAAGAAATCCAAAAAAAAAAAATATTTAAAAAAAAATTGGTCGGGAAATTAATAACAAAAATTCTGGATCTCGACAATAGCGCCCCGTAGCGGGTCTAACTATAGCTAAGAACCATTCAGGTGGTCGTTCGGTCACCGCTCTACGATACTAATCTAGAGCTCGGAGTTCAAATCTCGGCGCGTTCAAAAACTGCCTGTGACTAATAATAGAACTCTCACAGTGCTCCGAGCTTGTCAGTATAAAGACGGCACGGATAGGAGGTGCATGCTAGCAACTGCACTTCCGAAGAGTAAATATGCTATCTAAACATCAACAAGGCATAGAAATGCTAGAGATGTTGACGCGCCCATGCCCCCAGAGGGGTCAAGGCAATTAACATAAGTACAAAAAAAAATTCATCAATGTCAAGAATTACAAACACACTCTCGCTGAAACTTTATATAGAATTAGTCAAACTTCCATGTCCTCCATTCCCGCTCGATCCAATGCGGTTCGAAAAACATTTTGCAGTCGCTATCTATCTACTATCTTACTTTCATTACCGCCTTCCTAAATATACTCGTGTCAAATCTCGTTATCCGAAATAACGCCACGCTCTTGGCTCGGTTAATCGGGGTTTTATTATTATATTCTGGGGAATAGCCCAAGCAGACCACTAACGTTTGGGTCCCTTTTCGCCCCCTCCCGGTCATCAGTGGCTTCCAGATGTCGACTGATAGTTGTCGACCTCTTTCTTCATCACTGAGTCCCATGTTATTGCTAGCATTTGTTTAAGGCTGAGTTCACTCATGGCTTCCACATTTATCGTGTGCTTGCCTGTGATCCTCAACCTCGTGCTAGCCAGTGCTGGACATTCGCACACAATATGTGCTGCCGTCTCATAGCCTGCAAACGTCATCTTCCCCGATTTTCATCTTGGCCAGATGAGCCTTAAAATTACCATGCCCTGTGACCAAGGCAGTTATCCAGCTTAGGGTACTCCGTTTATAACTGAGTACCTTTCTCGCTTCCCTGCCTAAAGGGCTGGTCATTGCATTCCGAGCTTGTTTGCAAGTAACTAGCTCCTGCCATCTTTGTCGATGCATGGAGTCCCTCCACTCCCCAACCTTCGCTCCAATCATACCGTTCCCCAGATCAACTCTGGGTTCTGGGCCAATGAAAGTTGCCGCAGATCCCTGTTTTGTTAGGGCATCCGCCGCCTCATTTCCTGTTGTACTTATGTGTCCTTTTACCCACATCAGCGTAACCTCATTTTCTGAGGCAAACGTGTTGAGCTTCCGGACACACTCTAGTACCAGTTTAGAGTTCATGTTCGTCTGTTGCATGCGTCTGATCACCGATTGGTTGTCCAGTGCAATAAGGATTTTCTTCCCCCGCACCTGACCTTCAAGCAGGTGGTCCAACGCATGCAACAAGCCAAGCATCTCTGCCTGGTATACGGACACATACTCTCCTAGACTAAGCGCACATGCTAGGTTTAGCTCTTCAGAGTAAACCCCCGCCCCCGCTTTACCGTTCATTAAAGAGCCATCAGTAAAAATGCTGATGTCATTGTACATACACTCATTGTGTATGTTTCCATATGCAATGTGAGTCTTGTGTAGTCTTTCAACTACGCTACGTCTACTCATGCCTTCTACCGGCATTAGAGTCTCCCTGACCTCATCATGAATAATGTCTAGGATGCTCTTTCCATGCGTATTGCCGAAAGCGCCGCCGTTTTCTTTATAAATAAGTCCAACGGCGGCAGTCCCAGCAATGCCTCCATTGCTCGCGTTGGTGTGGTGCGCATTGCACCACATATGCTTACGCAAGCTATCCTTTGTACCCCATCCAGCTTCTGCTTTGTGGTATTCTGCATGGCTTTTGGCCACCATACCACTGATGCGTAGGCTAGAATGGGTCTTACCATCATTGTGTAAATTCAGTGTGTCGCTTTAGGTGAAATTCCCCACCTACGAGCACACACTCTCTTACATTGATGCATAATCCTTTTCGCTTTTTGGATCTTTTCATCAACGTGAACATTCCAAGTTAGTTTCGCATCTAAGGTAACTCCTAGATGCTTCACTTCCTTGGACACCTTGATTTCCGAACCAAAAAGCCGTAAGGGAGTTATCTCTATGTCTTTCCTCTTACGAGTAAAAATCATAGTGTTTGATTTACTAGCGTTTATGGTTAGCTCTTGCTCATTACACCATTCTTCGGTTAGTTTGAGAGCTTGTCCCATGCAACCTAGAATTGTGTCCATGAACTTTCCACTGACCGTAAGTGCCAAGTCATCGGCGTATCCTACAGTGTGTACGGGGTTTTAGTGTATGTGAAATCATTTTGGAGTACCGAACTAGCACATTTTTCTCCCCGGTCTCCCAAAAGTTGTAATAAGCCGCCAGTAAGTAACCTTTAAGGCGGTATTCAGATTAGCTACATTTTCAGCTCCGACGCAGCCACGCACAATAGCCAAGCATAGTCGATCGTATCGCATGCTGAGCGATGAGTGTGAATCCGCCCATTTGATGTTGTGTATCTCGACTGAAGTTTCAAGCAGTCGTGCAGCGCG
Source organism: Chloromyia formosa (assembly GCA_964017055.1). NCBI lineage: Eukaryota > Metazoa > Arthropoda > Insecta > Diptera > Stratiomyidae > Chloromyia > Chloromyia formosa. Next base: position 57,286,559 of record OZ024813.1, on the reverse strand, counting down.
GTGTCGTGTGTGTGAATTTCGCCTAAAGTGGATATCAACGCTACTGCGTCTATTCTTCTCTCCCTTATCCAAAAGTGTTGGGAAACCAAAACTCTCCCTAAAGAATGGAAGAAGGGCGTCATTATTAAGATCCCGAAGAAAGGTAACCTGAAGGATTGTAATAATTGGCGTGGAATTTGCCTCCTCCCCGCAGTCTCCAAACTGATGGCAAAAATAGTCTTAAACCGGATCAAGCAAACAGTTGACCCCACACTGAACGATGAACAGGCTGGTTTTCGCGAGGGCTTTTCATGTAGCGACCACATCAACACCCTCCGAATTATTATTGAACAATCCGCAGAGTGGAGATCCCCATTACATCTCATGTTCATCGATTTCGAGAAGGCGTTTGACAGAGTTGACCGGGAATACATCTGGAAGGTTTTACATAGGAGAGGTACACCAGATAAAATCATATCCATCATCAAGGAGTCCTATAGCGGAGCCCAATGTCACGTCTTACACAAGGGTAAGCGTTCAGATCCCTTCGAGGTACATAGTGGAGTGAGACAAGGCTGCATTTTGTCACCTATATTGTTTTTGATTGCCATTAACGACGTACTCTACAGTGCGCTTCATGAACACCGGAGCAAAGGTATCAGATGGAACCTGTTTGATTACCTTCAACACCTGGATTACGCTGACGATATTTGTCTTCTCTCAAATATGTATATCGGATCATCTAGTTCAAATGACGGACGCCCTGCACCGCGAAAGTGGCAATGTGAGGCTTAAAATCAATGCTGCCCAAACTAAGTGCTTGAGCTTGGATCCAGGAAGACAGAGCGAAATTTGGTCTGGGGGCAGACGGTGGAAAAGTGGACAATTTTTGCTACCTCGGAAGCGTATAGTTACAGCAAATGGTGGAGCGGATGCTGATGTACAGTCTCGCATTAATAGGGCTCGGGCAGCTTTTTACAGTTTAACTCCTTTCTGGCAAAACAACAACATCTCCAGAAGTACCAAACTCAGGATCTTCGAAACCAATGTAAAATCTGCGTTTCTTTCTTTGGCTGTTCAACTTAAAAGGTGACCAGGGCGATAACAAGTAGATTGCAAACTTTCGTGAACCAGTGTCTACGGCGCATCCTACACATACGCTGGCCGGAGGTCATTTCTAATGACGACTTCCTGTTCATTACTGGCCAGGACAGGATTGACACCTCTATAAAAAGGCGAAAGTGGCAATAGATAGGTCACACACTCCGAAAGGGGCCGGAAAACATTGCTAAACAGGCCCTCGATTGGAACCCACAGGGAACCGATGCAAGTCGCCGCGTTGGACGAGCTAGAAATACCTGGAGAAGTTGAGGTCGAGGGTAAGTTATTAGGCAAATCGTGGAGACAGTTGACGGCGATGGCGGCGAACAGGACGAGTTGGAAAGTCGGCGTGGTTAATGTCCTATACCCCACAAGGGGTTGACAGGATCCAGAGAGAGAATGAACCATATCTTGGTGTGCCGCTTCCACCGACAGATCGAAAACAGCACCTGATGAGTAGAATCTCTCGGTGGTACGAAACCAGAGGCCGAGGGTCCCATTACACCCGGATCCAGATGAAAGCGCGAGGGCATCTGAGCCGTACATATTCTTCGTGCACCGAATATAATTTAACTAGCACTAAAAATCAACTAATTTGTAGAATTTCAAACAAAATTGAATTCCCGCCCCATCCTCGCAATTGAGTTACTGTGAAAAAATGAGCAATATGACCAGGATTAGTATCAAAACCATTGGTTTTTGGGGTCACTAAAATGAATGTTTGTACGTCCTATAAAATTTTGACGAAAATTCTGGAAAATAGAATAAAACCGTACGCAGAACGAGTCATTGGCGAATATCAAAGCGGTTTCAGACCTGGTCGCTCCACAACCGATCAGCTCTTCTCAGTCAAACTGATACTCCAGAGGTGCTGGGAATACAACGTAAACGTATACCAAATCTTTGTCGACTTCAAGCAGGCATACGACAGTATCGATCGTGGAGTACTGTACAACATCATGCTGCAATTTGGTATACCAGCAAAGTTGGTGCGACTGACAAAGATGACGATGACCAACTCCGTCTCACAAGTCAGGATCCAGAATAGACTTACTGATCTATTTGAAACACGCACTGGTTTGAAACAGGGCGATGGACTGGCACCGACGCTCTTCAACCTAGCACTGGAATACGTTATTCGGGCCATGAATATGGACAACAGCAAGACGCTACTCATCAAGTCGACACAATTAGCAGCGTACGCCGACGACATCAACATCATGTCCCGAAGATTGGCTGACGCAGAAGAACTTCTGCATACGCTCGATACCGCTGCAAAGGAAGTTGGAAGTTGGATTACGTATTAACGAGGGTAAAACTAAAATAATGATGCAATCGGTGACAAGGACACCTGCACAACCGAGCATCAACGTGGGGGACCTCAACATCGAGTTCGTGAACAACTTCATCTACCTGGGTTGCAACCTGTCAAGGGACGCCAACGAAACTGACGAAATCAAGCGACGGATACAGTTAGCTAATAAGACTTTTTTCTCGGTTCTCCCCATAATGAAATCGAAACATGTGCACAGAAACACGAAGCTCCGCGTGTATAAAACCATTATACGACCAGTGCTATGCTATGGCTGCGAAGCATGGACCCTAACTCAAGCCTCCGAAAACATGCTAAACACTTTCGAACGTAAGGTTCTACGGCGAATTTTCGGGGCTGTTTGCGATCGAGATGGATGGCGCATCCGGTACAACCATGAGTTGTATGAAATGTACGATGAGCTGCAAGTCTCGAAAATCGTCAAACTACAACGACTTCAATGGGCAGGGCATGTACAAAGAATGGACGATGATCGCATGCCTAAGAGAGTAATGAATGCAGAACGAGTCGACGGAGCGAGACTGCGAGGACGACCGAGATCTCGTTGGGAGAGCTCAGTAGGTGTGGACGCCGCGCAGCTACTGGGCTCCCAAAATTGGAGGACGCGGTCACGTGACCGAGATAATTGGAGGACAATGATCCAGGCGGCCAAGGCCCGACGTCGGGCTGTCGCGCCACGATGATGATGAAAATGAATGATAGCATTCACAAAGCCGTCGCGCTCGGTGGCTGTGATCGTTCGGTCACCGCTCTACGATACTAATCTGGAGCTCGGAGATCAAATCTCGGCACGATCAAAAACTGCCTGTGAGTACTAATAGAACTTTCACAGTGCTCCGAGCTTGGCAGTATAAAGACGGCGCGGATAGGAGGTGCATGCTAGCAACTGCACTTCCGGAAAGTAGATATGCTATTGAAACGTCAACAAGGCATAGAAATGACGCGCCCATGCCCCTGGAGGGGTCAAGACAGTTAGAAAATACTCATATTCCCTCCTTTTCCCGGAAATGAGTGAGAGGGAAAAAAATCTCCAAAATGACATAGATTAGTGTCAATTTGATAGTTTCCGACGTCGCTAGGATGTAATGGTACGATCCAGGGATGAAGTTGCACCAATGGTAGAACGATAAGGGCAGCCAGACGGGCAAAATCAGCCAAACAACGTCAGCGGCATATCGGAAGTGTGCGCTCTAGAGTTGAAACAGCGCAAGTAAGCGCGCAACTAAGGGGCTATAATAAGAATGGCTGTTGCGAGTAACGCTAAATCGATGGCGAGATCAAATCAACAGAGCAATTTCCAATATGACAAAAATTTAATTTCCAGCGTCCATCTAAGCGTTTCAATTGGAAAGATCGAAAATGTGTGTATATACTGCCATGCTTTAAAATTTGGAAAAGGGTACGCCCGGAATGTGCAGCGACACTGCCACATCCAAACAGAAAAGTTCAACTGCCCACAATTATGGAGAGACCAGAAGCACTTTCAAAATATTTTGGACGAGATCTCCTATTAAAACATTTCTTCCAAATTTTAGGAAGTACAAAGCTAGCTTCCAAATGACATCGTTCGGAGCAAAAAAGTTGTTAACGAGGGAAGATTCATGCCAATGTTTAAAGTACAGGGTCAGATATACCATCAAGTGGGCTCACTCTTCCACTCCCCGTGTTGAGGCTATCAGTTCTTGCAAAATTTATTTCATGGGTAACGAAGAACACAGCAGGTGGATCAGCGTTTGCAAAGGATTCCTGAAGCAAATCATGAATTGTGACTGATTTTCAAAGACATTTACAAGCGAAAAATGCATTGGTACGTCTATTCCGAACCGCATTGGATCGAGTGGGAACAGCGAATATGTAAATTCGAATAAGGGCGTATATGATACGTAATAAACTCGGAGGTAAATGGTGGTGCACCCAAAGCCCCCGGGGTAAATGACCGTAAAAGAATATCCAAAATGACCGAAATTAGTGTCAATATTTTGAGCGAAGCGAACCCTAGAAAGAGGGAGCGGAGCGAGCTCTTGTAGTAACATAAATAAAATATTGTAGTGGGAACCACGCTATTCATTTTAATCATTTTGGAACCATATGCCCGCTTTGACACTATCGAATTCATCGAAATTTTCAAAATCTTCATAAATTTTAATAGCACTCCACTCCACCCAAGAGTTCTGAGCTTGCCTTGAAGGCGTTTATGGAGTGCTATTAAAATTTTTGAAGATTTTGGAAATTCCGATGAATTCGATAGCGTAAAAGCGGGTATTTGATATTTGTTCAGATTTTTATCCCTATGACGTCACTTAAGGGCTGAGTGAGGGTGTATGGGGTTTTTGATTTATAAAACAGATTGGAACTTGATTTGATGAAAAGATCAGGCATTTTCCGAGGTATGATTTCAATCAAATTTGGTGCGTAGCTTCTTTCGGTTATTATAAGTACCACACGGTAATATTTTAGGCCTACCGCAAATGTGCATTAGGACAAAAGGGCTCTCTTGTTCATGAAATGAAACAGAAACTCAACCTGGTAGATATACGAGTAATTCGGGTTGGTGGAACCAATACACAAGAGTACGGTTGAAGTCATTTTGCGTCCTGTGGTCAGGACTGATTTCATTTTGTTTCCTTTAGTCAGGAAAAAAAGGACATTCTTAGCAATGAAGTGATATCTAGGCAACATATGTATCATATGATTGGGGTTCATAAGGTGAATGCACTAGACTACTGCTGATGGTGTTTTTAGTCTTTTGGTGCGGAAAGAGGACATTATTGCATTCGCGTGGTACATATGGGTATCTCCTGAATCGGGGCGATAAAGACATTTTTCAAACCAAATCATAGACAACTAGAAAGCAAATGGATCAAAATTAAAATGTACTTGCATTGGACGGGCTTAAAGTGCCGATGAACACCATCGCTCTTTTTGTGTCATTTTAATCAGAATCAGTATCGTTTTTTTATCTCTCAGTATCAATTAAAGTTGGAATCGAAAGAATTAGGATTGCAGTTATTAAAGTAACCATTTCTAAAAGGATAAAGATTGGTTGGTGATTCTAAATATAATTATTCATACACATTCTTTTTTGAAATGCAAGCTTGCAATTTGCAATTTCGTCTTAACACAAATGGGTAAGCATCTCCTGGTTTAGGACAGTGCATCCTATTGGCATCGAACACTACGAAACCCCGCGTATTGCGGGTGAAGCCCTCTACTTTCCGGCTTCATTTCATCATGTTTTTGGGACGGAAGTTCAAATAAAGGATAATTCGCAGAGCCCTACCAAGACATTGCGTTCTTTGCATCCTGCCAAGTTTACTTTATGTGTGTCTTTTGAGCACCCGGTTTTCGTTACAACTAATTTCCTATAGGAACTAAATAAAGGTAGCTTCCGGCAGTAGAAATAGTGAAGTATTGGATACTAAGGCCAGAGAGTATACGGATAATATTTTCAACAAGTTGAATTTAAGGACCTTTCAATTTCTTGTCAACATTTTGACCCAATGAATCGAGTTCCAATATTCATAAATTTTTTTCATTACAACCAAAGTAGATTGATATTCTACAAGAGTGATCACTCCATAGAACTTTCGCCTCTGCAAGTAGATTAGATTAGATTGTGGAATATCAATCCTCTTTGATACAACTCTCCACTAGATTCTCGATAAAAATTAAAAGTTTGTTCGAATTTTTAATAATTATTTCTTTTTATGTCACCTACAAATGATTGTCCCAAACAATACAAATCCCAATCCAATATCAAATAAAAATAAATCAAGGTACAGTGAAATTGACGAACTGACTTTGCGCGAACAAAAAATAGATCATGCAGTCAATCTTCATGCATTTGAATTGAACATCATGAACATCCGCAACCTTCACCCTTTTTTTATCACACTCAATGGGATTTGTCATTATCACAAGATTCAACAAATTGGCATTGAAATCGAATCCTATAAATACACAATTTCGCTGATAAGACGCTTCAGTATCAATCGATTAGCGGATCCTGGCGCCAGCGATTGTAATAGCCGTTGTCACTTCAAACCTGAAATTGGTTAATATCGATTTTTGAGTGCTTTTGACGTAAATAGCAGGTAACCGTAAGCCCGTCGATCCAGTGCAAATACCGTGAATCTATAACATCTGTTTTTAGAATGATCGACACAAGGAACAGATGCCTGCCCAAATACACATCCGAGGCTTTCGACAATGTCGAGTATGAACTGCAAATCACACATACTGTGGAAACCGATACAAGGATCATGTCGTTTGTGAACTTTTTTTGGGGGTTTGAAGTGACCGGTGGTATCGATCAATTCGAACCACTGACTATTATCGCTGTATCTAGAACAGGCATGGCTCGACGAGCAGGCATGCGAGTTGGAGATATTATTACACAAATCAATACAACGTCAGCGTCAAACTTAACGTTAATGGAAGCGCAGAGGTTAATCCGACAATCAGGAAGATATGTACGAATTTACGTCACTGGGTAAGATACAGATGATGCTTAAGGAGGTCTTCTTCTTATCTATAATAATACCTTCCGTTACAGGGATGTTGATGCAGACAGCGATGACGAATTCACGGTGGACTTCTGGTTCAAACCACGTAAGTTTATTTGGCAGATAATGTGTAATTGTGGCCTTAAAAATAAAATCCCATATTTTCAGGCAAACCATGGAAACGAGATTTCGAGGTAAGCCCCCTTTTAGATGATCCTATTCAATCTCTATATAATTTAATTTCCATACCATTTCATTTCAGCCAATCCAATGGATCTTCCCTTGGAATGATCGCAAGAAGCCAATTTACAAGTATGATTCATTATCAATAACGACCCAATAGGCCGAGATACTAAAATCGTTTTATTACAGGGAGTCGAATTGTTACATGGTACCAAGTCGGTTTGAAGATCGTCTACGATCCAGGCGGCAGACAGCTTCCGGCAATCTCTTCCAGAAGGAGAGTTCCTACTCCCAATACTTTAATAAAAATGAACCAGGCCGGGGAGTGTCGTTGCCGCCTAAACCGGGAAGTGGAAGTAGCAAAGCAACAGACAATTTGCTATTGGCTGCTTCTGCAAAGTTACAAAATAATTCATAGTTTCACTCAATTACGCTAATGTTTAGTTGATTCCAATACATTCGATGGTACATAGTACTATGCTTGTTGTAAGTTTGTATTATTTAAGTTTTTTATATGTACTTGAGGAAACGAAAATAAAATGATTATTTTGTACCGTTTTATAATTAGATGTTTGAGTTACTCTGGCATAACATGTACGAGTACATTAATTGTGCAATTACCGCTCCCCAGCAAAACTGAAAATGCTAAGCTCAGACTGAGACACTGTGTGCGTTCAGAAGGAACTGAGCAACTTCCGCTCAGCGAACATGTTCAGAACGAGCGGGTTCAGAAGTGACTGAGCAACTTCCGCTCGGGTGATCATGATCAAATTTCACCGAGCAAGAAATATTTCTGCTCACTGATCAGTGCTCAGTGCTCAGGTTCTTCTTCTTCTTTTTCAACCTCACGCTCAAGTTGCGACTTTCGAATTTTGACAGTTATCAAGTTGGTTGTTGTGTTTTCGCCGCTTTCGGCTTCTAGTTCTTTGGTTTTCGGGTGCTTTTGATTTTGTTTTCTCGTTGTTCGTGATTTTTGTAAAGGACGGCGTGGGATTCATGTATGTTCCACTTTTCGGCACTTGACGTCTGAAATTGTCATCGTCAGCTCTCAGCTGGTCGATTTTTCAGCTGGTGAAGTAGCGTTCAGCAGGTGCAGACTCCAAACCGAGCAGCTCCGGAGCTGCTCGCGAGCAGTTGCGGAGCTGCTCGCGAGCGGTTTCCGCTCTTTTGCCACCTTCTGAACGCACTCACTAACATCTTATCCGATGCTTTGGTTAGTTAGTACATATAACATTCACAGTGCCGGCCAAAGTACTCGATCTGGCCAATTCACTTGATCTGAAACTGTCACTTGCAAACTGAAGCTCACGACACCTTGATTTCCGTAATCTAGGGACGCGGGAGCGTCCCTCCCGCCAAAGAAAAACGAAAAAAAAAAATCGGAAAAGTGACCAAGACTATATTTACGCGACACAACAAGTACGGGTTTTCGGACCTCTGTAGCTCCCGCCTCGGGTGATTGTGAGGGTTCAAATTTAGTATGGTCATTTTCTCTGGTCGCTTTACGAAGTGTTACAGATTTGACTTCGATACGAGGAAAAACACCCGAGATATGATAGTTTGAAAATCGCTATTTTTCAAATTTTTCTTGTTCTCGTTGTTCTTGTTGTCCTTGTTGTTCTGTGACAGGGCTACAGCCTTGTGGGGAGCATATCGAGATCTACTTTCTTTTCTCACAGATTGACTGTGTCCCAAGGGTGTGCATAGGCTATCATTTGCTCTGATCCGTGCAGTAGATAAAAAGATACATCCAAAAATGTGAAATTTTATAGAGTTTCTCGCCTAAGTCTTTTCAATGATTTCAAAGGAAAAAATTAGTCTTTTTAATGATTTCAAAGAAAAAATTTTCCAGGCGGTCCGTGGCTCAACTGAATTTGGTACATAGCTTCCTTTGGTTATTATAAGTACCACGCGGTTATATTTTGGTGCTGCTAGAGATGTGCGCCAGGACAGAAGGACTCTCCTAATAATGAAATTAAACAAAAACCAAAGCTGGTAGGTATGGGTATATTCTGAATCGTGGTAATAAGACCAATGCACTGGAGTTCTGTTAAAGACATGTTGAGTCCTTCGGTTGGGACTGATGGCATGTTTTGCGTCTTTTGGAGAGGAAAAAGGACATTCTTGGAAAAGAAGTGATATCAAGGCACTTTGAGCCCTTTGGACTGGAAAAATGGTATTCTTTGCAATGAAGCGAAGGCAGCTTCCTTGCAAAGAATACCATTGGGTATCATACGACTGGGGACTGTGGTGCGAATGCACTAGAGTACTGTTTGTGCTGTTTGAGTCCTTTAGTTAGGAAAAGAGCATCTTCTTAAGAATGAAATTAAACAGAAACCAAATCAAGAAAATATCAGTTTCGACTTAAAGAACATGAAGGATATAAATAACTCAACCGACATAAAAGACCGAAAGACGTAATTTCATCGAAGGCAACTCATAGTGATGCCGGAGACACATTTACTCAATGATGTCCAACTAAATTATTATTTCCTTGGGGTACAACTTGAAAGCAAATGGATGAAAGTGAAATGTACTTACATGGGACTGGGCTAAATTGCCGATGAATTCATCGCTCTTTTTGTATCATTCAGACAGCCTAGCCCGACACATATTCTTATCTACCGACTTTATTTCAAGTTTAAGTAAACTGGAGTTCGGCGTGGTAATGTAGAACCAACAGACAATTCCAAACCCACAGATTGGTGAAACTTATAGAGAAAAAATGTAAACGCAAAAAATTTCAGTTTTAGGATTCAGGTTCTGTAAAATGGAAGTTGAGAATCTGTGGAGTTAAAATTTGGTATTAATTGCAATAATACAATACATAATAGTACATAACGATAAATTTTAAGCATTCTAAAGCAGTTTTGGAATTCATATCCGGGTTCTTCCTCCATACAATGCAAAAACATGTGATATCTCCCAAAAATAACTCTGTTGTAAAAAATTTTCCTCCAAAAAAAACGACTCATCAGCCGCAAAAAGAATTGATATGAACATAACTCCGCCAAAGTACTCGTAGCTTTGCGCCTCGCTCTAGGGTATGCATATTGAACCCTAATTAAATGCAATAAAATGCAGGATCACGTTTAGAGCTTCCCTCGGGAAAGTTCGCATGGCACCTGTAGTGCCAAGACATGCCCTCCTTTGCACCCTGCCAAGTTTTGTTACGTTGTATCCTTTAGCAAGTGCTGGCCACCAAACTAACCACTCATATGATAGAATCAGACCGACTACTGCTGCACAGTTAAAAATCTCGGTATTTTTTTTAAACCTGGTCTTGGACTACCACCATTTTTAATAATTTTAATTCTATAATCTAAATCCTTCCAAAGTTTACTTCTATTTTAAACCAAATTCGTAATAAATTCTAATAAAATTCAAAGTTTACTTCCATTTTAAAACAATTTGTAATAAATTCTAATACAATTCAAACCTTTTTGTGTTCTTTTTGTTCTCGCATTTTTTTCTAATCTAAGTTTAATTAAAAGGTAAACCCCACAAAGTATATTTTTTGAGTCTCAAGTCTCACTATAACTACTCGCAGTCAGCTCAAAATATTATGCTGCGTGGCCGAGTGGTCTAGGTTGCAACTCTACAACACGGAGTTCACAGGTTCGATGCTGCGTCATGGCGAAAAAAGTTAAAGATTAGCTGGCTAACCTGCGATGGGCTTAATAAAGGATTTGGAAGTTTAGAAAATTGAAAAAAAAAAATAATGGAGAAAAAACTTAGAGGAGTTAAAAAAACGCAGTAAAATTAATATTTTTTCATAGATTATAATATCTGTAGATTAAATTTTAAACCAACAATTTGATTAAAAAAATAATGCCAGAAAAGTTAAATATTTAAACCAGTGAAGTTTACGGAAGCAATTGTAATACTTTCATTTTATTAAAATCTAATACAATTTTGGTGTCGTCATATATGTAACCCGAATTAGCATTGATAATAGACCAGGATTTTTAACTGTGTGTGTACATCCAGAGGAATATATTTGGCTTAATGTCCCACCTTTTTAATTTCCAGCTGAGCTTCGTATCTAAAATGACACCTAGATACTTTGAGCTGGGTGATCGTTGGAGTAACTGACCGTTTAGTTTAGGGAGGGTAAAATGCGGTACTTTGATTTTAGTGGTAAATAGCAAGACTCTAGATAACGTTGGTGTAGTTCTACCATTGTCACCTAAAAATACAGGCCTGCGCTCAGCTGATTTTGACGGCTAAATTACGCAATTATTTCCTTCGATGACTTCATCGTATCCACAATCCAGTGGTCGGCGACTGATGGCGGCGAGTCCCCGGTATTTGTGCGTACCGTGTTTAGTTTTCGTTTTCCGCGTTCAGTGTTTATTTGTTAGTAAAATTTCATCTAGTAATCCAAGAAAACAAACACTTGTGCGATGAAAGCGTGTCGTGCGGTCAAAAGATGTATTTTGTCAAGTATGAACTGTTCCACCAACGCCATCTAGATAAACAGGCCTCAACTCAGCTGTTTGTGACGGCTAAATTACGCAATTATTTCCTTCAATGACGCCATCGTATCCACAATTCAGTGGTCGGCGACCGGTGCTGGCGAGTCCTCGGTATTTGTGCGTTCCGTGTTTAGTTTTCGTTTTCCGCGTTCAGTGTTTATTTGTTAGTATTGTATAATTTCATCTAGTGATCCGGGCAAACAAACACGTGCGCGATGAAAGTGTGTCGTGCGGTCAAAAGATGTATTTTGTCAAGTGTGAACTGTTCCACGACGCTCTGCGACTGATCCCCGGGGCTGCGGCTTCGACCAAATTGCTGCAAGTGTGCAGAAAGTGTGTTTTTAAAAGTGCCATACACACACCGATCGATCGGTCGATCCGTCGCCCGAAATCAATATCGGCCGACGGATTGGCGTGTGTATGTGGAAATCGCACCGATCGGGCGATCAATTTTGATCTGCCGATATTTTAGTGCGATTTTCGTGCGATCGATCGGTGACGATCGATTGGGTAGTGTATGTGATTATCGCAAGTGAATGTCAAATTACCAAATTATTAAATGATGAAATTTCAAGGATTCTAATGATTTAAATGGCACTGCAATTGAAATATCAAATATGTGGTATACGAAAATACCACACACATCCAAATAGTTAACAAAAATGAATCTAGGTTGGATTGGGAGTGAATCATAACCTATTTTTTGAATTGTCATTCATTATCGCATCGCACGAAAATCGCTCAGTGTGTGTGCCGTGGAGATCGGCAGATATTTTGTGGCGATCCATCGGCCGATCGATCGGACGACGGATCGGATAATGTATGGCGGCTATTAGAGGACTAAAGTGCCGCCCGACGCAATTCCAATTGTAAAAATATGTCGTGCCGGGGACATCGTCGTATGCAGTCACTGCTTTGGCAGTGAATTAATGACGTAAAATAGACGTCACAAATGAAGTCTAATTCACTACGATCAGCTGAGTTGAGGCCTGTTTATCTAGATGGCCTTGGTTCCACGATACTCTACGATCAGCTGAGCGGAGGCCTGTATTTTTAGATGGCAATGGCAACGCCATCTAGATAAACAGGCCTCAACTCAGCTGATCGTGGTGAATTAGACTTCATTTGTGAAGTCTATTTTACGTCATTAATTCACTGCCAAAGCAGTGATTGCACACGACGCTGTCCCCGGCACGACATACATATGTTTACAATTGGAATTGCGTCAGACGGCACTTTTGTCCTCTAAGGCGCCTATTACACTATAAAAGTTCTTTTACAAATATCTTTTATAAAAGACAAAAGTGCCGTCTGACGCAATTCCAATTGTAAACATATGTATGTCGTGCCGGGGACATCGTCGTGTGCAATCACTGCCTTGGCAAGGAATTAATAACGTCAAATTGACGTCAAAATAGAAGTCGAATTCACCACGATCAGCTGAGCGGAGGCCTGTATTTTTAGATGGCAATGGTTCTACCAACGCCATCTAGATAAACAGGCCTCAACTCAGCTGTTTTTGACGGCTAAATTACGCAATTATTTCCTTCAATGACGCCATCGTATCCACAATTCAGTGGTCGGCAACTGGTGCTGGCGAGTCCCCGGTATTTGTGCGTTCCGTGTTTAGTTTTCGTTTTCCGCGTTCAGTGTTTATTTGTTAGTATTGTATAATTTCATCTAGTGATCCGGGCAAACAAACACGTGCGCGATGAAAGTGTGTCGTGCGGTCAAAAGATGTATTTTGTCAAGTGTGTACTGTTCCACGACGCTCTGCGACTGATCCCCGGGGCTGCGGCTTCGACCAAATTGCTGCAAGTGTGCAGAAAGTGTGTTTTTAGAGGACTAAAGTGCCGCCCGACGCAATTCCAATTGTAAAAATATGTCGTGCCGGGGACATCGTCGTGTGCAGTCACTGCTTTGGTAGTGAATTAATGACGTAAAATAGACGTCACAAATGAACTCTAATTCACCACGATCAGCTGAGTTGAGGCCTGTTTATCTAGATGGCGTTGGTTCTACGCTTAGCTAATGAGGTGAGAGGTGAGGTTTAAATTTGTTTTTGCATATTCAATCGAAATGGCTGTTCAAGGCCAAGAATCGGGCGTTACAGATACTTTTCATTATTTCACATAGATAGAGGAGATGGGTGCTCCATTGGCCGGGTACTGCCCATTTTCAATACCAACCAATTAGATCCTACCACAAGCATTTGAATCAAATTTCAAGTTGCTTGTTTTTCAGATTCATTCGATCGGTAACTACAGATACTTTTCATTATTTCACATGAGACGTTAAACACAAATCGGTGGAGTTTTGCGCTAAAGCTAATGAGAGGTGAATTTTACATTTTTTCCATATTCAAATGAAATTGCCGCTCTCTGCCGAGAACTTTGAATGATATCTTTTGATCGGTAGGTAGAACCGATTGCAATGAAATAAAAACACAATGGGTGGTATGCATAAAGTGAGTCGAGTGGAGTAAAGCTGAGTTGACAGAATTCCACTCAATTTTCACTATGGAGCGGAAAGTAGTTTTATGCATACAAATTTTTCACTCGATTCACGGAACATAGCAGACTCAGGAATGTCCTCAATAGACTTCACTCTTGAGTATATCCTCATTATTATGCATACCACCCAATATTTCTGCAAACTAAACATTATTTAAAAAAACTGTACTTCAATCAGATTACCGATTTTCGTGTGATGACCGAACAGACAAGCATTTCAAAAACCATCTTTACGTATTTTGTTACTGACAACTCCCAGATAACTTTTCCCCAAATATTTCGAATGTACAGAATAACGTATTTTTTTGGATATTGCAGTTGCTAGCATACACCACATGCTCCTTGGTTTCTTTTATGGCTGTCCACATACGATACTTACCAGTTAAACCTACTGTACAAAAATCTTTTCAGATAAAAGTTTCAATACATAGAATAATTTATTTTGAATAGAATGTAATTTAATTTAATTCATCATTAAATGGGATTTATAAGAATATTGTCGATTGTCATGGACTTCTCATGGACCTGGTGATGTGCCCTGAAAATAATTAAAATAATTGAAAATTTTATTAACTTTTTAATAGCATGTATAAATTTACATTGCGAACATCTGCTTCAGCCACCACCCGTTCAGGACGAAATTCAATGCCTCGCTTTGGACTATGATCCAAATGATGTATCACCTTGTACACTTCGCTCTTCTCCAAATCAATATGCTTTTCGGGTTTTTTATATTTTAAAAAGTTAACTCTATGGGATGGAAATCAAAAACAAGTTCTTAGGGTTAGTGAAGAATAGGAGAGTGGACAAATAAAGTGGACAAAAGAACTCATGTCAATCACGGGCAAAAAGGAGTTACATGGAGGATAACACTTGCAATGTTGTTGCTAAAAATTGGTATAATTATGGATATGGTAATTTTAAGGATTAGTACAAGGTTGTGGATACACCTACAATACTTACTATTAATAAGTTAAAAATATCATCATTTTGGTTAAAATGAAATGTATTAGTTAAGAAATGAATTCAATGATTACCTTTGATCGAAGCCTAAATTATTGCTTTCAAATGTAGTCCTGGATGTAATCAATGAGAACGCATTTAAGGATATGAAACAAATAGGTGTTTACAAATGAGTTGAATGGAAATTTGCAAAGTTTTGTGATTTATATTTACCCTAGGGTACTTCCAACAATTAATTCTGCCTGCGAACTTAAGATATCGGCAATGAATTCATCGTTAAACGCATCCTTTGGTCCACGCCATTTTCGTCCGCCGGGCAATATTAAGGGTCGTTCCTGTGGTGTTAGAGGTCCAAAGGCTCTGGGCGGTCTCTTTGATGCACGTTCCTTTATCAATCGTTGTTTATGCTCCAACTCCTTCATTACTAATTGCTATATAAAATACACAAGTGATCAAGTGTTAATATATTGACTTCCTCAGTCTAAAATTTTTTATTATTTATTCATGAATATAAAATGTCTAAGTTGTCAACTTAAGTTAAGACAAAATGTAAATTCAAAACTACAGGTCGACGGCTATTACACTATAAAAGTTCTTTTACAAATATCTTTTATGAACGATATTTTAAACGAACTTTTATGAATGATATCAGCCGCCCAAGGGAGAAGGTGCAGAACTTTGTAAGAAAAGTACTTGAAACAAGCAACGTTCATGTTGCAAATCTTTTCTTAGACGGTTTCAACACTATAAAAGTTCCTTTAAAATGTCTTTTATAAAATATATTTGTAAAAGAGCTTTTATAGTGTAATATCCCCCTTACTCTGATATGGACGAATACATAATATCGATTCAATTGACAGCCAATGAAGAAAATTGTCTGAAAAATAAATCAATACCCCAGGCAATAAGACCCTTTAGATAGAAACGTTGAGTCGGTACCACAAAAAAGAACTATGTGTTTTGTTTGGACTAGTTGGAAGGCAAACTTACTAAAAGTCTTCGGACCTACGAGATGTGGAAAAGAGAGTAGGGGACAAAGAAGCTGCCATTTTTCAGTTTTTCGCTTATATCTCGGAGGTCGTTCATCGTAAAACAAAAAGTTAAAGAAAAAGTTAAGTAAAAAATTATATCGAAAAATGAAAGAGCACTAAATTTTCTATAAGATTGTTGTTCATCATTATTTTGTATCTTTTATAGTTTAAGAGATATGTAATATATATGCTTTTCGAAGTCGGTAATTGTTAAAAACAAAACATTTTTTTGCGTTTTTTTTAACTTTTTCCTCTTATTTGTTTATAATTTATTGGACCAAAAAGTTGTCTTTATTATAAGATGATTTCGTAATGCTTATTTTGTTTAGACGGTCAGAAAAGGAATAACGTTGACATTGACTGCTATAAACCTAGGAACAAGATAGGTACCTCATTGACAAGGAATGAAAGTGAAATTTTCTCTAGGCCTTCAGTAGGTAGGGGCTGGCTAAAAGAAGGTGCCACAGAACTGTAAAAACAGAGATTTCCAAGTGGGCCTTCCAGTCTATGTTTAATATGTAGTTTTAAGGATTAAGCTTAAATGTCACAACCCATTTCCTGTTAATTGGACAGGAAGCTAAAAATATTTAAGGCCGCCAATGCACCGCGACGATAATTAGTACAAAGCAAATCCGTCTGGACAAAAAGGTACTTTCACTACTGCTTTTCTTCAAGCGAAGTCGATATTAAGCCATGGCCCGCGAAAGAGCGACAAGCACTGCGACAATAAGTTTATTGTGCTATGAACAGATCCTCGAGAGTAGGACTAGATCACATTTGCTCTTCTAGATAAATCGACTAAGATGACCGAGGTGGTGTCCATATTAGTATGAAGCGAAACTGCATGGGCCAAAGTGGCGCTGGAAAAGTCACTCTCACAACCGCCCTTGTCTAAGTAGGCACTATTTTGAAAAAATGTTTGGAGAAGGGGGCGCCAAAACTTCCTTGCCAGCGCCTTTAGTTAGATTTTTACCGGTGATGCTGTTGAGACACATAATCGCAGCCATCAGAAATTCATTCCATCGTTCGATCATTACTCAAGCTGATCGCTGCGATCTAGATTCCAACGAGTCTGACAGCATTCTGTTTAACTGGGATGATCCTCACGACATCTAAAACCATTGATAACTGCCGCTCAGCCCTCGCAGAGATGGGTGGCTTCTTCAATATCACTCTCTGTTGGATCCCGAACCATAGTGGTTTTGTGGGTAACTGCAAGGCGGATGAACTGGCTCGGGAGGGTACAACTGGGGTGGTTGACGAAAGTTGCAGAGACATTAAAATGCCACTAAGCATGTGCAAATTGTTGATCAAGACAGCTGCTGTGGACAGGGCTAACATAAGATGGCTCAGCGGCAACACATGCCAAACAACGAGGATGAATTGGCCGATTTTTGACCCCAGTCGCTCTGCCACACTGTTATCGCTCAATAGAAAGCACATTGGCAGGGTAGTAGGGGCTATCACGGGGCACTGCCCAATCGGGGAGCTCGCCTGGAGGCTCCGGATTCCTCACCACGATTTCAGTAGGAGTTGTGGTGATGTAGAGGAGGAGGAGAGTGTTCTCCACCTTCTCTGTCACTGTCCGGCCTTGGCCGGCAGGAGAAACAATTTTTTAGGCTCCTGGGTCTTCTATGATCTGGATGACCTCAGGAATATGTCAGCCACAAGACTTTACAGTTACATCGCTAGCACAAGCTGGTTTGATACGTAGGTCGGTTGGAGGTGATTCCTGGTGGTAACACAATGGACCCAATGGTAGTGACTCGCCGAGTCACGAGCCAAGTGGCTAGCATCTTGTGGACACCAAGCACCTCGCGTCTCTCCTGTCCAGCGATTCGTCGAGTGGTGATATCTGATCAGGTGATGGCCTGATAAGTGCCCCACTTGAAATCTTAGATGAGTTTAAGTTATGTGAGTAGCACCCTTATATTTTAATGGCATTATCAGCTCCTTTGATTGACAGAGCCCTGGATGGTTATTCCAGTACCAATGTCGTAATAATTCAGACCCGTCTCTGTTCCGCAATTTGGCCGATTCCAGTCCCAAGTCACAGTAAGGCTCATACTATAAAAGGGATTCGATGATTCTTGTCTAGGAAACTTATCGGCACCCTCGTTCCCCTCAATGCTTGCCCTGGTGGCGATGGCCTGGCACTCAACACATGGAAACTCGGTTTTTGGTTGCCAATAGTTGGAGGAGTTAATAACACTTCACCACCAATCTCGAAGAGATCTTATACGAAAAGAGCGCCTTTATACATAGTTGCTTGGCTGTCTGAGAATATAGCAATGTAAGCGCTGCGAAGTCACTTTTCCAATGTTACCCTGGCGCATAGACCTCAATGGCATGTATCTCACCTTGTAAAACTCTGGGCAAGATTCCCATTGCGATTATGGCATTCGGTCCAAAGGCACCTGCACCAAAACCCTATCCTGTTTTTGACCCATCCGTGAACCACACCACTTAATACATCTAGGGTGATCGCCTGCAGGGTTGACGTTGGACAAGTGCGCATAGATACAGTGATACCTAGGCAAGCAAGACGTTTTAGCCTATGCCTATGTAGCCTAAATGTAGATGTAGCTTCCTTGCACCGCACCGCACCGCCTCTTCACTTCAAAGTTACAGATTAAGCATACTATTCTATTGTCTAATTTTCGAAAATTCGACGTTTGTCCGAAATTTTTCGATTATTTTTGATACCGCTTGCTTTCAATTGAGACATGGTGACCACAAACCGCTGAAATAAATAAATCTATAATATAAATCTGTTTATATGTACAAATATTTGCTCCGTATCCAAAGCGTTTAAGAGTGAATTGGATTGATTTATTTTATGAATGGTGTAGGATCATTGACGTATGTAATTGCATTATGTTAGCCGGGGAGGGCTGCGGGCCTCCAAATTTTTCGTTTCGGGCCACATGCGGCCTGCGAGTTTGACATAATGCAGCTATTATGATCTCCAAGCTATTTTGCAACAGAGCGGAGAAAATACCGTCTACTCCGGGAGCCTTGAATGGCTCAAAATACTCTATCGCCCAATTTACTTTGTCTATATCGAAGAAAACCCCCCAATAAACTGCGTGCCCGATGAAGTCTCGCAGTAAGGGAGAGGTCACCTTCGTACAGGATGAACCCTGGAAAATGGGTCTAAAGCAGCAGCTCCAAAGTTTCTTTTGAACCAACTGGTGTCAATAGTTTCGGACTAATGTAGTACATGAAAGATTTCGTAATTAGTAGCAACCCCGTGCTCAGCACTTTGTTGGAGCGTGCGGAAGGAAGAAGTTGCTGGATTTTATGTTTAAAGTATCAGTTTGTTCAATGGTAGTAACTGAGAGTCGTTTTTGCTTAAATAGCGTGTAATTATGTATATTCAGGGGGTTTTTACCGGGTGAAATCTGGGACAAACTTTGTGAAATCCCTGCCTCAAGCGATTCAGTTATTTCCTAATTATAAATGCGTGAAAACAAAACTCCGTGTTTCAGTAATAAAGCCCAATATATTCAAATAAAATCTAAGATTGCCTATTCAATGGATATCCTTAACAATCAACTAATTTTTTTAACCATATTAATAGCAACATTGGAGAGAGTTTTAGCATTGAAATCGAACCCTCTTTTGCTGTAAAATATGCAAAAATCAAAACAAACCCCAACAAAGTTGAAAGAATTCTAAATAACTCACCTGTTGTGACTTCGACTTGTGCTCTTCATAAGCGAATTCTTCTTCATACTCGTATGTCTGTTCATGGATCGTCCTTTCCTCTGTCGCCTGTTGAATAATATGTGATTCTTGTCTGGTCTCGGTTACTTGTGATTCCATAGACTTTTGTTCAGAAATTTCTTCCCTTTGCACCATAGATTCCTCAGTAGTTTCCAAGTTTTCCGAAGCTTCAATAACTGTATCCTGTGTAGTTTCAGTGGATTCGCGACTCATTCCGTTCATTTCTGCAAGATGGTGAGATAGTAAAGGATTTTTTGAGAAGGAGTGCATTCCACTTTAATAGCCCACAATTTCAACGAAAATTTGTTCTCCATTAAAATTATGAGGGCTGCAGATAGTGCGAAGTTCGTTTCGTACAAGTTTCAACAGTACCTCCCTTCCAACGGGCCGGGCGATTAGTATACGGGTTGGCATACTTACTTTCATTATTCTCCGCATTTTCACATCTCTGCTCCGGTTGTGTCGTTTCTTCACTTTTACTCCCATTCTCCACAATTGCTGGCAATTCCAGTTGAATACTAGGCATCAGTTCACACAGCTGTTTCGAAACAGCATCCAAAGTAGCCTGTATGGTCGAGGGAAGTGAAGAGAGTGCTAAGAGTTGGCGCTGAATATCGGTCAATTGTTTCGCAAACATAATCTCCTCCACGGTTTTTTGTGGTGGTTCTGGAGCTGGTGCGACCTCTATTGGTTCCTTACGTTCTTCCTCTAATTGATCTGCTGCCTCGTTCATTTCTCCCTCATTTACATTTTCAATACCTTCAATTGTTTCAATAGCAGTTCCACCTGCAGGAATATCGTCCGGTTCAAGATTAGGTACCTCACTGTCAGTGGGTGGTTCGGCTGGTTCCTCCTCCACAACCTCTGGTGTCGGAGATTTTTCAGGTTCCGGTTCAGGCTCTGGCACTATAGGCTTTAGAAGGATCAAGAAATTATTATACGCAATACGATTCTACTTATACTTTGTACTAGTACCGGTGGTGTGGGAGTTCTACCCGGCGCCACCCTTGGTTTCGGTTGTTTAACGATTTGCACTTTGTATGGAATAAAATTTCGTTCTTGCTCGAGCTCATGTTTGCTTTTCGGTATCGGACGATCGGGCTTCTGAAGGAAGGTTGTCCATTTACGCTTCTCTTTTTCTTTATCAGCTTTGGTTTGGATGGCCTCATCGTTGAGTGTTCGAAACACTTCGCTGCTTTTACAAACACCAGGTTTAGGGAAAATACGATTAAAATTAACCCTGTAAGGGAAACAATATTTCATATCGTTCTAAAATCGTGTAATTATTTTTTACCCGATAACGTTATGTTCTTTCAGTACTTCAGCTTCGCTGGAAATAATGTCAGCGATTTCGGCTTCTGTAATATGTTCGATGCACTCCTCCAACTGAATGCCATTCGTTTGAGTTACCGCCTCCGAGCGCACACTTTGAGTAACTTCTTGTTGACAAATGCTGGTTTGATGCATTTCATGGACCTCTGATGATTGAGATACTTCAACCAACTCCTCGACATAGTTTTCTTCTTCTTGGTTTTCCTCCCTGTGTAAGTAATAGGGTTGAAGTAAGTATTTGTGGTTATAGTTTCGCTATTGACTAAAAACCTACCTATAGACAGTGATGAAGAAGTTGTTTCCACTATTTCCGATTATTTTTTGTATATCGGTATGACTCTTTCCAGCGGTTGACTCATCGTTAATTTTTAAAATTACATCACCGACACGCATACCAGCCTGCTCTGCGAGGCTCTCTTCGGCCACCTGTAAAGTAGATTAGAAAACACTGTTAGTGATTTACACTATTAAGGAATTTTCATCTGTGCTGTAACGCTATATGTTGTTGATGCCTGCGCGTCAACAATGCTCGCAATGTTGACGTTTCGATAGCCTATAAATTTCGGATAGTACAGTTGCTAGCATGCACATCCTATCCGAGTCGTCTTTTACTGACAAGCTTGGAGCACTGTGGAATTTCTAATAATACCCATAGTAGTATTTATTAACGCACCAGGGATCGAACTCATGGCTCTAGATACAGCATCTTAGAATGGTTACCGGGACTTCACAGCTACCGATCGCGTCAAATATGAGTCAAAATTTTACTTCAAGTTGTCAGATACAAGCTAAAAACGGTTCCTGGTAAAACAAGGATTCAGGACGAACCTTTTGGCTAGATGATTATATGGTGACGAGAAGTGGGGCTTTCAGATTCATCAAATAAATATGTGCATTGTATGGATATGTTTGGTTCGTAAGGTGTTAATGCGATCGACAAAGGGAGAATTCGGATCGAAAACCGGTCTGCTCTTTATCAATTGTGCTTTTTAATGGTCGCCGCCACACACGACAACCCTTTTTGCTCGCGAGCATGCATCGTACCAGGTCAAACTCAATAGAAAAAAATATCCTAATTTCTACTGTTTTATAATATTTGATGGTTCGTAGGAAGTTGGGTCGTGCTTTTGCACGATCATGTGCGATGACCTTAATAGATCTAGGACCAACGGCCAAAAAAGCAAAGTCATTTGCTAACTGTTCTAATATACGAGTACTACGGATATATACATATCATCGAATAGTACGTGATTATAGGTAGACATTCAAGATAAAGTTCGTCTGCCTACGCTTAAGTGGTAAAATGGAGGCAAGTCAAGTCATTTGCTAACGGTTTGTCTTTTGTATGGTAGTAGTTACTGGTATACTCATAACGAAAAATTGGAAGGCGGACAATTGGAGTGCTGTCAAAGTGGTGGCAGACAACATCAAAGTTGTTAGAAGTTGATCGAAGTCAAGTCATTTGCTAAGACTTGATTCCAGTACCATTTGGTTAGGAACCCTCCCACAAAAAAAAACCAGTCCGAAGCATATATACCCTAGACTTGTACAGACCTAGCGGTGATACCAAAAGTACCAATTGGCAACGACCATATGCATTAAAAGTGAGTTTTCTATATGGCCAGTTTATAAGGGAGGTTGGCACACATTCAGGAGGATCTTGGCCATTCTAAAAATCAATTAACTAACTCATTCTACAAATATTTGTCGAATTTTTCCAGTCGCTAGTTCATTCTATCGAAAGTCGTTGCTTTTTTGAAGTCTCACTTGTAGGGGAGGTAGATGTTTCGTTTGGTTAATCTTGCGCATATTTAATAACAACTAACTAGATCCCAGTACAAATATTTTACCAAAATGTCAAGTCACTAGCTTAATTTTATCGAAAGTTATCGCTTATTTGAAGTTTCACTTGTAGGGGTGGTAGGTTAATTGGATCGGATCTTGCCCATCACTGCCACCAAGCAATTAGTTCACCCTACAAACATTTAAAAAAAAATGCAGGTCTCTAGCTTCACTCTATCGAAAGTTATCGCTTATTTGAAGTTTTCTTTGTAGGGGAAGCAGGGGTTCCATTGGTCGGATGTTACGTATTTTAAATATTATCCAACTAGATCCTACTACAAACATTTGACCAAAATTTTAAGTCGCTAGCTTTATTCTATCAAAAGTTATCGCTTATTTGAATTTTCATTTGTAGGGGAGGTCGGGGTTCCTTGCGTCGGATCTTACCCATTTTTAATACCAGCCAAGTAGATCTTACTAACAACATTCTACCAAATTTTCAACTCGCTAGTGTCATTCTATCGAAAGTTATCGTAATTAAAGGAAAATTTAATTTTTTGAAATTTGTAGGGGAGGTAGGTGTTCCTTTAATCTGATTATGCCCAACTTACTAAAACTCAAGCAGCTTCTCACCTCAGGGTCACATGCCAAAAATCAGGTGTCTACCTCAATTGGTTCGAGAGTTATAAACAAAAAACCTGAAATGTAAGGTAGTACGGGGCTTTTTGTAAGAAAATTACCGTTAGTTTTCAACTGATCGATTTAATTTTTTTAGTAGAGTATAAGATTACCCTCACGAGCAATTTCCCAAAGCTAGAGCTTTTCATGTTTATTTAATCAGGAGTTATAGATACATTTAATTTTTTTTTTACATATATAGGGGAGGTAGGCGCACTCTTGGCCTGATCATGCCCATTTTCAATACCAACCAACTAGATCATACTTCCAACATCTGACCAAAATTTCAAGGCTCTAGCTTCATTCTATCGAAAGTTATCGTGCGAACGGACAGACAGACGGACAGACAAGACAGACATGGCTAAATTGAATCAGGAGGTGACCCTGATCATTTATATATATACATTGCTATACCTCCGGACCCTCCTTTAAGGTGTTACATATTTCCGTTGTGACAAAAACAATGTACCCTATACTAAAAGTCTAGGGTATAAACAAAAAACAGGCAAAAAAATCCGTTGCTAACACCGTGGCAGACAAGTTTAAAAACTGAAAATTTTCTTGTGAAGCACGAAAAATATTCATTTCCATGTGAGATTACACAGGCCTGCAAAAAAAAATACTTTTTTAAAATTGTTGACTTTGATCACTGATTTTTTCGTGCCTAATTCAAAACAAAAGCCTATTTTTCTCTATCACGTAAGGTTTTCCCACAAAACATGAATTTTAAGTAAATCTTATTTTAAATGTTTCATTCGTTTTTAAATTTTATCAAAATTTATTTTTAGTGCTGAATTGAAAACCGAAACCGTTTTTTTTTCATCACGTAAGGTTTTTCCACAAAACAGGGATTTATATTAGTTAAAAATTAAGGAAAAAAGATAGCCATATAAATTTGCCGTTTTTATTTTTATTGAGACTGATTTCATTTAGGATATTCTTCCGCGGTCATTCACCCCGGGGGAGGGGATTTCGGGAGCGTTACCATTTATCCCATTTTTTGCAGTCTCGTTCACCTCCTTATTTCGTATCATGTAGGCCCTTATGCGAATTTACATGTTATCCGTTCCCACTCGATCCAAAGCGGTTCGGGATAGACTTATGCATTTTTCACTTGTAAATGTCTTTGGAGATCAGTCACTGTTCATGATTTGCTCCAGGAATCTGTTGCAAACGCTGATCCATTTGCTGTATTTTGCGTTGCCCATGAAATAAATTGTCAAGGAATTGTAGTCTTGGTCGGCGAGTCGAAGAAGTGAGCCCACTTGATGATATATCAGACCCTGTACTTAAAACGTTGGCATGATTCTACCCTCGTTAACAACTCCTTTTGCTCCGAACGAAGTCGTTTGGAAGCAAGCTTTTTACTTCCAGAAATTTGGAGGAAAATTTTGATAGGGCATCTCGTCCAAAATATTTTGGAAGCGCTTAATTGGAGGCAGTTGAACTCACCCGTTTGGACAGCCCATTCTGGGCGTTCCTTTCCCCAATTTTAAAGCGTGGCAGTGTATACACACGTTTTCCATCTTCCAAATTGAAACGCTTCGATCTGGGGTCGAATTATGAGATCCGTGAACGGACTACTCGTCACGTAAAAATGTGTATTTCGTATTATGCAATCCGTGAACGTTGCAAACGTATCGTAATTGACTATTATGGTTTACGTTAACGTATACGATATCGTATCAATCGTTCGATCCCCCATTCGATTACATGGAACCGTTCGTATGGCACAAATTTCGATAGAAAAATGGAAGTAAGTAATTAAAATAAGAAAAATGAAAAGCACGTTTATTGGTTATTCTTCAATAAATGTAATTTAAATTATTTCTTAAGAATCACTAAGATTAATAATGGGCAAAGAACATTTTGGGCGAGTTCAACTCTGTAAAGGTGCGTTTAGATTAAGCGAAACCACTCGCGCAACTGGCGCGCGAGGAAATGTTCCTCGCCCGAAACTAATCTCCTCCTCCTCCTTCCTCTCGAGAGGAACTTGCGGTGTGACGCACCCGGTTGCTCATTGTGAGTGCTTGCATGCAAATACTCAGTCTTCGATTTCGCTTAGTGTGAGCGCTGCGCGTGTACGTTTCCGGTGAAGATCAA
Organism: Chloromyia formosa; assembly: GCA_964017055.1. Lineage (NCBI taxonomy): Eukaryota > Metazoa > Arthropoda > Insecta > Diptera > Stratiomyidae > Chloromyia > Chloromyia formosa. The sequence goes on along the minus strand of OZ024813.1, from coordinate 57,260,849 downwards.
AGCATTCATTTATGATTTAGGCTTCTAAGTAAGTAAGCTTGGTCATCGTGTTCTCGGTCTCGGTTACATAGCATTTGTCTTACACCGCATTCGGGCACCGCAAAGCGGATTTGGTTCACAATTCGTATTTGTGTTACTGTCGAGGCACATACCACTGTCGAAGAGTTCCAACTCTTCAGTCTACCATAAAGGCGGAGGTATGAGTCTAAAGACCTGGATCTATGCCATCTGCACTCATTGTACCACGTTCCTCATTGCAAACACTTCCGAATAGCGAACTGATTGGTTTCTTCAATTCCAAATATTGGACGATTGAAGAGTCTCCCCTCAGCCACTTACGTAAAAATGCTATGTAAAATCGAGTTCATGTTTATTGACTGCATGAGAATCCAATGTTAACCACTGCGCCACACAGAACAATAGTATCATTCCATGCCCGGTAAAGACTTACAATCATAGTCCAGCCGAATTAAGAAAAAAACCACTAGGACGCCATGGTTAACTCACCTAAACTGCCGTCTTGCCCTCTCTAGTGTCTGTTGTACGCAACGCTGCGCGTTGTGTGAACAGAAAGGGTGAGACTGACCTCCAGTGGGTTTCGAGTAAGTTTCCTCGCGCAACAATTACGCGAGTGGTTTCGCCAAATCTAAACATATCTTTAATCAATTACTCCGCCTTCCGTCATACAAAAATAGCGTCGAGCCATTCTTCGCTTCTATTCGGTCTATCTGTAATACAAACACACGCACACAAATCAATCACAGATTAAATAAAAAAGACAAGTTTAAACAAACCTTCTGTTTTAGTTCTCCTTTTTAATATTGTATTTTAAATTTTTTGACATTAACTTGTCATATTTCCAATACGATTCGCTTTGAATCTATTACATTCCTTGAAAAATTATGTTCCGTTAGCAATCGTATATGATAATCCCAATGTATTCATTCGTACGATCAGTAACGTAATTTTTTTTCATACGATTGCCGTTCCGTTCACGGAACTCATAATTCGACCCCTGGACGCTAATCTAAATTTTTGTCATATTGGAATGCAGCCATCACCAAATCTCTCCGTTGATTTGATCTCGCAATTGATTCAGCGTTTCTCGCAGCAGCCATTCTTATTCTTGCCCCCTTAGTTACGAGCTCCGCGTACCTGCGGTGTCTCAACAATTCTTCACAGAATGCTTCCAACACGCCGCTGACGTTTTTCTGCTGACCCGTCCGGCTGCCCCTTAGAACATACAGTACATGGAATGAGCATGTCCTGTTTGTCTCCGGCTCCAATATTTGGGGAGTAAGTCGACAGTCAGCCTACTCAGTTGGCGTTTAATACTGACATATGTTGACTGTTCTGTAGAGTTGTGCATAAACAAATGTTAATTTTTGTCAAATTATCGACAATTAGCCTACTCAGTTGGCGTTTCGATATTGACATAGTGTTGACCGCACTGGCGAATTGTGCATAAGCAAACGTCAATTGTTGCCAATATTTGAATTTCATAAGTCTACTGAGTTAGCTAGCTGACTGTCGACCACCTGTCGACTTAGTACTCAGATATTGGAGCCACTGTTTCTATGGAGACATACAGGACAAGCTCATTCTATATAATGTATGTTCTAAGGGCTGCCCTCATCCTTCTCGCACGGGGCTACTTATTCCCTGCGCTCGTACCATTATTTTTAACATTTGTGTATTTTTGGGAGTGTCATCATACATCTTAGCGACCTCGAAACTATTCAATCGACACTAATTTATGTCATTTTGGACATTTTATTTTATTATTCCCTCTCAATCATTCCCAGGAGAACTGAATTACTGAATGTTGTATCATTTTAGATTCCCGAACTACCTTATTTTCCTCTTTGGTCTCCCAAAAGCTCTTGTGAAAAGTTTCATTTTCTGAAATATTGTCGCCCTCTTTGGTTCGGTTAATCGGGGTTTTACTATATGTGGTATCATTTTAAAGTCGCGAACCACCTTATTTTCCTTCGCGACCTCCCGAAGGTACTTATGGAAAATTTCGTTATTCAAAATGACGCCGCTCCCTTGGGTTCGGTTAAACGAGGTTTTACTGTGTGAGGTCACGAACCACCTACGAGTAACTATCTATTCCAACTCGCCAAGTATACTCCTGCAAAATTTGGTGACAATCGCCCCGCCCCAGTGGTTTAAAAGTTTTTGCACAACAAATATATATAAAAATAATATTCACGTTTATAAACATTGTGAATAAATTTTATCAAACTGGATCCGTACTTGATGTTCCGAAGCCAACCAGAGTGCGGAATGCACGCAGTGCTGAGAATATTGCTGCCGTAAGTGAAAGTGACGTCAAGTCCCCCGAAATGTCTATTCACCATCGTTCGCAACAAATGACCATTTCCGCGACCTCCATGCATCGAATTTTGCGTTTGGACTTGAAGTTACACCCATATAAAGTCCAATTGACGCAGCAGCTGTTGCCTCGTGACCATGCACACTTATTGGGCCCTGCAAATGACTGCTGAAGATGATGATTTTTTCCGAAAAATCATCTTTTCGGACGAGGCTCATTTCATTTAACAAGCAAAACTGCCGTATCTGGGGCTCGGAAAATCCACAAGTGATCGTGGAGAAGCCAATGCATCCACCACGAGTCACTGTTTGGTGCGGTTTATGGGTCGAAGGCATCATCGGGCCGTACTTTTTCGAAGATGAGGACGGAAACACCGAAAATGTCAACTCTGAGCGATACCACACTATGTTGGAGGATTATTTTGTGCCGGAGGTTGAAGTTCAGGGTCTAGACCAGGGGTCGGCAAACTCCGGCCCGCCTCTGGTTTTCATCCGGCCCGCGAGTTAATATTGTTTTCGATATGAAACAATTATATAAAAAAAAAGAAAGTAGTTTAAAACGAAGTTTTTTGTCAAAACGTTATTTTATTGTGTTCAAGATTTGCACTGCATGAATAACGGTGCTACCAAAATACTCGCGAGAGTTGACCAAATGCTCACCGAATGATGAACCCTGCCAAACTACTGGGCAATGGGCATCTAACTCGTAGAAGACGGAGAATCTAAAATTTGACATCCTTCATCCTCCTCTTTTACGTCTCTATCGCTTCTACAGAAATCATTGTAGGGAAGACGAAGTCTCCTGGATATACAATAAGACAGTGTCCAGTGATAACACCCACGACCGAACTAATGTGCAGTCTTTTCAAGGATATAAATCGAGATGAGCGACTGGAAAACAATGCATTGTTCGGGTAGACGGAACGACAGGCGTAGGTCCAGTTAATTAGAGCAAACCGCAGCTCCTAATCCCCGTCCGTCTTGGAATCATCCGATATAGAATTGCAGAGTGGCCAGTGGCTGACGAGAACCAGTGACTTGATTCTCGAAGGCGCATGGTCGCGTTTTCATCAATCTTCTCTCCAAAAATATCAAGAGGAAGCAGGTTAAGCACCATACCCAAGGCAGCAGATGGAGCGGTTCTCAGGGCTCCACTAATGAGCACACTGACTGGTCTTAAGACTTTGCTCAGCAAGCTGCAGTAGGTCCTAAGGGCCTTCCACCAGACAATAATTCCATACGAAGAGTATTGAGCGCACAACAGATACGTAAAGCCAGTGAAGGACTTTAGGTTACAGACCCCAGCTTCTGCCTACTGCTTTCTTACAGGATTACAGGGCGATTATGGTCCGAAACTAGGTGTTAACGCAAACTAGTAAAGTCTAATTTTTTCATTCATTTAAAAGCAGAAGAAGGCATGTTAAGCACTATATACGTGATATGGTGATCGGTGATCGTTGCCCGAAAAGCAGGTTCCGTAGTAGTCTATTTGACTGCATAATTGAAGTGCTTCCGTCAAACCTTCCATTAACAGTTGGTTGAGAGTTCATTCTACTGGTAAACAGTTACAATTTGGGCCTCCTATCCGGCCCGCTGAGCCCAAAATTGAAACGATCTGGCCCTTTTCAGAAAAAGTTTGCCGACCCCTGGCTCTAGACGATATGTGGTTTCAACAGGATGGCGTCACACCACACGCAACTAGCCTTAATTTGGACTTTTTGCTTTCGCAAATACCCGAACCGCGTAATTTCTCGTCGCGGTGATGTGAATTGGCCGCCTAGATCATGTCATTTGACGCCGTTAGACTTTTTTCTGTGTGTTTACACGAAGGATAAAGTCTATGTGAATGATCTGAAGACGATTCCAGACTTTAAACGCAATATTACATCGGTGATTCGGGCCATTGCGGAGGCCATACTGCAAAATGTCATCGAAAATATGGCCGAAAGAGTGAGATATCTACGGAATAGTCGCGGTGAACATATCCGCAAAATAATTTTCCACACATAATCATATTGTGTAGCCTTTCGAACGAAATAAAATATTTGGAAAAATTCCGAACCGTTTACATTTTATTCAAAATCAAAGTACTACACGTCTTAATGGAACACCCTTTATATTAGATTAAAATCACATATTAGGGGGATTCACGCTCAGTGTCATAAACGTCGTATTCATCGAAAACTTGACGACAAATACGACTTTTACGACGTGAGCATGAATCCCCCTAATATGTGATTTTAATCTAATATAAAGGGTGTTACATTAAGACGTGTAGTAGCGGAGTCCGAAGCGTATATACCTTAGACTTGTACAGACCTACTGGTGATACCAAAAGTACCTGCCACTCATTAAGTAGGATCTTCACCATTCTCAAAATCAATTAACTAACTAACCCATTCTACAAATATTTAACGAATTTTTCAACTCGCTAGCTTCATACTATCGAAAGTTATTGCTTATTTGAAGTTTCACTTGTAGGGGAGGTAGGGGTTCCTTGGTTCGGATCTTGCCCATCATTGCCACCAACCAATTAGATCACCCTACAAATATTTAAACAAAATTTCAAGTCTCTAGCTTCACTCTATCGAAAGTTATCCCTTATTTGAAGTTTCATTTGTAGGGCAAATAGGGGTTTCGTCAGTCGGATTTTACGTATTTTCAATATTAGTCAACTGGATCCTACTACAAACATTTGATCAAAATTTCAAGTCGCTAGCTTTATTTTGTCGTATGTTATCGCTTATTTTAAGTTTCATTTCTAGGTGAGGTAGGGGTTCCTTAGGTCGGATTTTACCCATCTTTAATGCCAACTAACTCAATCTCACTTCAAACATTTGACCAAAATTTCAAGTCGCTGGCTTCATTCAATCGAACGTTATCACTTATTTGAAGTTTCATTTGTAGGGGAGGTCGGGGTTCCTTGCGTCGGATCTTGCTCATATTCAATACCAACTAAGTAGGTCTTACTAGCAACATTCCACCAAATTTTTAACTCGGTAGTATCATTCTATCGAAAGTTATCGTAATTAAAGGAATATTTAATTTTTTGAAATTTGTAGGGGAGGTAGGTGTTCCTTTGGTCTGATTATGCCCAACTTACAGAACCTTAAGCAGCTTCTTCCCTCAGGGTTACATGCCAAAAATCAGGTGTCTACGTCAATTGGTTCAAGAGTTATAGACAAAAAACCTGAAAAGTAGGGTAGTACGGGGCTCTTTGTAAGAAAATTACCGTTAGTTTTCAACTGATCGATTTTACTTTCCCAGGAGAGTATAAGATTACCCTCACTAGCAATATACTAAAGCTAGAGCTTTTCATGATTTTTTAATCGGGAGTTATAGATACATTTAATTATTTTACATATGTAGGGGAGGTAGGCGTTCTCTTAGCCTGATCATGCCCAATTTCAATACCATCCAACTAGATCATACTACCAACATTTGACCAATTCCAATTCCAAGGCTCTAGCTTCATTCTATCGAAAGTTATCGTGCGAACGGACAGACAGACAGACAGACAGACAGACAGACATGGCTAAATCGAATCAGGAGGTGACCCTGATCATTTATATATATACATTGCTATACCTCCGGAGCCTCCTTTAAGGTGTTACATATTTTCGTCGTGACAAAAACAATGTACCCTATACTATAAGTCTAGGGTATAAAAAACTGGTTTTAAGACTAAAAAACTGTAATGCTAACCTACAACAAGTGCATAAATAGCAATATCTTTAAGTGGAATTTGTGACTAAACTGTACTTGATGGAATTTTGTTATTATTAACACTAGGCGTGTTTTTTTGTACTGCGTTGCAGGTTAATTGGGGGCTATCCGGGTTAACTTACACACATTACACAAACAACATACCCACCGCAGTACAAAAAACACACGCCTATTGTGATTATCACGAAATCCATTAAAGACACAGAAAAAGTGTTGCGAATTTTTTTTCATAGAACTTTTAATGATCTTTAATTTTGTCGAAAAAAATTTAAAAGGTTATCAAAAAAAAAGTTAAAATTTTCGAGGAGTTTTGGTATAGTGTTTCACGAAAATCACTTAAGAAATAAAAAAAAATCAATCAATGTGGTACTACGAGAAAAATATTTTTCGTCGTTATCTGTTATTAATATCAAATACAGAAGTTATGCTTAGTTAGAAAATGACTAAATCATTAATTTAATTAATTCAACAAAATAATTTCTGATAAACAAAAATATACATCCCATCACACGAATTAAATCGTCGAAATTTTTTCATTTGTCGATTGTTTTCTGTAAAACTAATTTTTGAAATTTTTGGTTAATTTTTAGCTTTTTAAACACTTTGAGAACCTACATTGGTTTTCAAAAGACCCTAACCGTGGAGATTAATAAGATCTTTGGATTGCCGCATCCCTGGATGATTATTCCAGTGCCGCAGCGTTTTACTTTTCATAGCGGTGCATTCCCTAACCAACGCCCTGACTATAGCCCAGCTCAGTCCGCAGGAAGGATCGGGTCCAAAAACTAAAATTTATGCTTCTTTTTTTGCATTCTCCTTCGATATCTCGAAAGGAATCGATCATATGCAAAAATAAACTTCAACGTAACTTATAGAGCCCAAGAAATCTTTAAATTGAGCTGCGAGTCGACCTTGCAAGTTCAACAGTAACCGAATTAGCGTGAGTTATAGCAAAAAAAAAAACTCTTTTTTTGCGTTTTTTATTCTAGCAAAAAAAGCTATACCAGAATCAGAGTTCAAAAGCATAAGGTTAAGCTTTTCCAGACCCCCTGTAGACAGGCTACAGTCATAATGTTATAACACAATACAAACAGACCGACAGGTCGAGGTGTTTCAGAACCACATTGTAATCAAATCTTATCCAAATATCAAATAAACTAACATTCGAATTTCTTATATTAAAAACCTATTAACAATCGAGTATCGAGTAGGGATGTATGTTCATAATATCTGCATGATTGCTAATTAACCTCGTTCCGTATGCCAATAAATGAATATACTATATCCAATCGATCACTGTCAACAACCCTTCTTCACAAAAATTCAAACCATCCATTTGGTATTTGAGGTCAACTACTTCTTCATCTGCACACACTCAACGTATCCAACAATTCGACACTTCCTTACAATCGACAATCAACAAGTTGTTCTATTTATATCGGTCGTCGTCGTATTGCGCAACGTTGCATTGCATGCAATTTAAATTAATTTTCGGAGATCGTCCGTTATATAACGAGCACAATTTATTACAAAAAAAAAACAATCCATATTAGCCTAAACTCCAGAACAGTATGCATGCGTTTTGTTATTCCAGAACACTACGCTACCTTAACGACAGTTAGCGGAAGATCAAAATCAGCACCACCGATGAGACGAAAGCCCCACGGGGCACTTTCAAATCGACACAATTTCAAATCAATCTCCATGATATCACAAATACCGAAACATGGGGAGGACTGGGATTCCCTAAGAAAATGGATAAATCCAGAAAAGATGTCTGTTAGACCCGTAAACGTTAAATTTTCCGCCTCCGCGCAAACGAATTGATCAAACGATAGAAACGACTGGCAATCAATTTAGCGACACTCGAATAATCGGCAACTAGAGGTTGCGGCGAAGTATATTGGATCTATTCGATTAGAGCTCGTTATCAGTGGATTTGGCACAATCCGAACAATACATTGTTTTATTGCTTGCATTTTGGCTCCCTGAACTGAAGACGAAAGTATCAATCTATCAATAGAATATTCACTCCTCCATTCGAATCTATGTATTTCGGATTGTCGATTTGGATTCTAAATAAACATGCAATCGTTTACTTTTAGTTCATTGAATGCGAGTGGTGGGCTGAGGTAGAATGAGTGGATGGACGACGTCATCTGAAAAGGACATCCAGCTATCAGTTCATAGAAAAAAAAAATATTTCCGTTCAAAATCAATTGTATTTATTTAAAAATCTGTATATCCTATATTACACCTATCATCCCCGAACAATCGTAAAAAAAAAGTCTACACACATTTACTTCAGCGATGCAACCGCCTTTTGAGCTGCATCGTCCAAATCGGCAGCCGTTTGAATTGGCAATCCCGATTCGGCCAACAACTTTATCGCCTGTTCGGCATTCGTCCCGGCCAATCGTACAACTAAAGGAACTTGAAGTTTAAGCGCTTTCGCTGCCTGAATAACTCCGTTGGCGATCGTTTCACAATTCACGATACCACCAAACACATTGACCAAAATCGATTTGACATTACTATCGGCCGTCAGAATTTGGAAGGCTTTCAACACTTGAGCCTCTTTCACGCCTCCACCACAGTCCAGGAAATTCGCTGGAGTGCCGCCGTTCAATTGAATAATATCCATAGTGGCCATGGCAAGTCCAGCACCGTTCACCAAACAACCAATACTGCCGTCCATTGCCACGTAGTTCAAATTATTTTTGGCCGCCTCAACCTCGCGTGGATCCAATTCGGTGTCGTCTTCCATTTCGAAAATCCGCTTCTGCCGAAATTGTGCGTTGTCGTCGAAATCCAATTTGGCGTCAACCGAAATCACTTGGCCGTCGGACGTTTCGGCCAATGGATTAATCTCAATTTGTACTGCATCGACCTTGACGAATAGTTGCCATAATTTTTCAATTTCCTTGGCTGCTTTTTGCACCAGGTCGCCTTTGAACTCAAGGAATCGAGCAATATCGAGACATAATTCGGGCGTAACACCTTTCGAGATGTTTATAGGAACAGTTTTGATGAGTTCGGGTGTCTTTTCGGCGACAGATTCGATGTCAACACCACCGGCTGGCGAAGCGATCAACACCGGCCCGTTATTTTGTCGGTCCATAAGGATGCATAGATACGTTTCGCGAGTGATGTTAACACTTCTGGCTACCATGACTTTGCGTACGGGAATTCCTTCTTTGGGCGTTTGTTTGGTTATCAGTCGATGACCGACCATTTTATCGACGAGATCGAGCACTTCGTTTGGTCTGCAAGTCAGAAAGATAAGGTCGTTAAGAATAGTCGATTTTTCTTGATTGTTTGATAATAGAGAAGTAACTCACTTTGTTGTGATGTGAACGCCGCCTTTAAAGCCATTATCGAAATGACCTTTTCCGCGACCACCGGCTAGAATTTGTGCTTTGACTACATATTCGGGAACATCTGAAAAAAAAATGGAGATTATTTAATAAATTGAAAAACCAGAGCAATTTGTATTATATAGTCTATTATCTTTAAAAGTAGCTTTTACTACCTCTATTCGTTTTTAGAATGCATGTAGACTGATGGATTAGCGGTGGAATCGCTAAACACTCCACAAGCGATCTTTCGGAAAAGTGTTCTTTCCTATGAGAATGTCCATGGCACTAGACAAGTTAATTACCCCAAATATACACTGTACGGCCCTCCTCTGTTCACCTATGTATTTTAAGAAAGTTATTTGATAATTAGCAATCCTAATAGACCACCAGAAAAGTCATTCATTACAGCATCCAAGTTGTCTTGCTTTGTCTTGCGTTGCTTTAGTGATTTTCGATGCATTAATACTCATCATCATCGTGGCACGACAGTCAGACGTCGGGCCTTGGCCACCTAAATCGTTGTCCTCCAATTATCTCGGTCACTTGACCGCATTCCCCAATCTTGCAAGCCCAGTAGTTGCACGACGTCCGCATATACCGATATATCCCAACGAGCTCTGGGTCGTCCTCCGAGTCTCGCTCCGTCGACTCATCGTCCGTTCATTACTCTCTTTGGCATGCGATCATCGTCCATTCGTTGTACATGCCCTGCCCATTGAAGTCGTTGTAGTTTGACGATTTTCGATTTTCCAGCTCATCATGCAGTTCATACAACTCATGGTTACCGGATGCGGCATCCATCTTGATCACTAACAGCCCCGAAAATTTTCCGCAGAACCTTGCGTTCGAATGTGTCTAGCATGTTTCCGGGGGCTTGAGTCCATATTTCGCACCCATAGCATAGCACTGGTCGTATGATGCTTTTGTACACGCGGAGTTTCGTGTTTCTGTGCACATGGTTTGATTTCATTATGGGGAGAACCGAGAAAAAAGTCTTATTAGCTAGCTGTATCCGTCGCTTGATTTCGTCACTTTCGTTGGGGTGCTTTGACAAGTTGCAACCCAGGTATATGAAGTCGTTCACGAACTCGATGTTGAGGTCCCCCACATTGAAGCTCGATTGTGCTGGCGTTCTTGTTTTCGATTGTATCATTATTTTAATTTTACCCTCGTTGATACGTAGTCCAACTTCTTCTGAAGCGGTGTCAAGCGTATGCAGAAGTTCTTCTGCGTCGGCTAATCGGGACATGATGTTTATGTCGTCGGCGTACGCTGCTAATTTTGTCGACTTAATGAGCAGCGTCTTGCTGTTCTCCATATTCATAGCCCGAATAGCGTATTTCAGTGCTAGGTTGAAGAGTGTCGGCGCCAGTCCATCGTCCTGCTTCAGATCAGTGCGTGTTTCGAATAGATCAGTAAGTCTATTATGAAACCTGTGAGACGGAGTTGGTCATCGTCACCTTTGTCAGTCGCAATAATTTTGCTGGTATACCAAATTGCAGCATAATGTTGTACAGTACTCCACGCTCGATACTGTCCTATGCCTGCTTGAAGTCGACAAAGATTTGGTATACGTTGTATTCTCAGCACTTCTGAAGTATCAGTTTGACCGTAAAGAGCTGATCGATTGTGGAGCGACCAGGTTTGAAACCGCCTTGATATTCGCCAATGATTCGTTCTACGTACGGTTTTATTCTATTTTCCAGAATTTACGTCAAAATTTTATAGGACGTACAAACTAGTGATATGCCCCTGTAATTCTCACACCGCAGTTTATCTCCCTTTTTGTGAATTGGGCAGATGATGCTTCTGCGCCAATCGTCTGGGATCTCCTCGTCCTCCCATACTCGCAGGAGTAATTGATGTATGGCATCAACTAGACTCGTTCCACCGAATTTTAGCAGTTCAGCTGGAATCTCGTCAGCGACCGGCGCTTGATTTCGTTTTAGTGACCGCAACGCGAGATCAACTTCGTCTACTGTCGGGGGTTGTATGGGTGGGCCCAGATCTACAATATCGTCGAGAGCTTCTTGTGTGGGGATGTTAGATGGTAGGTTCAGAAGCTCTTCAAAATAAGAGGCCCATCGTTTGTTAATGCCATCGGTATCGCTGATGATGTTTCCATCCTTGTCCTTACAAAGGCTAGTCCTGGGTTGGTAGCCGTTCTTAATTGTATTTACTAGTTTGTACGCTTGTCTGGTGTTCCTATTAGCTAAGTTTTCATTTATATTCAGCAACTGCTCGTCAAAGTATTTACGTTTCTTACGTCTAATTATTCTATTCGATATTCGCCGTAGCACGTCATATTTTTCTCTTCTGGCTCTGGTTTCTCGATGAATCCATTGTCTGTAGGCCTCGTTTTTCGCGTCAAGTGAGTTTTTGCATTCTTCGTCGAACCAGTCATTTCGCGCTCGCCGGGCTTTATATCCCACGACCTGTGACCTCTTTGATGGTGGCCTTGAGTTCTCCCCAAAACCCAACTTATGTTGCTAATGTTGTGTAGCATAGGTGATAGTTTTTCCTCAAGGGCGGCAGTATACGCCGCGCCGCAGCATCGCTCAGAAGTTTATCAACCGTAAAGATTTTACGAGGGCTGATTCGCTATTGGTGCACTGAAGAAATTCTCCATCTGTAGGTCGTCTTCGCCAAGTGATGATCTGAGTCGCAGTTTGCTCCTCGATAAGAGCGGACATCTATTACACTAGACGCCCATCTCTTGCAAATAAGGACGTGATCAATTTGGTTGACGGTATGTGCGTCTGGAGATTTCCAGGTCTGCTTGTGAATGTGTTGATGCGGGAAACACGTAGAGCTTACGACCAGATTCCTGCTGCAGGCGAAGTCGATAAGTCGCTGGCCGTTGTCGTTATATTCTTCATGGAGACTGTGGCCTCCAGTGGTCCCCCGGTGCCAACTTTCGCGTTTAAGTCTCCCAGCAGCAGTTTGACGTTGTTTGTTGGAAGTGAGTCGAAGAGAGTCTCAAAGCGAGCGTAGAACTCGTCTTTTACTGCGTCTTCTTTAAGTTTAGTGGGGACGTGCACATTGATGAGCCAGAGATTGAAGAATCGAGTCCTTATGCGAACCGCACACAGCCGTTCATTTATGGGTTTAAAGTCAACAATGTGCGGCTTGAGATGATTGTTCACTATAAATGCTACTCCAAACTCATTGTGGCCCGATGGTTTGCCACTTCCAAAAATTGTGTGCGATTTCTTGCCATTGATCTCGCTGCCAAGCCAAATTGTTTCCTGGACTGCAGTAACGTTCAGTTTGTACTTTTCGACCTGTTGAAGGAGGGCTTTCTCGGCTTCCGGTTTATTTAGGGAGCGTATACGTACATTCCAGGATCCGAAAGAATAATCCGTTAGTCGTTTCGTGGTCGTCGTTGTTGATCCGTCCAATCCGAGGCTTTTGTTCTAGGTTTCTTGAAGTGGAGTGGTTTTTACAAGGACGAATTGTCAGCACATCGCTTAACCCCATTCAGTGCGTGGCCTCGGAGATAGCTGCTTCACATGGTTTAATAAACGTGCTTGAGTTCACACAATTATGTTGCAAGTCCAACTAGACAAATCATTCCATTCTACTAAGCCTGAGACTCTTAGGTGTTGGTCAGCCTTTCAAGCTAACCTTTTTCCAATCTGTCTTATCGCTAAGACTTGGCCGTCAGTGGTTTGACCCACTGCCGTTACCGTTACCCCCATGTACTACTGTGTGACAAATATAGCCCGGAATTTTGTTGTAATTTTTGAAATCCTTATTTATACTTAAAAATCTATTTCATCGCCTTCGAAGTAATCCCCCTCAGCTGCAATTTTCCACTCATCAAAATACTTTGAAAAGTCCTGTTTCGGTATGGCCTTCAGCACCTTCTTCGATTCGGCTTGAATCTCTTCTATCGTGTCAAAACGGTGTCCCCGGAGCGGTCTTTTCATTTTGCTGAATAGCGAGAAGTCACATGGAGCTAAATCAGGCGAATACGGCGGTTGCGGAACAATATGGGTGGAATTTTTTGCGAAATGGTCACGAATAACGAGTGCAGTGTGAGATGTTGCGTTGCCATGGTGCAAAAACCAAGAGTTTTCTTTCCACAAATCCGGCCTGTTGAGACGAATAGCTTCACGCAAACGACGCATAACACTCGAATAATAGTCATTGTTGACAGTTTGGTCCGGTGGAAGGAATTCGTAATGCACAACACCACGATAATCGAAGAAAACCGTCAACATGATTTTAATTTTTGAGCGACTTTGACGCGATGTTTTCGGTCTTGGCTCACCCTTGGCACGATATTCACTTGATTGATCGGTTGTTTTGGGGTCGTAAGCATAAATCCAAGTTTCATCGCCCGTAATAATGCGTTTTATCTTGTCGTGATAGTCGGAAAGCATTGTTTCACACACATCAATGCGACGCTGTTTTTCCAAAAAATTGAGGGTTTTTGGAACCAAACGAGATTTGACTTTTTTGAAGCACAAAACTTCCTTCAAAATGGTGTTGACTGATCCATTTGAAATGCCAACGATATCAGCAAGCCTTCTAGTTGTCAATCGACGATTTTGGAGCATCAATTCCTTAATTTTCGCGACGTGCTGTTCGTCAGTTGATGTTCTTGGTCGTCTTTGATGTGGTTCGTCTTCAACGCCTTCGCGACCCTCTTTGAACTTTTTATGCCATTCGTATACTTGTGTTTTAGACATAGCCTGTTCACCGAAGGCTTTTTGTAACATTCTGAGCGTTTCCGAAGCAGAAATATCATTTCTAACACAAAATTTAATCGAACTTCTTTGTTGAATATTTTCTGACATGGTAAAAATCGAAAAAGTTAATTTTGGTTGTTTACGAAAACGAGCGTCACTCTTGAACTAATCAAGACATTAACCTAAAATTTGACACAGATGGCAGTAACAGTCCTACCAACTTAAAAATAAAAAGATTTGTGCCCAACGAAATGCCCACGCAGTTTAAATTAAAAATTCCGGGTTATATTTATACACAGTAGTATTAATACTGCTATGAAGTAATTCGTCTCATTTGTGCGAAGCATTTTAGAATACGCGTCAGTTGTTATACCCTTCACGGATGTGATAGGGTATTTTAACTTTGTCATGAAGTTTGCAACGCACAGAAGGAAGCATCTCCGACCATATAAACTATATACATATATTCTTGGTCAGTATGATGAGACGAGTCGATTAAGCTTTGTCTGTCTGTCCGTCTGTTTCTATGCAAACTAGTCCCTGAGTTTTAAAGCTATCAAGCTGAAATTTTGTACAGAACCTTCTTTCTATTGCAGGCAGTATATATGTCGGAACCAACGGAATCGGACCACTACGTCATATAGCTGCCATAGGAACGACCGGTCCAAAAATTCGTCTTTGTGAGAAAAACTTTTTTATTTCTAAAGATATTGTTTTCGAAATTCACAATAATCAATTATCTTTAGTGAAATCATATTTCCGAATTTGGTTCAAATCGGACTACTCGATCATATAACTGTCATAGGAACAAGCGTCCCAAAAGCCAGTTTTTGTCAGAAAAACTTATTTTATTTCTGAAGATATCTTTACGAAATTGCAAATTATTCAATCGTATTGACTGCTAAGCCACGTTCCTAAATTTGGCCCACTATTTCATATACCTCTTATAGGAACAGTGAAATCGGAACAAGTTTTACTACTAATTTCAAAAAGGCAAATGTACCACAAAACACAACGAAGGTATGATACCCTTCACGCGAAGGCTAGCTTGTTTGTTTTGTTTTTGTTTCTACAAATGCCTTGAAATCAGTCCAGCGTAAAATTACTAAGGCCATCTTGTTCAAATTGAAACTGCGTTATCTTCTTTATCCCGACCGCCTTTACTTTCTTAAAGTCCTGTCTTTAGAAAAGAGAAGGATCTTCCTGGATAAATGTTTTCTATATAAAATATGTTGCGGCCTTCTAAGTTCGTCACTATCTAACAACATTGTTTTTAGACAACCCTCCCATAACACGCACACTGTTGCAGTATTCAATCCTCCAACTGCTGAGCTTTCCACGTTCATGAATTCTCCTCTACTTATAATAAATCATGTACAACTAGATTGGAGCTTGGTCCTTTACCCACTTCTTCCTCTGCATTCAAATGAATTTCACTTTTAAAAATAAGTTCACTTGAGTAACTTTTAACCCTTCTTTCTTACTTTATTTATTTGGGGAATTCACCAGAGGTTACACGGTTCAAGACCGCGGTGAAGTCTTCTTTCCACCGCCTCATTTGATCTTCCTCCAATATAAGTAGCTTTCCATCACTATCCTTCACCGGATGTTGGCAGGAGTTACGACCACCTGTAAACTCATTGATGACACCGTATACGGCGTTTAAGCTGTTACTTCTTGCGGCTTCTTCTGCTGAGGCTAAAAGAGAATTCGCATAAACTCTTTTATCGCGTAACATACAAACACACTTTCCTTCTTGCATTGAAGGGTTTTGGCGGATCTTGGCCGTTGTAAAACGGGTCGCTCCGGTGAGTAGAACCAGCTTCCGCAGGAACGTCTTTTATCGCGTCGCACACTACGCTGAACTTCTCGATCTTTCTGACGGTAAAGGAGTTCGATGCTGCGTCGATTGTCGTCTGATGCTGCAACCAAACGAACCTTCCGCTCTGTTCTTTCAACAATCCGCTGCCATGAAGCGTCGGAAATTCAGGGCTTATTCCGGCAATCCGGGTTTGAGCTATCAATCTACGCATTTTTTTATTTCATCCTAGTTTATATTTATGTCACTATCTGGGAAAGTAATTATCTCAGCTGCTTTTGCGCAGGATGATCGCTATATTGTTATAAGACAGCTGGATTTTTTAGTCGAGCGGTGTTGAAATTGCGGCACCTGGATTTTTCGTCGCTAGGACGGCGCACGGCTGCAATACGCAATCGAACATTAGCAATCATAAGATAATTGGTCTGTTCCCATCCCAATATCGGCACCCTTCTTGTTTCGCACGTCCAGGAGGCAATCTTTTATTAATGGCAAAGTGGTCGATCTGATTTTGTGTTCTGTACAGATGAACAGAGGACCAAGTGGTTCCATAGATGAAAAGACTGTGGAAGTTGCAGAACTCTACAAATCTTCCGCCGTTGTCGTTACGATCACCAAGACCGTGTCTCCCCATAATATGCCTGAGTCCATTGTTACCAGCACCCACTTTTGCATTCAAATCTCTCATAACCATTACAATGTCACCTTTAGGTGTTCTGCTCTTGACGGCGTTTAGTTGTTTGTAAAAGGAGTTTTTCCTCAAGACATTGTCGGGTTCAGCTGGAGCATAGCATTGTATTATTGTGATGTTTCTCATTTTGGTCCTGAGCCAAAATTTTGTCGAGAACCGGATACCAGGATTAGAGACAGTTTCGTGCGGCTTTGGCTAAGAGAAGCCATACACCTGACTCACGACCACTGCCGGTAGCTTTACCGGAGTACAACATTGAAGTGCTATGTGTTGGAGAGATAAATTCTCCGCTGTTCCACTATCTTATCTTACTATTTCCTAAGGAGCCGTCCACGACACGCACCTGGGGGAGGAGAGGGTTTAACGATTTGTCGCGAGGTATGACATGGAGGAGGGAGGGGTTCTACCAAAAGTGTGACGTCACGTTATTTGAATTTATGTCTCTTTTTCTCATCGAGATTTTATTTTCCGCCTGTACTAGTCTAGTATTCCCACTATAATATTAATTAACATATCTATAAGATTTTTCGTTCGTTAAATTGAAAACATAATACAGTGGAATCTCCTATAAGGTGTGAGTTTCTAGGCCGCGACTGAGCGTCTTGCGTTTGCGACTGAGAAAAAAGCTATCATAACGGAGCGCTATTCGTGTGTATTTTTAAAATTGAGGGGATCGCTGAATGCAGGCTGTGGTTGTACCACTGTACTTCCACAAAAATACGCACGAATAGTGCTCCGTAATGAGATTTTTTGTGTTGACAGTCGCAAATGCAAGTCCCTCAGTCGTGACATAGGAACTCACTCCTTTAACGGGCATTTCCCATTATATTAGCGACAAACAATTTGAACCCGAGAGTGTCCGCTAACGTCCGCTGTGGGTGAAAAAGTTAATGTCCCCAATAATGGGTTTTCTATCGAGGCGGAATATGTCGTTCCGGAGGTCCGTACAAATACCACGCCTTGCCAGTATGGTATTCAAGGCACATTTGTCAATGGCTGTTGAAGCTTGATGATTTGACTTTTGATTTGATTGATTTTTTAGTATTGTAATTTCCTTTAAATTAATTCGCATTTTATTATTATATGTAGTTTTACTTAAAAATGAATTGAATCTGGCAATGCCTATTTAAATGGGTTCCACATAATCTAGTACTATGTAATCCTTACTGTTTTAAAAATTAACTGTTTTGAATTTGTTGGCAAAGAACTATGATTTGTAATAAAGCAGTCAGTTCGACATTGAACCTGGAGGTGAACACTCGTTTTTCATTTCGAGACCCAGCATCAATTTAATACGTTTATACATATAACATAAAATAGTTGCAGCGGTACATGAACCGTTTGCAACAAGTTAACAAATTAAATATCCAAGTACAAGAACTTGGATAGTTAAATAAAGTGACTCGACTAACAAAGTAAAAGCACTTTGTTCATTTTGGTGACCCCGACGTGATCTGCCGTTCATCGCTAATAATATCTCTCCTTCTGGGCAAAATGAGCTGGGTTGAATTATGCACGGAGCAAGGCGATCTCGCCGCCGACATATCAAAGCTCGTGTCGAATTACAAAAAAACGCCACGGGATAGAAGAACGGTGGAACATGTGAAAAGCAAATTGGATTCATTGGAGGACCTATGGTCGAAATTTGAGGAACGGGACTCAATCATCCGTTCTACTTACGGGGATGAGGCAGATCATACGTATTTTGTGGAGGACGTGTATGGGACGACTCGTGCGAAATATGTCGCTAGTCGCGAAGCAATGATAGCAGACATCGGAATTGCCAAGATCAGCGATACTCAGCCAATCGAACCAAAGTTTCAAAATCCGGCCATTGCACCTAGTCAAGCACCAATTCACGACATTCAACTGCAAGCTATGAAAATGAAACAGGCTAAAATCATCGACAGAGTATACAACTCTTTATCACAACTTTTAGCCGATGAAACACCGCGAACTGTTCCATATTATAACATGAAGCTAAAATCTATCGAGCTTCATTGGGAATCGGTACAAGGCATTCATCGTCAAATTGTAGACAACATGTCGGACATTGAGTCGACCACCTACGATTTGGACAATTTCTTCGAGACTGAGGAGCAAATTCAGAATATGATGCTGGAAATTCAGGAGCGCTGCCATGCGTCGCCTACAACAGCATCTCAAGTACAACTCTCGCCGAGAGAACATAACGTAAGCCAATTCCAATTGCCAAAGATCCAAATTCCCAAATTCAATGGGGAATATTTGAAATGGCGTCAGTTTCGCGATTTGTTTGTAGAATTGGTACACAATCAGAACATACCATCATGTCAAAAAATGTGGTATCTTAAGACAAGCATGACTGACGAGGCAGAGGTTTTGATTAGCCATTTGTCCATATCAAACGACAATTATGATATCGCATGGACCATCATTAACAATCGATATGACAATAAACGTCTAATTGTCAGTGCAATAATCAACAGACTATTGTCACAGCCAGTTGCATCTGCTGAAAGTTCGGCTTCACTCAAATCGCTACACGACACCACCAGAGAATGCTTGCTTGGATTGAAAAGCTTGGAGGTCGATACAATTACTTGGGACCCGCTACTACTTCATATTTTGGTGCAACGATTGCATAAGACCACCCACTCTCTTTGGGAACAATCGTTGCAGCGGCCGAGACTTTTGCCTTCTTTGGAAAGTTTCTTGCAGTTCATAGAAACTCGTTTCCAGTCGCTAGAGGCACTTGAATTTAAGCAAATAATAGTAACCGGAGAGAAAAAACATGACACAATTAAAGCGCTGCGCACATTAGTTAACTCAACGCAATGCATTGCATGCAAAGAAGAGCACCCGCTGTTCAAATGTCCGAAGTTCCTGGAAATGAATCCCAAGATTCGATTTAATCTGGTGCAAGAGTTCAAGCGCTGTGCGACTTGCTTGAGATATGGTCATCGTGCGACGGAATGCAAATCTAGAAATTGTCTAAAATGCAACAAAAAACATAACACGCTTCTACACTTTCCGGAATCATCAAACAACACAAAAGCAGTGGCAGCTTCTACTGAAGTTTCGTTGTTAGCCGCTCCAACGAAGCCAGGCCACACGGCGATACTGAGCACGGCTCTTGTCAATGTTACAGACAAGTCCGGCAATATAGTAGAATGTCGGGCGTTGCTGGATAATGGATCGCAAGCAAACTTTATAACCCAACGGCTAGCACGAAAGCTTGGACTACGAAGGACGCCTTCCTCAATTGGCGTCGAAGGAATTGGTTAAACTCCGAGTCGAATTGCGGAACGGGTGAATATACTGGTTGGCTCAAGGTGTACCGGGTTTTCAGCTCATATTAATGCTTACATACTTCCGAGTATCGTCTCCGACCAACCAGCAACACGAATAAATACTAGTAACTGGCGTATTCCAAGCAATATCAAACTGGCAGATCCAGCGTTTTATGAGCCGAGGAAGATTGATTTGCTTATAGGCACAGGATTGTTCTACTCGATTTTATCTGTGGGGCAAATCAAACTCGGAGAACATATGCCTATTCTACAAAATACCCTTTTCGGCTGGATTGTTGGCGGAGAGTACAATGACGATCGAATGGATTCGGATAAGATTACGTGTGGTGTGAGTACTACGTCCGAAGAGTCGCTGAATGCTATGATCGAAAAATTCTGGATGTTGGAAGAATGCGATCAATCAACAAATAATTTCACTGCAGCTGAGCAACGCGTTGAAGATCATTTCATCGCAAACGTGCGTCGAAATCATGAGGGGCGATTCGTCGTAAAATTACCTTTCCAAGGCGATCCGCGTCACCTTGGTGAATCGAAAGATATTGTTCTTCAACGATTCAAGTCAATTGAACGGAAGCTTATGAAGAACCCGGAACTTAAGAAGCAATATGTGGATTTCATGAGGAATTTCATCGTTCGGGGTTACATGGAACCGGTTGATCTTGACGACATCGTAGGTCCACATTATTTTCTACCACATCATTGTGTCATTAAGCCGACTAGTTCAACGACAAAACTGAGAGTAGTGTTCGACGCATCGGCCAAAACGTCAACAAATCTATCGCTAAATGACATCTTGGCGACCGGACCCACCATCCAGAATGACGTTTTCACCACGCTTCTCAGATTTCGATTACCTCTTTATGCATTTGCGGAAGATATCGAACAAATGTACCCGCAGATTCAGATATATTCAGAAGATCGTCAATATCTTCTACTCTGGTGGCGAGAGGACCCAGTTGATCCACTGATGTGCTTTCAGCTAACGACGGTCACCTTTGGCACGACTTCAGCTCCATATCTGGCCACTCGCTGCCTCCTTAAACTGGCTGAAGAAGAAGAGAATACATCTCCGCTGGGTGCCCAATGCTTGAAGCGTAATTTTTACGTCGATGACGTCCTCGCAGGAGCCGACAAAATAAACGTTGCGCTCAAAACTCAATCGCAGCTGCGCGAAATACTTCAAAAGGGCAGATTCCATTTAAGGAAATGGTGCGCAAACGACCCACGGTTACTAAAAAACATCCCAATTGCTGATCAAGAAATTGAGCTGAATTTCAATAGCCCACAACCCGGAGAAGTGAAGACGATGGGGCTAACGTGGAATCCAAAAACAGACGTTTTCACAACAAAAGTCGCGAACATTGGAGGTCACGAAGCAGTTACGAAACGGATAGCGTGTTCCGATATAGCGCGTTTATTTGATCCACTTGGATTTTTTGCACCCGTGGTATCTGCAGCTAAAATATTTCTGCGAACTTTGTGGAAGCTCAACCTCGACTGGGACGCAGCACTTCCGCAAGAACTGCATACCGTTTGGTGTAACTTCAGGGAAGAGCTTGGGCTACTCCAAAATATAAACATTCCACGACATGTTTTTGGCAATCGGTCGTCAAGGAATCCACAGATCCACATCTTTACTGATGCGTCAGAGGAGGCCTATGGAGCTGTGGCATATTTCCGCACAGTCGACGAGGACAATACAGTCATAGTCCGTTTTCTATGTGCAAAATCTCGGGTTGCACCGCCAAAGCAGGAACCAATACCCCGACTTGAGTTGCGTGCAGCCAAATTAGGAGCTGACATGAAGCGTCGCATACAGAAAGACTTGGACTTCAAGGATGACCAATTCCACATGTGGTCAGACTCTACATCAGTTCATGGATGGATCAGTGCACAATGTTCTAATTATTATGCATTTGTGGCTAATCGAGTTTCAGCCATCCAGCAAATAACCAACCCGCAGCAGTGGCATTTTGTTAACACCTTCGAAAATCCGGCCGATCCAATTTCAAGAGGTCTAACACCAGGAAGATTAGTCAACAACAACTTTTGGTTTTACGGGCCGTTATTTCTGCACGGATCAGACCTCAGATGGACAACTGAGCAAGAGCCTTATGAGGAATGTCTCTTGGAATTGAGGCAGAAGAAGCGTACAGTTTTGGCAACAAACATCCTAATAAGCGGCAACATCTTGGACAATATAAACCATAAGAATTCCTTCAGACGACTTCAAAGGATCATGTCTTACGTTCTCCGTTTCATTAATCTTGCACGGCGAATCAAGCAAAAGGGAGTACTATCGGTATCTCCAATAGCAGATGAAATGGAGGAATCCTTGATCAGCATCATCAAAATGGTACAGAAACATGAATTTGTGGACGAACTCAAGCAGATAGAAAAGTATACGATCGTCGACAATCATAATACTCTTAGCAGTTTAGCACCAATAATAGACAAGAAGCACGGAATCCTGAGAGTGGGCGGCCGCTTGGATTCGTCACTCTTAAGCTATGACGCCAAACACCCCATGCTCCTACCTTACAACCACCCAGTCACCAAGCTACTTATCAGTGAGCTTCACAAGGAGCACCTTCATGCTGGTCCCCAAGCATTACTATCAATTGTGAGACAACGTTTTTGGCCTGTTAAGGGGAAAACAATAGTTCGCTCCGTCGTCAAGAATTGTATCAAGTGTACCAGGGCCAATCCGAAACTACTACAACAACTGATGGGAAATCTACCGGCCGAACGAGTGCAACCAGGTCGGCCATTTGTGAACGCAGGCGTGGACTTCCTTGGCCCGGTCTGGACCCATTTTAAAATACGAGGAAAACGTCCGCAAAAATCCTACGTCGCGGTTTTTTGTTGCTTCGCTACAAAGGCTGTACACATGGAGTTGGTCAGTGATCTTTCCACCGACGCATTTTTGGGAGCACTGAAAAGATTTATGGCCAGACGAGGACAGTGCCGGAAGATATTTTGCGACAATGCGACCAACTTTGTGGGAGCGAATAATCAGATGCAAGAGCTCCAACAAGCAATTCATGACGACAAGGCTCAACACAAAATCATCGGAGAATGCAGCCAGAGGAACATCGATTTCTCATTCATTCCACCTCGAGCTCCACATTTTGGAGGATTGTGGGAAGCTGCAGTCAAGTCTGCCAAACACCTTCTTAGAACGACGATATCATCAGCATCGCTGACATATGAAGAGATGCAAACGTTACTCGCGGAAGCAGAGGCTATCATGAATTCGCGACCATTGACACCGATGTCGAACGACCCGAACGACATGACGCCGCCCACTCCCGGTCATCTGCTCATTGGAGAGCCTTTGGTATCAGCGGTTGACCCGCACGCAGCACCAAATAATTCAGGGCTTTTAGCTAGGTGGAAGCTAGTTGCGCACCTAAAGGCTGAGTTCTGGAGGCGATGGACGCACGAATACCTCAATCACCTCCAACATAGGTATAAGTGGAAAACCGCCTGCCGAAATGTCGAACCAGGAACGATGGTCATAATAAAGGAAGACAATCGTCCCCCTTTACAGTGGTCATTGGGTAGAATCGAACGTGTCTTTCGAGGAGAAGACGGATTGGTGCGAGTAGCAGATATACGCACAGCTTCGAATGTGGTACGCAGGCCTATACACAGGCTAGCCCCTCTCCCGATGGAGGACGACGTTGCAGCCCTGGAAGATGAAGCTCGCGCTAGTGTTAATGATAGAGGAAGCCGTCCATCTACATCGGATCATCAACAAACGCCTTCGAAAAGATGTCGCCGATAAGCATAAGGCCTCCGACATCGCAAGAAACTTCAACCGTAGCATATCGTAAATTGTTGATCGACCTCGCTCAACGGCGGGGAGAATGTTGAAGCTTGATGATTTGACTTTTGATTTGATTGATTTTTTAGTATTGTAAGTTCCTTTAAATTAATTCGCATTTTATTATTATATGTAGTTTTACTTAAAAATGAATTGAATCTGGCAATGCCTATTTAAATGAGTTCCACATAATCTAGTACTATGTAATCCTTACTGTTTTAAAAATTAACTGTTTTGAATTTGTTGGCAAAGAACTATGATTTGTAATAAAGCAGTCAGTTCGACATTGAACCTGGAGGTGAACACTCGTTTTTCATTGCGAGACCCAGCATCAATTTAATACGTTTATACATATAACATAAAATAGTTGCAGCGGTACATGAACCGTTTGCAACAAGTTAACAAATTAAATATCCAAGTACAAGAACTTGGATAGTTAAATAAAGTGACTCGACTAACAAAGTAAAAGCACTTTGTTCAATGGGCAAAAATCGCGTGACGTATTATGTGGACGGCCCTAAGTGGATGTTCACACTGCGTGCGATGCCGAGCCGAGCCGGGTCGAGCGATGCGATGTGGTGGGTGTTCACATTGCACGTCGTGCGATGCCGAGCCGAACGATGGCTTGCGATGCAAAGATGATCCGAGCGATGGCTTGAGAGTAGAGACCAATTTAGTTCAAGGAAATCTGTTCGACATCATGTCGTTTGTGCTTGACCCAGTAAATTTATTTCTGTTTCAAAACAGTGCTCTAAAAATGGAAGGGCGTCGCCATTGGGTGCATCCCATTAATGAAGAAAGGCCCAGTGTTGGTGAATTTCATCATCTCTTCCGCGACCTCAGACGAGAGGTTTCACAAGCGGATTGAGCAGCGGCGCACCGCTGTGTATAAACGCAAAAATCGGCAGCCGCGGCGGCTTTAGGACGATGAATGTATAAACCGCTCGACTCGCCGTTGAGGCCACCGCCGCAGTTTGTGGAGCGGCGAGATTGCATTTGAATTCAGTGTAAGAAACGGTACACATGGACGTCCAAATGACGCCGGACGCCTCGTCACTTAAGCTCCTCCCTCTTTGATACCTATCTGCAACCTGAATTTACAATTTATGTTATTTTTAGTTTTAAATAAACTGTCTTTTGGCCATAACTTCTAAAATATAAGGAATATCGCATTTTTAACACCATTTTCACCCCCCTTACGAACCCCCGTCCGAGCTGAGAGCTCCCTCCCCACCATTTTTTTTTTCTCAAAATTAATTGTCAATTGTAGTAGTCACGATCAACGATTAACAATTAATTAATGGGCACTTAAAAGTGATCCTCAAGCGAATGGTTTAAGAAACATCATAAAAATCAAACATTGTGACCGTGTCCGTGTTCCGGGTTCGAATTTATGTGGGCCGGCTTATTAAAAATTGATATGCGGACGCGTGAAATGACGCAGATAGGAACAGAAACCAGCGTCATCCCAGATAGCTATCGCGGCGGCAAAATGATGCCGATGCGCCGATAGTTATCCGATAGCTATCTGCGGCCATGTGCATCGCTTCATTGCCCGTAATGTATTTCTTCCTATCCGATTGAAAGTGACGCAACGTCAGACGGCATTTCGACGTCCATGTGCACCGGCACTAAATATGTAAACCGCCGCTTCTGCTCTATGCCTTTATACGCAGCGGTGTCCGCTGCTCAAACCGCTTGTGAAACCACGCGACCTTATTACGGTGGTAATAACCTTTCATTTGAGCCATACTGAATCAAAACCGGAGTCCAAAGCGTATATACCCTAGACTTGTGGGCGTGGATCCAATGAAAAGTTTCATCGTTCATCCATTCGAATTTTGGATATTTACATTTGAACTAACGTTTATAGGGAAGGTTGCCGTTCATTCAATAGGATCTTGCCCATTCTCAAAATCAACTAACAACCTACACTATAAATATTTGTCGCATTTTGCAAGTCGCTAGCATCATTGTATCGAAAGTTATCGCTCATTTGAAGTTTCGTTTATAGGGGACGTAGAGGTTACTTGGGACGGAGCTTGGCCATTTCCAATACCAACCAACTAAATCTAAATCCAAATATTTGAACCAAATTTCAGGTCGCTTCATTCTATCGAAAGTTATCGCTCATTTGAAATTTCATCTGTAGGGGTTCCTTCGGTCGGATCTTGCCCATTTTCAATACCAACCAACTAGATCATGCTACAAACATTTGACCAAAATTTCAAGTTTCTGACTTCATTCAATCGAAAGTTATCGTGCAAACGAACAGACAGACAGATATGGCTAAATCGAATCAGGAGATGACCCTCATAATTTCCATGTATACACTGCCACACCGCCGCGCCTAAAAGTCTAGGGTATAAAAGCAGACATACATGCATTTTTTTCAGTGTGATCTTACATCAAATATTACTTTACAGCTCGTACTTGCACCATACTGGCTCCAAAAAGCTTCACATCGCAAAGCATCGCAAAGCCCATAAACTCCATCGCAAAGCCCATTAAATTCCATCGCAAAAAATCAGCAGCCGGTACTCGCACGAAAAAGCAAAGAAGTTTGTGAAAACATCGGGCCATCGCTCGGCTCGTCATTGCATCGCGCGCAGTGTGTACACTCAAAGCGTGATTCCATTTAAAATTGAAGACTTTCCATTTTCTTGCTTTAAAAGCTTGTAATCGCATTGCATCGCTCGACCCGGCTCGGCTCGGCATCGCACGCAGTGTGAACATCCACTAAGAGTTTAATTTATATCGCTGAAACTGACTCTCTACTTGAAGAAATCGTATGTTCTGGGGACGACCTTCTGATCCATTGCCCAGGAGAGAACGCACAGTCCAGAATCCTATCTTTGCTATTGCACGATAGCCAAAAGTTGTAATCGTTGAGTCAGTCCTTATCCGAGGCATAGTTGACGTTTCGTTAGCATATAGACAATTTCGGATAGTGCAAGTTACTAGCATACACATACTGTCCTTTGATTGTCGGTTTCTACGACAGGCCGGCAAAGGGAAAGGCCGTGGTATTATTCTTACGCCCCACACCACAGGGGGAATGTTTACTTCTTGAAGTATGTTGAAGTTTAGTTCCGCAATCGATTTTAGGACTTCCTTGCGGTGTAAGGCGGTTAATGCAGTTCTATAGGCGGCTTGGTCGAATGGCTCCCTTTTAAATATCTGGACATCTTTCTCGAGATCCCTCAGGGCTGTGTCTGATGTTATGCGGAGGCGGTGTTTATCTGAGTTGATGGTTCGGGTGGTCACTTCGGTAGCAGTCTACCAAGTATTGCTTCGCGAGGAGGGTGTTGTGGATTCTCATAGGCAGCATGTTGGTCTCTTGGTAGAGGTGATGATCATCCTGAGATGACATCAAGTCAGCCTGTCACTATACGTAAAGTTGCATTTTGGCAGGACTGTGTGTACTTAAAGTGTGGGTCACTCAGGTTTTGAGACGAGGTAGGTGCTGAATAATTGGCCACCGATCTTCCAATGACTTTGCACGTTACCATTGTTCATTCCCCACGAGCTTCCAGTGAGCGCTGGGCGTCCAAGATGTGAACAATGTAGCAGATGATTTCGGCACTGAGATCAACAAGTTTTTGTTGGTGAAAAGGGCGTTGAGTATGTCGAGGTAGTTGTTGATCATTACAGATATCAATGGAATGTCGTTACCAGTGGCTAAAATTGAACAATTATCCGCATAGGTGGCGTGGAGAGTCCTGACATGTAGATGTTGAACAGGGTTCAACAGAGGTAAGTGAGAGAACTCCTCCTTGCGGGACATCCTGTTTTATCCTCCTTAGTTTTGATTTTTTTTCCGAAACTCCGTGAATGATTGGCAGCGAGCCAAATAGTTTGCGATCTATTTTTTAGCGTGCGCAGGATGAGATTTACAGATGTCTGATAGAAGAGCTGAGTGACTGATGGTGTCAAAGGCTTTTGACAAGTCAAGAGCCGCTAGGATAGTTCTCTGACACGGACGAGACTGATTAAGGCCATTATGGATTTGAGAGGTGATTGCATCCAAGGCCGTCGTAGTGCTGTGTATTCTCCTAAAGCCATGTTAATGATTGGCTAGCTGAGCATGGGACAACAGGCCAACAGGTGAAAGTAGAGAAATAGGGCGATATGATACACCAAGTGTTGCTTTCTTTCCAGGTTTTAGTATGGGTATCGGGAACAACTAACGACGAAAATGAAAGACTGATAGTGGCCGCTAGGTACTTTATGCTCGGCACGTCAAGATTCTTGAGCATCAACATCGAGATGACATCCGGATCTAAGGCTTTTGAGCCTTTTGCTTTTTTGATGGTCGCTGCAACTTAAATAAATAAAAATAAATAACTGACGCAACAGTCCAATTTGAACCATGGCCTCGAGATGAATTAGCATCATCTCATTTTCTAGATCGTGACGGTCTTGTGCAGAGGTGTGTGATCAGCAATACGCTCAACCGAGTTATTTACCCCATAAATGGGTACTCATTTAACAGCTGAGTGGGCTCATAGTACGACACGTAAATCCCCTTTTTTATCGAAAACTACCGCATTCAGTAGGAATCGAACCAGGGCCCAGTGCGTAGAAGGCGAAAGTGCTAACCGTTGCGCCATCCGGACTACACTTCTGCAACTTGATCGGGAGTAAATTGGAGCCTCTGGTCAATAGTAAGGTTGTGGACCCTACGACGAATTGTGCGCTTGAGTTTATCGGAAGAAGGATGGTCGACAAACTGTCTGCTAAAATAATGTGCGCATCGGGTGGGGTCACTGATCGTTTTGTTGTCGAATTCGATGGCAACATTCCCTCTGTTATTCGATGGATTAGTGACGGCTCTGACTGTTAACCAGCATTTGAGATTGCAGCTGCAAAGATGGGCACTGCATCTTGAGCGTTTGTGCTCAGCTACTTGCATGTTTATCAGGTCTTTTATTCTTGAATCACTAAGCTCTTCACTGCTGATGCAATCTCTCTCGTTAGCCAATCTGGCATAATAATGGTGGGTACTAATAGAACTCTCACAGTGCTCCGAGCCTGTCAGTATAAAGACGGCCCGGATAGGAGGGTCATACTAGCAATTGTACTTCCGGAAAGTAGATATGCTATCGAAACGTCATAGAAGTCCTAGAGATGTTGACGCGCTCATGCCCCTGGAGGGGTCAAGGCAATTAACAAGTTTCTGTTGATAGAGAAGCTTGCAGCAAACTAAATTACTGAGAAAGCAGATTGACTTGCCTCTGGAAGCTGTGTACGAAAAGCTGTAGATTTATAAGCATCGTTTATTAGCGCGAAAATATGTATTCGCTCTGTGGAAAATAGAAGATAAGAAAGATAAGCGAAATAGAAATAATCGCCTACCGTGTAAACACATCTCAACAGTGTGATAAATCAACCAGATTGTTTGCATGAAAAGTATTTCAGTGGCCGAGAGACTAAAGTCCACTTCCAATTGAGGTTAATCGAGTGACTCGGACTGCATACAACATCGACATGCATCCAATTTACTTCTTGCTCGCAATTAACAGTCAACTGAACCAGATCGTTTGCATTCATTCTCGGCATTCAACTTCAACCGCCAAACCACCCGAATTGAACAACTTACCGAAGCCCTTCAGCTTGTCCGCATCGTTTTTGCTCTCCAGCACCTTGAACGCTTGAATCGCAACGCCATGCTCGTCCAGCAATTCCTTGCTCTGATATTCCAAGAGATTTAAATTGCGTACCTGCGATCGCAGCACCTGCAATAAATCAAAATTCGCATAAATTCCTCTATCCCGACTGAAGGAAACGTCTTTCTACCGTCTGATAAGTAACTCGGGCCAATCTGTTGCAAAGCATTTTGTCACGACTATGTATGTACACACGCCCCACGCACTATTTGTAAAATCAGAGATACTCTTGGACTTTCTTAAAACGAACGGTCACCACAACAAGTTATTACTATGAAACTTATCACGGAAATGAAAGATACTGGACTGGAGATTCGAAAGTTGAGCGAAAGTGACGCTGAGTAGCACAGCCAAAATCCGTATAAATTCTGTGACGAAGGTGGTATTCAACGTGACAGCGGAGGATGGTTATCAGCTGATAAGAAATGAAAATACGAAAATGTTTCGTGATCGTTTCGACGACCACGTTTCGGAGCCGGTCTACAAAAAAAAACGCGCCGCACTGATAACAGATGGCTAAACAACAACAACAACGAAGAAGTTCAGCTGGTGAATTCTGTAATTTGAGGTATGGACACAGAAAGAGTGATAGAAGGAAACGAAAAAGAGCGAGAGAAATGAAGTAATTCGGCACAAGTGTGGAAGTAGGAAGGGATGGAAATTTGACATCTCTTTTGCTTCTATATTGGCCGGGCGGATGTTCCGCGGCAGAAAGACAAAATGGGCTCATTCACAAAACATTGAGCAGCTACGGAGCGACATCTCCCCTCCATGTCACACGGAGCGACTGCTCCCTGTCACAACCGTCACACACCTGTTTTGTGAATACACCGGCTACATATCGAATTTGAGACAATCAGCTGACATGGCAAATGTCTAACAAACGGCTAACGGCTGTCTGTCTAAATTGTTTTGTTTGGCCGGGTTTCAAATCACTCACAATAAGGACGTGGTAATAAAAGGAATTGTTGTGTAGTTTTGTTCTATAAATTCGTCACAACTGCAATACACGGTTCCTGCGACAGCCGGTTAAATTGCCAATTAGCCAAACATGGGAACTCATAATTGAAGTCGTGCCGGTCCCATTGCTAATTGCGACGTGACGAGCATCATTAGTTGTCGCGCTGTACCCCACGCCCCATTAGGAGCATAAGCGCGCACACACAACAAATATACAATTAATGAAAACATCACTCACCTTTTAATTGTAATTTTGCTACAAAATTCCCGTAAAATAACACGCAGGACTTGTGTTGTCGAACACTCAACACTCAATCAAATGACATATGACGCGCGCACCATCTGTGATGCGAATTGTGAAAATAAAAATGTATCACGCTCCAAGTCAAGGGAGCGTGAAAAATTTTCGCTCAGAAGGAGAAGTAGCCGCTCAGCAACGGCTCCATGGAGCGATTGCAATGCCTGCATTCATGTGAAAAATTTTCGCTACAGAACGCTACATCCCCTCCACTACACATTTGAGGAGACGCTACCTGTCAAAATTTCTTTCGTGATTGAACCGCTACATATGAAATGTCTGACAAACAGGTGACAACGCAAATATTTGACAATTGCCAATTTTCCATCGCAAAACATTTCTTTGGCACATCACGAAACAAGGAAATATCAAATCGAAGACGAGAAGACAGTGAATTTACATAGACGGGGATTCTATTTGCGCTTTTGATGTACACAAACGTCACAACGCACATACCAGCTGCGAATTGTCAAATGTAGCG
This sequence comes from Chloromyia formosa, assembly GCA_964017055.1. NCBI lineage: Eukaryota > Metazoa > Arthropoda > Insecta > Diptera > Stratiomyidae > Chloromyia > Chloromyia formosa. Next base: position 57,229,690 of record OZ024813.1, on the reverse strand, counting down.
CTACATGCCCAGAGAGCGTAAAAAATTTCTGCTACCAAGGGGAAGTAACCGCTCCGGAGCGGATGGAAGGAGCGGTTGCAATCACGACCGGGAGGGGTTGTAGCGCTACGGAGCGCTCCGTAGCGATCCGGATAAAACGAGCGTGGTGAATGCACTCATTCACCAGACATTGGGACAGTAGCACTCCACAGCGCTCAAGAGGGGAAGGACCGCTCAGGGAGCGATGATGATTCCTGAATGCAGGCAATGGAATGTTATGTTGTTCACAAAGGAGAAGTAGGAGAGGAGATGACATCTCATGTGCTTCGTGTGTTTCTATATCGACTGCGCGGGTGTTGCGCAGTGGACGGCGTGTGTCTCTCTGTTTACTTTTTACTAGTTCGTATGTGGTGAAATTACGTCCAGAATCTTGTGTACAGTAAATGGGCGTTTGATCTCCTTCTATATGTCTCTGTGGTGGACCCCTGTTAAATGACGAATTTCGGTAAAGTTGGGAATTTAAAGTTAAGTAAACTGTCTTCCTGAAAAGATTTAAATCAACTCTGAATAATTCTTGGAAATCTGCGCCATTTTTTTGTTTTGTTTCGAAGTTTTATGTAAACTTCCGAACGCATCCACATTGCAACATGCTCTCGGGCAACACCATTATTTGTCATTTCAACGGCGTTCTGTCTGTGTTTTTACATGTGCCGGTAGTTCGTTCTTGCATATTTCAGCAATTTTCAGTGGATTTAGTAGCTGAGGTAAGTTTTAATTCAATCCGGCAAGACATTCCATCCACTCCAGTCAAACATATTTCATAGTTGTCCACCCCTTTGCAGGATTGCCTGCAAAATTCCGGGCGTCTAATTGCACGACGAACGACCGAACCGGGTTCATTGTGCTTTCCGTAGTTTTCGCTAAATATCTCCAGTTCGCAGAGTTTGAGGGAAAATGTCGGACGACGATTGGGACGCACCTGAGACTGAGAAGAAGAGCCGCCGCTCGGACGGTTACAACGACCACGGCGGGAGCTACGGAGGCGGTGGTGACGGTGGCGGCTACCGGGACAGTGGTCGTAGCGATTATCGCGACAGCGGATCGTCATACAACAACGACCGCTACGATCGAAAAAGTGGTTCCGGTAATTACAACGAGCGAGGATCACGGGGTGGCCACCGGGACCATGGCGGTCAGAGAGACAATGACCGCTACAACAGCGGTTCGTACAACAGTTCCTACAACGACAACAAGGACAGCTCGCAGCAGCAGCGATCTTTCAAATCGCGCGGCGGACGCCACTCGGAGACAATGGATATTGAATCGAGCGACGTGGGCAAAATTATTGGACGCGGTGGAGCCAACATCCGCGAGGTTGAGACCAAGTTCTCGGTGCGTGTGAATGTGGACAAGAACGCTGGTCGCGTCGAAGTGTCGGGAGATGGTCAACAGGATGTTGACGATGCCATTCGACACATGAAGGATCAGGTTGAGAATGGTGGTGGCCGAGGGGGTGGAGGAGGAGGAGGCGGAAGAGGCGGCGACAACTATCGCAAGGACTACAGTCGTAATCAGAGCGATTCGTATGGCGGAGGTGGAGGTGGCGGCGGCAGCTATGGACGGTCGCAAAAGTCGTCCTTCAACTTCAATAATTCTCCGCCACGCTCCTCCTACCCTTCGTATGGAGACAGCGGTGATGGACGTAAAAGTCCTGATACTGCACCGATCGATTGGAATGCGCTGAACAAACGTGCGGTAAGTAATTTTCTTCATCAAAATATTTCTCTGCAACTGGGTCCATATTCATACGATTTTTTTGTCAGTATACACTCTCAAGACCGGACACCATCGCGACCAACAATTTTGCCCGATTATGGGTAGTGTCTGCTTAAAAAACGCCAAAATTTCTTTTAAGTCATTTTGACAAGCGTCTAACAAAGAATGGCTTTTGCAAATCTGGTGTTTAATTAATAATTATAGTGTATTTCACAAGTTTGCTCCGATAACTCTCGGTGCAATTAAAGTCTATCTGAAAAAGTGTTAAGTTTCGGCTTGATTTTTAAAATCCTTTCTTTGTCGCTTCCAACTGTCGGCAACAGTAAATTTGCAAGAAACATTCGATTACTTTGCAATTTATCCGAACCATGACCACAAATCAAACTAGTGCTCAGGTGGTTGACAAGTCGGAGGCAATCATCCGCCCAAAGTGCAAAGGAGATGTGAGCAATGAACAAGAGGCTCTCTTTTGCGACGGCCTCTGTCATAAATGGTTCATATAGGCTGCATTAAATTCGCAGCTAAAGAGTATGGGCAATGCAGACCTGTCGACAGTGACATTACGAGTTGTCCACTGTGAAGGAAAATTCCAAACTCCGTGAAGCTCGTACTCTTAGTACATACATATTCAAGAATGTTGGGAGTGTGTCTTGGTTTAGTTAAAATTCAAATGTCAACTCAAATTTCAAGAGAAAACTTAAATCCTTAGCACATATGCAATAGGACAAATTTCCTTTAGACAGCAAAATTATTTTGTATGTTATATTGTACGAACAGTTTTGACAGGAAATGAACTTTATATGCTTCCCAAACGGCAAACTCTTCGAAAACTTCGGTACTTGCGCCGCCTGCATTTTAAAACGCGGACTAATTAACGGAGCAGCATTCTTGCACTGACGTTATATCTAGAGCAGCTCAGATAAAATTGTTAGTGTAATTGTGTGATCTTAACCTGCTCTGCTCTGTATGACTCTTGAGAAAAACGCGCCTATTATTTCGCGTATATGTACTATTTGGATTCGCTGAGCAGTTGTATAACTTTCCATTATTGGTTATTGAACAATAAAATCTACGAATCCCTTTTTATTCCATGAACGTGATTCGGAGTTATTCGTTTTAGTTAATGGATTCAAAACTACAAAAATGGTTATTTTTTGCAAAGCGTCGAATGCACATAATTCGAAGAATGACCTACCTGTTATCTAATGTGAAGTTATCTCCGGTGGGTCTAGTTTATTGTCTTGAAGTTTGAAAAAGAAATTTAACAAACAAAAAAGTTATGATTAGTTCAGACCTCTAACCTTTTTTTGGCCCACCCTGTACGTCGGTAATGACAATCAAAAACAATAGGTGACGAGATGCAGCCATGCCTCACTCCGCTATGCATCTCGAAGGTGTCTGAAAGCTCACCCTTGTGTAAGACATAATATTGGACTCCTTGATAGTGGATATAATTTTATCTGGTATACCTCTCCTACGTACGAGGGCGGTCCGATAAGTACTTAGCCTACAAAAGAAAAACTAAAATTTTGGAAAAGTGGCGATTTATTTCTCAACATAGTCTACTTTTAGCTCGATACACTTGACCCAGCGATGCTCCAACTTCTTTAACCCGTCTGAAAAATACGTTTTCTCGAGGTCTGCAAAGTAGGCCTCCGTGACGGCGATGACCTCCTCATTCGACTCAAATTTCTGCCCGGCGAGTGACTTTTTCAAGTTTGGAAACAAGTAGAAGTCGCACGGGGCCAAATCTGGGGAATACGGTGGATGGGGCAGCAGTTTATAGCGACGGCGGAGGTGTGAGCCGGTGCGTTGTCATGGTGGAAGAGCACTTTTTTCTTCACCAAATGGGGCCGTTTTTTTCTGCAATTCGGCGTCGAATCGGCCAAATAATTCGGCTTAGTAGAGCCCTGCGACCGTTTTGCCCTTCTCCAGGTAGTCGATCTAGATCACACCTTGTGAATCCCAGAAAACCTTTCCGGCCGATAGGACAGTCTTCGCCTTCTTCGGAGCACGTTCGCTGGGTGAAGACCACTGTTTCAACTGTTCCTTGGTCTCTGGTGTGTACCAGTGGATCGATGTTTCGTCGACGGTTACGAAACGACGCAGAAACTCCTTCGGATTGCGCTTAAACAGCGTCAAACACTGCTCTGAAGTGGTCTCACGGTTGCGCTTGTTGTCCGGAGTGAGCAAACGCGGCACCCATCGCGCCGACAGCTTTCTCATGCCCAAAATTTCATGCAGGATATGCCCCACGCGGTTTTTTGAGATCCCTACTGTCTCAGCTATCTCGCGCACCTTCAATCGGCGGTCTGCCAATACGAGATCGTTGATTTTTGTCACGTTATCCTCCGTGGTAGCCGTTTTCGAGGCACCTGGGCGTGCCTCATCAAAAACCGACGTGCGACCATATTGAAACTCGTTAAACCAATTTTTGACGGTCGCCATCGAAGGAGAAGAGTCACCGTACACAGCATCCAAGCGCTCTTTAATTTCGCTGCGCGATTTCCCTTCCAAAAACAAAAATCGAATCACCGACCGATAGTGCTCTTTTTCTTTTTCCATTTTTCTAAAATCCGCGGACACGCCCGCTTCCACACGCGGTCAAAACAAAACTACGTACGAGTCCGATTCGGCTGAAATTTTGACAGTAACCGTCTACGAGAATGTACTATACGATAGTAAATTTCTCTTGCGATAGTGGCGCCATCGGGCGGTGAGACTAAGTACTTATCGGACCGCCCTCGTATATTATATTCACGGTCAAGGCTGTCAAACGCTTTCTCGGAATCGATGAACATGAGATTCAATGGGGATCACCACTCTGCGGATTGTTCAATAATAATTGGAAGAGTGTTGATGTGGTCGCTACATGAAACACCCTCGCGAAAACCAGCCTGTTCATCGTTCAGTGTGCGGTCAACTGTATGCTTGATCCGGTTTAAAACTATTTTTGCCATCAGCTTTGAAACTGCGGGGAGGAGCCAATTCCACGCCAATTATTGCAATCCTTCAGGTTACCTTTCTTCAGAATCTTAATAATGACTCCCTTCTTCCACTCTTTGGGGAGAGTTTCGGTTTCCCAACACTCTTGGATAAGGGGGAGAAGAATATCCGTAGTAGTGTTGATGTCCGCCTCAAAAAGTACCACCGGATTCCATCTATCTCCGGGGCTTTATTCGCTCTGTTAATTTCAGCTTAGATGGTGGGCTGGTATCAAATCCGTCTATTTGCGGAATATTTTCTGCTTCTAGTGAAGATGAGTTTGAAAGTCCAAAGGTATTGAGGATCAACGAAGTGCGCTCTCCACCGTCGCAGCTGGTGTTCATCTGTGGCCAGTAGTGGCAAAAGATTTGCCAGTGAATGGCTTGATAAGTTTGTAAACGATTCCACTGTTATCACGGTAAATCGCTTCCTCTGCCTTCAGCGTTAATGTATTGATGTTGTTACGTTTGTCCCATCTTACGCCTCTTTGCATGCCTTTCCGACGAGAACGGTATTCAGCTCTAAGTTGATCTTTGTTGATCTAGTTGAGTTAATTTGTTCTTTAACTCTCTTGCGTGTCAAGATTAGAGACCATGTAGTCACTAATGAATTGTCTTCTACCGCGCTCCATCCTGCTCGCAAAAGATTCACCACACGAAATAAATGAGTCCTTAGCGACGTTCCATCTATCATTAATTGTAGGAATCTCCTAAGGTGATGGTGCATTAGCTCTTTAGTGCAAGGCGGTGGAAATTGCACGTCTTATAAATGCTTTTGCACATTAAAACGTGGCAAGTTTCTTGCATTTTGAGGGCGATTGATCGCTGCCTTTCTTAATAGCATTTTTACGACAAGTTGGTGATCACTGCCAATATCAGCACCCCGCTTCGACCTGACATCCAAGAGACAATTCCTTCATGGAAACGGTTTTCCGTTCTGATCCGGAGTGATCCAGGTTGTTAAATGGCATCGTTTCTACTTGAACAGGGTACCGCCAATGACGAGTTGCGAAACTCCAAGAACATCTTGGCATTTTTGTTCCTGTTGCCTAGACCAGGGATCGGTAAACTTTTTCTATAAAGGGCCAGATCATTGAATTTTCCGGGCTCAGCGGGCCAGCAAACTTGAAGTGTAACTAACTGCTTACCGGTGTGGTCAACCAATTGCATAGAAGCATGGAAGCATCTTCTTAATATGCAGCCAAATGAATTTGTAAATATGGAATCACCAAAAATGTTGTTGGCATGCTTTATCCGTTGAACTCATGTTTTTACCATCATCATTTACAAAACATTCTACCTTATTGCATTTCATTACAATTGTATTATGCAGTAATAACGAACACCTCGTTAAAGCGGATGAAAAATAGAACTCCGAGAAAAAAGCATTGATTTACTCATTGTAGCTTCAGTAGTAGTAAGAACAAAATCGTTAACAATGAATTCGAAAGCGGCAATATATGTAAATATGTACGTAGCAAATTCGATATCCATCGATCTTATACGATGTTGAGTCCTGAACCTTTACAAAAAAGGTCCCTAAGAATCATGGGATACCAAATCCACATTATCGACAGTGATAGGTTAGGTTAAAAGGGCTGCCGTGATAGACATAGCACGCCAAGACCACCGGGTACGTTGTGATACCACTGTTGACTCCAGAACCCGAGTCCTATGTATTCATTGAACCAGCCAGAACTTTCGATAAAACTTTGGATAAAATGGAACCGGCCGATGATTATATCCTTAAGGTCGTCCAGATCGTCAAAATAGATAAACCCCAGGGTATTTCTTCTTCTTCCAGGACATGACATTTGAATAGTAGATGAAAGGTACACTCCTCCTTTTCCTCATCTCCACAGCTCATACAGAAGTCATTATGTGGAAATCCCAGTCTCCTAGCATGTTTGCGATTAGGCAGTGCACTGTATTCATCCCAACAAGAGTCCTCAGGTTTCTTCTATTCAATGCCAGCAGCTCCTCAGAACGTTTAGTATCGAGCGTAGGCCAAAGTTGCCTAGTAATATTACGTTACAATATCAACAGTGATAAAGAAGCCTTTAATTCATTCGTGTGCAAATAGTCATTGAACATTCGTCCTCATCTTTAAGCTCTTCCGATTCGCAGTCCTTATAGACATAGATGAAACATGGCGTCAGTTTCAATCAAAGAGAGAGCCTTTGAAATCTCTATAAAATTTTAGCCAGAAATTTATTTAGAAATTTTGTTTGTTTTAGAAATTTCAAAACACACAACATCTGCGATGAAATGACTGTAATATCTGGTTAACGAAAGCAGCGTCAACAACTGGTTCAAAACCATCGATAATTTTCCAACAGTTTAAATACCAATCTTGATAAGAATGTATTTTTTTAGCGTAACTTAGTATTTTTGCCCTATAACCAGACAAATATCTAAAAATCAGAGGTGCTAAGAGGAAGCAGAACAAAATTTACTTTGCATTTTTTTTAGCTCGGATATTGAAAACTTCGTTATAAATAACTGCTGGTTGTTAAGTCCCTTCCAGTTGGTTGTAAGGAGCGTATACTGTGTTAGTATTTTTTTTCCACTTCTTTGTAGACATCTTCGTCATATCAGTCATTGAGTTATCGTGTAGTACAGTCCTAAGATAAACTTGCCCCACGTTGGGCGCCCGCTCGTTTTGGTCCTCACGCAAGCTTGCATTTGTTATAAACCCATAAACTCCTCCAAGAAACAGCAACATTTAGGCACCTTGGGTAGCCAAGTAAAAGGTTGGTAATTCTTACGCATCAGTCTTCCTCGTGAATTGATTTCAGACTGACCTTTCACACAGGGGGTGATCAGAAGTGGTCTCGAGGTCTTTCAAACAGAGATTATATTCCATTTCGCTGGACATACCCATCTGGTTAAGGTATTTACTATTTGCCTCTAAAATTTAAGGGATAATTAATTACTTCCTTTGTCATAGTGTAGTGTATTTGTTTTTTGCTAACAGATTATTTCCAGACCACCTTAGAATACCATAGAGTTCTGGCTCATAAAGAAGCTCAATGACTTAACGTTTAATTGAAGATCTAGCACTGCAAGACAAAATCTCAAGGTACCACTAACGCATCCTGACTGGATAGTCCATGGTCTGACGATTGGCCGCGCACTACTGATGTGTAACACAGTAACGAGTCGCTCTTTTTGAACGACTCAACAGAATGAGCGAAAGATTCGGCACAACGACATAGCCTCCGATTCGTTCAATTTAAGAATGACACACTGTAAAATGAATACTCAAATTAAATCAAATATTACGTAACGCATGGAAAATCCACGCTCATTAAAAACTTCTTATTACATATATGTATTACTTTCACATTCATTCACACCCCATCCTAATATCTATCTGAAACTAAAACCATCATTATCTATCTACCAAACCAATCCCATCTAAATCCATTCATAATCGTCTCTATGCAGTATGCAATGCACGCATTGTGTATACATACTTCAAATATACACATAACAACCCATGCTGACTGCAAGCAAATCAAAAATCATTTGCTTACGTCGCACCGCACATCCAAGTTTCCCCAAATACATAAAACAAGCCCAACATTCTAAAACAAAAGTAATCGTCTTGTATCATAATCTCGAGCTCAACTTTAGATGAAAACGATACCAAACGAAGCGCATACTCCAATTACTCAAATTCTCTGCCAAATGAGGAATTCATGGCATGGAGCTTTTAGAACAGTGGAATTTAGACTGACTCCGAATATAGGGTCAACAAAAATTGGAGTCGCCCACCCCGGGCTGGCAACCCCGTTTTCATGGGATATAGTGGTCCGATCTGGCCGGATCGAACTAAAGGGCATTGGGGGGTCACTGACTCCGAATCTGGGTTCAAAACATAGAAAAAAATTGGGGTCGCCCATCCCAGATTGGCAGCCCCGTTTTCATGGGAAATAGTGGTTCGATCTGGCTGGCTCGAACTAAAGGGCATTGGGAGGTCGCTGACTCCGAATCTGGGGTCAAAACAGAAAAAAAAATGGGGTCGCCCATCCCAGATTGGCAGCCACGTTTTTATGGGAAATAGTGGTCCGATCTGGCCGGCTCGAACTGAGGGGCGTTGGGGGGTCGCTGACTCCGAATCTGGGGTCAACACAGAGAAAAAAAAATTGGGGTCGCCCATCCCAGGTTGGCAGCCCCGTTTTCATGGGAAATAGTGGTCCGATCTGGCTGGCTCGAACTGAGGGGCATTGGGGGGTCGCTGATTCCGAATCTGGGGTCAAAAAAGAGGAACAAAAAAAAATTGGGGTCGCCCACCTCGGGCTGGCAACCCCGTTTTCCTAGGAAATAGTGGTCCAATCTGGTTGACTCGAATTAAAGGGCACTGGGGGTCGCTGACTCAGTTTGTGGGGTCAAAAAAGGCAAAAAAGATGCGGTTGCCCATCCCATGGGAAATAGTGATCCGATCTGGCTGGTTCGAACTAAATGGCATCACTTCGAACCGGGGGTAAAAAATAAAGGAAAAAACTGAATTTTTAAGAACTACGACTTTTATTAAATATGTTATTAACCAAGTTTCAGACTCTTTTTGAACGACTCATTGGAAAGAGTCAGAGCTTATGTGCTGGCACGGTGAAAAGAGTCATTATGCCCATCACTACCGCACACATCTTCATTCCTGAGTTCACAGTTGTTGAAAGATCCGTGGCCTGATACTTTGGTATAAAACACGAATCCGTGAGGCTTTAGACGGTAGACAGCCTGAATGCGGCAGATGTGGCCTGAACTGACGACAATCTCAATTAACCATACACCTGCAATTTCGGGCGGACTGCAGTTCCACTCTTAAGGCCGTCTTACTTACTGTCGTAAAAGTATCAAATATAAAAACTGGGCGAGTTTTGAAGAATTCAATGTCGCGCGTGGCATTTCTGATTACCTTCTTGACGAAATTGTTCTAATTAAGTCTCTAATCTAGCAGAATTTCTAGGCAAATCACATGGGCGACAGAATTGTTGTGAGCCGTTAGGTAAAGGTGGTATTATCTTAACTCGCGGATCGCATCAAAATCAGAGGTGGGCCGGTGTCTGCCGACTCCTGGCCTAGACCATGATTGCCCACTAGGTGTTTCAAGCCAAGGTTGTCAGACTCGACTTTGGCATTGAGATCCCCCATAATAATTTTTATGTCACCTTTGGGAACCTTGTCGAAGTTGTCGCCGAGTCGGTGATAGAAGGCATCCTTAGTCGATTAATCCGCTGGGTCAGTCGAGATGTAGCACTGAATTATTGTGATGTTTCTTACCCTGGATTTGAATCTGGCTGTAATGATACGATCGGAAAAGGGCTTCCAATCGATTAAAGATCGGCGTACATCCTTGGTCAACAGAATTCCGATGCCTGCCATTCTAGTAGAGGTAATGTTTTCACTTCTAGAGTAGAGGGGTGTTACAAGCCTACATACCCAATCTTAGGGGAAGCGTTGCTTACTTAAGAATCGTCGGGAGCTATTTTTTGTATAGGAGGTATAGGTAGCTATATATATGCTATAGCTCTCCAATGGTGATTTTGATCGCGCGTTCTTTTGATGATCTACCAGCTGGGTGTGACGTATTGGTGTTCTCACAACTATGTTACAACTCCACCGTTCGCCTATTTCCTGAGACGCACTGGTGTCATCCTGAATGGCCAATGCAGGATGATCATCGTTATGTGCCGCTACCAAATGTTTTGCATTGCAAACTTGCTTGGCTTGGTTAGCCGTTCCAGAGGGCGCCCACGAGGAGGACTATGGAAGAAGTCTTTTGCCCTCCTAAGATGAGACTAGAGGCCCCGAAATAAAACTTAGCTGATGCCTCGAAAGCCTTATGCCCCTGAATGCAGTAGCTATGGTTGTGGCATCAAAATTTATGAATTTGCTACTGCAATTTATTATGGTTTTTTAATCCTTCGAACCATGCAGGTTACTTAAAGTAGCTGTAAAGGTCGAAATAGGACATCCATTTCAAATCCAATTCCAAATCCAATCAATTCTTGTCGAAGCTGGATCTGATAATTCTCCATAAATTGAATTGAAGTTCATATAGGAGAGTTTTTCCTCTCTAAAAAGTTTTGTTGTCATTCATTGGCTGCATTTTTGTTAATTCGCCCACGGTAGCGTTGAATGGCATGAAGTCACTAATAATAATAAATTTCTAAATCATCTCTAATTTTTTCTCGATTTATCGGGTTTCTAATCATGACTTTTAAAATTGACCGTTTTCTCATTTATTTGTTTTCTTCTTTTCCCGCAGGAGGAAGCGCGTCGCGAAAAATGGGCAAAATGTCCGCAATTGATCAAAAATTTCTACGAAGAATCTCCGGAAGTGACGAATCTGTCCCCATCAGAAGTGGCGAAAATTCATGCAAGTAACCACAACACAACCGTCGATCGAACGTTCAAGGAGAACGAAAAAGATATGGAACCCATTCCGAATCCGGTTTGGCGATTTGAACAGTGCTGGGCGAAGTATCCCGACTTGTTGCATGAAATACAAAAACAGGTCTGTCCTCAACGCAGAGGTCCTTATATGAAATGATTGTCAACTTTTGTTATTTGTATGTTTTCAGGGCTTCCAAAAACCGTCACCGATTCAATCTCAAGCTTGGCCTATTCTGCTTAAAGGCGAAGATCTAATTGGCATCGCACAAACCGGAACAGGTAAGACTCTGGCATTTCTGCTTCCCGCCCTGGTACACATCGAATATCAGCCAGTGCCGCGTGACGAAAGAGGTGGTCCAAATGTTCTCGTTCTCGCGCCAACCCGTGAATTGGCTATACAAATTGAAAAGGAGGTGGGAAAGTACTCGTTTAGAGGCATCAAAGCGTAAGTTGTACGAAAACTTTCGACTTCAATTCGTAACCATTTGCATCTTTCTTCTAGCGTTTGTCTTTATGGCGGCGGCGATCGTAAGGAACAGATTCATGCTGTTGAAAAAGGAGTGGAAATTGTAATTGCCACGCCGGGTCGTTTGAATGATTTAATTCAAGCCGGCGTTGTGAAAATAAATAGTATTACATACCTCGTTCTGGACGAAGCCGATCGTATGTTGGACATGGGATTCGAACCACAAATTCGTAAGATTTTGCTCGATATTCGACCGGATCGACAAACTGTTATGACTAGTGCTACTTGGCCGCCGGGAGTTCGACGTCTGGCCCAAAGTTACATGAGTAATCCCATACAAGTGTGTGTTGGATCACTCGACTTGGCGGCTGTACATACAGTCGAGCAGACTATTGAGATTTTGGATGAAGAGGAGAAATTTTATCGAGTAAGTCAAATCTGGAACTCGTTCCAATTACGAATTATGATTTATTCTGTGCTATTTCAGATATTGAACTTTGTTAAACACGAAATGGGTCGCAACGACAAAGTCATCATCTTTTGTGGTAAAAAGGCTCGGGCCGATGATCTTTCCAGCGAATTTACATTGAAGGGCATCTTGTGCCAATGTATTCATGGATCTCGTGATCAAGTAAGTTGCAGGATGTCACTGTTCATAGCTGGTTCCTGATACAATTTCTATGACTTTCAGTCCGACAGAGAACAAGCGATAGCTGACATAACATCCGGCGAGGTGAAAATTCTGATAGCTACAGACGTTGCATCAAGAGGTCTAGACATAGAGGATATTACGTAAGTATTTGCGATCTGAACTTGATTAAGACGAATATCCAAAACGTCCTTGTCGTCGTTCGTTCTTCACAGCTATGTCGTCAATTTCGATTTTCCGCGCAACATTGAAGAGTACGTCCATCGAGTCGGCAGGACTGGACGAGCCGGTCGCAAGGGGACGTCTATTAGTTTTATAACGCGACAAGATTGGGGCTCGGCCAAAGAGTTAATCGGAATATTGGAGGAAGCCAATCAACATGTGCCGGACGAATTGCGGGATATGTCGCAGCGATTCCAAGCCATGAAAGACAGACGAGCCAACGAAGAGAGTAAATTTGGCATGAGGAGGGGAGGCGGCGGCGGCGGCGGCCGATCAAGATATTAGACATCTGTTGACGATTATTGTTGAGTTGGGGCACATATAACGATTGAGAACTATGTTTTAGCATTCCTGGGTGTTTGCGTGTATGTGTGGGTGATATTCTCATTGGATAAGAATTAACTTGAATTTTCGGACTGCTTTGTAAATGTACCGATAGGTCAAGCGACTATTTTGAAATTGAATATATTTTTTTTTGTTGGTTAACAATTTGTTGATTTTTTTTTCAAATGATTTTTCGTTTTATTCTTGAATTTAGATTTACCATGTGTATCGACTTCAAAGGAAGCTTAGTAAGAGAATTATTCACAATGGCATAATTTTCTGTGCTACCAAATATAGAACCTCTACCTAAAGTCCTTCATAATTTCGTGAGTGAGTTACGGACTGCTCATTCGATTCCATCGGCAGAGCTTGAGAAGTTCAGCGTAGTATGCCAACGTCCGGTGAAGGATAGGGATGGAAAGCTACTTATCTTGGAAGATCAAATGAGGCAGTGGAAAGAACACTTCGTCGCGGTCTTGAACGGTGTAACCTCTGGTGAAGTTCCCCGTCATATAAATAATTAATAGGCTAACAATTTTTGTATGGGAATTTTGTGACGGGAACTCCTCCCAAACTACTGAACCGATTTTAATGATTTATACACCATTAGAAAGGTAATCTTTCGAAGGTGTGCAAATTTTATATTTTATTAAAATTGGCGAAATACTTTAGCTATAATCCGCGAAAAACATTGCGAGCTTAGAATCCAAACTTGGCCAGAAGCGGTTCGTGGCTTTGCGGGGATTCGGTAAAACATTGCGAGCTTAGAATCCAAGCTGTACCAATTGCGGGGATTCGGTTCATGTAAGTATATAATGTCGTGGCTTTGCGGGGATTCGGTTCATGTATATAATGACCAAGCTTGGGTAGATGTATCCGCTAAGGATCTTTCATAAGATTGTGGGTGGAACAGCGTTCATTGGATTGTGAGTGGAGCCGTCTAGAAAAGATACTCACGAAATAAATAAACCGTCGAATTGAAAATATGAATCAAGTATCCAAGTGTACTTAATTTTTATGCTGCATACTTATGAGCGTCGAATTGAAAAAATGATAAGCGTCGAGTTCAAAAAATGAAAGTATGCATAGTCCACTTAACAAGTGGAAAAGAAATGTTATGAGAAGAGATCTATTGTGGGTGTTCAATCGGGCCAATAAGTGTGATAAGTGTGATACGCAGATCTATTGTGGGTGTTCTCAAGTAATACATATATAAGTATCGTGGTGACCAAGATACGTGAAGGTCAATACATACTTTAGTTACTTTCGTGGTAAATAATTATTTTTTGTGCAGTGCTTTCGGGCGAATAAGTGTTTTTAAGTAAATAGGTAAATAGCAAGGAAGTAGTAGTAGTTTGCACGGCATTCTGTAATTACTGGTAGGATTGAGCGGCGTGGTAGACGAAATTGCATGAGGGTAATTAGAAACCACAACGCAATCAATCATTTAGATGGTACATATAAATGTGCCTTAAATATAATAGTTTCACGGGATTTCGAACCTTTTAGTTGCGGTCCTCTGAATTTCCGTTGCTCATTTTGTGGTGCAAAACATTATGAAGCAGAAATTACTTCACGTAATAGGAATGCCTTTAGTTTATGCTGCCATAAGGGCAAAGTTCATTTGCCATCATTATCTGAGAACATATTTTCAAGAATATTTGTGAGCCGTGGTGAATGGGCTTCAAGGTCGAATTAAAACCAACGATCTAAACCAAATACCTACAGCTATATTTTGAGCTAAATATTTGGCCGTAACCAATTAAATTTCATTTTTCTATAATTTTCAGTTCGGGGCTTTATTTCTAGAGACTGCAGTCGAATTTCGACTGTCGAGTTGCTGCACTCACTTCTTGATAAAGCGTGGAATACAGAGACCTTTTCCACTGAGTAGAAGACAAGATTGATCATCAAACTTCCGAAGAAGGCCAGCCTTATAGACTGTAATAATTGGAGAGGCATTTATATGCTTCCTGCCGTTGTTCCGCTTCACTTGCTTTTAATCGATTTTGAGAAGGCTTTCGATAGTGTGAAACGGGATTCTATATGAGCGGCTTTGCGCAGGAGAGGCATCCCTGAGGAGTTTGTGGCTATTATTAAGGCAAACTACGATGGCGCAAAATGTAGCATTCTGCATAAGGGTAAGGTGTCAGGGTACTTTGAGATCTGAATTGGAGTTCGGCAGGGGTGCATCCTCTCACCGATCCTATTCCTCATAGTGATTGACGAAGTGTTGCTTGCAGCTCTATCCGGACTAGACAGAGGAAATAAATGAACCTATACATCATATCTACAATATCTTGACTACGCTAACGACCTATGCCTAGAGTAGGTATAGGTCGTTAGCGCACAAAATCATGGATCTGTCCGAAAGGGCGTTAGATCTTGAGAGGAAGGCAAGTAAGGCTGGGCTAAAGATTAATACCAACAAGACCAAGATTCTTAGGTCGCCATTGCGAAAAAGAAATCCTACACCTATTGCCATCAATATTAATGGGCAGCCTTGGATAGGTCACACATTGCGGAAGGATGATAACGGCATTGCTTTATATGCCATGAAATGGAACTCTCCAACCAAGGCCGGTCAAGAGGGGGTCCTAAAATCATACGGTGTCGATCTGTGGCAAAAGAATGTAAAGCGCTGGGTATGTCGTTTGGGGAGTTTCAAACCATTGCCCAGAATAGAGTACGATGGCGCGCAGGAGTGGTTTAGGCGCTATGCCCCACTAAGGGTTAAGGCAAAGTAGTATTGCTTTATTGCCAAAAATGTCCTTTTTGGCTAGAATGTCTTTTTTTCACACCAAAGGACTTAAAATGGTATCAGTCCTGACCAAAAGACTCAAAATGCCTTCAACAGTACTCGAGTGCATTGGTCTCATCACCCCGAATGGTTTATGAGACCGCGCACACAGCGATAACTAAATAGTTTCGTCTGATGTCTGCGGGGGCTGTTACTGGCAATTACGATGTCTTTTAATTTATTATTATTATAAATACTTATAAAAAAAAGATATGTATATGGAGTGCAACACATGCATGTAAAATATCTGAAAATGTGACGTACTAACTTGGAGGATGTGTTTGATTTTAATCAAATTTTGCCCTCTTTATTGGACCTGGTTGGTTCAAGACGTCGTTTTCTGAGATGACAGGATGGTTTTCAAGAAAGTCCGAGACGGGCGTCCACAATTCTGCGTTAAGTTCGCCTTCGTCTGACATGTCATCTGAGATGGGTGAGTCACTCAGGTCAAATGTGAGCTCAGGCACGTTGTTACATGAGGCTTCTTCGCAGTGGCTGCAAACTACGGAGCACTTGTGCTTAGCCTTCCTGCAGCTGCAGGCACTGCCGCAGCCTTTTTTGCAGCCGCAAGAGATGAACTCCAGCCTCCAGGAGTTGTTGTAGTCATGAGCTTGGGGCTGAAACCTTGGGAAGTGCGCAGTCACCCCCAGTCAAGAGGCTCCTTGTCGACTTCTACCTAACCCCTTCTGGACCTGTGAGAAAACATGTACAAATCAAGTTCAATCATCAATTGGGTACCAAAGTAATCAAAGAGCAAATATGCGGGGAAGCTAAATGGTATCCAAAGACTGTCGTGCCTGGTGGTAGGTGCGCAAAGAGTGAAATCTGATTGGATTCTAGGTGCAATCCCGCACAATCCCGCAAGGCTGTAGTTTGTTTTCGCCGCAGCCTTTGCGTTCAAATTTGTATCTCAGGTCGGCCAGGTTTCTTATTTTTATGCAGTCCTCCATAAAGACCAATTACGATACGATCGCCTCCAACTGCAATATCACCCGGGTTGCCGTCCAAAGAAAATGGCAGGTCTCGATGTTTTTGAAAAGTGGTGAGAATTCTTATTTTCTCTTGTCCGAAGAATGAGTATGTATGTGGAGTAGTGATGTGCGGTTCCGCACATGAAGAACCGGTTCTCAAAAGAACCGGGTATTTTAACCGGTTCCGGTTCCCAGCATGGACGTTGAATAATACGTTTTTTATTTCTTATTCCTATTTCTTTATCCTATATACTTTCTCTTATCGTTTTTGGAAAGCAGAGGAACTTTATGATCGCATTTTGGAAAGCAGTAGAACTTTATTATCGCATTTTTTAAAGAACTATGTATTTACTATTTATTGTCAATTCTTCGCACTAAAGGTCGATTCACACACATCAGTCACGTCACGTCACAGTTCCGTCAGAACCGTCCGGTATCAGTCACAAAAAATATCGTTTCTTGAAAGTCAAATGGCGCTGTCTACACTGAACCGGCGCAGTCACGAATCCGAACCGTCAGTCGCGCTTCCGTCACCGAACAGTCAAATTCACATTTCTTCCCAACGATATTTTTGTGTTTAACGGACGTCAGTTTAGAAAGTGAACATGGGCGACGACGAAAAATTAATCGAGTTGCTTCGAAATTACCCCGTTCTGTACGGTTTATCGTATAATAAATATATGGATATAGCATATAAAAACAGGATATGGAAGCAAATTGGAAATGAAATAAAAATAGATGGTAAATCTAGGTACACTCGAGAGCATACACAAAAAATGACTGACTACGGTCTGAATACTCTGACGGCTATATGTGAATACAGCCGCTATTTTGACTGTGACTTGACGGCGACGGTTATGATTCGGAAGGTTGACTGAACTGTGACGTGACTGATGTGTCTGCATCGACCTTAAGTCGGTAAGTCGGTATGTGTGCTTTATTATTTTGTGAATTTCGAAAAGAACTGTTTAATAGATTGTGAAATGTTGATAATAAAAATTGAAACATAATGCAATTTAGCAAATTGTTCGAGAAAAAAAAATAGTACATCAAGAGCAGTAATCTGCGGATAGTGTAAACGTAATATTAACGTAATATTAGGTTGGTGGAGATGAAACGTCGGAACAACTGTTACTTTTTATAAAGATAATTTTATTAATCGAAATAGGTACCAGCGTATCCGACTTTCTGGTTCGAAGGAATTCCTCGAAGGAATTTTTGGCAGCTGCTTCATTGTTATATTATATTACGTTTACACTATCCCCAGATTACTTCATCTGCTGCGTAATCTGGGTGTGGTGAGTTCAAAATTGCATGTATTTGACAGTCGCAGATTATCTCAGCCGGCGCAGATGAAGTAATCTGCGGATAGTGTAAACGTAATATTACGTTTACACTATCCCTAGATTACTTCATCTGCGCCAGTTGAGATAATCTGCGACTGTCAAATACATACAATTTTGAACTCACCACACCCAGATTACGCTGCAGATGAAGTAATCTGGGGATAGTGTAAACTTAATATTAAACTGTTTTCCAGTCAAAAAGTATTCCAAATATTTAAAGAAATGGTATTCTGTTGGCGAGAGGTCTGGTGAATATGGTGGGTAATATTACGTTTACACTATCCCCAGATTACTTCATCTACTGCTTATAGCCCCCATATACGATGCAATCCATCGTCAGATCGATCTGACGATGGATCGCCACAAAATATCTGACGATCTCCGCTGCACACACACTGTACGATTTGCGTGGGATGCGATAACGAATTTTTGTGAACTATTTGGATTTGTGTGGCATTTTCGTATGCTTCATATTTGATATTTCCATTGCAGAGCCATTTAATATTACGTTTACACTATCCGCAGATTACTTCATCTGCTGCTTAATCTGGGTGTGGTGAGTTTGAAATTGTACTTGTATGTATTTGACAGTTGCAGATTAAATCAGCCGGCGCAAATGAAGTAATCTGGGGATAGTGTAAACGTAATATTACGTTTACACTATCCCCAGATTACTTCATCTGCGCCAGCTGAGATAATCTGCGACTGTCAAATACATACAATTTTGAACTCACCACACCCAGATTACGCTGCAGATGAAGTAATCTGGGGATAGTGTAAACGTAATATAATATAAAATCATCAGAATCGTCCAAATTCAAAGTTGAATAATATGAAAATTTAATATTTACTTGCGATAGTCACATACACCATCCAATCGATCGTCAGACCGACGGATTGCAGTAAAATCGCACCAAAAAATCGGCAGATAAAATTTGAGATCGGTGAAATCGTCAACGATAGTCACATACACTGTGCAATCGATCTGACGATCAAAATATCGTCAGATCGATCTGACGACGGATTGGATCGTATATGGGGGCTATTAATCTGGGTATGGTGAGTTTAAAATTGTATGTATTTGATGGTTCCAGATTAATATTACGTTTACACTATCCCCAGATTACTTCATCTGCTGCATAATCTGGGTGTGGTGAGTTTAAAATTGTATGTATTTGACAGTTGCAGATTAATATTACGTTTAAATTACGTTTACACTATCCCCAGATTACTTCATCTGCAGCGTAATCTGGGTGTGGTGAGTTCAAAATTGTATGTATTTGACAGTCGCAGATTATCTCAGCTGGCGCAGATGAAGTAATCTGGGGATAGTGTAAACGTAATATTACACTATCCCCAGATTACTTCATCTGCTGCTTAATCTGGGGATAGTGTAAACGTAATATTATATTACGTTTACACTATCCCCAGATTACTTCATCTGCGCCAGCTGAGATAATCTGCGACTGTCAAATACATACAATTTTGAACTCACCACACCCAGATTACGCTGCAGATGAAGTAATCTGGGTATAGTGTAAACGTAATATAAATCAGCCGGCGCAGATGAAGTAATCTGGGGATAGTGTAAACGTAATATTATATTACGTTTACACTATCCCCAGATTACTTCATCTGCAGCGTAATCTGGGTGTGGTGAGTTCAAAATTGTATGTATTTGACAGTTCCAGATTACATCAGCCGGCGCAGATGAAGTAATCTGGGGATAGTGTAAACGTAATATTAATCAGCCGGCGCAGATGAAGTAATCTGGGGATAGTGTAAACGTAATATAAAATTACATTTACACTATCCCCAGATTACTTCATCTGCGCCAGTTGAGATAATCTGCGACTGTCAAATCCATACAATTTTGAACTCACCACACCCAGATTACGCTGCAGATGAAGTAATCTGGGGATAGTGTAAACGTAATACTACTACTACTTTGCCTTAACCCCTAGCGGGGCATAGCGCGTCAACTACTCCTGCGCGCCATCGTACTCTGTTCTGGGCAATGGGGCGCAACTCCCCAAAAGACTTACCCAGTACCTGACACTCCTTTGCCACGGATCGACGCCATGTGATTCGAGGACCCCCTCTTGGTCGGCCTTGGTTGGAAATGGGGTTCCATTTCATGGCATGCATAGCAATGCAGTTATCACTCTTCCGCAATGTGTGACCTATCCACTGCCATTTTCGCCAGCGTATCAATTCGTCAATTGGCATCTGACCCGTACGCCGACTTAGCTCTTCATTTGATATTGTTTCGGGCCAGAAAATTCTTAAAATTCGACGAAGACATGAGTTGACGAAAACTTGCAGCTTTCTGGTAACTCCTACGGAAACTTTCCATGTACTGCTCCCATACAAAAGCACTGATAGTACCAGGGAGCGAAACAGGCCCAGCTTGGTTTTAATGCTGAGATAACTGCCCTGCCAGATTTTGGACAGCATGCCGTATGCGCGTTTAGCCTGGTTGATACGACGAGCGATGTCCTGCTCCGTACCACCATTTTCGGCAACAATGCTACCCTGGTAGACGAAGTTGTCCACCTTTTCCACAGGCTGCCCATTAATATTGATGGCAACAGGTGTCGGATTTCTTTTTCGCAACGGCGGGCTAAGAACCTTGGTCTTGTTGGTATTAATCTTTAGCCCAACCTTGCTTGCCTCCCTCTCGAGATCTAACGCCATTGCGGAAAGATCCATGATTTTGTGGGAGAGTAGGCATATGTCGTCAGCGTAGTCAAGATGTTGTAGATAAGATGTCAAAGTCCATTGAATTCCTCTGTCGAGTCCGGATAGGGCTGCATGCAACACATCGCCGATCACAATGAGGAATAGGATCGGTGAGAGGATGCACCCCTGCCGAACTCCACTGCGAATCTCAAAGTCCCCCGACACCTTACCTTTATGCAGAACGCGACATTTCGCGCCGTCATAGGTTGCCTTAATAATAGCCACAAGCTTCTCAGGGATGCCTCTCCTGCGCAAGGCCGCCCAGATAGAATCCCGGTTCACACTATCGAAAGCCTTTTCGAAATCGATGAAAAGCAAGTGAAGCGGAGAATCGTATTCAGCGCATTGCTCGATGATGATTCGCAAGGTGTTAATGTGATCGACACAGGAGAATCCGGATCGAAAACCAGCCTGCTCTTCATCAATTGTGCTTTCTAAGTGGGCCTTTAGTCTTTCCAGGACGATTTTGGCTATTATCTTGGCAACGGCAGGAAGCACACAAATGCCTCTCCAATTATTACAGTCTGTGAGGCTACCCTTCTTTGGAAGTTTGATGATCAAACCTTCCTTCCACTCAGTGGGAAAGGTCTCTGTATTCCACGCTTTATCAACAAGTGGGTGCAGCAAATCGGCAGTTACGCTTGGCGCTGCTTGATAAAGTTCGGCAGGGATGCCGTCAAGTCCGGCGGCCTTTCCTCGTTTTAGTGCAATAATTGCAGTGACTATTTCCTCTTTATTCGGGGCAGTGGACCGTATACGCACATTTTGATGGTTAGCTAAATTATCTATATGAGGGGGAACTTCACCAGAGGTTACACGGTTCAAGACCGCGGCGAAGTGTTCTTTCCACCGCCTCATTTGATCTTCTTCCAAGATAAGTAGCTTTCCATCACTATCTTTCACCGGATGTTGGCAGGAGTTACGACCACCTGTAAACTCCTTGATGACACCGTATACGGCGTTTAAGTTGTTACTTCTAGCGGCTTCTTCTGCTGACGCTAAAAGAGAATTGGCATAAACTCTTTTATCGCGTCGCACACTACGCTGAACTTCTCGAGCTTTCTGACGGTAAAGGAGTTCGATGCTGCTTCGATTGTCGTCTAATGCTGCAGCCAAACGAACTTTCAGCTCCTTTCTTTCAACAATCCGCTGCCATGAAGCGTCGGACATCCAGGGCTTATTCCGGCAATCCGGGTTTGGGCCAAGGATGGTATTTGCGCTATCAATGTACGCATTTTTTATGGCATCCCATTTTTCGTTTATGTCACTATCTGGGTGACTAGTTATCTCAGCCGCTTTTTGCGCAAGATGGTCATTATATTGTTGTAAGACAGCTGGATTTTTTAGTCGAGCGGTGTTGAATTTGCGGGGCCTGGATCTTTCGTCGCTGGGGCGGCGCACGGCTGCAATACGCAATCGAACATTAGCGATCATAAGATAATGGTCTCTTCCCATCCCAATATCGGCACCCTTCTTGTTTCGCACGTCCAGGAGGCAACTCTTGAATCTTTTACTAATGGCAAAATGGTCAATCTGATTTTGTGTTCTGCGCCGATCAACAGAGGACCAACTGATTTTGTGGTGGTCCTTATGCTCAAACATAGTACCACCGATGAAGAGACTGTGAAAGTTGCAGAACTCTACAAATCTTTCACCGTTGTCATTACGATCACCAAGACCGTGTCTCCCCATCACATGTCTGAGCTCATAGTTATCAGCGCCAACTTTCGCATTCAAATCACCCATGACCATTATAATGTCACCTTTAGGTGTTCTGCTCTGAACGGCGTTTAGTTCTTCGTAGAAGGAGTCTTTTGCCAAGACATTGTCGGGTTCAGTAAGGGCATAACATTGTATTATTGAGATGTTCCTCATTTTGGTCCGGAACCTGGCGGTCAAGACCCTGTCAGAGACCGGTTCCCAGGATAAGAGACAGTTTCGCGCGGCTCTGGTTAAAAGGAGCCCCACACCTGACTCACGGCGACTACCGGTAGCTTTACCGGAGTACAACATTACAGTGCTGCCCGTTGGAGAGATGAATTCTCCGCTGTTCCACCATCTTATCTCACTAACTCCTAAGATATTTAATTTGTACCTCAGAAATTCACTCTCTAATTGAAGAAATCGTGCGTTCTGGGGACCTTCTGATCCATTGTCCAGGAGAGTACGCACATTCCAGAATCCAATCTTTTATTATATTACGTTTACACTATCCCCAGATTACTTCATCTGCAGCGTAATCTGGGTGTGGTGAGTTCAAAATTGTATGTATTTGACAGTCGCAGATTATCTCAGCCGGCGCAGATGAAGTAATCTGGGGATAGTGTAAACGTAATTTTTGTCATTGTACGATAGCTAAAAGTCGTAACCGTTGAGTCAATCCTTATCCGAGGCATAGTTGACGTTTCGTTAGCATATAAAGATTTCGGATAGTGCAAGTTGCTGGCATACACATCCTGTCCTTTGATTGTCGGTTTTAACGACAGGCCCTCAAAGGGAAAGGCCGTGGTATTTTTTTTCACACCCCACACCACAGGGGTACCTCAACCAAATCATCGCACCGCCATCACTGGCGGCTTGACGTTGGTTGGCAATGGTCAGTGACCACTACCGTTCCAGGGGGCGCCCACGCGGAGGATTATGGAAGAGGAGTTTTTGCCCCCCCTAAACGTAAACGTAATATAAGGAAGAGTCTTATAGCCCCCATATACGATGCAATCCGTCGTCAGATCGATCTGACGATATTGTGACTGTCAGATCGATCGCACAGTGTATGTGTCTATCGTTGACGATTTTTTTGACAGTTCCATATAATTTCGATCGTCAGATATTTTGTGGCGATCCATCGTCAGATCGATCTGACGATGGATCGCACCGTCTATGGCGGGTCTAATATTACGTTTACACTATCCCCAGATTACTTCATCTGCTGCTTAATCTGGGTGTGGTGAGTTTAAAATTGTATGTATTTGACAGTTCCAGATTAATATTACGTTTACACTATCCGCAGATTACTTCATCTGCACCGGCTGATTTAATCTGGAACTGTCAAATACATACAATTTTAAACTCACCACACCCAGATTAATATTACGTTTACACTATCCGCAGATTACTTCATCTGCTGCTTAATCTGGGTGTGGTGAGTTTAAAATTGTATGTATTTGACAGTTGCAGATTAAATCAGCCGGCGCAGATGAAGTAATCTGGGGATAGTGTAAACGTAATATAAGCAGCAGATGAAGTAATCTGGGGATAGTGTAAACGTAATATAAATCAGCCGGCGCAGATGAAGTAATCTGGGGATAGTGTAAACGTAATATTATAGCGCAACTCGTTAAATTTTTGGATCGTGGATTCCGCTGTATATTATGATGGTGGATTCCGCTGTGTGTTATGAACTTATATTACGTTTACACTATCCGCAGATTACTTCATCTGCGCCGGCTGACTTCATCTGCAACTGTCATATACATACAATTTTATATTACGTTTACACTATCCCCAGATTACTTCATCTGCGCCAGCTGAGATAATAAATAAATAACCTGCGGATAGTGTAAACGTAATATTATATTATATTACGTTTACACTATCCCCAGATTACTTCATCTGCAGCGTAATCTGGGTGTGGTGAGTTCAAAATTGTATGTATTTGACAGCCGCAGATTATCTCAGCTGGCGCAGATGAAGTAATCTGGGGATAGTGTAAACGTAATATTAGCTAGTATATTGGACTGGCCAAAAATCAGAAAAAGAAAATACATTTAAAAAAAATCCGAGATGAGCCCATTTCAATATTCACGATACAATTGGACTACGTAAAGTCGAACAACCAAAAAACGTTCCCAGCCACTGCTTTCTCGCGTACATGTCGGAAGGTCACGAATGTTTTCGATACTCGCCAGCACCAACAGCACAAGCAGCAGACGCGCGGTTACTCATCCAAAATCGATCCATCGTCCCATGCACGGCCAGCCCTAGCTCGCATACCATACCCGCACACTACGGTAATTGTTGGCACAGCCCCCCGCCTCCACTGCTCCGATCACCTATACACTCGCCTGCCATATGATTCATACCTCGTCGGTGTTTTCGCGGTTGCGATGCCGTCAATGGTGCGCTCGGTGGTGTTCGTGCGACCGCGCGCACTTTGTATGTGTGGCAGTGTGTACGCGCCACAGGCGGATGACTCATATTTTGTTTAATCGCCGCCAACGAACGGCGTAGCAGCAGTGTCGCTTGTCCCCGGCGTCACCACACCCGTCCCACGTCCACCAGCCGACTGAAAACCCGCAGCCCGCAGCTCGTCAGCCTCTCGATTCGTCATTCCGGCAAAGTCACAGCAAGTGAACGGATTGTCCGAGAGCGTGTGGAGGATTCAGTGTCAGATTGAGTCGTGCCGTCGTCTGAAAGTGTCGGGTAAAAGTGCCTTCAGACACAAGTTCTTGATATACTTTTGCACGAGAACAAGAAAACGATTTCCGCCTTTTGTATATTTACAAACAAACGTTCCGTTGTGCGTGCGTGAAAAGTGCCTTCGCAGATATACATAGTTAGGATCGCTGATATCTGCTATCGTACCGTACCATCCTTAACCCTTTTGCGCGCCACCACCTCGTCAGGATATTCACGTGCCGCCGTCTGTGGATTATGCGAGCGGAGTCTAGCACTCGTGCGAATTATCTGGGGCCGTGTACTTAACGTGTGGTTCAGTGTGTTCTGTTTGTCCGTTAACCGTTTCCGTTACGGATTGCCAGTCGCGCTCGTTGCCATCTCAGTGACAGTTTTCTTTAATTATTTGCTTGCGTGTGCCTCCTGTGCAACACTTCCGAGTGTGTTTTTTCTGTGTATTTTGATTGTTGATGCTGCCCGCGAACAGCCCAAAGTCTGCCGCAGGAAGCTGTTCACGGCGCTAGGTCGCACGGTTTCAAGATTAAGATTAAAAAATCTACAACAGGTCGCCCCGCGTCTGCTTCCAAAGTGAGTCGTAGAAGTGACATGAAAATGAGGATGAAGCGGGAGTCACCGTGCCTGGTGCTGCGATTCATGCCCATGCCCAACAAAATTGGTAAGTGCTGCTGCTGCTCCTTATTCTGCCATTCCATCACTTCCTGTCTGCTTTCCCACACTTCAAAACGCGCCCCAAATCCCAACCGATCGCCTGATAAATCGACCAAAACCAAGGAAGTGGTCTCGCGTCTCACTTAATCGGAATCACTTCGAAGGCCTCGCTTATCGCCACGAAAAATACAACAGGATATGAAAATTGTTATGCAAAACAGAGGAAATTATGCTGACAACATGCTCGAGTCGAAAACGATGTCTTGCCAGTCAGTCTCAGTCGCGTCGTGCGGTGTGCTGGTGAGCGAGCGCTATAAATATTTAAAGCAAAAAAAAAAGAAACAGTCAAAATGAAGCGCAAACACACGGCGCTGATCTGTTTCCTCACATATCACATCATATGTACCCATGTGGAGAAGGCTAGCGATAAAGCACGACACACATGGTTTCGGCGGGGCCCCGGACGGGTCCGGGGGACGGAAGATGATCGTGGCTATGCGGTTTGACGTGAGACACTATAACAGCTAGTCCTCTATAGTCCACTATAATACAAAACAGTCGCACTCGCACCAGTACTCGATAGTCGAGACTATAAGCGACAGAGAAAGCGCTCACTAGCTCTTCCAGTGTATGTTTGTACGTCCAACTCGGGGGACAATACATGCCGAGATTTGAGGATTACATGCGATCGTGTAGCGAGGAATTTCATAGGAAGAATAAAAACAAATGAGTGGTCCAGACGGGGTTAGCTGGTGGCTGAATGTCTTTGGAGAGGAGGATAAGCACGTGGTGACCATGATCAGACACTCCCACAGGGGAGCAAGTAAGTAAGTGTCGTGTATTTGCTAAATGCAGTCTTCAAACTATTCTCAAAAGCTAGTAGATCCTTCCCTCTTTTTTGACATCCTAAAGGATGATGCACACAACTCGTAAGATTTCCTGTAAAGAGTGAAATAGCCACTTGTTCTCGAGACCGTTTAACCGGATGATAATGATTTGAGATGAGTGATCACGATCAGTATCAAACTTGCCCTCCCTTTACTCCATTAGTTTTTATCGAATCGATGTGCTTATCCACATCCGAGTTAAACTGCTCATTTGCCCTAACCCCTAGTGGGGCATAGCGCGTCAACTATTCCATGTGGCATGTGCCTTAGCGTTTCGTTGGCATAGACCAGTTTCGGACGTGCCTCCTGTTCCCATTTAGCTGCCTACCTGCCACAAGTCGGGAGATGTTCTGGCTTAATATTATGCTCTGCACCACAGGGGGAAGATTTCATAAACATCCATGGCTACGAACGTTGTGGACAGGATTTAAATCCGTAAGGACCGTAATCAGGCATGAGACAAACTTCAATTCACCAGCGCCCCGACATGATATGGCTTTTGTCATTCCTTTTCTCTACTCATCCACAAATATGTACTTCCCTTCGTATGCGCAGCATAACTCAAGCTTTTTGAACATTTCTTGGTTAGCTTCGCCGCTGGATACTCCTGCATGTAGGACGCCAAATGCGACCTATGCAGGTTGTAGCCCCCATTCGGCAGGATGTACTTTGTTCCAGTATCGACAACATTTATATTATTTTAGACCAATGCTGACGTGAAACAATGGGCACAGCTGCAAGTAATGTGTACTGAATGGCAGGCTATATCAATCGACCTACTGGGCGAATTACATATTGGATTTGCTGGCTCCTGTTTATATCCTATGCGTTCTATTGAGCAGCTTACATTTACTTGCGTTTCAATCATCATTGTGGCGCTATAGCCCGACAACGTCAGGTGTTGGTCTTCTGGATCATTGTCGTCCAATTATCTCGGTCAAGTGGTCGCATCCTCCAATTTCGGAAGCTCAGCAGTTGTTCGGTTGCTATTGTAGCGAATCTTCGAATACTGCAGTGCTTCTTGCATCGACAGGGTTTGGT
This sequence comes from Chloromyia formosa, assembly GCA_964017055.1. Classification (NCBI taxonomy): domain Eukaryota; kingdom Metazoa; phylum Arthropoda; class Insecta; order Diptera; family Stratiomyidae; genus Chloromyia; species Chloromyia formosa. The sequence goes on along the minus strand of OZ024813.1, from coordinate 57,202,037 downwards.
AGCTCTTGGCCGTTGAAAAACGGGTCGTTCTGGTGCCAAGAACCGGCTGCTGCAGGAACGAGCAGTTGTTCGGCGTCAGCATCTACTGAGTCTTCCCAACGAGCTCTCGGTCTTCCTCCATCCTTGCTCCGCTGATTCGTCCTTTCACTATTCGTTTAGGCATGCGGTTATCGTTCATTTGTTGTACAAAACCTGCTCCTTGAAGTCGTTGTACAATAGTTTCCAGCTCATGGTTGTACCGAATGCACCGTACATTTCGGTCACAAACTGCTCCGAAAATCCAGCGAAGGGCCTTTCGTTCAAATACCAAATGGAAATTTCCACCACTCGTTTAGAACCATTTGCTTTTGACTAAGCCCTCAATTTCATTCTAGACCAGTGTTCTTGCTTAAATTACAATAATCGTAAACACATTTTCAATGAGTTTAACTATGACGAATGTTTCATTCATTCCGACCGTAGTTTCCGCTGTTGGTTCATATTTCCTCTCATCTGCATAATTCGAAGGCCATTATGCTTCATTGTCCGGAAGTTGAGCGGGGGAGTTTCGGTTTGTGTAGAACAAACAATCTGTTAAGCTACTGCTTAGACAATATTCATGGATTAAGAATGCGCCTTTGCTGAATAGATAGTTCTTGAAGACAAGAATTGAGCCGATAGAGATCGCTCTGAATTTGTCGGTTGGGATATTTTATGTCGCCGTAGGCAAATTCTCACATACCTATTGGAGGCCGGCAAATGTGCTACCCAGCCCAGCGCTTCTACACACACGGTTAGACAGATTACCTAGTAATCACTGTGAAGGGTAAATTTGAGGAGGTTTCAACAGACATCCTCCAATCAGCACTAGGTATAGTACAAGAATGGTGCGACGACAATGGTCTTTGTGTTAATCCTGCCAAGGCAATCGTAGTTCCATTCACAAGGAAAAGGAAAACTAGACAAATCAGATGTTAATTTTTAATTGCCTTGACCCCTCTAGGGGCATGGACGCGTCAACATCTCTAGCATTTCTATACTTTGTTGACGTTTCGATAGCATATCTACTTTTCGGAGCACTGTGGGAGTTCTATTAGTACTCAGAGGCAGTTTTTGATCGCGCCGAGATTTGAACTTCGAGGTCTAGATTAGTATCGTAGAGCGGTGACCGAACGACCACGGCCACTGAGCGCGAAAATAATAATTTTTGACAGTAACTTGCTTTGGTCAGAGCACCTCAGAGCTGTCTCAGACAAAGCCATTCCAGGTAGGATTTGGGGAACCAGATCCCCTATCGTCCTCTTGGTCTATAACTCCATCGTCAAGGCCAGAATAGAATACGGCGCAGTAGTTTGGTGGAGGAGAGCCTTTACCGCAGGCGGGAAAGCCACTCTGGCCAAAATTCAGTGGCTTGCCTATCTTATGATAATAGGAGTCATTCCCTCTTGCTCCACGACAGTCCTGGATGTACTGCTTGATCTTCGTCCTCTGCATATTCATGTGAAAGCAGAAGTAAAAATAACAATTGCTGAACTGAAAGCATGTTAATCTCAGAACGGGAAAGCTGGCTCAATAAGAGCCTGGGAAGCTGGGATGCCCACGGACTACCTAGTGAAAAAAATGCCGTGAAACAATCTGTTCGAAGTAACAACTTGAAGCAGAGAGAGCTGGGATGCGGAATTGTCCAAACTCCCATTAGACAGTGTCAAGTGTTTCACGGATGGCTGAAAGACAGACGAGGGAACTGGGGCGGGTATTTTGTATCCACAATTCGTATAGGTAGGTTCCCTATTGTCCAGGCAGAGCTGCATGCCATTAAGGTATGTGCGGAGGTTTGCCTGGAGGTAGGCTACCATAATGAAAACCTCTAAATCTGGACAGTCAGGCGGCCATTATGGCTCTAAGTAAGTGATCAGTCACATCAAAGTTAGTGCGCAGATGCCAGTTCGTGCTTCAGAGAGTGGGTGCTTAAAATGGGGTACACATTTACTGGGTTCCTGGTCAAGTTTGCATTGTTCGTATTTTGGAAGCCGACGAGTTGGCCAGGGCGGCCTCGGCCACTCCCTTCCATGGCCCGGAGCCTTTCTACGGGAGTTCGCTAAAAAACGTTTTAGGGACTGGGAGCATACTGTTTTAAGCCGCAGCCATCTAGGAATGTCTCCCGGGTTTAAGGCAGGCGAAGTTGTTTATTTCGGGCTACTTAAGCAGCAGGTCTTCTGAACTGCTACAGCTAATCCGAAATAAGGTTAGTACCCTATGTGGTCTTCTTATCGGACATTTGTGTCTACGAGGCCATCTGAAAACCATGCGCTTAAGGGAGGACAGCAGCTGCCGATTCTGTGAGTATGCGATTGTGAGACGTTAGCATATCGTCGAAGGGTTATTTTTGGGATCGCGTGCCCCGACCCGGATGATATAGCCTTGTCCCCGCTTAAGCTTCCGAGGAACTTCATCGGCGCGTAAGTTTGATCGGCAGGCTGAGTCCTGATATAAGATCTCGGGCCATAGCACAATAGACTTTTTGATCTCAGTGCTTGTGAACCTCTTCCACAGTCCTTTGTTCTATCTATCATGTAGATAGATACATGGTATCATTTTCTTTCTTTTGAAAACAATTGAATTCGAATCGAATTACATGATAGGGCCCTTAGTCACAGGTCCCAATCACAAAAATAATGAGTCTGCACGCATAGAGACTTCAACAATACCCGAATATTCCAGGTTCATACGCATCGCGTCTCGATAAGCCAGCCTATTATTGCTTTTCTTCAAGCTTAGGGGTTTTACGAGTATTCTTTTGAAATATTTCATCATGACAAGAAAAAAAGGAAAATAAATTCGTGAATTAGTCATTGTATTTTTGTCGCCGCTCGATTATCTCCGCAGTACTTATCAGTATCTTACTTGTATTTTCCGTGTTGCTTGTTGATTTCACACGATAACAATTTTTTTTCATTTGAATTATGCAAGAATGCCATTTTAACTTGACAAGATAGCAACGGGCGTGAAATGTAAGGAAACAAAGAAAACTCCAGAGAAAAATCTAAGCTAAAACACTCTTATTGAGAAAAGGCTTGCCAATCCACATTTGCCTCGTTTTTGTCCAAAAATAATATGTACATCTTTATAAGGGTCTATGGTCCCAATGAAGCTCGTATGGTGCTGTGTCACAAGGTCACAAAGCCTTATGAAAGACGATGACTAAAGTCATATTTATCAGATCGTACTGCCCAAACCGAAAATCCACTTTTGACCACCTAGCCTTAAGTGAATTTCCGCTTTAGATTCTGGGCTCATTCTCAAGTGTATTTCCGCATCAGGCATTACGACCTTCCTTTAGAGGGAAGTATTTTTATGAGGTATGCACGAAAGTTTTCTACTGCCTAAAGCGGGAATTCAGTCTAGGTCGACTCTCCAGGAAATTTCCGCTTTAGACAGTACAAACTTACATTATGCAGTGTGAAGCTATTTTATATTTTTATGATGTATTCACGTAACGTTCGTATTGCCTAGTGCGCAAATTAACTCTGGGCCCATTTTCAAGTGAATTTCCGCTTTATGCCTAGTACTAACCTTTTCTTTTCGTGCGAAATTTCATACAAATACTGTCAAAAGTTTCGTCCTGTTGACAGTATTTGTATGAAATTTCGCACGAACAGAAAAGGTTAGTACTAGGCATTAGGCAGTATGAATCTACCACTTATAATACAATACATTAGAATCGTCGATCAAAGTGTTTGAATTGCGACAACGTTTATATTAGGTTTTGTAGTTGAAAAGCCCGGTTTATGTGTAATGGATCTTTATTCAATGAAGAGTAAACTAATACTAAAAAAGGTATAAGTAGTTGCCATTGTCATTATGATTTGAGTTCGTTCAATGTACATATATTAAAATGTCAAATCTAACACTCCCACTCATTTTAATCATTCAAATTCAATTCAATTTACGAAAACATTAAATTATCAAATGATGCAATTCAAAAAATGTGATTAGTATAGGAAACTTTAAATTGACTTTAAATTTACTTCACTAAATTGTTCTTAAAAAAATTCAAAATCAAAAATATATAAGTCGAATCCTTACTAATCGCTTAATCCAAGTCTTCTAATATTCGATTCAAACTTGATGGCTGGCAATGGTTTCGTCAGAACGTCTGCTAGTTGGTTTTCAGATCCCACATGACTAACTTCGATTAATCCTTGGCTGCATTTTTCCCGAGTGTAGTGTAATCGCTTGTTAATATGTTTGGTCCTATGATGATGTTGCGGATTTTTGACCCAGCGAACTGTGTTCAGATTGTCACAAAATATCTTCGTTGCTTCTGATTGACCAAAACCAATTTCCTTGAGCAGATCTCGCAACCATATCGCCTCTTTAGTCCCCTCGCATAGAGCCACATATTCTGACTCCGTGGTGGATAAGGTAACTTCAGATTGCAGCTTGCTCTTCCAAGTAATGACTGCATCTCCGAGCAAAAACGCATAGCCCGAGGTTGAACGGCTTGACTCGTAGTCACGAGCATGATCGGCATCGGTGTAGCCAACCAATTCGCAAACATTTAAATTCGAACCATATGTGATCTTCTTCTGCTTCGTATGATTCAAATAACGAAAAATTCGCTTGACTGCGTTCACTTGCATTTGACCAGGCTTATGCATGAAGCGGCAAATATCTCCCACTGCGAATGATATGTCTGGTCTCGAAATCGTTGCAGCAAACATAAGTGAACCACAAGCCTCGCGATAAGGAAACCGTATCTCACTGTCGTCGTCCGTAAACGATGTTAAAAATGTACCAACATCAGCTGGTGTTGAGATCGATTTTGACTCGTCCATGTTGAATTTGCGAACAATTTTGTCGATGTAAGCTGTTTGACAAATGCTGATTGTCTTTTCCTTTCGATCGTGTGTTATCTCTAATCCAACATAGTAGTCGGATTTCCCCAATGTTATGTCGAACTTGTTTTCCAATTTCTTAATCATTGTATCAAGTGATTTCTTACTAGGCGATAAAATTAATCCATCATCGACATATAGTAAAAGAATTACCTTTTCGTTGCAAATATTGCCATAAAATACACATGGGTCAGAAAGGGACTGCATCATCCGGCATTCCTTCATAAAGTCAACAAAACTTGAATTCCAAACATGCGATGATTGTTTTAATCCATACAAACTGCGCTTCAGTCGACAAACTTCTCCTTTCTTGTGCTCGATGCCCTTTGGAACCTCCATGTAGACTGTTTCTTGCAATATTCCATTTAAAAATGCGGTTTTGACATCAAATTGCACTAATTCCATATCGTATATAGCCGCTAGTGCCAAAACACATCTAACCGATTCGTAGCGCACTACAGGTGAGAATGTCTCTTTGTAGTCCACTCCGCTGCACTGAGAATAACCCTTCGCTACTAGTCGCGCTTTGAATTTTGGAATTCCATTAGGTGGGGATTTTATTTTAAAAATCCACTTATTTCCCACGATGTTTCTGCAATTGTCCGGCTTTTGGATGATTTCCCAAGTATCATTTCTTAACAGCGACTCCAGCTCGGCTTCAATAGCAAGTTTCCATTCTGCGTTCTGCTCCGATTCCATTGCCGCTTCGTATGTTTCAGGTTCTACAAACATTGCCAAATGACCAACAGATGCATCGTATGGAACTACTTGCTTGGGATTTACACGCAATTTCTTGACACTAACATCTTGATCTCCGTTTGAAATCGATTGCGGTGAGTTTGCAACCGGTTCGTCTTTGACCAAATCGTCGCATTTGTTCTCAGTTGCCTCGTTTTCGGTGATATCGACAGGAAATTCGATGTAGTCACTTTGCATGAGATTCTCGTTGAATTTTACATCACAACTAATGATGATTTTCGTCGATTCTGGGTCGTAAAGTCGAAAATTCTTTTGTGTGGGCTCATAGCCAACTAAGTAGACCTTCTTTGCTTTCGGGTCCCACTTTTTACGACCAACGTTCTTCGGAATGTGTACAAATGCAGCTGTACCAAAAATTTTAACATGATCTAGATGCGGTTTCTTCCCAAACCATCGCTCAAAAGGTGTCCGATTTGGATCGCTTGCGTTTGTTGTTCGGTTAAGGATGTATACTGCTGTTCGAACTGCCTCTGGCCAGAGAAACTTAGACAGACCACTTGCAATTAACATAGTACGCGCTGATTCTTGAACCGTCCTATTGTCTCGCTCGATGAAACCATTTTGTTCTGGCGTGTACGGGGAAATTCGATCCATCACTATTCCACGTTTCGCTAAAAGGTTCGAAACATCGCTATTTACGAATTCGCTTCCATTGTCGCACCGTATATATTTGATACGAACATCCCAAGCATTCTCACATTGTGTCAGAAAATCATCCATGTACTTATGCGCTTCTGATTTTTGTTTAAGGAAGAAAATAAACCGCATATTCGTCGCTTCGTCCTTCAAAAGCATAAAAAATTTTGCACCTCCAATTCCAGTTTGCTCCATCGGTCCGCACAAGTCAATGTGAATGCGTTCACCTTTCTCCAATGTACGCGTTTCGCTCAATTGATGTGACACCCGATGCATTTTGCCCAATTGGCATTCTTCACAAAAGAAATCCTTAAGATCGCTTAAAGTCATGCCATTCACGGAACCAGCAGCGCACATAGTTTTGATTGTCGCCACATTTACGTGTCCCAGTCGTTTGTGCCACTTCTCCAAAGAGCACGCTGATTTCTTGTTGCTCGATGCGTAGTACACGTTGTCAATTTTAGACTGCTTGAATGCCATACGAACCAGATCATTGGAGTCCATGTAACCTATCGCGAGCACATCGCCAGTTTTGTCGACAACTTTACATCCACTATCTGTAAAGTTAGTATCGAAGCCCTTCTTCGACAGTTGGTTGATGGAAAATAAATTTACTGTGGCTTTCGGAACAAATCGAACATCTTCAAGAATTTTTATTTCCCATTTATCATTAACCCATGCTTCTATTTCGATAGTTCCACTACCTTCGACGTCCAAAAACTCGTCGTTCGCGATTTTTACGCCTTTCCGTGCAGTCTCCGAAGAAAATGTCTTGAACCAGTCTCTTCGAAAAGTAGTATGGCGCGTTGCTCCTGAATCGGCCAACCAAACATCTTTATAATCTGCAGCTAGAATTTCATCGTAGCTAAAAAAGGCAACGTATTTCTTCGGTTTCTCGTTTTTATGTTCGGAATCACTTTTCTTTTTGTTCTTATGGTTTTTGCACATGTTGTCGGTTTTCCAATGGCCTATTTCGCCACACGAATGACATTTCGATTTCGCTTTACGGTCTTTCAACGGCACCTTCCGATTTCCAGTTTTATGCTGCGCACTGAAAACCGCTCCGCCGCCAGCATGCTGCTCCGCATCACGATGGGCTTTGTTCAACTGATCCTCTTCTAACTGTAGTTTTGCTAGCAATGTATCCATAGTACGGCACTCTTTAATATTATACCAGACGGTTCGAAAATTCTGGAATTTCGGTGTTAAGCTACTCACAATTCGACACATTTTCAAATTATCCGACAGCTGCTCACCCTGATCTTCCAATTCTGACGCAATCGTGCGAACTTTCGACACATAAGCAGTGACCGATTCGTTATCATTCATTTTTAAACTAAAATAGTCCTCATACCATGACATGATTCGAACATCACTCTTTTTCCGATGAATACTCTCCAAAACGTCCATGATATCTTTCGCTGACTTGCAATCCAATACGTGCAAACTTTGTTCGGAATTAATCGACGCAAACAAAATCGCCATAGCCTTGCCGTCGCGCTGCATCCAACGTTTCATTTTATCAGCATCACTTTTATCTGGTTTTCGATCCGTACCGTCCACTAAATCAAGTAGTTCTTGACTCCGAAGTATTGCATTAATATGAAACTTCCAAGCGCGAAAATTGCCGCCATCCAATCGATGAGACACCATTGACTGCTCAATCATCGCCTTCGTATCCATTTTAACGTACTGCTTCAAGTCTTTTATTATTTATTACCCGAACTACTTCGATCGAATTATATAATTTCAGTATGTACCGGTACTAAGTATTTTAACTAACGATTTAAACTACACGTTAGGTCCTGGGCCCATAACCTATTAGGTTTTGTAGTTGAAAAGCCCGGTTTATGTGTAATGGATCTTTATTCAATGAAGAGTAAACTAATACTAAAAAAGGTATAAGTAGTTGCCATTGTCATTATGATTTGAGTTCGTTCAATGTACATATATTAAAATGTCAAATCTAACAGTTTATGACACTCTTCAAAGCGCCTGGCGTTATGACACGTCGTTAGCCCAAATAAATTCAGCGGAGACATTTTACCCAGCTATAGATCGCGAGCATGTAACTGAAGTCGTAAAAAAGTCAAAGTTGGGCAGATTCTCTAATTTCAAAGTGTCTCAAAAATCCAAAAACGAACCTTAGCCCAAAATTAGATTGAAAGTGCCTCAAAAATCGAAGAAAACTAACCTTATCACAAAATCTCTCGAAACTTGTCCATCTTAAAGCTAGGTACCAAAATCAGTTTTTCGTGTGAAATCTCATACAAAAACTGTTAAAAATTTCGCTCCCACGGAAAATTTTCGCTACCTCGGTACTAACTAATTTCACACGAAACTGCACACAGGAAAAATTTTCCACACCGTTGTGAGCAATTTCCACGTGAAAACAATTGCTTTGCATTTTATTTCGCATGAAAATAGATCATCCCAGTGGCCAGTGGTGATCGCTCTCTTTTGAAAGAGAACTGGTAGTTCAAGTGTCGTGTAGAGCGCCGCGGATATGTGCTGTGTGCAAGTTTCCACTATCCATTTTTCGTTGGAGAGATAAGTGCAAGGTTTTCGCACGAAAAGGTTAGTACCAGCCTTAAGGATTTATTCCGAATCCTGCATAGCCTAAATCTTCAAAATGCTCTTCTCCCGCGCACAGTTTAATCGAAAGCACTTTGAAAAGCCTTCGAGCTTAGAATATCAAATGACGGATTGTGTGTTTATTGTTCCGAGCTTGTGACAATGATTATGCGTAATTTGCCTAATTTGTTGTACATTTGCAATAAATCAAATCCCAGCTTATGGGCAAATTATGGAATAGATACGAGTATAGGCATTAGTCTATTGTGGGCGGGTGGACAACACTTCAAACATCAAATCGGGGTCTAAGTACGCTGCGGTAATCGTGTTATCAACAGATAACTCTAAACGACTATCAATAACAACTGTGGTGTGACTAATTAGATTTAGTGTGGTGAATCAGTGGAAAAACTGACTGCAATCAAAGGAATTTTCAGTTGTGAAATCTCTTGTCGTTATGTTGCAAGAGTTAGTGCGCACACACGCACACTGCTGACGAATTGTTCCAGGAAAGCAATCAACCTGACGATTTACCGATAATATGGAGCTTCGCTAGCTTGGCTGTAATACCCATCAGTACTATGTCAGGGAGTATCAGAACAGAACTATTCTCTCTCTAGTCTAGAAAACAATACGTTCTAGGTTAAAGGATCAATTTTTCGATAATTCCCCGGAGGCTGTTGAAAGTTATGTGTTTCTGTTCTGTTCAGTTATGCCATCTGCCGGGTAATCTCGCACGTGCTCTATGGGATTTAATTTTGACCCTCATACTATTCGCCCTAATCCCTAGGGGGGCCTAGCGCGTCAACTAATCCCATGTGACTTAGTTGACGTTTCGTTAGCAAACAGCTTTCGGACGATGCATGTTACTAGCGTGCTCCTCCACCATTGTGAGTAAAGAATAAAATATTGAAGCAAGTTGAGAAAGTTTCTGAGCTAAGTGAATCATTCGTAGACGGACTTTTTCACCGTGTATGTTCCACCTAAAGCTAAGCAATCAAACAACTTCCCTGCTCTTTACGCGAACACGTGTCGTCTAAACTCTAAGCAGCGTTAGGCGAAAAAAGTATGTACAGATCGCTCTTTCAACCGCCACTGTCAAAAAAGGCCATTTTATGCCGAACTGGTTTGCTTTGCTGCTCTCTATATCTATCGATAGTGTTGCAAATTTTGTTGACATCACCATCAACTCCCCATGCCTAAAGTTTGTATTTAAATTGACTGTGCCGGCAAGTATCTTGAGATCTTGACCTCTTAGCGATATTTGAAACAATTGCAAGCATACAAATTCAAAGCCAAGAGAAGGCAAGAAAATCCGTGAAATTCCTTTGACCCACGAATCTTCTCAGCCATTCAGCTAAACTATAAACTATCCAGCCGTCTAACTAGCCAAAGTTATTATTACCTCTCTGATGATGATTCATCATAACTATTCGATGACTACGCTTTCTCTCTCATTCCGGGCGTCGGGCCAAAGTAGTACCAGAAGTGTGGTGGCCGTAACAGGTCAATCGACATCCAAAAAAAAGATAACATGGTCGACTACTATAATTAGCCTGGGACGTGATTATTGTGCTACCTTATTTGCGACGGTCGAGGGCGTTTGAACTGTCGCTATCGTTTGGAGAGGTCGACGAGCGCCATAGTCAGCAGGGACAGCCTTTACTTCCAGGAAAGCCCAAGGCCTCCAAGGTAAATTCTAAAATTCTCCGTGGAGAATCCTGCTTCAATACCTGTCCCTTCCACATGACAACAAACTGGAAAAAAAATTTATAAATCGACTCGTTTAATATTTACGTAAGCTCGCACACCACACCACAGCAACAACTTTTCTCGTTGTTTTTTTTTCTTCTTCTTCTTCTTCAGCTTTTCTTCGCGGTTGCCCCAATCTTTTTCTTGAATGATAAACATTCTTTTTATGGCGAATGACTCATTGCTTACCGATGCTCCGCACCGCCGCACTCTGTATTAAAACGTCTGTTGTATAGAGCTGGTTAGATGCTTCTGCTGTTTATATTGCTGTCTGTATATTTTGGCTGGCAAATATGCCCACGAGTTTATATATCTGTGAAATTCGTGCTCGAAGAAGCATCAGCAAGCAGCCGAAGCACATCACACAGAGCAGAGCAAGAGACTTGGAAAAAGACGAGTCGTCCAGTCGAGCAAGAGTATCTTGCAAGAAAACAGCAGCAACAAGAAAGATTGCTATCGACAACGTCGTTGTCGATTGCTGCAACTTATAGGGCCTATTCGGCTCAATCGACTGGCACGATTTAAAATGCTAAGAAGTTGCCAATCCACAACAGCAGCAGCAGCAACGCGGGGCTATGTACTGGCATCACTAAAAATAGACTAGCTAGAACCCACAAAAAGCAAACTAAAACGTGTATAAGATACGATATGAAGAAGGTCTTTGTATGGCCTCTCTGACGTCTTAAAAATGGTTCAGGAAATTATGCAAACTATGCGCTCAGTTTCTTTTCAAAACAGTTAGGCATTCTGGCTAAATGATGCTAGAAGCAGGCAGATTGGCATGCAGGCCGGAGTGACGGCATCTACTCAGCGCAGTTTTGCTGCACATAAAACATTCACTTTTTGTTAGTGTTGCAATAAAGATAATAGGTATTAGGTATCAGAGAGGTATCCATAGACTTTTAGGTTCAATCGCGTGTCTTCACGGTGACCAAAAATATCTTCTTGCCTTCCTGGAATATGCATTTACAAATTGACATCTTTCGACCGACTGGACTGCAGCAGATTCTCAGGCGTTTGACTCATCGTCGTCTGCCCAAGCTATTGTGTGGCGTCTTATTGCCTTAATCAGGGTCAAATACAATACATTAATTTTTGTGAATTTACCTTGACATGGAAAACACCGAATTTGCTTATGTTGTGAGTCTCTTGGCGTCGATAAAAACGGTGATTGTGCATCTGTTTACTGAAATGTTTGGTCCAATTTATACCCCTTGCTGTAGTTGTTTACTTTCTCTCACTTTATGGTTCATTTTATGTTCTGTAATGTTTGTCTATATTACGAAGGTTAATCTAATTTTTTGTAATATTTTTTGGATTATTTGCAGCCAGTCACAAGGATTACAATAATAAACGAAAGGATGTATCGACACCATGCGATGAATCAGGTGGCTATTCGCCACTGTCGCGAAGCTCATCTAGTCCCGCCATTTATGGTAAGTATTGGACATAATATTGTACTGGAATCATGGATGGATGGATTCATAGCCAATATTCACCATTTTTCGTCGTTGGACAAAGAGGGTTTAACAAACTTCATCTCGAACCTTAACAACTTAGTTGCCCCACTGCATCAGTCCTTAAATCGTTCGGAGAGCTAAGATGTCTCATATCGCTGGAATTAACTTCTCGCTGTTTTTGCCCAGACAGTAGGACTGATGTTTCTTCCTACATCTCTACCTTTTAACGTAGCGATACGCTAGGTCAACATCATCTGGAGCCTATAAAGCAGTCGTTAGGTGTAATCTAGGTTCAATGACCTGACAAAGGGAAAAGGTTTGTCCTCTTCGGAGCTTTGCTGACCGACCCGCCTTGTTGGGCTGGGAAAGCGAAAAGAGTCGGTCGGGGGCAATGGAGCCCCTTTAGGCGAAACGAGTGCTTCGACCCAATAATGAGGAGTCTAGAATTTGGATCGTGAGAAGGCGTGTTCGAGGAGACGTAAGCGCTTGTAGGAGCTATGCGAAGCAATCCGAACTATCGAGCTGTTTTACTGAATTTTGAAAATTGAGTCACATGCATGCTTTCAGACGGTTCGAATCAATGCCTGCGCACATCGTGTCATTTTATTTTTTCTCACATAGTACTAGGGTCTAAAGAGGCCCTAGATTCAAGTGCACTGAACATATTGTTTCCATTACGACGAACAAGGACTCTCTATTTCAATTACGAACGTACGGTCTTATCTAGACTCAACATATTCTTGAAGCTGCGCAATTAATCCACTTTTTTTTTTAATTCGGCACGAGCCCAACTTGATACGCCCTCGCAAAAAAGCGTCGTTTTGTTTTGCGATTGTCCGAATGTCATCATCCAAAATACACTCCATGATCTTTTTTTTGCGTTACTGCTGTTCGTTAAACTGATCTACCTATCGTACTGGAAAAGAAGCCATGCAGCAGTTTTACCATTTTCAACACCTACCCAACTATCGCGCCTCTGCCTACTACTATTTACGAGTGTCGACTATTACGTAGTTGAAAGAGTATTCAATCGATGTGTAGAGGAAAAAATGATAATTTTTATAGATTTTGATTGAAAAATGTGCGAGAATATGTTGCTGCAATTTGGTGGACAGTAATTTGATGTGCGCGCCTGTTTTTTTTAAATAAAATTTGATGACAGGAAGCTGAAAAAATAACCCTGAAATCGGATATGCGCTTCAATTTTTGGCCAAAAAATTACGGTGCAAGTTTTTGGCACAATTTTTCAGCACAATTTTCCAAAATTGTCAAAAGTTAGGATGGGCTTCTTACACTGTAAAAATAGAGACTAGAATTTAGATTACTCATAAATAACTTCTTGATTGTTAGGAAAAGATTGAAGAAATTATCCATGTACAATAAATTCCAATTTCTCGAATTTTTCCAGCCTAAAGAAGCGCATTTTCTCCAAATAGGAGAAAATCAATCAAGTTTCTATTTTGATACACTCCTTCGACCAATAATAGAGTTTTAGGTGAAAGTAGACTGACAATTGTGGAATATTGACTTACATTAACACGAAAATAATGTAAAAAAAAATTCACAAAAGAAAACCTATAATAAATTTTGACAGTTTTGGGCCCTGAAGTATAAACTCTATTCTCTGTAAAACATGATCTTTCTACGTCTCCTTTTATCGGGATTACTTTTTAACAATGAATTAATAAGCAGACAAACATTTCATTGCGACCAAACCCGGTTTTGACAATTTTAGGCATTTATTGAAGCATGGAAATCTCTTGTAGCTTCGAAGCCCAAAGTTGTCGAAATTCAGTAAAAAGTCGGTCTAGACGAGTTTCTCTGTTACAGACAGACAGAAGCTCGCCTAGAATGATTCATTGTAATGGAAAATTGTTTGCAAGTGTCCGGAGATTGTCGTCATTACAGAATAGTAAAAATTGTTCGTGGCCCAAAATTGTCAAAATTCGGTCAACATGTTTTTTAGATGATTTTTCTAGTCTGAACTTTAATGAGAAATTGTTGTTTATGTGACCCACATTTTCAGGGCTGCTTGCTTGTTTTTGGACGTGATACTACTCGACAGTGCAAGAAATGCTGAAAAATTAGCACCAAATTGGGTTCAAGTCTATCATTAATGAAAATGGTTCAATCTAGTGGATTTGGATTTAATTTTTGTTTTTCGTCCTACTTTTTTTTTGTATTTTGGCATACACCGGAAGTTAACTAATACTGCAACGTTAAAAATAGAATGAAGTCAATCAGGGTTAAAATTTTGACAATTTTTGAAGGGTTGCGTTTTTTGACATCCGTTGGTTTGGCAACCAATAACTAATCATTACGCTAAACGACATTGCCTTGTACGAAAGCTGCAAAAAATATCACAATCAAATTGATATGGAAATCAAAACATCATTCCTGTTTCTTGACCAATTTTTAACACTTTTTTTGTGCACTGAGCAAATTCTTTATTGTTGTACATACGGACATAAATGTATCATCTTCTTTATTCTCCGCCACTCAAACATCTGAATTTAAAATCCGTCCCCGCATCTCATAATCTATTGTGAAAAAATCTTTTTATGGTCTTACGGTCCAATAGTAGTACTCGTCGTAGATAAATATCGGGCGAACAAAAGTTGTGGGTGTCAAAAATCAGTTTTGATTTTCTTTTAGTGTACTCGTATTATTAGTAGTATCATTAAAATGTCGCGCTGATCTACGTCGAACATTTGTCGCATCAATCTATCAAAAACAAAACAAAAATCTCGACCAACTGATGACACACACGCTTATTTATATTAGACGCAATAGTTGGTATGCGAAGGATTTGCCCGTTTTTTTTTGTAATGCCGAACAGAGTGGTCCCCAAAACATAGATCATCCAGCATCCACACACAACTTCGCGTCATCGTCAAAATTCGCCTGAAATAGATTTCTCCTTGGATTCGCCATCAGTAGCCAATTTTATAGTGCGAACTGTGTGCAAAGGATCGTTGCCCGTGTAATTTTCAAATTCTCCTTCTTCTCCCCTAACATGCAAAGTTCAAGCGAACTGCCCTCTTTTCTCTATTTCGTTTCATCAGTGAAATGCCTCACAAAAATACTTCTAGTCTGACTCATGGCATCGGAATACACACCCCACCAAAATTTATTTGTGCCGGAGAATGGAGGCTCAAAATAGATGCAAGTGCTCACGAGGTGCTACCGCTAATGCCTGCGCCTTCCGTACTTCGTTGTATATATAGCAGTTCAGGGCAAACACGGCCGACTATGGCATGAGCGCGCAAGCCGACTTTTTGTCTGCAACGGAAAAGACCATTTTCATACACAAGAGGCTCGATCCGCGCGAAGTCAATTTAATAATAAGCCTATGAGTAGACTGGTGCGCGGATCTTTCTTTGAGAATTTTCGGTCGACCTCTTAAATAGACGACGACAAGTGGCGAAATCCCCCATAGCTTCCAGGTCTATTTTTAATATTGAGTTCGAGCTATTTTTGAAAGTAATTTTACTGTAAAAGCCTATAGTCGCGGCATCACTTACTCATCTCATTTCGTATATTTTTCTTTTGAAAAAATCGTCGCAGGAAGCATATTGGACAAAAGTTATGAACCATGGAGGCCGAAAAATGTCAGAAAAAAATATTATTTTAAAGAAAGAACAACGTGTGTTTAAAAATAAATTTGCGCATCTATTTTTTATTATTATGAAGATTTTTCTGTTTCTAAAAAAGTGGGAACGACAACGGGGACATTGAGCGTCGATTTGCGTACGGGCCAGTATATAAGAAAAACACGTTTCAGCATAAAAAAAAATGCGCAGGTCATTCATCGCATTTGTTGTTTTCTGTTTCCGCCTGATTTATTGGAGAAATTATGGGTTTGAAGGCGATGCAAATGCCTTGAATTCGATGGTGAGTTGGACGAGATCGGTTGAAGGATATTAGGTGTGGTTGGGCGAGCGTGTAAACTTTACTTGCTATTGGAAATACTGTCAAGTTCTGTATATACGAGTATTTCTGTGCAATTCTGGAGGTCTGCTAATCGCCCTACAAATCCGGGAAAGAAGCTCAGTTCAATGTTGACGCGGCTCCACCAGACTTATTCAACATTTGCACTTTCTTCGAGAGTCAAATCTTGAACGGCAGAATCATTACAGGTCACACAAATCAGTGGGTGAGCGCTTTGCCAGGCCTGGCATTTCAGCACACCAAACAAATTACTCATATATCATACCAGTTTCCAGCTGTTATGCCCGGTTCACATTATTCCAGTAACCAATCCAGTCCAGTAATCGAGTCCAGCGCTGGACTGCTACTGGAATAATGTGAACCGGCACTGGACAGCAATTCAATCCAGCAATCCAGTCCAGTGACTGGATTGTCGGTCTACTTTTTGATTCCAGCTCGCCCAAAAATCATTGTTACTATAGTTACCGAATCAACAACACACTCGCCAGACTACTGGACTGGAATCATGTAGACGATATGATCCAGTCCAGCACTGGACTGGATCGCTGGACTGGATTACTGGACTGGAATAATGTGAACCGGGCATTAAGCCGGGGTTTCCTAGAGAAACGGTGCCGTCAGTTGTAGGTGACGGTTGTCATCTAGCACTGACTCGCTTCACGAAAACGTTCCTTATGCCCGGTTCACATTATTCCAGTAACCAATCCAGTCCAGTAATCCAGTCCAGCGCTGGATTGCTACTGGTATAATGTGGACCGGCACTGGACAGCTATCCAATCCAGCAATCCAGTCCAGTAATCCAGTCCAGTGACTGGATTGTCGGTCTACTTTTTCATTCCAGCTCGCCTAGAAATCATTGTCACTATAGTTACCGAATCAACAACACACTCGGCGGACTACTGGACTGGAATCATGTAGACGATATGATCCAGTCCAGCACTGGACTGGATTGCTGGACTGGATTACTGGACTGGAATAATGTGAACCGGGCATTATGCAAACTAAATGTGATGGTTTCCTAGATAGCGTTGGTTGCGAATGTAACGTGTCAGCTAGCAGTGGCGGCAATATGCGACGGCCGTCAGGTAGCCATTTCCTGACGGTCGTCGGGACGTTGTTGTCATTTTCAGAATGACCGCTGTAAAGTTGACAAGACGTAGCTGAACGTTATTGTAACGGTGAAGTGTGTTCATTTATCAATCAGAAATGAGTGAAAATGCTATTGGTCCACTGAAATGGACGTCTTTCACGCCACCGCTACATGACGGCCATCTTTCAATGGCGGGTTTTTAGGCCACCGCTACATCTCTCTCTCTCTCTCAATTGCCCTAACCCCTCGTGGGGCATAGCGCGTCAACTGTTCCATGTGGCCCAGTTGACGTTTCTCGGCATACCACCGCTACATACGGCCGTTAATTCATGGTCGTCAACTGAGGGCACCGTTTCTCTGGGAAAACTCGGCTTTAGCTGATCTATAGCTTTTGCCAAGCTTTTTAGTAAACTCACGAGAGATTGTAAACTCACCGCTGAATGATGGAATGGAATGATGGATCTTAGTTTCTGTTAAACAATGCCAACCCTTTAACACAACAAAGTTAAATTGATGTCAGCAACGGTTAAGTGGCAAAGCAACAATTTCAACCGGTTGCTAAATATTCGCCTCATGCAATGCTTAATCCCTCCATCGCGTTGTTTGATAGCAAACCCAACCGTGTTTTTGGGAAAAATGAGTTTGCGAACAATCGGAGGGGGGATTTTTTCATTCATTTACGTCCCTCTTCCGCAATACATCCTTGAACCATTATTGTTGGGCGCAACTTCCGTTGATATTTGCACTTTCCTTTAAAGAAGGTGGGACAGGAATATTTCGCCTATTGCATTTTGGCACCCAACGTGAGTACTTGACAGAAACACTATTTTTAAGATACAACTATTATTGAATATGGTATAGGCGGAGGAGATTCATATCGCTTTTCGCGTCTTCTTTTTCTTCTTTATCAGCCCATATTATGTCTTTGGTGGAAACTGTAATTTTTGTCCATCAGTTTTCTGTACAATTATGTGATCATCGAACCGACGCGAAAAAAAATCGGTCGACGAATCCGCGGCGTAAAAAATCTGACCGCGGCATCTTACGAGGATGCACACACCGCACGCACCGCGAGTTTCCGCCGCAAATCCGCCGCTGATTTTCGCGTCGGTGTGATGTTCACTTTATTGTTTGGTTTTTTCGTCACTAATTGTTATTTCATTCAAGGAAACTGGTGACTGAACGATTAAGTCACAAACGAAATCCACAAAATTTCAAAAATCCAAGTGCCAGTACGGCTATAGTCTAAGCATGGCCACACACTGTCGAACACGAACACGGTACAAGTGCCCTCCGAATACTCAGTATACACATCACACACACACGCAAATGTGAAGAAAACCGATCAGTTGTACTATGTTCGTGCTCGTGTTCGAAAGCGTGTGGCCAGGGTAATGTGAACATCCTCTCTAGACCGGCTTTAAGTGAATTTCCGCTTTAGGCTGTAGAAACGGCAGCCTGCACCTTAACCGTACCTCCCTAATTGAAACCGTAGCTTCGTATTGCCTAAAGCGGAAATCCATTCTGTTAAGTGAATTTCCGCTTTAGGCAGTTCAAACTTGCTAGAACTTAGATGTTAATTTTTATGTACATACTAACTTTTTCGTTCTCTCTCCATTTTCTCTACAGATATAGAAACACATCCCGCATCACCAGTATTTCCGCATTTGTGGTTGGGTAATGGACGCGATGCTGTCGATCCGGCCAGTGTAGGTGCCAATTGTGTATTGAATGTGACATGTCAAGCGCCCAGTACACAACCGAATCCTGCAGTTAGTTACTTACAAATACCTGCTAGTGATACACCACATCAAAATATCAAACAGTATTTTGAAGAGGCCTATGACTTTATCGGTAAGTTGATTTCATTGTTTGTTTTGGTTTTTTTTTTCTTTAGCGTCTAGCGTTTTGGATGAGTCTTGGTCAGGATCTTACTGAGGGACGGTCTGCACACTTAACCTAATTTTTTTTAATGAACTTCGTTCTACAATAGAAACGAACGCGTGCTTTATTCTATTACTGGCGCCCAATGTGGGGTCCGGTGGCTTCTTTGAAGTGCATCAGTCTGGCATCTCGCGGTCTTCGAGGGTTCAAATCCCACCGCGCCATAGCCATGGATGTTTGTCTTTTCTCCCCGTTGTGGTGTGTGAGAGTAAGTCATAATTTTTCGCAACTTGTTGCAAGTATACGGCTAAATGAACAGGAAACTAGTTTATGCGAACGAAATGTCAACTAAGCTTTTTGCGAAGTAGTTGACGCGATATGTCCCATTAGGAGTTAGGGTAAATAGTATAAATTATGGTCCGGAAAAAAGCCGTATACTCTGTCAAGTGAGCTAGCCTAGCTTACTCGCTTCAACTCGCTAGTATATCTTGAAATAGAAAAACTAGTGCCAGTCTGAGGATTACGAGTAAGGAAAAAACCCAGATAATTAAGGTTAAGCTGCCTTAACCCTGAGATAACCTCAAACACCGGTGGAATCTAAAATAGTGCCGCGCAATTGTAAACTTGTTTTATTACAGGCCTTATTCTTAGGCCTCCTCTAAAAATAGTCCAACCATCCACTTCATGCAGATAACCTATTTGCACCCTGTATCTGTATTATCAGACTTGCTGACTAACTTTTACTTCCCGATAAAATCCATTTCGAATCCTATCCAGTCTCTTGGCTTTTGTCGGCCTGTCTTTCTCTAGCTGCCTGCCTGCCACTTTTGATGGATGAACGAGAGGCCTAATAGCCGATATCTTCTTTCATTAAAGCCAGCCAGTCAGCCACAAACCCCTTATCATTTTTACCTTTCTAATCACAATTGTTCAGTGCAGATATCTTCCTACACACATAGAGCCCCCGTTTGAACCGAGCTCCGTAATCGCAATCATGTGAATATTAGTAACTACTCTGCGCCTACTGTCAAGAAAGCCAACAACGTATTTCGTCAGTAGTAACGCTAACGCTTTATGAAGTGAGAGATACCGAGTCAGGGCATTCACAAACAATTTATATATATTTGTAGAAATAAAATGGAGATACGATAATGAATGGCTTTCAAAAAAAGCCAGTCAACGTAGAAAAAAAAACGAATCGAAGAAAATTTTGTTATATTTTTAGTTATTACGACAGCTCGACTGTGGATTTGTTTCGAGAGTTGGTTTTTCCATAAATATATATGCATATCGTGATGATAGGATGTTTGAAGGGATTAAGGCTGGTGATTACTTACCGAACCCTGTTCCCGTTGATAAGCGCACGCCTGTCAAAATAACGTCTATGCTGATTTTTGGTTTTTATTTTGTGTGGAATATGATGGAATGATGAATGCTATGGGTGGGCGATGATGATAATGTCGCAAAAATATTGAGGGTGAAAGTGATGCGTTATTCGCTTCAATTTGATTGAGTGTAGTGAAGACATTTGATTGATTAAGAGAGGGAGCGGCGATTTGTCAAGATTAACAAAAGTGCTATGTGGTCTGTGAACCAGTCACAGTCACATTCTAATCTCTTCAGCCATTGGATCCCAATCGTGGTGTCCTAACCAACAAGAAGTGTGCTGAAAATAGTTAATGGGACGGGCGGGCAAGATTGACGCACCATGGAGAAAGATTGACCCATATCTTGGCATGATAATCAATCAATAATTTTCAATGTTTGTCACTCAATCGATGTAGAGAGAGGATAGCTTGGAACTTGCTTCTGCGCCTAGGTTTCAATTTTAGTTTCAGGTCTACTTCACACTAGGGAAGAGTACACATGAAGGTGTCGTTCATTTTGAACGAGTCAATAACATATGCGAAAGAGTGAGGACAGTGTTGTTGCTTCTGAGCATTGACGAAACGACGCTTTAAGGCGAAGCAAACCAGCTCCAACGATCCGTCAGTATTTACTCCTCTGATTCATTGCCCCCTCCCCCCCTCCCTTTTACCACCAATTAATTCCACACGTTCCACATGAAACGCGTTTATCTTCCGCCAATCCAACCGCAATTCACATACAGTATTAATAGTGGTCAGGGTCACACCAACATTTGTCATCCGGTGGACAAAAATAACAATTACATTTGGAATCTAAAATTTATTGAGAGATTTATAGAAGCTTCAATAAATCTATTTGACGTCACACACAGCATTCGTCAATTCGAATCTAGCAGCGATTAAAACCGGCCACAAAACAACGAAAAAAAACATCACCGGCCAAACACGCGCCCCGATTAGGAAAATCTCGAAGTGGAGAATTTATTCTGTAATCCAACGGATTGATAAGAACACACTTCATGGAAAGATAGAAGTACCCAAAAGATGGTCGGGGCTTTTTGAGCGCCGCACAGGAAGACGCAGACGACCAACATGACATTGTATTTTCCGTTCTTCTGGGAATCATCATTTTTCCATTTAATGGGTCGTTTTGCTGTCGCAGTTTTTGTGAATGAAAGTTACGATATTCCCTTGGCTCATTCAGCGTTTTTATTTTATATATGGTGCGCGATAATTTGCGCTGAGTCAGTTTAGCGCGCGCACGGACGACGCGGCGGTTGGGCGGTGAATTAAAACGAAATTATGTCGAGCCCCAGCATTATGTCGACAAGAGTGTCTTACAAAAAATGGCGTTGGATTTCCATTGAATTGATTTTGATGGAGGTCAACCGGAGAAATGGATCAAATTTTTCTTGGGAAGTTTCAATTTACTGTGTGTCGTTTCGGAAGTTTAGAAGTTCACAATTTTTGCCAACATTGGCAGAGAATGACGAGAGTCAAATATCAGTAAGATTCCAGAAAAAAAATCCTTTCAAAACAATTTTTCGATGTAAAATGTGATGTATAATGACGGTCGCGGTAGCCCGAGGGGTAGAGTGTCGATTTACCGACCGAGAGGTCACAGATTCGATTCCTGCCACACACATATTCAAACGGTTAAGTAGACAGTAACTGGGTCGTGGTCCGTAAAAGAGCAACAAACACTACGCCAATCATCAGTCGATCGTGCTATGCCCTGCAGTTTATCCAACCTGCTCCTTCCGATAAATCGACTGAGATGGCAACCGAGTTCGATCGAGGCTATATCCTGGACCGTAGCGTAGGCAATGCCGAAACATTTTGTTCGGTGGCGAGCAAGTGCTTCACAGAGGATGTGTTCCGAAGTTTCATCGTTGCTGGCATCTGAAACGATACGCATAGCTTTTAAGTGAACTCGAAGACGGGTTGCCTGCAATGAACAATTTAGATTGTCTCATACCAGGGAGACGCGCTCGGTAGCCGTGAGTTTTCAGTCGCCACTCTACGATTTTACATCTGGAGAAACATAGGCTTAATCCTCGGTGCATCAATAAAAGCTTCCTGTGGGTACTACTAGAACTCCCATAGCGTTCCGAGCCTGTCCGTAAAGGACGGCTCGAATAGGAGGTGCATGCAACTGCATTGTCGAAAATTATGCTATTGAGACGTCAACAAGGCAAGGGAATTTGATGCGCCCATGCCTCTGGAGGGGTCAAGGCAATTAACAACGTACCAGGAAGAGCTTTCCACGGCACGACAGCTCTTTCCCACTTCGAATCCCTGATCTGCTTCCTGACAAGGCAAATTGGTATACTGCAGAAAGAACTTGTCGTCTGCATGTTCATTGTTTACAATGTCAGAGAGATTGTAAGGGTGGTCAGACACTGTCGAGCACGAACATGATACCAGTGTCCTCTGAATAACTCAAGACACTCACTTCACACAAATCTGAAGAAAACCGGTCCGCTTGTACCATGTTCGTGTTCGACAGTGTGTGGTCAGGGTAAGGTTATTTGAGGTTCCAACGATGCTAAGGATATCTGGACAAGACTTCAGTGTACCGATGTGCAAATCAGCGCCATGATGCTCGCTTGACTATCACTGAAGATTCCTATATTTCTGTTGATTGTAGCCCGGCACATTTGCGCAAAGACTTCAATGACATGAACTTCCGATTGGAAAACAGTGAGAAAATTTCCCATAGGGATGAGGTCTCTTTGTGTCCTGGTCCAACAATGCTCGCATCCGATGCCTCATTCATTTTGGAGCCATCCGTGAACGATTATATTATGCTGAGTTGGACAGAGTTCCATCCACTGTTCTCTATCCCACACAGTTTACCGGAAGGAGCGTTCGAAGCGTAGCTCCCTAAAGGTCTGAGTTCCTAGGCCGCGACTGAGTGACTTGCGTTTGCGACTGTGAGGGTATTTTAAAGTTTAGGGAATCGTCGAATGCAGTTGTGAGACTGTACTTTTATATAAAATGCTCACGAATAGTGCTCTGTTAAGATAGTTTTTTTTTCAGAGTCGCAAACGCAAGTCGCTCATTCGCGGCATAGAAACTCACACCTTAAAGATGTGTTTTGCTATGCACACGATCGTCACAAATTGTTTACAATTAGCGATCAACCCGTTGAACACGGAACACTATTTGTGTGTATCTTTTTCATCGCCGTCTGCGATCGATTCCTGGGCTTCTGGTTTTACTGTGACTTGGAGGACCTCAAGGATATGAGCGTGATACAGGTCAATCGACACATTGCCAATACAGGCTGGTTCGGGAACTAGGTTTCTTTTTAGTGAGGTGAAACGTCATTGGTTGTGGTCTAAGTGTGCTGTGACGCATTATGGCACCCCCTGAATCTAACCTGATATGATCAATGAAATATTGATGTCCGTCCGTCGCGTCAAGCCGTTATGTATGTAATTTGGCCTTTAGTTTTGTCGTATCAAAAAAATTGTCACTTGTGAGAACATAGTACTTTTTGGCTCGTCCTGTATAATATTATAAGGGACGGGCATATATTCCGATGTATGTTGTACGTTTGTGCGTTTGTCCAGGCACTTCCCGTGTTCTGGTCTGAACCAAATTTGGTATGTAGGTTCCTTGTGTCACACTGAGTACAAATCGGGGACCGCAATTTTGACAATCGAATGGACTAACGGTATATTCGATTTTGCTGAAACCAGTCTTTTTAAAGATTGCTTCTCCAGGTACTTCCCGTGGTCAGATTTCAGACAAATATTTTACGTAGCTTCCTTGAGTTATTACAAGTATCACACGGTGACACTTTGGTCCTCCTGCATGTGTGCGTCAGAAAAAAAGGACTCTTTTTATCATGAAATGAAATGGAAACCAATGTAGATATGGGTATCTCCTGATTCGTGGTGATGAGACCAATGTACTGCTGAAGGCATTTTGAGCCCCTTGGTCAGGACATTCTTGGCGATGAAGCGATGGCTAGGCAAGATGGGTATCATATGAATGGTGGTTTATTCAACATCTGTACCTAAAACTGATACTTCAGATATCTTTCTCTCAGACTCATCTATCCCCTTTTTCTCCAAAATCAATCGCCTGTATGATTCCAAATTAAACAAATCCATCCAATTACAACACTTGACACTATCGCGTCCAGCAAACTTTCTAATAGGCCCAAGTGAAATCTTCAAAACGTCGTATGTTTGCCCATAATATCCAACTGCAAAAATCATCATCATGGAATAGTTGCTGTCTATCGCATAGATTCACACTGTCTGCTGCGTGATTTCATTCATTCATGCCTCTGCTATTTCTCTGCATCATGATGCTACCAATACACCTGCGATATCATTTTTCTGCCTGCCTTGCCAATTTTGCGTAATTTTTCCGCAAATCTCGGGTGTTAATTCGTGTACAGTCTATTGCCCTGGGCCAGAGGCTTTCAGATGGAAGTTATCTTCGAGATCTTGTGCTGTGCTCACTGCTCAGGTATCTTTCGAATAGAATGCCTGTCCGTAGATACAGTATCTTGCGTATACTATGTACTACTTTACTCGCGATTCGACCAGTTGAATCATCCAGTCGAGCTCAACCGACTTCACTCTATGGGAACATTTTTTCGTATTGTTCTTCTTTTTAACTATAAATTGTATTATTGCTTTCTCAATAGACTCGCGCGGTTCGTGATGGAAAAACTTGCAAAACTAGCAAAAAAAGAAACAACCAAGACATAGTGGAGGAAAATATAAACCGAAAGCTTTCCCGTCCAACGTATATACATACACCTCTTATTTTATATATAGAGGTGAAAATAGACGTATCTATATATCTTTTTGTTGTGAAGCCGGGCAGCTGGTACTGCTTTAGCCCGAGATGGATTAGTCAGCCTTTCGCTGCTGTTCTTTATAACAAAAAATCGTGCTGCTCTAGCTGTACATAGAGTGTACGGTCGTGTCGTAGAGCCAAAGTACGAGTACATATTTAACAACTTTTTTTTTATAGCTACACAAGCAATAATTCCACTTGCTAGCGTAGCATATGAATTGATGATGAGAGAATACGAGAAGTAGCAACGCCAGCACAGAGCAAACTAAACCAAACCCCTGCTTTTTATTAGATTCTTTTTTTTCTGTACGCATACTTGTCTACAACTACATTCTGTACGCTGTCTTGTTTGTTCGAAATTGGAAATGATTAGATAATAATAATTAGTGCTTGCTGCTTGCGTAGTATGTGCCCATGGCACATGTGTGTACTCTGTATGGCTGTCACAAATCTCGCGCGAGCGCTTCTCTGTTCCGCCCGAGCCCCCAATATCATTCAAATCAATTTAGTTTGTGTATGGTCGAAGGGGGCGGCCGGGCAGCGAGAGAATGGGAACGTTCTTGCGGAAGTTACAATATCTGAATATACGATGTCGAGTCTCGATTGTTTCGTCATTGAAACGGAATCGAATGAAATATTTGAATGGATTCAAGAGCACGTTTTTGAGACTTCCAAACTTTTGGTCTCCCGATACTCTGGAATTAAGCTCATCATTTCGCCTGGGAGTCCACGTATTGTTCCCCAATTTTCGTGATAGATTTTATTCGGCTTGGAAATCAATCCCAGAGTACCGGTTGCCGAACAAGCCTTATAACTATGCGATCAATCTGAATACGACTAACCAGCTCTGATCTGCTTGCCCCTTGAAAATACGCTCCCGGGGCGTATTAGACGGCAATTTCAGCCGGACTGAGTTTTCCTATGTCTAAAGGGCCTGAACTGTCGACAGTCAAAAGTTCAAGATCTTCGACGTGGCTGCCTTAAGGCTGGATTCGGCGTATCGAACCAGTTCGACTGCAGTCCACGTAGCTGACAAATTGAGTTTTGGTGGAAAAGCCACATCAATTTCCAGACTGAAATTTTAGCTACCATAGTATCCGGTTTTACTGTAAATTTATTGGCCGATCCCGATTACCGATGTAGGCTCAGAACTCATCGTGAAGTGGATTTTCGCTATGTTTTTTTAAGCGAATGTTATGATGTATACACTGGAAATCCATAATATTAATTGCCCTGACCCCTCCAGAGCCATGGGCACGTTAACATTGCATTTCTATGCATTGTTGACGATTCGATAGCATATCTACTTTTCGGACGTGCAGCATGCACCTCCTATCCGCGCCGTATTTGTACTGACAAGCTCGGAACACTGGGAGTTCTATTAGTACTCACGGGAAATTTTTGTTCGCGCTGAGGATCCAACCTCAATTCTCTAGATAGTAGAGCAGTGACCGAACGAACACGGCCGCCTAGCGCGTCAAGTTCGTAATGCCCAAGCCGAAATTTAATTGGATCTCCGCTTTAGGCAATATCGTATTTTAGGAAGGACAGGGAGGCGTATGGCGTTACGAAACGACACCGAATGCGCCCTTCAAAACCGAGAAAAGAACTGAAATTTAAATAGAAATACTGACTAGATGAGCTGAGATCTTGTATTGGCGAAGTGAAGTTCATTGAATGTGAACATCAGCTTTAGAATTTCCCTCATTTTACAATATTTGTTTGTAAAAAACAAAATCGGACAGTCCATTTTCGACCCATACAACGCAGTTTCTTTCTACCGAAGGGTGAGTCAAATTACATGGCGCTTGAGATCATGTGAGTCCAGCAAAACAGATACACAATTCGAGAAAGAAAAATGAAAAAATAATATAAACAATTGTGTGTATCAAATACCTTCTAAGCACAATAATTTCAGGCGAACAATCTTATCAAGCTGAAATCTTGTTGATTTGGTTTGATATTGTTTATTGTCAGCGGACGCTTCTTACCTAGCAGACGTAGAAAACACAATGTGAATGTGTATCTTGTTAGTATCTCTCTAGAAAATCACCATATCCTTAAAACAAGCAGATATCAGTGGCTCTTCATAAATAAACAGATACGGATGGATGATAAGCACGCTTCTGATAAGAGCAATCCATTATGGGATATGAATGTAAGCGAGCGCCCATCATTCTGTCAGAGGTGGAGCAGCTGGGGTGAAGTGAATTCACGAAAAAAAGGGAAAGGAAAATTGTATACTGTATTCATTTTTTTTTTTTCGAATTTTCGTTGCACACAGCACACAATCTCTTCTTCACTATTGACTTATACACATTTATATATTGTAAAAGAAATAGATTAAGCACTCTATTGCTAAATATGTACTCGTATTATTTACAATCTCCACCCGATAAGCAAGGCGAGCCGAGGACATACGTCACCAGCGCCCACTGATGATTAATACAATGCGACTATTTAAGGTTATCAAACAAATAAATAATCGTGCTTAATAACGACAACAAGAAAAAGAAGCCACAACAAAAACAACAAACACTTAATTAGATCGTTGTTGTGGCTCATAAAAATGACTGTCAGATGATTGGTGATCGGCGAAGGAATTGGAAAACGGATTCTCTTCATTTTGGCAGCTCACCCAGTGCTCTGCCCTCTTGAGTCTTGGATAATGCCCGGAGCTTTAGATATAGGGATTTCTATTAAGGATGCTCGAACCTTAAATTGTTTTATTTGAAAGAGTATTCGATTGCTTGGATTTACATTGCGGTTGAGCCATCCAATTTTGTATGACTCGACCGCATAAATTGGGATCGATATCGATATCATTGATGGCATTGTCTAGGTTGTCTTTTAAGGCATCAGTCGTCTGCGCCTTATTCACATAGACCTGACTGATTTGACGTAGCCCCACAAGAAAAAGTGCCTAATGGCGTTAAATGACACGATCTCGGTGACTTTTTCTGGAAGCATTTGCATCTGATGGGTCTCGTGTCTTATGATTATTATCTCTTCAAATGCGACCATTTTATTTGTTGCCATTCATCCTAAAAGGGGCCTCGCCGGCGTCCGAAATCGGAGTCCAGTTTCAATTGCTCCAGCTGGGCCCCACTGTAACTTTCCATGACGATTTGCTCAACATTAATTACTATAACCTCCAAATTTGACAGACGGGTATCGTCAACAACGTGACTGCTATAAACCACTGAGAAAGTTCGAGCGCCCCTATTGGAAAACCCTATGCCTTCTGACGCGTATACTTATCACACTTTATTGTAATTATTGTGCGATTGCACAACGTGTTTTCCACAGCACTGGCAGAAAATTGAAAAAAAAAAGAGAAATAAAAAAACGGAGATGTTAAACAAAAGTGCATGTTACTTACGTCTGTGCAAAGAGAGCCTTCGTAAGCGTGATAATTAAATTTGTTCAGATCAGTTTTTTTTTTCGCTGTTCACGACAGCAACAACTCGGGGCGCTCTGCTCAGCTAGTCAGAAAGTGCTAAAGCATATGACTCGACTCGATTGACGGCTGTAAATAATTAATATCACTTTCGATAATCTGATGAGTCATACCTGATATATTATCATTAAGTATACTATCGCATTACAAAAGCGTGTAAATTACGCAAGGTAGATTCTAGTTCGGTGTGGAAATTACCAAGTTACCTTGATTTCGGGGCGGCGATATTGGTCATAGTCTATGCCCGGATTCTGAAGAACTTACTAATAGGCCAGAAACGGCTGAAAATCACGAGGTGACTGGAGGCGAAGTCTTAGACAAGGCATATCCCATATATTGGATCGGGGAGTTGGGAAAATGCGTCTCCAGCAAAAGCTTAATAGGAAGACGTCCACGTCTAACTTGCCCTTTGCACGAAGCTGGGCGTAGATGGACTCGATGACCGTCAGAAGGTATACTACCCCCCCCCCCCCCTAAAAAAACAACAAATGAATAGTCCCCCAACCATTTTGTATGGGGGTGGAGTGAGTTTTCCAATATAAAATCTCCCCAAATTTGGGGTGATAATTCGCCAAATTTTCCCAAAAATTCGATTTTGCATTTACCATATATTTGGTTGAGGAACAATCACTCTTCCGTGTCCCGAAGGATGGGCACACTCCTTTCCTCATCCTAATTCCTTTCCCCATGTCTCTTCTATGTTTTCCTCAGGTGGCTTAACTAGGACCATTGTGTACTGGCTCAAAATCCACGACCGTACGCTGGTCTTGCCGGGACATGAGCCACCGGACCAGATTGCACTTTGGTCAGAAAATATTGTTGTTGCAGTGACGGCGGCTCGACAAAGTCGTGGTTTTCGAAAAATTGTTTTCGCCCGCAAAAACTTTGCTATGCTCGCTCCTAACGTTACGTTTTTCAGTGTGAAGTTATTGTGATGATGTTTGTACTGCGTAAAGCGGGTATCCACTCTAGGCCACTCTCAAGTATATTTCCGCTTTGGGCATTTCGAGCCTATATTCTTCGGTATGAAGCTATTGTTATGTTCCACATATAGTAGGTTTGTACTGCCTAAAGTGGATATAAACTCTGGACCCAGCCACAAGTGAATTTCCGCTTTAGTCAGTACAAAACTACCGTGTCTTCATTTGTGTAATATCGTCTAGTGACGTTATTACACCTCACCGTATACATTATTACAACCATCATACAAAACGCGACTTCAGTGTTAAATATCAATATACAATATTTTGTGAAGTACAATTTTGGAGACATTGTTGTAATCGATTTTGGGGTCTTTTTTCATGTGAATTATTCCCCCAAATTTGGGAAATTTTTAATTTTTTTTTTTTAATTTTATATTGGAAGAATAATTCATAATGAACGATCACCCCAAAAACGGGGTCTTTATTCATAATTTGGGGGGGGGGGGGGGGGGGGGGGGGGTAGTTCACAGAGCCGCCGTGAACACGAATTGCCCATAATGTCTTCAGAAGAACTGTTATAACCGAGACTGCCTGAGTTGAAGACTTAAAGAATGTTACTTTCATAATTGGCCCCAAAATATCTCCTAACGTACTGATTAATAGGGCTTAAAGCTCAGAGTCACTTCGAACGAGCTTATTTAGGAAGTTCGTATGTTGCCAGAGTGGGTCTGTGGATCCAAAATTTTTACAATACTGCCCTAAACGCAGAATCCAAATAGTGCTCCGAAAGCTGAAACCGAAATCAACTGAGATTATTGCAGATGAAAACTTTACGAGCCAGTTTTTTAGAATTTTATATTTTGTGGATTTCCCCCGGACTCTGAATTTCCACAAATCCTTCTTCCAAGGAACTGATTGATTGAAGGAATTGATTAACGGGCCAGAAATTTGAAAGTCATTTTAAACGAGATTACTGGAAGTGAAAACCTCTCGAAGGCAAATCTCATATCTGGATTGTAGAGTTCGTATCACGACATTGGGTCCATGGATCCTAAATCTTAACAATATTATCCCCAGAAACAGTAAAACTGAAGATTGGAAAATTGAAACTGAATCAAACCGACATTACTGATGGGTAGAAAATACACATCCCAAGAAGAAGAAAATAGTCACAATCGCTGCACCGCACATTTCGCTTAGATTTCGACCAACCTACATTCCAAACGATTGCCATCATAAATATTTCACCAAATTGACCACAGCGATTTTTGTTAACAAAGTTTTCTATTTTGTATAAATATCAATACACGGTGGCTGTTAGTGGAAGACTATACAAAATATGTTAACCAACAATAACAACAACAACAACAATAATGACGACAGTAGTAACAACAAAACATCGCAGTAGTAGAGCACACAAACCAACCAACGAGCAGCTATAGCAAAAAGCAACATCGACACAACGACAAGGCCGTTTTGATGAATAATTCAAAAGAATGCGCGAAGCTTACGTATCGAAAACTCTAAAATACAACGTTGTGGCCTGCTCTACATATAATACATAAAATGTATCTTAAATGTAGAAGTAGTATCCTATTGAATCTTTTTGTTGGTCTGTTGCTAGCCTGGGACCCAGCGGGAATCGGAGACATCAATAATTAATGATTGACAGCTGCCTGAAGGTGTGAATGTAGCATGCTCTTCCCATGTCCTTATGTGGAAGCAGAAAAAACCTTTGTTAAAAGCTTGGGTTGATTCCTCCTAGATTACGACGAAGCAATCTATGTAGACATCACATTGAATGATTCTGGAATGAATCAAATTGATGGCTTCTGGATCACTCGCCGACATCACAGTCTACTATTGTACTTGTCGGACTACGAGACATGTTGCCAACAGATTATGTCGTCACCGAAGTGGACTTTGGCAAGCACCTCGCAACTAGGTTCCCAGCGAAAACGGAATGGAGTGAGGGCGAGGTCACCGGGAGATACGACTGTACAAAATATTCACTGATGGCTCTAAAATGGATTGTGGATTCGGTGTTGGGATCTTTTCTGAGGATCTCAGACCATCAATGTCCTTTCGGCTCCTAGGCAATGCAAGCGCATTTCGAGCTGAAGTGCTAGCAGTAAGGGAGGGAGGCATGTAGGATGCTGAAGCACAGCACAGGGACCACTAGGAGTGTCGCCAACTTCTCAGATAGCCAGGCCGCGATTAAGGCTCTGGAATCAATAACAAGCTCATTGCAAATAGTCATACAATGCTGCAGCGAACTGGGTGGGCTGGCCGAACGCTTCTATGGGTTCCAGGACATAGTAATATAGAGGGCAAAGAGAGGGCCGATCAACTGGCGAGATAGGGCTCTGCATTGCACGAATCCAATGCGCTGACTGTCCACTCGCTGTTTAGTGTAAAAACAAAAAGCGAGATTTATATCGATTTCATGACACGGGCTAGTGAAAGTTGGGGTGCCCTGACAACGTGTGCCACGTCTAGGAAACTATGGACATCATATACGACACACGTAAAACAAATGCTCTTCTGAAGAGAATTCGTTCGAATGTCGCAAGAGTTACAGCGGCTACGACGGGATATTGGCCAGTGGGAGTGCACGCGGCCAGATTGGGTATAGCTTACAATATACTCTGACGGAGCTGCAGGAATGAGGAGGAGAAGGAAACTCTGATTCATTTCTTGTGCAAATGTCCGGCTTTTACATAAAAATCAACTATCAAGAACTGGCTAATACTTTCTTCCAAGATACGAGTATATCCGACATCTTCTCGAAGGGTATTGGGGAGTTAATATAGTAAGTTTTCTCAACTCCACACTATGAATCTGAGGACGAATACTTTAGGACGTTTTTGATAACATCATCATCATGGCGCGACAGCCCGACGTTGGGCCTTGGCCGCCTGGAACAACGATTTATAAAAAGTGAGGGGTGTGGTATCAAAACGGCGCACACATAGCGCTACTTGTGTTTTTCTAGTGGGTAGTAAACAACCACTCTAGAGTAATTCTTATGCTGCGTTTTGAGCATGGCTGGAGACGTACGGTTAGAGTCACACGGCTAGAGCCGTACGGCTAGCGCGGCAAGTTTAGAGCCGCATTTCAAATTGTATGGAATTTAAAGGATTGCGATTTGTTTACGACACGGTAATTTTTCAAATTTAATTGATACGTGAACATAATGGGCGAGTTTCTACGACGGATCAGTTTTCTGGTTTTTGGATCTTTATTCTGATTTTCTTAGAAACGCTATCCGGTGCGGTTCCGGTACAATGGAACATGTTGCAGGAAACGTCATTTTTCGGGCCATTTTTTTCCGGTTCATTAGTGGTCGATGTTACCCCAACTATTCTGACAGCTCACAGCTGATACCTGTGGACGTGTTTTCAGGTACTGTGGTTGTCTTTAGCTATTCGGTCGCCAGTTTTCAATCGCTGTTGTGTGCAAATTGTGTGGTAGAATTTTTGTTTTGTGAATTTGTGAAAGTAGCAATATTCGCAGAGAACAAATTCAATTCGAATGTTTGACAGCCGATGGATCTGGATGGATCATAGCCGTTTCTGAGAAAACTTATGATCCACTGGCCTGGGTCTGGGTCGAAACTGGAACACGTTCCCGATTTTGATGTTTTGGGACCTCAACTATTGAGTGATTCGTCGTTGTTGTTGAGCAGGGCTGCGAGGAAGACCGAGAGCTTGTTGGAAAGACAAGTAGCCGCGCTATACTTGTCTTTCCAACAAGCTCTCGGTCTTCCTCGCAGCCCTGCTCCTTCGACGCGTCGTTCATTGAATATTTTCTAAGGCATGCGTTCATCGTCCAATCGTTGTATGTATATGTCCTGCCTATTGTAGACGTTGTAGTTTGACGATTCTCGAAACTTCCAGCTCATCGTACAGTTCGTACAGCTCATGGTTGTAGCGGATGCGCCATCCGTTTCGGTCGCAAACTGCTCCGAAAATTCACCGAAGGACCTTACGTTAAAATGTGTTTATCATGTTTTCGGAGGCTTGAGAAAGGATCCAGGTTTTGCAGCCATAACATAACACAGGTCCTATGATGGTTGCGTATATGCGGAGCTTAGTATTTCTGTGCACATGCTTCGGTTTCATTATTGGGAGGACCGAGAGGAAAGTCTTATTTGCTAGCTGTATCCGTCGCTTAATAGTTTGCCTTCTATGCTTCTTTTGATTGAGTCTGTAAGCTGTACCGAGACAGCTCTGCCTTCGGTTCCTACTGGGAAGTGCTAGTGTGCTACAACTATTAGCATTTGTTCGGTATATGTACGTATCTTTGCAAAGTAGCGCGAGCGTTTCATTTCGTCTTCGTTAAAAATACCTAACCAACAGATATGACTCCCAACAACAACAAATCCAATAAAATTTTAAATTTCCTGCATAATCAAGTTGATGACCAATGAGAATGCGATCCAAGGATTATTAGCGCGCATGAGTATATTGTATCTTGGACTGACAAAACGTCATTTTAGATTGCATGCTAAAATATTCACGGACTATTATTTCTTCCTCACAATACTTTATACGGGTCTTATATGACTCTCTATGATTCATCTTTATGAAATGAAATAAGAAAAGGTGGTCAATCGTTTTGTCTTGTCTGTTTGAGCACGTTTGACTCATTCCAAGACACACCACACATTTGAATAGGTCGAGCCATACGAATACGACTAAGTGCATGAGAAAGCATATTTTAATAAAGTCGTTTTTGTAATAAGGATTGTTGAGCAATGACAAAATAAAAAGTCGCTTCCATTCAAATGTTGCGATTGAGCCTCCATGCACCATCATACAACATTCACTCACGACTCACCCATCAAGTAGTGTGCTCACTTATTATTCATATATTTGTATCTAGATGATCTGTGTACCTACGTACGTAAATTGTTTCTAAGAAAGTACGCGGAGACGATGTACTTGTGTCACGCTGTTGATATTTGAATTTCAACGTCATTCAATCGCTGCGTTGATGACGATTTGTGATGATTGGGTTGACGAGATTGGGTTGTTGTTTTCTCCTTGGATTTGGCCCGATTCACGATTGATTTCACACGCACTATTGTCAATAAAACTTTTGAATATAACCCCCTGGAGGCAGGTCTTTTTGCATAAAAGAGCTGCGAATATGCGCTCGCGGCATAGCGGCTTAGATAACATCTTCCAAGACAGAAAATCGAAAAGAAAAGTTGAATAGCTAACAGTTTGCGAAAATGTGCGTCAACAACCATCCAACAACCATCCATCCATCCATCCATCCATCCATCTAGCTCTTTCGCATGAATGTACAAAATCGCATTGCTTATAAAGTTGCACTACAACTTTTCATCATGAATAATATCAAAATACCTATCTACGAGTATCTAGTTCGCGAAGCTAAAAGCTATGCGCGGTGGTAAACCTGGTCAAGCAAAGATATAGCAGTCGAGTCAGTTTCGAACAACTAACTATCCACCATTAATGCCGTTTTGTTTCGTCGTCAGTAGTTATATTGACTATGAGATCGGGCTCGTGAACTGAACTGCGAGCTACTACAGCTCCTCAATAAAAGATATGTGAGTCAGTTGCAAGTTAGTATCTTTTTATAGCTGTTTTGGTTAAAGAGTGACCTTTACTTCTCTTGACATCATTCTAAAGGCCGAATAACGTTGGATTTGTTGGGGAAGCGATATAAAACCTGATATCATGTGTATTAGGTGCGAGCGGTGTGAGAAGAAGAAAATCCAGATAGGCATAGGCAAGCAGGTAGGTGAATGGTAGGCACGCGAGCGCGCGGTATTGTTATGAAGGCTGAGGAAGGCTGAATTGGAGGCTGTTTCCAAAGACCGGGTTGGTTGGGACCATCGCACTATAACTCGCAACATGATTTGTTGTGGAATGCAAACTCTGTGCTCAACTATTGTAAATATATGTATTGTACACAGATACGGTGACGCGTCCACTGTATAGGATGGCTTGAGTTGAAAAGTGTTGCAGGTTATTCAAGTCAAGTTGCGGTCTCTACCTCCGCCCTTTATTAACGTAACACATGAATACGTGAATATTGATCATACATTTGGTGCTACTACTCTTGCGCTGGCTTTTATTTTACAGCTGTCCACATAGTGGCTGAACAGTGTTTTGAATTGAAAATGTTTGGAAGCAGCAGCATGTCGCAAAGATACATCACGTTTCAGGTGAAGGGAATTGGAAGGTTCGGCGAATCGTATAGGGTGTATAGAAAGGTTTAGGTTCTTTGGTATCGAGTGAATTTTCGCTGGCTCTTACTCTTTGTTTTCTGACAAATGTTGCCTTGGATTTTCTCGATATTGGCATCTGAGCCGACTTTTGCTGTCTTCGTTGAGAGTATCGGCCCAGCGTTTCTTCGATCTACTAGATTGTCTTTCACCATAAATAACTTCATATTCCCCTGAATGCTTTTCGGGGTATTCGATGTCTGTCAATTCTCTTTCCACCTACCGATCCTACTGCAGCCTTTGTAGCTTGAAATTGGGTTCGTCGTATGTTTCGTACAGCTCGTTGTTGTCCCTTCATCGCGATTTTACTTTCTCTCGAAGGCATTTATCGTCATCTCCGATATATCTGCGGAAAGCCAAATTTCGCATCGGTACAAATATTTCCTACAAAAAGAATGGAAAAATTATTGAACGTGTACTCGTATGCAC
This sequence comes from Chloromyia formosa, assembly GCA_964017055.1. NCBI lineage: Eukaryota > Metazoa > Arthropoda > Insecta > Diptera > Stratiomyidae > Chloromyia > Chloromyia formosa. The sequence continues at coordinate 57,165,789 of OZ024813.1, read as the reverse complement.
GCACCCTTAGCGCGGTCTCTCCACTGCAAGCGTATATGAGCGGCAACCCACTCCCGCGACACAAGTGGGAGATCCAAAGCTATGGATTTTCATGAACCATCGTCCACTGCAAGCGTGTTTGAGCGAAGCGGCTACAAGCGTTTATTTGCGCCAAGCAACTCGCGCGCCAGATCCGAAAAAAATTTGGGTTTGGCGTTCGTTGCCGCTCGTCATTTGCGTTGCAAAAGTTTTGCTTAAACACCTTGGCGCCCGCCAACACGTAAAATTTTTAACTTTGTTGTTATTTAACAGTGACAACACAAAACATATTCAAAATTTGACTCCGTAAGTTCGAATTTCGCGCACAAATGTCGTGGCAGTCGGGTTCTGGCTCGTGGATTGTGGGCAAGTTGACTGACTATCCAACTTGGGTTGCGGTATATTCCCCACCCCACCCCAGATTTTTGAATGGACGCAGGATAATTTGGATTTTGGACGCAAGTGTTTCTTATTAAGAAACGTAACCGAAACAGTTGGGAGAATAAAAAAAAAACAACTAAAAGCTGTGTCTCAACAAAAAAACATAATTTTCTCGCAACTGAAACTGTCTGAAGGGACTAACGACAAAACGACGCGTACTCAGTCAGTAAAAATGGTATTCTAAAAAAATCGTTGGGAAAACTGTTTTCAACAAAAACAAAATACCTTTCTCACGTCGTAAGCACTCGAAAAGGGCTTTGTAGAAAAAAATCTGTCTTGTAACCAAAATTGTCTCAGGAACTAATAACAAAAAAAATCTTTCTCCGGGCTTAAATAGTCGGAAGAACCATTCTAGAAAACATAACACGTTTCGCATCGGAAAACTTTTAAAGCAACTACTTTCGAACTAAACTTTTTTTTGCAATTAAAGCTGTCTAGGTAACTATTCACAATAAAATAATTTGCAGTCGAAATAGTCAGAAGAGCCTCAAAAAAAAATTTGCGCTGTCTGGCTGGCGAAGATGTCAATGAAACCGTTTGAAACAATAAACGTTTTCTCGCAACCGAAACGGTTGAAAGAATGGAGAATGGTTCTACCAGCAGTTTCGGTTGCGAGAAAACGCTTATTGTTTCATTGGCATCTTCTCGTTCCAAACAAAATGCGTTTTCTCAATGCATTGATTGGGTTTAGAGACATGTTTGTTGGATTTTTGAGTGAGTCGTGCTACTTTCTGCAATTTCTTGTCCAATAGCCCTTCCTTCCAATTTCAAAGTGTGCCACCCTGTATAGGCATTTTCAAATCACTGTGGGCACAGCATGCCTGTTGCTGCTATTGCAAAAGGAAAAAGTATGTGCATGTTGCTTCGGGGGGACCAAACAGGTTTACCTGTTCTTGTTCCTCTTCTTCAGCTTTAGCCTCTCGGGTTGATGCAATTGTGGTTCACTTTTTCACTTGCAATCTGATAGTGCCCGGTCTCTAAACACAACAAAAACGAAAAAGTATGAACCAAACCATAAAATGTGAATCGTTACAAGACTTTGTTTGAGCGCGATTCATTCAATCCGCTGGGCGAACGAATGAATCTTCTCGACTTTTCCATACTACTTCCTTTGCCACAATCTGCATCTGTCGTAGCATATGTCTTCTCATCCGTATCCTTTTCAATTTTTATGTCTTTTTGATATGCATCGTAAATTGAATTGTTCTTTCATCCATTCAGCAGTTTAGTTTATCTATGCGCCTGGCTACTTATTGCCTCGTCCCTTTATGCACACGAGCACATCCCGATCCCGACAACTACTGCATAGTATGCGCTCACTATCGATGACTCATCGGGAATCGGAAGGCAAGGTGACTTGTGTTTGCTTTTAATAAACCCGATGAGGTCAGAGGGGTGTGGGTGGGTGGTAATATAGTGAAAAAGAGAAGACGAAACCGTACAACTTCTTCAACTGTACTCGTACGTGAAAATAGTAATGTTTATTGTTCGTGAACCCGATGCCAAGGAGGAGGGAAGCACTTGTTCTGCGCTACTACCTCATTCACCATCATTTACCACCCTTCCGTATTCGTAGTTTATTGATTCATTTCTAGTTATTCGTTTATGCACACAGTTGTCGTGTAGCTGAACTAGGAAAAACATTTGAAATCCCATATACCTACCTAAGCAAAAACCTTAATTATTTGTAGATGTAAGTTTGTTACCCATTATTTGCAGACATTTGTTGTTTATGTCATTATCTGGGAGTCCTGCAAGGACATTTCGGGGGGTGTGTGTGTAGTATTAAAGCGGCTTACCCTCGAAACAGACACGCAGTAGCTCCCTTAATCTGGAGACTTATAAGATTTCAGGTAAGAGGGTATTAGGATCAAGGGCTCTTGAATGTTGCTGCTCCCATGTGTGTCCTTCATTAAGAGCTATTCGACCCGGTTCTCTTTCCCCCCGGGAGAATTCATGTTCAAAATTAATCATATTGCACTACGTCACCTCCGAGGAACAGAAAACATCCCTTTTAATCTCGAGCGGAAATATATGAGTCATCATCGTCCATCATCGTTGTGTTTATCACACGGTGCGTCACCAAGCCAACAACAACGACGACGACGACGGATGCCTCGTGTCGTTTCCTTGTTTCCTGGTGTGTGCCCGTAAATGATAAGGGTAAATAGGATACGAAAAATTTGACGGGAGAATGCAAAGTTTTCGGTATGTATCGAAATTCATCTCGGCATCACCTTATCGGCCGGTGGGACCACGTCCTTCTTGTCCTCCCACTTGATGTTATCCTGGTTGGCAGGTTTTTTTTCGTTTTATCAAAACAGCACCGGAGGGGAGCTTAAAACACCGTCGAGGGTTGTTTAGATAAAAAAAACGAATCGAAAACAACATCCCAACAAACCAACCACCATGCATCTCAACCATCTAATCATCCCTTTACCATATACCACCACCAGAGAGCCCAGGGGTTGGGGCATGACAGCAACGTGTATTAGCCACGTACTACGTATTCGAGTGTACCGCGCGTGGTGTACTCTGAACTAAGTGCAAGAGTTATTAGGTGACTCATCCAGACATCTGTGTGTAATTGCACAATGTATGTGCATAGAAAAGGAAATGCGGCGTATGCATTTGAAGGACATCCTATGAATTTGTTGTATTGGGGTGGCGGATGACGAACGCTGGTGGTGATTCATTCAATGAAATCTGTACCAAAATGGGTGTAATATAATAGGGGAGGAAATTATCCATTGTTCTAATCAATAGACGCATTTGAGATTTTTAGATATTTCGTTCTTTTGTCTAGCGTCTGTATACCTGAAATATGATGCTCGGGAGGTTTTTATGATGGCTGTGCTCGGTTCGTCATGAGTAGTCCCCTGGATGGGCTTATGAATGTGTGCTGAGTCATAGTCGGTTCGCAGGAAGACAGTGATTTGAATTTTGGGTAGGTTAATTTTTATTGCAGGTGTGACGTGGTTTTGCAAAGTGCCAAAAGGATCAGTCATGTATTGTAGGTCTGTCTTTTTTTTTGTTGCATTATTTTTGTGACCTGAGTTTTGAGTAAATTGTCCTCGATCCGCTGGCTGATGTCACCCATTCAATAGACTCTGATTTCGCAATTGTTTTGCGAAATAAATCGAAATATGGAGAGTGAGTCATATCAGTCAGTCGCAATTAAGCCTGTCGTAGTCGAGTCTGCTATCATATCGGCGAGTGTTAGGATTTCACACCGATCTAGTTGGTTGCACTGCAAAATTTCCGAGACTCATCGCCTCACATTAATCGCTTCTAGATTCCAATAATGCCATCGGAGAACTCAAGTTCAACAACCAACTTGAAATGAAATGATATGGTTTCAAAAACAGTGAAAAGTTTCTAGACATACAGAATTTCATGGTGGTATTCAGAATCCTAAAGTTTTACCGCACAATCGAACTTGATTCGAATTTACGGCTTATATGCGTACGGATGATGTTCGAATTAGAGATGAGCTTCCAGAGATTCGTATGAATCCATTGCGCCTGAGACTGAGTCACGGCGGCAGAGGCCGCGGCAGAGGCCGCGGCAGAGGCCTCAGCAGAGGCATTGACGGTGTCTGGGGGTTTCTACCTTGCGAGTTACGATGGCTATTTGAGAAGTTTTTAAGGAAAACACATATTTTCACTCCTCATATAAGAGTGGTTGTTTTTTTTTCATCGGTTTGCATGGCTAAGCAAATTGCACGACTTAGCCCAAGACCGCAATTGAACAAAACGTAAGATATTTTTTTTTTCTAACATAGAGCAAGGCAGCTAGTGACCTCATTTATAAGCCCGCCCATTGCTACCGATAGTCGAGGTAACTATTAAACTCACGCCACATCGTCACTTCTAAGAAGATTTTGACACTTAGGTGTTCGGGATGGTCTGAACGACCAAACCCTCAGTTTCCTCAATTTGTTACACTACACTTAGCCACGAGTACTGATTATTTACCCTCTTCTCTTGCCTTGTACGTGTGTCAAATGTTCAAACAGGAATAACTTCGCTGGGTGGTCGTGTTCCATCGTTCACAGCTCTACGATGCTACATCAGTATAAAGACGGCGCGGATAGGAGCTGCCTGCTAGCAACTGCGCTATCCGAAATCTATATTATATCGAAACGTCAACCAGGCATAAAAATGCAAGAGATGTTGATGCGCACATACTCCTGGAGGAGAGGGTCAGGTCAAGGCACTTAACAAAATTAACATGCAAAATGTTTGCAGCTCCTTTTCTGTATAGGGACACCCGTTTTTGACATTCATTAATCAATGACGCACTTTTCATATTTATTTTCGATTTATTCCACATCTAGTGTGTTGATTACGTGGGCCACTTAGCTGGGCGCCACATATTCACCGACTCATCCACTCACGTGCTCGAAAGATTGCTAGGCTTATACAAATTGGCGCCAATGACGAATTCATGAACTATGAGTTGGACCTACCGGCCGATGACTCAAATGAACGTTTTCAGATGATAAACTGATGAGTCGCTTATCATCTGGTTATTTTTTTATTATGGTTTTTTCTTCCCCTGAAGGTGGGTAGGAGTCTGGGTGTTCCAGCGCCATAAAATCTCGGCAAAAAAAATAAAAAATGTTGCGGAGAATTGCAGAAAGCGGTAGTTCGACGATCAGCCTATTTTCCGCGTCTCGAAAATTATGGTTAACTCTCTTTTTCCCTTTTCTCCTCACTTTTTTCAAACTATCGCACTTCAAAAAGTTGTAGGATAATAAAATAAATAAATAATTAAAATTCAGCCTCTGCTGCCCAAGTCGCCTGAGGAGAGAAGTTGAAAGGCGCTAACTTTTCGGAAAACTGACGAATTCAGTTTTTTAGCCTATTCCCCTACCCTTCCCCTTGTCGTACCCTAACTTTTTAGTCAGCCACGCTTCAAGAAGTCAGGGCAATAAAATATCCTATTAAACAAAAATGAATTCAAATCTCTCTTTCTCCCTCTCTCTCTCTTTCTCCCTCTCTCTTTCTCTCTCTCTAAAAGAAAGAAGAAAAGAGAGAACAAAAAAAGTAAGGAGGGAACATTCCCCTTTTGCGAATAATAGGTGAACTCTCTATCAGATTTAGAGAGAACTTTGAAAATTCCTTGAGTGCGGCTATAAAGCGCATTTCCGCTTTAAGTCGAGTACTAACATCAGTTTTTCTAGACAAAAAGTTTCGTTCCCACCAAAAAATTTCGCTTTTTTTTCGATCACTTTTGTGGGGACATCTCTTATTTGACACAAGCCGGACCAATGCCTACAATACTACTATTCTTAGTATTTTGTTGCAAATGCTGCTGCCCGAAAGAGAAGGCGCATCAAACGCAGTCTCTGCTATGAGTCCTATATCGAACAGAATTCAAAATATATACGCAGAAAATACCACATCACAAAAAAAAAAAGAAGATTGGGTTGATTTTTCCTAAGACAGGATACTTCCTTTTTTTATTGGTGAATGCACATTTCGGACACCGGTTGTGTCCTTCTTCAGCACACATCTTGTACTGTCTACTGAAGAACACGCAACTGGTGTCCGAAATGCGCATTTACCAATAAAAAATGGAAGTATCCTGTCTTGGGATAAATTAACCAGCCACCAACCATTCAGACACAGGCGTGATGCATGTACTCGTAGAATTCACCTCACTCCTGATGCAAAGAATCGATTCAAAGATTCCCAGCGAGTACCATACCTTATACTAACTAACAACCAGTCAACTGGGAGGTACTGTAGAAACATGTACAATAGAATGTCGCACTATTTGTAACCTATGTCTGCTTCCTATACAATTGAATTGAAGTCATGAGCCAGAAAAATAACGACGACGATATAAAATAAACACAATGCGCCGGAAAGAGCATTGAGCAATCCGTCAACATTGATTCAAGTAATCAAATGATTCCCATTCATACTACGGCCATTGCTAGGTCGCTCAATAATTCTACTAACGTCAGCGTTTCTTATCTCTAATCCAATTAACATTAAGCAGCGAGTCTTCTTGAATGAAAAATCAGAATAATAAGTGCTTTTGCCCTTCTTTCTTTTTTTTTTAATTTTCGAATAACGAAAAATGTGATTAGTCACTTTCCAGAATTTCCTTTTTTTTAAGCGACTTATTTGTATTTATGGGTCTCAGGTTTTGATTTACATTTTATAATTTAATTTTTTTTTTAAATAAATTTACTACGATGCGATCCATAAAAGGCCGATTGCGCTTGTTCGTCGCGCTTATAAATGATCCAATCCCGGCATTGCTCCTCGGTTGCTCACCCTGCGCTGCGCTGTGTATGCGATCATCATCATTACTAATCAGCAGTAGACATATCATTCACAATATTGTTGTAATCTTGGTAAAATTTTTTTGATATCGCGTCATTCATTCAAGATTCCGGATTGCTTGGTCTTAACCTCTCTCTCACAGCGCTTGCTGTCAGTCTCACACTTCTTCAGACGGCCGAAAAAGAATGGCAGCCAGTTCTTTGCTGAAATCCACCGGTTTTTGACTTTTGATATATGTAGTCGATAATATCATGATTGCTTGTCACACGCTCTCCACTCTCATAGTCGTTTTGTGACTAATATATCTTACACCAGAGACGACGAAAAAAATATACTTAACAAATATACACAAAGTTATGGCGAACTATTAATGTTCAGTTCTTGATAATTTGCTTGACAAATAGGTGAAGAACGCGGATTTAAAGACGGTTACGTGGCCCCCGCCACACCGTTGAGGTCTCCCCTGTGCGAGAGCCTGCTGCCAGAACTAAGCTGCACTGCACTGCCTGAACCTCCTACCAGTTCCGATCCAGCTCGATTGTTTGTTGATAATGACAACGAGTGCTAATTGAAAGAGTTGGATAACTTTTGGAGGTAGGTCTCCGGAACCTTATCGAAGGCGCCTTGTCCAAAAATTTTCCATCTCTACCTCAGATTTCCCCGAGGCTTGAGTAATTTATTTATGTTTGTGGACGACAATCATCATCGTTAACGCTGAAAAATTCGCGGCAATGAACGATTTTCGTGGTCTTGTAGCGTTTGTAGGTGATTTATTATTCTGGTAGGCAATTCCATGACTAATTTCAACGTTAATAGGAAATTTTTCTGCTAGTGCTACTGCCGCGTTTGTTTCAAGTTCGTGGTCACATAAAGCGATTGACGGACGACGCGCTAGAGTCTATGTAAATATTTTTCTTGGGCTCAAAGTATGGAATTTAAAACAACGCGGAGCAACAGAAGTAGCACAGAATGCACAGCACACCTTTATGATGACGCGATGACGGATTGGATCGTGTTTTGATTTAAAATAATATCTAGGCAATGATCTAATTGTTCATTTTCGGTGGAAGTGCGATGAGTTCATTGGTTTCGTGGGAGACGTAATTTGAAACCGTTGGTTGGTCAGATGACTTGATTTATTTGTTTATTCGATACAAGATATATTTACTGATCGCAGGGTAATCAACTCTGAGTGGCCCTGGTCGTAGACGTTTTTGTCGGGGAATAGATCCTGATATTCCGAGTTACCAAGGGACTCTAAAATAACCCTGAACCTAAGGCACTTATCGAGTGCAAAGGGCTAGCTGACAAAAAGTACAGAGCCTTACGTGGAAATATGACTTTGAGGACAGGTACTTACTCTAAAAACTAAATAGCACGAGCCTGTTGGCGGTCACCGCTTGGACTAGCTACACCACGTTGCATCGATGTCGCCAATGAACTCCTGCAAGTAGCATGCACCTACAATGAACTCCTGCAAGTAGCATGCACCTAAGACACGTAAGGGAGTACAGAGCAGTAATTGATTCAGAGATTAGTGCCGTTTTATTCACTGATTCGAGTTGTTGTTGTTGTTGCATCAATGCCTGCTGTCGTTGAAGGAGTTTGGCAGCCCTTGGTCGTTGCTGATGGTGCTCCGGTGCCTAGAACCGGCTGCCGTGGGAGCCACTGAATCGAGTCACGATCGTCGTTGTACCCTTTTCAATTTAGTCCTTTTGTCACGTGTCTCAGGTTCGGCTCATTTTTTCGGATCCATGACGTACCTTAAGTTTTTTTTGAATCGCTTAATGCAAACACGTTTGGCTTTGTAGCTTTTGTTTTTTTTTTAAGGACTTTTATTGGGTGTTCTTTTGTACCTTGTCCCATGTATTTGCATGAGGTGGTGCACCTTCCTAAAGACAAGTTTCCTCTAGAGTGGACCTTAATCGAAATCCGCTTGGTTAAACCAAAACCACAAAGTCACAAACCTGTCTCGATTATCATCAGAGCAACGCGCCATTTTTTTTGAGGTATCTGAAATGTGGGCGCTGGGCCTCTGGTCTGCAATAAAACCGAATCGAGTCGTTAAACTGCATCATCAGAGACTGGCTTTTTGCTGCGTCTAAAGATGGCATTTTATTGGTCCATTTTTTTCTGTGTAAAAATTGTGAACTAGTGTTTGTTGGGGTTTCCCAACAATCAGGTTAAGCAAATGTGGTGCATTCTTAGCAAGTGAGTCGTATTTGGCAATTTGAGTATGCAGGAATGGACGCTCTGCGGAGCATTATCATCGGGTCGGATCTTTGGCTCTTTTGGAAACCAGAAATTGTGCGAAGTTCAGGAGATGACAAATGGACAGTGGAAAGGTTGTCACTGGTTCGTTTTTTTGCGCGTTTCAATGAATGCATCCTCCAATTTGTTTTTCCTGGTAACTTTTTCCTATTTTCGTCCATTCCGTTTACGCGCACGGTTTCCTTCACTGGACCTATCTGCAGACTCGCGGCGTTGCCGCATTAGGCCTCCGATTCGGGCCCATTTCCCACCCTTCGCTGGCTAATTAGAGCTGCCAGAACGGAAGGTCTACCTGAACTGCGAAACTAGTGAGCCGCTTCACTACTCTCGCATAAGTAAACCTATTCTAAGAGTGCTTGCGGGCAACCTGTGCAGCTCACATGCTGATTAAAATATCACCTCAGCAAGGTTGGTCTACTGATATCAGCAAAACTCCCGCCACTCCTGGCGGAAGGTTTTTTTTTAAATCATTGTGCCAACAATTCTCATCCAAACTCGCTAAACCTAAAGTACTTTTCCGTAAACCTCTCAATCTCTTAGAAAATCACCCGATACTAATCATTCTCCTCTGTTTTCTTCTCTTTACAGAATCAGCTCGTCAAAAAGGCTCAACCGTACTGTTGCACTGTCAAGCGGGAATATCGCGTAGTGCCACTATAGCCATCGCCTACGTAATGCGCTACAAGGCCCTCTCCCTCTTCGAGGCGTACAAAGTCGTTAAAATGGCCCGACCCATCATCTCGCCCAATCTCAACTTTATGGGCCAATTGCTCGAGTTGGAACAAAATCTGCGGGAGAATGGTACATTGGGACCTCAAACGCCCCAAACACCACCGCCCCAGTCGAGTTTCGGCGACGACAGCAGTGACGACAACGAGGACGAGTTAAATGCACGAATTCGCGAATCGCGATTTATGGCACGAAATCGCGACATGGTCGGCTGTAGTTCCGCATCATCGTCCGGCTCGTCATCATCCTCGATGTCGTCATCGGTCACATCAACGCCCACCACATCGCCACTGGAAAAAGAAGATCCTAGTCATCCATTTAGTAGTCAATCAATCATTTGCCCATCGACGGCGGTGGTGGGGTCAAGTAGTACGTCGTCGTCATCGTCGATATTATCGTCAACCTGCTCCTCCGTATCATCCCCCATCACAACATCGTATCCCACGGGAACGACGCTGTTGCATCCGAACGATTGCAATGGCAATTTCAGTAGGAGTACGGATAATACACAGCACGTTTTGTAGAGAGACTTAAGGACTTGTTGTTGTTTGTTGTGAAAAAAATGCGTGTGGATGTGTAGCGTATTTAGTAGACATCAACTTCTTTTTTTTTAAATGTATATTTACAATTTTTAAGTCATTTTAGTTTGTAAGGAGAGATATTTAAGCCATCTGTGTGGGGACATTGCTGTGCCCCGGTTTCATGAATTATTGTTTTAAAGTGAATTTTTGTTGTTCAAAATCCAAATGACATGGATTCCGTATGAAGAGAGAAGAAATGGAAAAAAATGGAATTGGTTGTGCATTGAAATGATTTCTTTATTATTATTTTTTTATAATTTTGTTGTTTTAATCCTCCGTTTAATTTGGATGGAATTGAAAGAGAGCAAAGGGAACGATCATATCGCCGATCTATATGCACCTCGAGAAAGAAAAACCACACACAGAAAAAAGCCACCAAACAAACGTACACAAATCGAAGACACACACAAATCGATTTGTATTTTCTAATTGTGTAAAGACTGTAACGAATGAAAAACGATTCGCACTTATCAAATGCCTTGTAACTAATAAGGATAGCTCTAGCGACATTTGGACAAATATGATGCACGTACTTTCTATCAGGCGTTGGACTACAGATCGTTTCTTTTTTTTTTTTAATCGAAGGCTCATAATTTCTGAGTACATGATTCATCCCGAAACAACCGTATTTTTTAGCAATCTTTATTTCAATTATTTTTATCGATTTTCAAAAACGCGAAGGTAGAAAGTACGCATCAGGTCAACTTTCACGGCTTCTTAAAATCACCACCTTGAAGTTATTTCGTATTGAATATAATAGAACCGAAAAATGCGATCGAATCAACCGACTACAATGCCATAATATTGCCTTAATTATTACGACAATATTTCGTAGGCTTTTTCTACAGAAAAAAAATCGACACCTACATATATTTTTTGGTCTATGTACAAAGTTAACCTAAGCTAGAGGAATACATACATAAATTAAACAATTAAAAAACACACACGAAAAAAATTGTTAGGACAAAACCAGTCATATGTAGACGTATTAGATAAGATCGTGAATTGCGCTGGCCTTAAATCGATTCGCTAGAACTTTAGAGAAAAACGAAAATCACATTTTTTGTAGATAGTCTGATAGAGATTGGAAAAGGAAAACTATTGTATTACCATACGATTTACTATTCCCATCAACACCACACCCACTATCACTGACCATCTTGTCATGGTTGGGCAAATTTTGGAAATGCACCTTGGCAACAACAATAGAAATTAATGAATAGAAACAAGACAAAATAGAAATTTACAAACAAAAGGAAAAGATAAAATCCAGAACTAAAACCACTAGTTTCTTTTAAGTTAAAATTTAACAAAGTTTAGTCTTGTTTTAAATTTTCTGTTTCACTGTGAATTATTATATCATTAATTTTTATTTAATTATTATAATTACATTTAAACAAATTTATGTATATCTAGCTATTTGTGAATTTGATATCGACGATTCCCGCGGCACATTTCTTCTTCGTGTTTCGTCGCAATCATGTTTGCAGATGACCGGTTGAACTGTTCTAAGTTTACTTAAAAAACAAACAAACAAATAAAAAATATATGAAAGTCACAGTAAAGAAAAACTAAAATATAATAGAAAACTAAATTAGCGGAGAAACCAATCTGAAGCTTTTGATTAACACAACGAACAAGGGAAGGTTTTAAAGATGAAATAAGCAATTATCGCTTGAAAATATTTAATTATTGATTACATCAGACTAAAATCATTAGAATCTTCATTCAGTCGTCGTGTGATCAAGGTGCCAGACTTTTCCCCAACACATGTATATACGAGTAAATATGCGTAGTTCGAGATTTTTGTTGTCCCTCTCTTTATCGATTGTGTTTTTCCTGGCAAATAAGCAAACAAAATTTATGGAGTGCGAGTATTTCTGTTTTCGAAAAAAGAAAAAAAATCAAACATAATATAAATGTTATAATAAACGAAAAAAACATCAACAGAAGAAGTACTATTCATTAAAACTTAATATTTAATATTATATAATTATTTTATTTATTGCAAACATAATCTTAAGACATACAAAAACAAAACCTTGAAGAAAAAGAAATGGATGAAAAAAAAAAAACAAATAATTGTTGGTCAATAAAATGATGAACTTAAATTATTTTGAAAAAATCAAAAATGTTTTATTTTGTTCAATTTCCTCTACAGGATGTTGTTGTTGTTGTAGCGTCCGACTCAGTTGTCTCCGTAGAAAGTTGCAGAAACGCAGCCTCTTCGATGGGGCTCTCCCAGAGCGCTGTAGGTGTCACTACACACTGTCGAACATCAACACGAACCTGGTACAAATGTCCTCTGACACACACACACATTTCACATAAACGTGAAAAACCGGTCCACTTGTACCAGGTTCGTGTTCGGGTTCGACAGTGTGTGGTGACACTTAGGTGCGTTGGTGGTGCGGGCAGTCGAAGATGTGTTCAACGCCGTAGGGAGAACTGTTGCATGCCGGACAAGTGTTTTTGGTGCTGTGGTCGATTCGGGACAAGTATGAGTTGAGGCGCGAACACCAGCATGAACGGAGCTGTGCGAGCGTGGTCCTAGTCGCTCTAGGCAGGTTTCGTTCATCCGGTGAGATGTTTGGTGGTTGAGCGTCAAGTACTTTGTTGTTACTAAGATCCACGATCGACGTATGTACTTCTTCCCTATGCAGCATATCGATGGCAGATTTACTAGGTTGGTGCAGATGAAATGTTAGATTTGGCGATGACATGAAGTTGGCTGCGGTTTTTATGTATCAAACTGCCACCAGGCGGCGCTAGTGATATAACATATTGAAGTATAAATACTGCAACCTTGGCTTATGGAGTCATTCCGGTTTTGCACTTCATTGTGATCGGTGAAAATAAAAGAAAAAGAACATGGAAGCGAGTAAAAAACGGCTACTTTTCCTTTACGAATTTAATCTAGAGCACAACGTGGGGTGACCGGTAGCGCAGTGTGTTGAGGCATCAGTCTCATGTTTGACTACCGGCGTTTCGGGCTCCCGCCTACGACGACGTTCGTGGCCATGGATGTGCAGGAGGTGCATGCTGGCAACTGCATTCTCCGAAACCAGTTTATGCCGTAGAAACGTCAACTGGGCCACTTGGAACAGTTGACGCGCTATGCCCCACAAGGGGTTAGGGCAATTGAGAGAGACAACGCAACGAAAGCAACGAGGAATATCAACAGGGCATTTGGACCTGATACGGTTAACGAACGAAAAATTTCGATCCGGAGATATGAACCTTCGAAATGAGCCACGTGGAAACCCAGGACCATGGATCGATAACAAGAGCTGCGTGCATTACTGAGTCTGGCCCCCGCCAAACCATAAGGGATCTTGCAGAGAAATTGGGCGTGCACCATTCGACAGTTCGCCGGCACTTGCAACAACTTGGAAAAGTGAAAAAGCTTGACAGGTGGGTTCCGCATGCTCTTACCGAGCAAAACATGGCGTGTCGAATGGAGATTTCTAGTTTTCTTCTCTCCCGCAACAGAAACGAACCGAATTGTGACCTGCGATGAAAAGTTTATACTATACGATAATCGTCGCCGATCGGCCCAGTGGCTAGATGCCGATGAGGCTCCAAGACACATGCCGAAACCAAGCTTTCATCCAAAGAAAATAATGGTGACAGTTTGGTAATCTGTAGCTGGATTTTTTTCCACTATGCGTTCCTGCAACTTGGCGAAACCATCAATGCTGAGAAATACTGCGCTCAAATGGACGAAATGCTTCAGAAATTGACAGTTCAACGACCTAAGCTAGTCAACAGGGATGGAGCTATATTGCTTCATGAAAATGCACGACCTCATGTATCGAGAACAACGATCCAAAAATTGAACGAGTTGCGCTATGAGACTCTGCCTCACCCGCCTTATTTACCAGACCTCTCGCCAACAGATAACCATTTCTTTAAACATTTGGATCACTTTTTGACAGGAAAACAGTTTAACAATTGAAATGAAGCAGTTGTCAAAAATGCCTTCGAGGATTTTCTTCGAGCCCGAAACTCGGACTTCTACGAAACAGGAATAAATGCGCTTGTATCTCGTTGGGAAAAGTGTTTCGCATCCGCTGGTACCTATTTCGATTAATAAAATTATCTTTATAAAACGTTACAGCTGTTCAAAAATATACTACTGAAACTGTCACGATCTAGAAAATAAGATGATGGTAACTCATCTCAAGGCCATGGTTCAAATTGAACTGTTGCGCCAGTTATCTATTATTTAAAAGTTTGCGTCTGATCATCATCATCATTGTGGCGCGACAGCCCGACGTCGGGCCTTGGGCGCCTGGATCGTTGTCCTCCAAATATCTCGGCCACATGACCGCGTGCTCCAATCTTGGAAGCGCAGTAGTTGCGCGGCGTCCGCATATACTGAGTTCTCCCAACGAAGTTTCGGTCGTCCTCGCAGTCTCCCTCCGTCGACTCATCGCCCAGTCATTACTCTCTTTGGCATGCAATCATCGTCCATTCATTGTACATGTCCTGCCCATTGAAGTCGTTATGGTTTGACGATTTTCGAAAATTTCAGCTCATTGTACATTTCATACAACTCATGGTTGTACCGGATGCGCCATCCAGTTCGCCGCAGAACCCTGCGTTCGGATGTGTCTATCATGTTTCCAGAGGGTCCATGTTCCGCAGCCATAGCATACTACTACTTTGCCTTAACCCCTAGCGGGGCATAGCGCGTCAACTACTCCTGCGCGCCATCGTACTCTGTTCTGGGTAATGGAGCGCAACTCCCCAAAAGACTTACCCAGCACCTCACACTCCTTTGCCACAGATCGACGCCATGTGATTCTAGGGGGTCCTAGTCCTTGGTCCTTGGTCGGCCTAGGTGGGAAATGGGGTTGCATTTCATGGCATGCTCAACAATGCATTTATCACTCTTCTGCATTGTGTGACCTATTCACTGCCATTTTCGCCTGCATATCTATTCGTCGATTGGCATCTGACCCGAACACCGACTTAGATCTTCATTTGATATTGTTTCGGGCCAGAAAATTCTTAAAATTCGACGAAGACATGAGTTGACGAAAACTTTCTGGTAACTCCTACGGAAACTTTCCATGTACTGCTCCCATACAAAAGCAATGACAGTACCAGGGAGCGAAACAGGCCCAGCTTGGTCTTGATGCTGAGATAACTGCTCTGCCAGATTTTGGACAGCATACTGTATGTGCATTTAGCCTAGTTGATACGACGAGCGATGTCCTTCTCCGTACCACTATTTTCGGCAACAATGCTACCCAGGTTGACGAAGTTGTCCACCTTCTTCACAGGCTCCCCATTAATATTGATGGCAACATTTATTTTTCGCAATGGAGGACTAAGAACCTTGGTCTTGTTGGTATTAATCTTTAGCCCAACCTTGCTTGCCTCCCTCTCGAGATCTAACGCCATTGCGGACAGATACATGCTTTTGTGGGAGAGCAGGCATATGTCGTCAGCGTAGTCAAATGTTGTAGATAAGATGTCAAAGTCCATTGGATTGCTCTGTCTAGTCCAAATAGGGCTGCATGCAACACATTGCCGATCACTATGAGGAATAGGATCGGTGAGACGATGCATCCTTGTCGAACTCCACTGCGAATCTCAAAGTCCCCGACACCTTACCTTTATGCAGAACGCGACATTTCGCGCCGTCGTCATAGGTTGCCTTGATAATAGCCACAAGCTTCTCAGGGATGCCTCTCCTGTGTAATCCCGTTCACACTACCGAAAGCCTTCTTGAAATCCATGAAAAGCAAATGAAGCGGAGATTCGTACTCAGGGCATTGTTCGATGATGATTCGCCAGGTGTTAATGTGATCGACACAGGAGAATCCGGATCGAAAACCAGCCTGCTCTTCATCAATTGTGCTTTCTAAGTGGGCCTTTAGTCTTTCCAGGACGATTTTAGCTATTTTCTTGGCAACGGCAGGAAGCACACAAATACCTTTCCAATTATTACAGTCTGTGAGGCTACCCTTCTTTGGAAGTTTAATGATCAGACCTCCCTTCCACTCAGTGGAAAAGGTCTTTGTATTCCACGCTTTATCAACAAGTGGGTGCAGCAAATCGGCAGTTACGCTTGGCGCTGCTTGATAAAGTTCGGCAGGGATACCGTCAAGTCCGGCAGCCTTTCCTCGTTCTAGTGCAATAATTGCAGTGACTATTTCCTCTTTATTCGGGGCAGTGGACCGTATACGCACATTTTGATGGTTAGCTAAATTATCTATATGAGGGGGAACTTCACCAGAAATTACACGGTTCAAGACCGCGGCGAAGTGTTCTTTCCTTCCACCACCTCATTTGATCTTCTTCCAAGATAAGCAGCTTTCCATCACTATCCTTCACCAGATGTTGGCAGGAGTTACGACCGTCTGTTAACTCCTTGATGACAGAGGCCGAGGGTCCCATTACACCCGGACCCAGGTGCGACCGTGTGGGCGTCTGATCCGTCCGCCAACCATTCCATCCTTATCGATTATTTTTATTTATTCCCCATTTTTACCTCCCCTGTTTGTGTTGTCTTTCCCAGTCCTATGAATTTTTGTTAATACGTAAGGGACAGGGACAACGATCGGCGAAAACCCCGCCCACATCTCCCGAACTGAGCTACAGCAAGCATAGGCCGCTGCTTAGCTCGTTGAGGGGCCTTTTTCTTCGCCAGATGGCACACCCCGACCTTCACGGTCAATTATGCTACCTTAGGCTCCGTCCCCACGGGCATCTTCGGATGCCCACCAAACCGTCCGTTACAAAGCGTCGGACATCCAGGGTTTATTCCGGCAATCCGTGTTTGTGCCAAAGATAGTGTCTGCGCTATCAATGAACGCATTTTTTATGGCATCCCAGTTTTCATTTATTTCACTATCTTCGTGACTAGTTATCTTAGCTGCTTTTTACGCAAGATGGTCATTATGTTGTTGTAAGACAGCTGGATTTTTTAGTCGAGCGGTGTTGAATTTGCGGCGCCTGCGTCTTTCGTCGGTAGGACGGCGCACGGCTGCAATACGCAATCGAACATTAGCGATCATAAGATGGTCTCTTCCCATCCCAATATCGGCACCCTTCTTGTTTCGCAAGTCCAGGAGGCAACTCTTGAATCTTTTACTAATGGCAAAGTGGTCGATCTGATTTTGTGTTCTGCGCCGATCAACGGAGGACCAATTGATTTTGTGGTGGTCCTTATGCTCAAGGAGTCTTTCGCCAAGACACTGTCGATTTCAGTTGGAGCATAGTATTGTATTATTGAGATGTTTCTCATTTTGGTCCGGAACCTGGCGGTCATGATTCGGTCGGAGACCGGATCCCAGGATAAGAGACAGTTTACGTGCGGCTCTGGTTAAAAGGAGCCCCACACCTGACTCACGACGATTACAGGTAGCTCTAGCGGAGTGCAACATTACAGTGCTGCCCGTTGGACAGATAAATTCTCCGCTGTTTCACCATCTTATCTCACGAACTCCTAAGATGTTTAAGTTTCATTCAAATTCACTCTTTAATTAAAGAAATCGTGTGTTCTGGGGACCTTCTGATCCATTGTCCAAGAGAGTACGCACATTCCAGAATTCAATCTGTCATTGTACCTATACGATAGCCAAAAGTCGTAACCGTTGAGTCAGTCCCTATCCGAAGCATAGTTGACGTTTCGTTAGCATATAGAAGATTTCAGATAGTGCAAGTTGCTGGCACACACATCCTGTCGTTTGTTTGTCGGTTTTAACGACAGGCCGTCAAAGGGAAATGCGGTGGTATTATTTTGACACCCCACACCATAGGGGGAAGGTTTACCTCAACCAAATCATCGCACCACCATCACTGACGGCATTGGTTAACAATGGTCAGTGACCCCTGCCGTTCCAGGAGACGACCACGCGGAAAACTATGGAAGAGGAATTTTTGCTTCCCTATGATAATCTAATACCTTGTTTGTTAGAATATTTTCCATGAATTTTGGCATTAGCGTAAGTGCAGATTTACGTAAGTCGGCCATACGTATGCGGGGAATGATTGTATTTTAAATCGGTCGTAAAAATTGACACTTCCTTGTTGACACACCTGATTAGAAGCTTATCCTCGGCTTTACATTTTATTGTGAACTTCTCTTGTCCTCTCAGGATAGCAGTTCGAAAACACTATCTCGTTCATTATACATCCTGATAGATTACTCAATTGCCCTAACCCCTGGTGGGGCATAGCGCGTCAACTGTTCCATGTGTCCCAGTTGACGTTTCGATGGCATAGACTGGTTTCGGAGAATGCAGTTGCCAGCATGCACCTCCTGCACATCTATGGCCACGAACGTCGTCGTGGACGGGATTCGAACCCGAAACGACGGTAGTCAAACATGAGGCTGATGCTTGAACACACTGCGCTACCGGTCGCCCCCAACCGATGGATTAGTAACAATTGTATTTATTTTCATATTTTTAGACGATTTCTACGCAGCACTGTATAATTTTCGAAACGCAATAAACATGGTCATTTTATTTACCAAAATAATCTAAATCTGGTGAAACTATTCTTCTGGCACAATTTCCTCAAGATTGCATATCGCTTCAACGCTTCAACTCTGACGAATCGTAGCCCAATTTTATCGGCCCGTATGATTGCATACGAGTACTACGACGTCCAAGATTTGCTTTTAAGGTAGCTTTATCGGAGAAGCAATGAAATGCAAATGGTCACGAGTCATACATAAATATATTGTAGCATTGTATCTGCATAAAATGATTCAGCGGCCTAAATAGCTCGTCGAGGATGCGATGCATTCTCTGGATGAATGAGTCGAGCCTGCAGACGAGCATATCTCACCACTTGGTCGAATCACTTTCGTAATCGAACAAAGGTTCAGTTACGATATTCGTGTTGTTCTTTAGTCATAAAGATAACGTCCGTTGTTTCGTCACACTGTATTGGCTCTACTATGACTAATAGGCGTCTTTGTTCCGTTAAGCAGCTCCTCCTAATTAAGATGACCCGACGAGGCCTTAATCAGTCGTTCGCGTATCCATTTCGTTTGACAGAACAGTCAGGAGGAGTGTGAACTTCTCTGGCCCATCGGAATTCCTGATAATGTTCTCAATAGTGTACAATAGTATGGTATTGTGATGCGGGTGTCCGAAATTCAATATGCGACGAGGTCGCGCTTATTCACACACTTAACATAATGCGCAAGAATAGTGCGAGCTGCCAGCGTCTTCATGTTCATGACTCACTTATTTGGTGGTGATAGCAGAACGCACCTTTCCGTCATTATCACGCCGCGTGAGTACATACAAGACAATGTCGCCGCCACAAACATGTAAAATGTAATGCTAATCGAATTCGGCGCTCTAATGGTTATCGGCTCAGTGAGCCACTTAGACAGCAGCAGCCTCGACACGTCATACAATCGGACAACTCATTCGGAACAGGGGCACCTACCTTATCAGGTAGCCATTGGCCTCATCAACAGCGCAAACCCCTGAGACTCTTAGTGGAAAACTATTCTATGGTCACTTGTAAAAATTCCAACGTGCAAAGTCACGTGTGAATGGACATTGGACATGAATCACCTGAAGCAATTATCTGACCACCGAAGATGATGGTGGTTGCTTGGTTGCAGATGGAGGGTAGCGATACTGACACGTGATGCAGTAGGCATATATGTTAATGGGATTCTATTTAGAATATGATGTATCCGTATAACAGCTTCAGGATCAATATCCCCAATGAGCCGATGCGAAGATGTTTAGGAAGAATGTGCTCTAGCATTTTAGAGTAATACAAATTCTACTCGCAGGGACGGATCCAGGGGGTGGGTGCAGGGGGTCTCAAAACTTCAAATATGTTTTATGCTTTTGCCTTTGCCGAAAGCCCTCACACGAACATTTCTTCGCAAAATATTGAATGGTCCGCAATGAATTTCAAAGACGCTTGAAAATGTTTACCGAGCATTCAATATTTTGAACACATATTTTATTGAACAATAATTGCCCTAAGACGGTCAAATTTATGTAGAATATTAAACAAAATATTGCAGGTCTGCGGGGCCTATAAGTTCGGTGACGGAATTCCAGCACATATGAGCTATATTGATATTGATATTATTGTTGTTGCAGTTTTTGTTGTAGCAAAGCCTACTGGCCATGAAGGGGTTTGACAGCCCTTGGCCGTTCCTGAAGGACGGGTTGATCCGGTGCGTAGAACCGGCTGTCGTGAATATTGCAAACTTATTTTGTTGACATGAATCTTCCTCATGGCTCAAGACTTAAGGAATATTTCACTTCATTCCAGAATTTTTCTACACATTGACAGTCGAACTCGAGCACGAATCTAGAACTGGTATACACACTCACACTATAGAAAACCGACTCATTTCTACTAGGTTCGTTGTCAATTTCGACAGTTTGTGGAGGATTTTAGACCAGTCAACTAGGCCCCCCCCCCTGAAAATAATTTCTAGATCCGTCCCTGTCTACTCGTCCTTCATATGACCATGGGAAGCGTAGCTGAAACATCTAGCAAAAGAATACAGTTGTACATGGCGCCAGTGGATGAATTGGATGAAATGGGGACATACATATTTTGGGTCGCTGGTAAACCAAACCAACCCAAACTCTGGCAATCGATCACGAACTGACCAATTCGACCTGGGTACCGCTGTAAGTGTGTAACAAGAACTCAAATGCGAAGAATTGCAATCGTTGCAGCAAATTCAAATTGTTATGGTTTCGAGCCAGATACTCTAATAGAATCCATCATTAATCAACCCATAAAAACAGCCGCTATTGAAATCGTAAAGTTAACTGAAAACATGGTTGGATTGATAGGAACACGTTGTTAATATACGAGTACATATACTCAACGGTTCACTGAGGCTACTCCTCCTAAAGTTTACCGATCCGGTTCGAAGGAAAAAAGGGGTCCGCTAAGAAAATATGATTATTTTTAAGTAAAACTGCAGATTTATTTTGATTTTACAATTATATACAATGGAACCTCCATAAGGTGATTACTCAAGAGTGGACAAATTTCGGTGAATATTACAGTCAACTTAAAGAGGTTTGTCGTAGTCATGGTTGCCAATTCACGAACCAACTCTTTTAAACCTACTCCGTACACCGGACTAGGTCGACCTACTCCGCAATCGAAAAAGGATCGGTGTCGGAGTATGAAAACAAACCCAGATAACACGGTTCCTTTAAGTTCAGGCCGGAGTCGGAGCAGTTGAAAAATGAATAGGTTCCGTCGGTATCGGAGCCTGATCAGGTTAGATCGTTTAAATATGGGGGGGGGGGGGGGTGAACTATTGATTAGATTAGATGATGTGACATACATATGTATAGTATAGTATATACGATGTCGCTACGCTATATTGTGGTGTAGAATGAAGTGAAGTAAATTTTCAATTTTATTGATGTTGGGTGGTTCGTTTTTTACTGTGTTGTGGGTGGTCGTGGCCGATGATGGATTGGGTTTGTTTTGGGTCGGTGATTGCGAATCTGAACTCCAAATGGCAAAAAAAACAAATGGTGGATTCGGAATGGCAACACTTTCTTTCATAAACACGACCAATCTTGCTGCAAAAAATTGATAGGAGGTCGATGGGTGGCTGATTGCGAATCTGAAGTCAGAATTGAAAAAATAAAATCAAAAAAGGAGTTTTTGAGCGGCAATATTTTTTTTTATCAAAAACACGGCCAATCTTGCTGGAAAAAGCTGGTAAAGAGTTTTTTGGGTAAAGAGTTTTTTGCGAATCTGAAGTCCAAATGACAATAAACAAGCTCGCCGAAGGTATGATACCCTTCACGCTTCGCGGGAAGGGTACCATATCTTCGTTGTGTTTTGTGGTACATTTGCCACTTTGAAATTAGTAGTAAAACTTGTTCCGATTTCACTGTTCCTACAAGAGGTATATGAAATAGTGGGCCGATTTCAACCAAATTTAGGAATGTAGCTTAGCAGTCAATATGATTGAATAATATGCAATTTCATAAAGATATCTTCAGAAATAAAAAAGTTTTTCTGATAATAACTTGCTTTTGGAACAGTCGTTCCTATGACAGCTATATGATAGAGTAGTTCGATTTCAACCAAATTCGGAAATGTGATTTCACTAAAGATACCATTGATTAATGTGAAATCTGAAAACAATATCTATAGAAATTAAAAAGTTTTTCCCACAAAGACGAATTTTTGAACCGGTCGTTCCTATGTCAGCTATATGACGTAGTGGTCCAATTTCAACCAAATTCAGGAATGTGATTTTGCTAAAGATACTATTGATTAACGTGAAATTTGAAGATGATATCTTTAGAAATAAAAAAGTTTTTCTCACAAAGACGGAGTTTTCGACCGGTCGTTCCTATGGCAGTTATATGACGTAGTGGTCCGATACCGTTGGTCCCGACATATATACAGCGCGCAATAGAAAGAAGGCTTTGTACAAAATTTCAGCTCGATAGCTTTAAAATTGAGGGACTAGTTTGCATAGAAACAGACAGACAGACGGACAGACAGACTGACGGACAAAGCTTAATCAACTCGTCTCATCATACTGACCAAGAATATATATAGTTTATATGGTCGGAGATGCTTCCTTCTGTGCGTTGCAAGCTTCATGACAAAGTTAATATACCCTATCACATCCGTGAAGGGTATAAAAAGGAATGGGGGTTCAGTATGGCAGCACTTTTTTATAAACACGGCCAATCTTTCTGAGAAAACTGGTAGGAGGTCGATTGGGTCGCTGATTGCGAATCTGAAGTCAGAGTTACAAAAAAAGAAGTTTCTGAGCGGCAACCCTTTTTTTCTCAAAAACACGACCAATTTTGCTGGATAAAAACTGGTCGGAGGGTTTTTGGGTCGCTAATTGCGAATTTTAAGTCCAAATGGCAAAAAAACAAATGGGGGATTCAGAATGGCAACACTTTTTTCATAAATACGGTCAATCTTACTGAAAAAAAGCTGATAGGGGGTCGATTGGGTCGCTGATTGCGAATTTGAAGTCAAAACTGCAAATAATCGAAAAAATAAAGGAGTTTCTGAGCGGCAACTATTTTTTTTCAGAAACACGGCGAATCTTCCTGGAAAAAGCTGGTAGGAGTTTTTTTGGGTAGCCGATTGCGAGTCTGAAGTTCAAATGACAAAAAAAACAAATGGGGGGTTCAGAATGGCAACACTTTTTTTTATAAACACGGCCAATCTTGCTGGAAAAAACTAATAAAATCTAAAGGCGAACATACTTCTTCTTCCTTGCCATTTCATACCACTCTGCGGCTTCGCGTTGCTCTGCCCGTGGTGTTGGCACTTCGCCCATTCTGGCGGTATAATCTCAGCTTCCTTCTGCAGGCAGCTCGGTCTTGGATCGTTTCATCGCCGCGATTTATGCGTTGTTGTTGCTTCTTCATTTGATCGATCCACGTGTGTTTCCGTCTGCCTCGGGGTTTGGGTCCAGCAAATGGAACGATCATTGATATTGCCTTCATAACTGGGTTCTCAGGTGGACGCCTTAGAACATGGCAATACCAATCCATACGACGATCTTCGAGCTTTTCGGTGATCGGTTGCTCGACAAACAAGCTGCCTCGGATGTAGGTACTTTTGATGCGATCCTTTTTGGTCACACCGGCTGACATCCGTAGCATTTTCATTTCGGTCGCAGTCATTTTACTCTCGTATGTCTTATACATAGTCCAGCATTCAGACCCATACATGAGTGCGGGACGTACGACCGCTTTGTACAACTTGCCTTTAAGCTTTCGTGGCATCTTCTTGTCGCAGAAGACTCCAGAGTTTTCTTGCCACTTCATCCAACCGACACTGGTGCGATGTTTGATGTCGTCATCGCAGTTAGCTTCCTTGTTGATCATCGAACCCAGGTATTTGAACCTTGTACAGGACTTCAAGCTGCTCTCCTTTAATGTAGATATCTGGTATCGGTCTCTCTGGATCTGAGAAAGGACAGCAAAGGTACTCAGTCTCTGCTATGCTGATCCTCAGTCCATGATCCTCCAGTATCTTACACCACTTGGTCAGTGCAGCCTGCAAAGAAGCGATGTCTTTGCTACCCAGAACAACGTCATCGGGGAAAAGAAGGGATATCTCCAGGCCATCAGAGATGAGTGTTAATAAATAGAACATGATGATGTTGAAGAGCAAAGGACTCAATACACTGCCTTGGTGAACTCCGACTTTAACCAGAAATTCTTCAGACTCTCCAGCTGTGCATTTAACTTTAGTA
This sequence comes from Chloromyia formosa, assembly GCA_964017055.1. NCBI lineage: Eukaryota > Metazoa > Arthropoda > Insecta > Diptera > Stratiomyidae > Chloromyia > Chloromyia formosa. The sequence continues at coordinate 57,141,223 of OZ024813.1, read as the reverse complement.
GTTGCCCCATCATACATGTCTTGTATCATCTTTACATATGCCTCAGGGACCTTAAGTGCTCTTAGGGCCACCCATATCAGATCACGAGGAACTCTGTCGAAGGCTTTTTCCAAATCGATGAACACAAAGTGCAAGTCCGTCCGTGCATCACGGTGCTTTTCCATCGTAACACGCATGCACTGGATAGCATCGACTGTGGACCGACCCTCCACAAAGCCGCATTGATTGTCATCCAACCGTACAATCTCTTTCAGTCGATTGCAGACAACTCGCTCGTAAGTCTTCAATGTGTGAGATGTTAACTTGATTGCCCTATAGTTGTTGAGCTTTCGTGAGTCACCCTTGTTCTTATAAAACGGGAGAAGAAAGCTTTTCCTGAAAGCGTCTGGCATCGGTTGCCCCCTTTTAATTTTGTTGAAAAGAATAGTGAGCCATCTAAGCCCGACATGATTCATCTTCAACCAAAATTCCAAGGGTATTTTGTCCGGTCCGGCTGCCTTTCCACGTTTCATCTGCATCATTGCCTTCATCACCTCCTCCACTGAAAAATCAGCGATATTAGTGGTGTTTGGCTCCGCAGTTTGAAAAGCTTCTCGCGGAAATTCTTCGTTCAAAAGTTCTTCGAAGTACTCACGCATTCTGCTACAGATTGCTGAGTCTTCAACCAGTAGCACTCCTTGTGAGTCTTCAACGTACTTTGGCGGCTGAATCTCTCGAGCGTTTCTTCTCCTTTGGGCTGCGACCTTATATATCCTGGCATTGTCTTTAGGTTTCTCTTGCAATGACGGTCTAAAGGCGAACATACACCATCCGGAATTCCGGACAGGCCGTTTATTTCAATAGACGAATGTATTATGTGTACAACTTTGCTTCTGCCGTTTTCTGACAGACGGCTGTGGCGTAAAACGGCGGACGCAAAGTTGTACACCTAATACATTCGTCTATTGAAATAAACGGCCTCTCTGGCGGCCTGTCCGGAATTCCGGATGGTGTATGTTCGCCTTATGCATGTGAACAGAAATAAAATAGCTCCACATTATAGCTACAGCTGCGGAACATGGATCCCAACCCAATCGTCCGATAACTTGCTGAATACATTTGTACAGAAGGAGTGGATGGCGTATCCGGTACAACCAACAGCCGTACGCACTGTACGACGTGTTGAAAGTCTCGTAAATCGTCAAGCAACAATTATTCAATGGACAAGTCATATGCAAAGAGTGTCAAGACAGCCGCATGTCTTAGCATATATTAAAAAGACGCAGACTCAGTAGATTACGATACCGAACTATTGGTGGGCTTCCGAAATTGAACGATGCGGCTACTTGACCAGGACAACTATTCGGCCATTGTCCGACGTCGGTCTATCGACCCACGATGACGATGATTAATTATCTGGAGCAGAGAAATTAAGGAACCTATTTCACGCAAGGTATCATGAAGTTATTCAAATGCAAAGGAGTGAAGGCATTTTGGGTCCAGTCCACCGAGCATCTATGTCTATGGCAAGGTTTCCTGCCGTCTTTCAGGCAAATGTTTAAGGTAGCGATTTTCGAAGATCGTCAAGCGGCCAGTAGGGCTTAAGCCAAGTAGTCTGCAACATCTTAATAGGGTTCCCATAATTTCCTAGACACGTCAGCTTTATCGGAAATAAAATGGCTGACGAATTTGCCAGGACGGGTTCGGCGACACCTTTCCATGGTGCAGAACCCTTCTGTGAAGTTTCACTAGGGGCGGCTAAAAGGCGCTACTGAGATTAAGAGCTATTTGTGTCCCCGCATCGGGCCTCAGGCAGGCAAAGATTTTAATTTCGGGATACTCTATCTGTTATAGTCTTCCACAACGGCTCTGCGAACTATCCCCCCGATGAATTATCCTCTAAAGCCCCCAACTTTGGAGGGACTGCTCATCTTGATATATCCCTCCAAAATGACAAAATACCCCAAAAAAATATATTGCCCTCCATTAAAAAATGGCATATGCCCCCAACTTTGAGGGATATTTCACGGCTCTGCGAACCTACACAAATTAATTGACTCCCAAAAAATTATGTCTTTGGGGGGATAGTTCATCGTTAGGAGGTGCATGCTGGTAACTGCATTCTCCGAAACTAATTTATGTCAACGAAACGTCAACTAAGCCACATGCAACAGTTGACGCGCTATGATCCACAAGGGACTAGGGCCACTAATTCCATCGTTACACATTCCTCCAACCAAAAATGCTGAAACACCCCAAAAAGGGTGAGTCCCCCCAAATATGACACAGATTAGTAAAATTTATATTTTACGTTTCGTGGACTTGCGTCATGATAATTTTTCTTCCCAAACCAAAATCAAAATTTAGAGTGATTCTTGCGAATTATCCCCCAAATTGGGGGACATGTCATCTAATACATAAAAGTGAAGACTATTTTTGTATGTTTGTCGTGCAAAAACTTTTGAATCACTGGGGCGATTATCGCCAAATTTTGTAGGAGTATACTTGGCGAGCTGGAATAGATATTAAGCTGATTCGCGACCTCACACAGTAAAACCCTGTTTAACCGAACCCAAGGGTGCGGCGTCATTTAGCATAACAATGCAATTTTTCATAAGTACTTTCGGGAGGCCGCAAAGGAAAATAAGGTGGTTTGCGACTCTAAAATGATACCACATACATGAAAACCCCGATTAACCAAACCAAAGGGGCGGGCGGCGCGGCGTCATTTCGGATAATGACATTTGACACGAGTATATTTGCGAAGGCGAGGATGAAAGTAAGATGGCTAGCGACTGCATAATGTTTTTACATGCAGCAGAACCCAATTTAAACCCGACCACACACTGTCGAACCCGAACTTGAACACGAACATTGTACAAGTGGACAATTTTCTTACAATTTGGGTGAATCGTGTGAGTGTCTTGAGCCATTCGGAGGACACTTGTAAAAATTCGAGTTCGTGTTCGATCGTGCGTGGCCGGGCTAATCATACTAAAGATGCCAGCGTCATGCCAGTTTACGAAATTTACGGACAATCCGTGGAAACTACCAATTATATTTTATTTACTCGTATCTCACCGGGATTAGTATCAAAACCATTAGTTTATGGGGTCGCTGAAATGAATCATAGCATTCCCAAAGCCTCCTTCTCCCGGGGATGAGCGAGAGGGAATAAAATGCCCAAAATGACATAAATTAGTGTCGATTTAATAGTTTCGAGGTCGCTAAGATGTATGACACTCCCAAAAAGACACAAAAGTTAGAAGTAATGGTACGATCACAGGGAATAAGTAGCACCGGTGCAAGAAGGATGAGGACAATCAGACGGGCTGAATCAGCAGAAAAACTTTAGCGGCGTGTTGGTGTTCGCTGTAGAATTCTTGAAACAACCCAGGTACGCAAAGCTCGCAACTAAGGGGGCAAGAATAAGAATGGCTGCTGTGAGAAACGTTAAATCAATTGCAACATCAAATCAACGGAGAGTTTGGTGATGGTTGTATTTCAATATGACAAAAATTTAGATTACAGCGTCCATCCAAGCGTTTCAATTTGGAAGATGGAAAACGTGTGTATATACACTGCCACCCTTTGAAATTTGGAAAAAGAACGCCCAGAATGTACTCTCCAAGCGGGAAAGCTCAACTGCCTCCAATTAAGTGATTTCAAAAATATTTTGGACGAGATCCCCTATCAAAATATTTACTCCAAATTTCTGAAAGTAAAAAGCTTGCTTCCAAATGGAGTTGTTAACAAGGGTAGATTTATGAAAGCTTTTTAAGTACAGGGTCCGATATACCATCAAGTGGGCTCACTTCTTCCACTCGCCGTCCAAAACTACAATTCCTTACAAACTTATTTCATGGGCAACGAAGAACACAGCAAGTGGATCAGCGTTTGCAACAGATTCCTGGAGCAAATCATTAACTGTGACTGATTTCCAAAGACATTTACAAGTGGAAAATGCATTGACGCTCCCGAAGTCTCCTCCCCCAGCGTGGATGAGCGTGGAAGCATGTCCAAAATGAAACTTGTGTCAATGTTGTGAGCGGAGTGAACCCTAGGTAGCTAATAATTATGTGCGAGGATGTCACTGGGGGGGGGGGGGGGGGGGGGGTTGTTGTGTTAGTTCGTAAAGCCTTCTACTACCATCCACTGGTCTACAAAGGCTAAATTGGAGTAAGGTTATAATCATTTGTGGTGTCCGACCGCAGACTTGTGTCTAAAAGGCCATCTTGAACCTGCGGAGCATTATAAAACATCACTGCGCACTCAATGTACATAAATGTTGTCGCACGAACTGTCTTGGTGACGCCTTTCTCGACCCGAATAAGATACCTTCGACCTCCTGAAGCATTTGAGCAGCTTCGTCAGTGCAATCAAGCTTGATTTTTTTTTCACTTGCCGAATATATACGAGTATAAAAGACTACTCGGTTTCATTGCTTGTGGACCTTAATTGCTCAGAGCCCCTATTTCTTTTACTTCCTATTTAATTAGAGCGCATATTCGAGTGGAACAGTATATTATTTAAATATTCTGGAAAATATTCTAAAACCTTGTAAAGTGGAACGTTTTAACAATGTTATCGGAGGTTAATTAATGGATCCGCGCCTGTTGCAATGATGTTCTAACTTAGATCTAGAGCTTCCTCTGCCCCAAGCAAGGTGGTTGTTCTAGCTAGCTCATATCGTGGTAAAAAAAATATTATGTCTTAAAAAGATGGATTTTCGAAATTTATAATCTTAAAATATCAAAGAGCTCCATTGATGACACAGAGGCACGTAACGACATTCGAAATGGCGGAAATTCTTGTGTATCATGTCAACACCCCTACAACTTCCCAAAATAATATATAGTGCTAAAAACGTTAACGTATGTGCTCGTATCTAGAACCACAAAAGATCGATTCGTGTCATCTTTGATCTAGATATTCTTGAAAGGAAAATTACGCACGCACTTTAGCCACTTTACAAATAAGCGAATAATGACAATATGTACCCGTATTCAGTGGGGTGCTTGTAAAAGAAGAACATCAGTTCCTACTTCCATGTAAAAATGGTACACGTAAGCTGCATTTTGAGGGAAAAATGATGACTCGTCGGAATTATTCATTCAGTAATTTCATTACACATAGTAAACTCATCCTTATTCGGAGTAATAGCAAAATAGGATTGACGACGCCTACAAAGTGTATCTTTTCTTGATGCAAAAAATGAAGAAGCAAGCAGATGATTTTCACATATGGAAAATAGCTGGATTTGGAATTAGCGTCAACATATGCTTTTGGATATTTGTATTAACCTAAACCCATTGACTGTCCGAGAAAATGTTCTTTTAAGTCGTTGTAAAAGTATTTGCTACCAGGAATACTGTTGTTTAATAGTCATTTACTACGAGGATTACGCCATGATTTCCATTGTACTCCCTTCGAACTAAATTAAATCGGTCGGGTCATTTTCTAAAATCACCTTAGGAAGTGTAGCAGATTTGAATTCGATACGATGAACACTCCCAATTTATGATAGTTTGAAAATCGCTATTTTTTAATTTTTTTCTTGTTCTCGTTTCTTTGACAGGGCTACGCCCTCGTAGGGAGCCTCAAGATCTGCCTTCTTTTCTCACGGATTGACTTTGCTCCGAGGGTGTGCATAGGCTATCATCCGCTCTAATCCGTGCAGTAGGAAAAAATAGAGCCAAAAATGTGAGATTTTAGGAGTAGTAGTAGTGGTTGTGAGCCTGGTGCGGGGCTCCTTTTAATCAGAGCCGCACGAAACTGTCTCTTAGACTGGAATCCGGTCTCCGACAGAATCATGACCGCCAGGTTCCGGAGCAAAATGAAGAACATCACATTGGCCCCGTTTATTCCGTGGAACTAAAAGGAGTATTAACTAGATCATATTAGATTTAGTTCTAGTTCGTGGAGTGTCTATACCGACCAATGCTAAATACCTATATGGTAAATATAAGATGTTGGCTTATCACTTGGGTTTACAGAGAATTTTAGAAATATAAAGAGCCCAGTAGCTTCTTGTAGAAAGCGCTTTTATACCACCGACTCCAACAAAACATAAACATCGGCGAAAACAAGCATCAACAACGAAAACACACACCTAATCCACATTTTTTAGTTCAGTACCGTATCGCAAGTGGAGCTAAGAGCTAATTCTATCAACTAATCCGATATGTTTACATCGTGGTGAGTTTGCTGGGATTAGTTTACACTGAAACATAGTCCCACCACATGAACGTGGCCAATAATGCAATGTTTTGCTCCTAATGAACCCGACAATGTCTTGGCGAAAGACTCCTTCTTCGAACAACTAAACGCAGTCCAGAGCGGAACACCTAAAGGTGAAATTATAATGGTTAAGGGGGATCTGAATGCAAAAGTGGGTGCTGATAACAATAGACCTAATAGACCCTTGGTGATCGCAACGACAACGGTGAAAGATTTGTAGAGTTCTGCAACTTTCACAGTATCTTGAGTACAATATACTGGATATTGTCCGGTGTTTGTATGTAGTTTGTTCTAAAATAATAGACAGCGTAACCTGTCCAAAACCACAACCTTTATTTTGTATGTATTGTAAATACATGTATTTCGAGAGCTGCGTACTCTCTTCTTCAGTACAATGGTTACTAAAACTATGGTAGCGTTAAATACTCCACTTATATTTTTGACAAGTAGACAGCAGATAGAAGGAAAAGAAATTAGGTAATTATCCATTTTATATTTGTTTTTATTATGCTTATTTGCTAGAAATTTAATTAATAAACGCGAATCGGAGCTAATAACTGCAACTTTAAACACTCTTTAAGCGAAGCAGGCCGACACCACCCTGCATATAAAATAGCATATAGAAAGCATATAGTACACACTTGAAAATGACAAAGGAAGCCACGGAAACAAATATCCCAATCGAGCAATTAATCGCGCAATTATACCTATATAGAGCGTTTGAATGTGAAACAGTAAAGAAGCATCGCGTTTTAGATGAAAAAAATTGCGGGTCTACAAGAATCGGGGGACCACTGGAGGCCACAGTCTCCATGAAGAACGTAACGACAACGGCCAGCGACTTATCGACTTCGCCTGCAGTAGGAATCTAGTCGTAAGCGCTACATGTTTCCTGCATCGACGCAGTCACAAGCAGACCTGGAAATCTCCAGACGCACATACCGTCAACCAAATTGATCACGTTCTCATTTGCAGGAGATGGGCATCTAGTGTGATGCATGTAGAATTTCCTCAGTGCACCAATCGAGAATCAGCCCTCCACAAAATCTTTGCGGTTGATAAGCTTCTGAGCGATGCCACGGCATGGCGTATACTACCGCCCTTGATGTATCGCTTATGCTACACAACATCAGCAACACAGGCGTCCATGGGTCCTGGGAGGAACTCAAGGGTACCATCAAATATGTCGCAGATATAAAACCCGGCGAGCGCGAAATGACTGGTTCGACGAAGAATGCAAAAATTCACTTGACGCGAAAAACGAGGCCTATAGACAACAGATTCAACGAGCAACTAGAGCCAAAAGAGAAAAATATGACGAGCTACGGCGAATATCGAATAGAATAATTAGACGTAAGAAACGTAAATACTTTGACGAGCAGTTGCTGAATATTAATGAAAACTTAGCTAATAGGAACACCAGACAAGCGTACAAACTAGTAAATACAATTAAGAACGGCTATCAACCCAGGACTAGCTTTTATAAGGACAATAATGGAAACATCATCAGCGACACCGATGGCATTAACAAACGATGGGCCTCTTATTTTGAAGAGCTTCTGAACCTACCATCTAACATCCCCACACAAGAAGCTTTCGACGATATTGTTGATATATATTGTAGTAGGTCCACCCATTCAACCCCCGACAGTAGAGGAAGTTGATCTCGCGCTGCGGTCGCTAAAACGAAATAAAGCGCCGGGTGTTGACGAGATCCCAACTGAACTGCTGAAATTCAGTGGAACGGGTCTAGTTAATGCCATACATCAATTACTCCTGCGAATATGGGAGGACGAGGTGATCCCAGACGATTGGCGCAGAAGCATCATCTGTCCAATTCACAAAAAGGGAGATAAACTGCGGTGTAAGAATTACAGGGGCACATCACTAGTTTGCACGTCCTATAAAATTTTGACGAAAATTCTGGAAAATAGAATAAAACCGTACTCAGAACGAGTCATTGGCGAATATCAAAGCGGTTTCAGACTTGGTCGCTTCACAACCGACCAGCTCTTTACGGTTAAACTGATACTCCAGAGGTGCTGTGAGTACAATGTAAACGTATACCAAATCTTTGTCGACTTTAAGCAGGCATACGACAGTATCGATCGTGGAGTACTGTACAACATCATGCTGCAATTTGGTATACCAGCAAAATTAGTGCGACTGACAAAGATGACGATGACCAACTTCGTTTCACAGGTCAGGATCCATAATACTATAGAATAGACTTACTGATCTATTTGAAACACGCACTGGTCTGAAACAGGGCGATGGACTGGCACCGACGCTCTTCAACCTAGCACTGGAATACGCTATTCGGGCTATGAATATGGACAACAGCAAGACGCTACTCATCAAGTCAACACAATTAGCAGCGTACGCCGACGACATCAACATCAAGTCCCGAAGATTGGCTGACACAGAAAAACTTCTGCATACGTTCGATACCACTGCAGAAGAAGTTGGACTCCGTATCAACGAGGGTAAAGCTAAAATAATGATGCAATCGGTGACAAGGACACCTGCACAATCGAGCACCAATGTGGGGGACCTCAACATCGAGTTCGTGAACGACTTCATATACCTGGGTTGTAACTTGTCAAGGAACGCCAACGAAACTGACGAAATCAAGCGACGGATACAGTTAGCTAATAAGACTTTTTTCTCGGTTCTCCCCATAATGAAATCGAAGCATGTGCACAGAAACATGAAGCTCCGCGTGTACAAAACCATTATACGACCAGTGCTATGCTATGGCTGCGAAGCATGGACCCTAACTCAAGCCTCCGAAAACATGCTAGACACTTTTGAACGTAAGGTTCTACGGCGAATTTTCGGGGTTGTTTGCGATCGAGATGGATGGCGCATCCGGTACAACCATGAGTTGTATGAAATGAACGATGAGCTGCAAGTCTCGAAAATCGTCAAACTACAACGACTTCAATGTGCAGGGCATGTACAAAGAATGGACGATGATCGCATGCCAAAGACAGTAATGAACGCGCGACGAGTCGACGGAGCGAGACTGCGCGGACGACCGATATCTCGTTGGGAGAGCTCAGTATATGTGGACGCCGCGCAACTACTGGGCTTCCAAGATTGGAGGACGCGGTCACGTGACCGAGACAATTGGAGGACAACGATCCAGGCGGCCAAGGCCTGATGTCGGGCTGTCGCACCACGATTATAATGATGAAAAGAATCGATAATACCGGAAACAAATAGTACCGTCGTTGTAATACCTAATTACGTGGTGAATAAGTCGTCAGTCAAATTCCCCCATGACGAATTGAAAATGCTAAGCAATGGTTTGGCATATGCGCTACCCCCTACGAACATAACCGACGAGACCGTAGTCAGCATCGAAACCGGAATTAAAATGTTAAATAACGACATGATAGATGAAATTAGATCGGGAATAGAGAAAATAATCGTTTAAAATAAGCCGCCGACAATGAACCGCCGCGACACAGACCTTATCCGAGAGTTAAAAGCGAAACCAGTGTACTTCCTAAAGGCAGATAAGGGAACAATATAGTTATCCTGGGCAAAGAAGTGTCCGACGATGCTGTGGCCAAAAAAAACTTGCGAACGGAAACTTCTTCAAATTAATGAAGGATCCACTACCTGAGTCAATCAGGAGAGTGGATCAAGCCTTGAAGGAAGCCAGCGTTGTATTCGACATCACTCTACTGCGAATGCCGAACCCGTCATTGCCGCATATCAGGTGCTAGCCCAAAACCAATAAGGAAGGTGACGAGATGCGTGAAATAATCTCTGACTCAAATTCGCCTACATCCAACATCGCGAAGTGGATTATTGCCGAATGTCAAGCCCTGGGGAAACCGGGCAGCAAGTATGCCGTGAAAAACCTGTTAGACCTGATCGGGAAACTTCAAGACATACGTGATATCGAGGAGAGTGAGGTGATGGTATCGTTCGATGTGAAAGCATTATTCCCCAGTACACTAGTGAGACAAGCAATCTTCGAATTTGAATGTTATCTGAACAAATTTAGAACCACTCCAGAATGGAAGAAGAAAGTTAAAATTTATGCAAAGCTCACTTGGCTTTGTATGAATGAAAACTACTTTTCATTCCGGGATGAATATTACATAACTACCGCCGGAGTGGCAATGGGTAATCCGCTCTCACCGCTTCTGGCGGTCATCAATAGAAGACGCAATTGAGTCTAAAGGGATTATGCCGAGAGTTTGGTATAGATACGTCCACGACGTGTTTGTCGTTGTAAATAGGGGCGAAATAGATCAGGACCTGTCGGCAATAAATGAGATTCATCTAAAGATCACATTTACTACCGAAATGGAAAAGAATGGGACAATACCTTTCCTGGATTTGAACATCTCAAACAACAACGGAAAACTAGAGTCTGAGTCGTGTTGGTCGGCCTATATAAGGCAAACCAACATCTGACTTGGTCGTTCCCGGTCACGCCTCTCCCACTGGTGCGAGCGCGAAGCAGAGGCGTCTGATGAGACGCGCTTCGTACCAGCGGTCGAAACCGGCGAACCAACACGATTTGGGCTCCCTTCGGGGAGTTAATTATTCTCAACAAAAAAAAAAAAAAAAAGTAGAGTCTGAGGTCTATAGGAAACCAACAGCTTCACAGCGGACGATCCTTGCATCATCATACCACATTTACCCACAAATATATATGTACAAATAGAAAGTGGTACAATGTTTTAGTATAGTATAAAGACCACCACAAAATCAGTTGGTCGTCTGTGGATCGGCGCAGAACACAAAATTAGATCAACCACTTCGCCATTAGTAAAAGATTCAAGAGTTGCCTCCTGGACGTGCCAATAAGAAGTGGGATGGAAAGAGACCATTATCTTATGATGTCTAATGTTCGATTGCGTATTGCAGCCGTCCTAGCGACGAAAGATCCAGGCACCGCAAATTCAACACCGCTGGACTTAAAAATCCAGTTGTCTTACAACAATATAAGTATAATGACCATCTTGCGTAAATATCAGCTGAGATAACTAGTCACGCAGATAGTGACATAGGTAAATGAAAACTGGGATGCCTTAGAAAATGCGTACACGTCACGTCCGCACCGTTGTAATTGCGGTAAGGATTTTCCCTCCACCCAACCATAAACTCTTCACCCGAACGACTTGTTTTGCAGTTGTCAAGTATTAAACAGCTGACAGCCGATTCGCTATTGAATTTCAAACAAAACTTCAATTAAATTCGCGACGGTTTCAGGAAAAATGAAAAACACTGCAAAATCGCCACAAATTTGTGTTGTTTCGGTGTAAATAAGCACATAAGACGTCATGTACAAATCAAGAAACCGAAAACGAAAATCCACACCATCTGACAGTCACATGCAATACGTCAACTAAGAACTGTCAAATACACTAACACCCCTTACCAAACAGTTGAACCAGGAAAAATTTCTGGTTAATTTCCCCGATGTCTGGTTGATCAAACGTAAACTGAAACGGAGCGTTCGCGAGCAAAATCAGTCGAACTGTTTGCAACCGCATTTAAAACGTTGCGGGACCTGAGCCCACCCATTGATAGCGCAGATACCTTGGCACAAACCCGGATTGTCGGAATAAGTCCTGGATGTCCGAGGCTTCATGACAGTGGATTGTTGGAAAAGAGCTGAAGGTCTGTTTGGCTGCAGCACCCGACGACAATCGAAGCAGCATCGAACTCCTTTACCGTCAGAAAGCTCGAGAAGTTCAGCATAGTATGCGACGCGATGAAAGAGTTTATGCTCTTCTAGCCTCAGTAGAAAAAGCCGCAAAAAGCAACAACTTAAACGCCGGATACGTTGTCATCAAAGTTTACAGGTGGTCGTAACTTCTACCAACATCCGATGAAGGATAGTTATGGAAAGCTGCTTATCATGGAAGAAGATCAAATGAGGCGGTGGCCGCGGTCTTGAACCATGTGACCTCTGGCGAAGTTCCCCATCATATATATAATTTAGCTAAAAATGTGCGTATGCGGTCCACTGCTACGACTAAAGACGAATTAGTCGTTGCAATTATTGCACTAAAACGAGGATATGCCCCCGGACTCGTATCACTGCCAAAATTCATCAAGCGCCGCCAAGCGTAACTGCCGAGTTGCTCCAGAGAGACATTTCCCACCAAGTGGAAGGAAGGTTTTTATCATCAAACTCCTAAAGAAAGTAAGCCTCACAGACTGTAATAATTGGAGAGTCGCCTCCTGTCGTTGCCAAAATAATAGCTAAAATCGTTTTGGAAAGACTAGAAAGCACAATTGTTGAAGAGCAGTCTGGCTATCGATCCGGATACTCCTGTGTCTATCACATTAACACCTTTCGAATCATCACCGAGCAATGCGCTAAGTACGATTCTCCGGGTCACTTGCTTTTCATCGATTTCGAGAGGGCTTTCGATACTGTGAACCGGGATTTTATATGGGCGGCCTTGCGCAGGAGAGGCAACCTTGAGAAGCTTGTGGCTATTTTTTCAGTGAAATTGGATTTTCTTGTGACACATGGTTTCATTCTGCACACCAACTCAATATATGTCTGTCGCTTAGCTCGGCAATCCATCGGTCATTTCTTGCTACCCGAAACACGGTCGTTTGAGGTTCAAGCCCCTCAACGGGACAAATACTTTTTATTCTCAAATTTCCTCTATGTATGTAATTTCTTCAAGTGGTTTCATACGGATAGAAGGACATATCAGGTCGTGCATCTTTGCAGCTATCCGTATGCAAGACGACCACGAAAGTGTGAAAATTCTGTTGGTATCTTAGCGAAGGTCTGATTTTATTTGAAATAAAAAGTATTTGTCCCGCTGAGGGGCTTGAACCTCAAACGACTGTATAGTTTTGTACTGCCTAAAGCGGAAATTCATTTGTGGCTGGGCCCAGTTGATATCCGCTTTCGGCAGTACAAACATCAACATAATAACTTCACACTGAAAAACGTTACGCGAATTATCACTCCAAATTTGTAGAGATTTGACGTTGGAAAAATTACAAATCACAAAATTTTTGGGGGAGTTATCCATTTGTTTTGGGGGGGGGGGGGGGGAAAGTTCGTTGGGGTGGATAGTTTGCAGAGCACCCAGTCGTTGCTTATTTACATATCTATCTGGTAAAATATATCCATACAATGAAGCCGGAAAGTAGAGGGAGGGCTGCCTCCGCAATACGAAGGTTTTGTAGTGTTCTATGCCAATTGCAAATGAGCTGTCCTACATACTCCTGGGAAAGCTGACTCATGTATTTACGAGTACATACATATTTATTTAATAAGCAATTGCAAATTGCGAGCTTGCATTTCAAGCTGCATCGGTAAGGACAATGCAGGATTCACAAAGAATTTTAAAATGCTGTACACGACGATTTAATATCAAAATTCCATCATACGAAATAATTTTAAAAGGTCACAATGGCATGACGATCCAGTCCAGTCTCTAAAGATAGTATCAACTACGATACGAATTCCATTCGATGCCGGGAAGATTTATTTTTAGCAACCATCCATTGCTCGACACTTCCTCAAATATGGAGCGAAGTCGTTCCCATCCCATAAACAATCTTGAACTCCTTTATCCCATCGCAGGCAAATTGCACAAACATCTGAAAAATGCTCATACTCACATGCCACAGTCGCCATAGAGTCCATTCAGAATTTCGCAAGTGAGTCACACAGCCCATTTGTTTATTTTCGACCATTGATTAGACACACATCGTCAAGACGGAAAGTTTTAATTAAATTTGCATAAGAACGTACGCTTTGGCGGCATGGACCCGCTAAGGTCACACGGCAACCTCAAAGTGCTTAGACGTACTAGTAACAAAATGATGTTTCTCACATGTAATTATCGCGATTCCCAGCTAAACAGAAATGACGATGGCGTGGATGACTTCAGTTCCGTGTGAGATCTTTGTATCTATATGGAGTAGACCATATTGCAATGGGCTGGCTCATCGAGGCTTGGCTGGTGGTATCTTCTTGGATAAACTGGGCATGATTTGGAATGAGACATTCTTGATTTTGAACACTGTGTTGACAAATGTTTGACAAATGTGATTTATGCACTTTGTACTTCCGATGGAGTCATTCGTTTGGAAATGTTTACGAATTGAATCATCGATTGGAATCAACTCCACGAATTTGTCAACCAGATGGAGAAAATGTGTATATGTAGTACAGTAAATTCCCATTGATGAGTATATGAGCTAATCATTCATGAATATTTTATGTACATAAGTTTCCTTGCCGTCAGGTGCACGGCGCCGGCACATTCCCGTCATACTTCTCCCTTGTGGAAAATTTGCTCTCTCTCATGCTCTATTTCATTTCCTTCTACCTCTCTCTTCTGAGCTTTTAAGTCATCCAAATCTGTGAAGTAGTTTAAGCCTTTAAGCCAAGAGGGTCTCTTCTACTACTAGCTAAAGGAAACGTGCTTACATCCTCTTCCTTGTGCCCAAAGTTCTTGCAGTAATCATTGGAGTCTCCTCGAATGCTTTCCGATTGGGCAAGGCTCAACGATAACCCCCACAACAGTACAAAGGTGCTTTCTCTTGGGCATAAGCATCTATGATGCGGATCGGTTAGGATTCCGTCTAGACCAGGGGTCGGCAAACTTTTCCAGCAAAGGGCCAGATTTTTTAAATCTTATGTTAGGCGGGCCGGGCCGAATAGAAAAATAAATTATTAACTGCTTTAAGGTGTGGTGAACCTATTGACAGTTCACCATTTTCATTTTGCTGCCAAGCAGATTTTGAAATATATGTATAAGTGTTTCCACAGCGATACTTTTGAGAATAGCGACCAAGGTCTCGGCAATTTGTTAGAATGATTTGTTTGAAAATTAAAAGCGAATAATGTGACGTTTTTATGAATGACGAAATTTTCCCGGTATTTTTGTGTTATTTTATAATTTTAAAGACAGGTCTATAGCAAAATTCTCATTTCCAAACCCATTCTTTTCCGATAATGTTCATGAATATAATAAGTTTAAAAAATCTTATAATAATAAATGTTTCCATTGCTGAGCCATTCAATTATTGTATGCTAGAACAAGCCAGGGTCTTAAGCACTGATTTCTAGTCGAAATTGTCGAGACTGAATACAGTCAAGTACACAATAAGGAATAAGTTGACCTCTGACATAACAAGATGAATAAAACATGACAAACTGAGATGACTTACTTAAAGAAATATTTGCCTGTAAAGGTTCCATCCGGACTGTAAAATATTGAATCTTAAATTGTAACTTTGTAAATCTGAATTCTGAATTCTAACTTTGGTTTGTACACGCACCATGGTTTGCGCTCCTTCGCCATCTGCCGGTAAATAAAGAAACATAATGACATATCGCCGGCCAAATGGCTGTGTCAATTAAAACTCTCGTTCACTTGGTCCCCAAATGTTGAAGAGTGCAAACCACGGTGAGTAGAGTTTTAGTGTGATTATGAAATTTGTAATGATAATGAATTTATTTTGCCAGAAATAAACGCGTTTCCACGAGGTTAAATTCGTTCTTTATTTTGGGCCAAGTCCAACACGGACTATTCGTAGAAATTAATTCCTCAGTAACATCAAATTCAACATTCATCATTCGAAGAAACAGCAGTAACTATAAACAATATCGGAAATGCATGTCCACTCATCGAAAAGCAACGAACAGGGTAATAAGTGTTTTGAGGTTCAGTCAGTTTTACTGCTAGCAGACTATTCCCTATCCAGAGTCTTGACTGAGACCGTTATAAGCCAACGAAAGGATTATGGTCGGTAAAAGTTCGAGAATGAGCCCAACCTATCAAGTTCATTCACAGTCTTATTTCAATCAATATCACAGTAACCCAGCGCAGCGGCAGCTTAGGTCGCTAGTCGTACCCATTACGCCCGAAGGCTGTGCAAAAATCGATATATGTTTCGATTGAAGTATATGCATTTTGACATGGATATGTCTTATAGCTGGGGGTCATCCTAAAAATCTGTCCGTCACACGAAATGTCTGTTTTTCTACTCGGGGGTCAGAAAAGGAAACAAGCCCATTGAAAATTTTTCTACTCTGGTTGTGCATGTCGTTTGAGTGAAGTGGTCATTGTGCATGGCTGTTACTTGTGGATCCGCGCGGGCGGCGTGCTTGCGGGGATCTTGTGTGTACATGTTGAGATGTTGATTTGATAGCGATAAAGGTTGACGACGTTGTGGACGGCAAGAATGAATGTAGTGGCCGATTTAAAATAGCACCCATTGTACTATCTGAATCACTAGGATCCCAGAAAAAGTAGCAAGTAGTCAGCTCGACTAACACATGGACATGCGCAGACGCAATTTGAGAGAGTGTACATAGTTCCCGCCCCCCGAATATGAGCGAGAGCGGATGAAGTTAATTCGAGACAAATCGGGTGATCCAGCGACTGTGGTTGTGCATTTGCAATGGCGGCGATTTGAGGTCTGACTGGTTCACAATGTGGGCCCCCACCACGCGTGCAATAAACATATAGAACAAAATGGCGGATTTATACTACGTGCTATAAACATTGAACAAAAGCTCCACATACGGTACGATGTATTAGCAGCATAAATGTTGACTTTCAATAGGGCGTGTCTATCTGTCTCATGTGGTTGGGTGTTCAATCTCATTAGAACGGGTGTATCCGGTTCATATGGGGACGTTAGCTTTCAATGGGGTATGTCTCTCTGTCTCTTAAAAGGGGTGTTAAATTTGATTTGGGGCGAGTTTATCGGGAATCGGTTCTTGGAAGACAGGTTATTGGCTTTTGGTGGGAAATGATACAAAGTATCTACACTGCATGCAGATACATCGAAACATGGATATGTCTTTGGCTACCGACTGCGTGTAACCGGTTGTGTTGAGATATCGACGTAAGTTTTATAAAGATCCCGGTATAGTTATACTGGATGAAATCATTCGACAAAACACATCCCACGCCTTCGGTAGGCATAAGACATATCCATGTTTCGACGTATCTGCATGCAGTGTAGATACTTTGTATCATTTTTTCGATAGCTTTTGTGGTATAAAATACAATAAAATAGTCTTCAATATGACCACTAGATAAAACGAATTTGAATCCAGATTATGGGCAATGTAACTGTTAGACGGTTACTTATTCGTGTCGAAACCAGAAAACATTTAAGCGATTTGCTTATTTTTAGGATTGCTGTGATCGAGGGTGAACGCAATGTCCAAATAGCTGAATGTCCTTTTCGCATCTTTTGAGTACACATTTTCGTAACACTTTCGACGTTCTGAGCAATCTCCGACAATTCCAGTTTAATTCTAAAGCCGATAAATATAAAGACTGAATTCATAATACCTAAAATAACATTTATTATGGAATGGTGCTGACAACGAATCCGCACAAATCCAAACTTCGGAATATGTTGTTGCAGCCAATCTCGTAGAATCTACTCGCCTCACATGAACAACAAAAATGATTAATGGTTTAATTCACTGGCAACGCTGTCTCAAGCATCCTACACTAAAAATTGATTGTTAAATTAAGGAAGTTATCTCTCCTCTTTAAATAAAGTGCTCCCAAAGTACTTAAAAATAAGCTTGAAAATGCTAAGTGGTCGAAATCAAGTTGGAAAAGATTGCATTGGTACTTGGAGCTTTTTCACTTGGCATTTGCATTTAAATCTGGTCATCATTCTGGTAACCTGGCAGCCAGTACAAAGTTACTTGGTTGGTGTTCCCTGGACATTGAAAGACCTTGAAACGCTTTTTCACAAGCATCGATACGAGCTTCTGGCTGATCGTTCCAATTGAGCGAAAAAAAAAAACATTTAAATTCCATTAAAACAAATGAAGTTGGGTGAAAAACTAGCTTTTAAATATTTGTATAAAATTTGATTACTTTTGCATGTCGAAAACAATAAACAATACTAACTCCGCGGGCCGGATTAAAACCAGAAGCGGGCCGGATTTGGCCCGCGGGCCGGAGTTTGCCGACCCCTGCTCTAGACCATAACAGCAAATGAGATACTTTGTCACATAAAAGGTTTAGATTGTAATAAATCCGCAGGCATTGATGGATACAGTGCTCGGTTTTTAAAAACCATTGCGAATCAGATTACAATACCCCTGGTTCACTTATTCAACTGTTGTATAAGGCAAGGTATCTTTCCAAGTAAGTTGAAGAGTACAATAGTTATCCCCTTGCATAAAAGTGGTGATATTTCTGAACCCAATAACTATCGACCAATTTCGCTACTGTCAATTATTGCGAAATTATTTGAAAAGTGTCTTAAGTTCCGACTTGAAAGATTTCTTCAGGAAAATAATATTCTCGCTTCCAATCAATATGGATTTACATACTTCCGGGTCGAATACCTCCGATGCGCTCTATGATGTCACTGAGTTCGTTGCTTCGGCACTGAATAAAAATGAAAAGCCTTTAGGTATCTTTCTAGACTTAAGGAAAGCATTCGATACGGTAAATCATGATTTGTTGTTGATGAAACTGGAAAGGCTGTGAGTTAAAAATAAAGCGCTGGTACTTTTTAGATCCTATTTATGTAACAGAACTCAAGTTGTTAAAATTGAGGATACAATAAACTCCACACAGACAGTCAACTGTGGTGTTCCTCAGAGAATAGTTTTGGGACCCATACATTTCCTTATATATATTAATGATTTGTGCAATATGGAAAATGAAATCCTTGGTCACATTGTTTCATTTGCTGACGACACCGTATTGCTTTTCAAAAGTTCAAATTGGAAGGAAACTATTAAAAAGGCGAACAACGGTTTATTAATGGTAGACAACTGGCTAGTCAAACAGAAATTGTATTTAAATCTGGAAAAAACTAAGTATATACAGTTCACGAATTCTGCTTTAATGGAAACTGATAGGGGCATAAAAGGCATAACTTTGGAAAACGCAAGAAATATAAAATATTTAGGACTAATAATTGATTACGTTTTAAAGTGGGATCTCCACATTATATCTACATGCAAAAAGTTAACCCTTTCGGGACTACTGGGATAATATGTCCCAGCAGATTTTAAAGAGCTGTAGTGATCATATTTTTGACGAGATCGCCTATCTAAATAGTCCCAAAACCAGATACAACGCTATTTTATCAGATAAATCCAGAAACGTAACGGTAAATGTTGGTGTTCGAGCGCCAGACGCAAAAGAATTTCACAAGGTCGGGATAATTTAGCCAGTGATCTGTGGAAAAAGTTGCAAAAACAGTGGAAAATTGCGTTAGTAGTATACATTATACTTTTTTTTCGTTAGAGTAACGTCAGTGCAGTGATTAAATTTGTTTTGTGGTTGATCAAGCGAAGGAAAGGTAAATTATAAGTGATTTAGTGAAAGTGGGACATATAGTCCCAATACGTTTTTTACTTGGGATATATAGTCCCAATAGGTTTTTTACGTGGGATTAATTGTCCCAATATACTTTCTAGATGCCGAAAAGACCACTTACATTGGAGGATGTTGAACGCATATTATTGGAAGAGACGGATTCAGAAATCGATTTTGAGGATTCTGGGAGCGAATATTTGCCGGAAACTGACGATGAAGCAGATTCTGATCTAGAGCCTGAACCAGAACTTGACCCAGAGCCTGAGGAGGAACGTGATGCGCCGCCGCCAATCGATGAGGCCGAAAGTGAAGGTGCAACTGCTATGTGGGTGAATGCTACCACCAACAACGTTCAGGAGTTCCAGCCGAAATACCAACTTCCAGATGAACGGGAATGCAATGTCCTTGTTGATTTGGCTGATAAATGTTCTCCTATTGAAGTATTCAAGAAGATGTTCCCCTACAGCTTGTGCATACGAATCGCTGAATGCACAAACCAACGGCTCACAGCACTGAATCGTCGTTCACAATCAAAACGGAACCTGACAGATCCGAATGAAATCCTCGTCTATCTAGGTGTTTCCATGATTATGCACTACAATCGCTTACCATCATTGAAGGATTACTGGAGTAAGAATTCCTCTATGGGTAATTCTGTTATTCAGAATTCCTTGTCCCCGGATCGTTTTTTGTTATTGTCATCGAAGCTATATTTCAATGACTGCGAGAAGCCAAGAGATGCTGCTAAGGACTATTATATCTCAGAAGTTGTAGAGTGCCTAAAGTATACATTTGCAGCTGCTCGAGATGAGAGCCCCTTCCAATCTATTGACGAGTGCATGGTGAAATTCAAAGGCCGATCTAGCATGAAGCAATATATGCCTATGAAACCTATCAAACGGGGAATTAAGGTATGGATGCGATGTGACGCGAAGACGGGATACACTTATGACTTCAATGTTTATACTGGAAAAGAAGGAAACGCGATACAATCTGCCACTCTTGGGGAAAGAGTCGTTTTTAAGTTGTTATCCTCAATTCGTCAAAGTGATGTATGTTTGGCATTCGATCGGTTCTTCACGTCAATAAATTTATTGCGCTCAATTAACTATCCCGCACTTGAAACTTTCATGCAAAACAGGAAGAATACGCCTAAATTTGTTGGAAAACTAGCCAGAGGTGAAAGCCAATATCAAACTAACTCCACTGGTATTGTAGCTGCACGTTGGATGGACTCCAAAGAAGTTCTCTTGGCCTCCAATTGCCATTCACCATCTTCTGTAGAGGTTGAAAGAAAGCAAAAGGATGGTTCAAAAAAGAAAATTGATTGCCCTACATGTATCAGCGACTACAACAAAATTATGGGAGGAGTCGACTTGGTTGACCAGAAAACCACAGTTTACGATTTGAACCGTAAGTCCCAGAAATGGTGGAAGAAAGTGTTCTTCAAGCTGCTGATGGTCAGTGTAGTAAATGCGTGGATAATTTATACTGAACACACAAAAAACGAATTATCTTTGAAAGATTTTTTGGTTCCTCTTGCTGAGGCTTTGATTTTTGAAGGAAATAAAAAGCGAGAAATGATGCCACGCCGCCAAGGCGGGAGAACCCCTAAGCGGACAAAATACCAAAAACTTAACATTGGCGATCACTTGCCAATACAACAAGAGAAACGTTGCCGATGTGTCCGTTGCAGCTCACTAAGCATCGAGACGCGGACAAAAATGATTTGTTCTGGATGTAACAATGCCTTATGCTACAAGTGCTTTGCACCATTTCACAAGAATTAATATGTATTATGAACATACCAACATATTTCACAAAATAAAAGGCTTTTTCTGAATTTTTGCATTTTTTACAGCATGTCAAAAAAAAACAGGTTTGGGATTATTTATCCCAAGGTAAATGCGTATTGGGATTATATGTCCCAGGATAAAAAAAGGATTTCAGGATTTCTGAGTATGCAGAACATAATTTTTTAGCGCAACCTTTCAGAATATACATAAATTTTGCCAAAACTAGTCCCGGTTTTCGAAATAAAACTCCGTCCCGAAAGGGTTAAGGAAAACCTTGTACATGTTTTATTTGTTGCGCGATGTGGTAAATCTCCAAGTAATTAGAAATGTATATTTTGTAATTTTTCAAAGTGTCGCATAATACGGTATAATCGCATGCGGGTCAACTTATACATCTGCACTTTCGCCTCTTAACAATCTACAAAGTAGAATTGTGAAATTATGTTTGAGAAGAACAACATTTTCATCTACAACACAGGCATTTGCTAGTTTAAATGTTATGAACATTAGGCAACTATTCACATTTTCATTATACGAGTATAAATACATGTTTCAAATCATTCAATATTTGCTGTAAATTGCACGGGATACTTTACTCGTGGTCAAAATCAAAATAAATTACCAATGAAAAAATGCAAAAAAGCTATTATGCAATCACATGCTAGTACGTTAGGTCCCAAAGCATTTAATTTATTGCAGCCTAGTATTAAAAATCGTCTAACAGCTCAAAATTACAAGAAAAAAATATTAAAGGAATTGGTCTTGGCTAAACCAGACATACGGATATTTATGGAAATTACAAATATTGTAAAATAACTACATGAATTATGCTCGTTTTTTTAAATTACCTGTTTAATTTTTTATGTTTTTATATACAGGGTGTCCCGAACGAATCTCTATAAGTCAAAAAATAATTGACGGAGACTTTTTTTAATACTTTTCTGATAACTGCTACCACTTGGCCTATCACCGGTTTCCGGGTTGACGTTGGGGTTTGGGACACCCTGTATATATTTAAACATATTTTCTATTTCTATTTCTTTTTTCCTTTATTGTAAATATCAGTTTAAAGTAAATGCATTTTGAAGTAAACAACTGAATTTTTAAAATAACGACTACATTTCAGCTGTCACGCTCAAGCCCTTCTGGCTTTTGTGAGTTTCAATAGCTTAATAGTTTATAAGTGTACAAAATATGTAGAATTTAAATTGCAATAAAAATGATTACATTACATATTTGTCTTGTTACATGATATGCTCTGTTTTTCCTTTACCTGATGTCATCCCTACTAGCAACAGCCTTTATCATCATTTTACAAGCTCCATCCAGATCAGAGCTTCAGAGATTGCTGCAACTTTGACCTAGAAACGTACGTGGTAGAACGATTCAAGAAAAACGTTTTCTCACTATTTCTCTAAGTGCACATTAGCTGGTTCTTCATATTTCGTACCAAATTTAAGCTACCCTAGTCAGCTTCACCGAAGGATGCCTTTGATATGCGGCTAAATTCACATCCGCCTTTGCGAAACTGTTAAGTGGACCGTGACATCCATAGTCCATTCAACTGTATTTGGGCATCGAAGATAGGATTTATCGGGTCTAAAATTCCGATGTTTAATAAAACTTGCAAAGAGCACGTATGCCAATCAGTGTATCTTCGAATATCCTTAACATGTTTCAAAGGCTACTCGATATCTATTTAAAGAGAAGCAGGTTTTCTTTCTGGCAAAAAACCTTTTCTATAGTCCTCCGTGTGGGCGCCCCCTGGTAACGTCAGTGCGTCAAACCACTGACGGCCAAGTCTTAGCGATAAGACAGTTTGGGAAGAGGAAAGATAGCTGTAGCCTGAATGGCTGACCAAGACCTAAGCGTCTTCGGTTTAGTAGGATGGAATGATTTGTGTAGTTGGGTCTGCAACATAGTTGTTTGAACTCCAACACGCTTATTAAACCATCTGAAGCAGCTATCTCCAAGGCCACCCCCCGAATAGGGTAAAGCGATGTGCTGGCAACTCGTCCTTGTAAAAACTACTCTACTACTACGTCAAGAAACCTGGAACAAAAGCCTCGGATTGGACGAATTAACAACGACGATCACGCAAACGACTAACGGATTATTCTTTCGGATCCTGGAATGTTAGCTCCATGAAGGGGAGAAGGCCCTCCTTCAACAAGTCGACAAGTAAAATAGAAACTGAGCATTACTGCAGTCCAGGAAACAAATTGGCGTGGCAGCGAGATCAATGACAAGAAATCGTACACAATTTTTAGAAGTGACAAACCATCGGGCCACAAGAAGTTTGGAGTAATTTATAGTGAACAATCACCTCAAGCCACACATTATTGGCTTCAAACCCATAAATGAACGGCTGTGTGCGATTCGACTCGATTCTTCAACCTCTGGCTCATCAATTTGCCTCCCCTGAAGCTTAAAAAGACTCAGTAAAAGACGAGTTCTACGCCCGCCTTGAGACTCTTTTCGACTCACTTCCAACAAACGACGTCAAACTGCTGCTGGGAGACTAATAGCCGCCATACACTATGCGATCCGTCGTCCGATTGATCGGCCGATGGATCGCCACAAAATATCTGCACTATACACACACTGTACGATTTTCATGCGATGCCATAACGAATGACAATTAAAAAAATAGGTTATGATTGGTCGCGGTCCTGAAAGCCTGACCGGTTAAGGAAATGACAGTGAGCAACAGAGATGGCAAAGCATTATGTATCCGTAAGTGAAAGTGAGACGCATTTAACTGATACATTCTCACACTCGACGCACACGACTCATGCCAAAGCATCTACATGCGAATCCCGAGAGCAGAATGACAACCAACCAATTTTCGTTACGCCTGTTTCTTAGTAATTGCACTAGAGCTGATCCTATAAATTTCCCAAAACGCAGCCATTCACTCCCAATACTACCTAGATTAATTTTTGTTAACTATTTGGATTTGTGTGGTATTTTCGTATACTACATGTTTGATATTGCAATTACAGAGCCATTTAAATCATTAGAATCCTCCAAATCCCATCATTTAATAATTTGGCAATTTGACATTCACTTGCGATACACCATCCAATCGATTGTCACCGATCACAGGCCGATCCGCCGGCCGATATCGATGTCGGGCTTCGGTTCGGCCGATCGATGGCTGCGTCACTAAAACGAAATAAACCGCCGGGCGCTGACGAAATTGCTAAAATTCGGTGGAAGGGGTCTGTTTAATGCCATACATCAATTACTCCTGCGAATATGGGAGGACGAGGTTATCCCAGACCTTTGGCGCAGAAGCATCATCTGTTCAATTCACAAAAAGGGAGATAAACTGCCTTGTGGGAATTACAGGGTGTAACGGACGGTTTGGCGGGCATCCTAAAATGCCCGTGTGGGGACAGAGTCTTAGGTAGCATAATGACCGTGAAGGTCGGGCCGTGCCATCTGGCGAAGAAAAAGGCTCCTCAACGAGCTAAGCAGCGGCCTATGCTTGCCGTAGCTCAGTTCGGGAGACGAGGGCGGGGTTTTCGCCGCTCGTTGCCCCTGTCCTTTACGTATTAACAAAAATTCATAGGCCTGGAGAAGACAACACAAACAAAGGAGGTAAAAATGGGGAATAAAAAAAATGAGTCGATAAGGATGGAATGGTTGGCAGATGGCTCGCTTGCCCTCGCGCTCGTATTGGGGTCCAGGTGTAATGGGACCCTCGGCCTCTGGTTTCGTACCACCGACAGATCCTTACTCATCAGGTGCTGCTTCGATCTGCCGGTGGGAGCAGCACAACCAGACCAGAATATGGTTCATTACAAGGGGCATATAATTAGTCTGTACGTCTTATAAAATATTGACGAAATTCTGGAAATGGAATAAAACCGTACGCAGTACGAATCATTGGCGAATATCGAGGCTGTTGCTCCAACCAGGTTGCTCCACAACCGATCAGCTCTTTGTGCTGGGTATACAAAGTAGACGCATACCAAATCTGTCGACTCCAAGCAGGCATACGACAGTACGCCGACGACATCAATATCATGTCCCGAAGATTGGCTGACACAGAAAAACTTCTGCATACACTCGACACCGCTGCAAAAGAAGTTGGACTACGTATTAACGAGGGTAAAACTAGAATAATGATGCAATCGAGGTCAAGGACGTCAGCACAATAGAGCATCAACCTCAACATCGAGTTCGTGAATGATTTCATATACCTGGGTTGCAACTTGTCAAAGGACGCCAACGAAACTGCCGAAAACAAGCGACGGATACAGCTAACTATTAAGACTTTTTTCTCTGTTCTCCGTCTCCCTCTAATGAAATCGAAGCACAGAAACACGAAGCTCCACGTGTACAAAACCATCATTTGACCAGTGTTCAATGGCTGTGAAACATGGACCCTAACTCAAGCCTCCCGTTTTTGAAACGAAACAGTATCAACACTGTTGCGCAACTCTCTCACTCACTCACGGGTGCACAAGATTTTACACCTCTGTCACATATGTAACAGTGTCGACACTCTTTTGTTTTGAAAACGCACCCATTGCAATCCAAAGCCCCCAGCTAATGCAGTAGAAAATCAGATGATGTTTTTGGCTGAATTCTGCCGCTTGTTCTACTCTATTTTATGTCTTTTCCAGCTCTCTGCAATTATTTCGCGGCTGAGTTGGTTTCAAATCCCGAATTTTCGGAGCTGTTTGCGATCGAGATGGATGGCGCATCCGGTACAACCATGAGTTGTATGAACTGTACGATGAGCTGGAAATTTTGAAAATCGTCAAACTACACCGACTTCAATAGGCAGGGCATGTACAACGAATGCACGATGATCGTATGCCAAAGAGAGTACTGAACGTGCGACGAGTCGACGGGCATACCCTATCACATCCGTGGAGGGTATAATAATAAATACAACCTAAAACCATTATTTAATGTTTTTTATCTTCTTTTACATCGCACGTATCACATAACGGACTTCGCCATTCGGTTCAGCAGGAAAAAATACTTTAAAATGCATCCACATTGTAATTTTTATAGCAAAGGATCTGGGCGAAAAGCCATGCCCAGAAAATCATCGATTTTGTCCTACTGTGCGTCGTCCTGCTGGAACTACATGTCATCCACGTCCATATCGTTCAGTTCGGGCGAGAATAAATTGGTTATCATCGATCTGTAGCGCTCGCCGTTGACGGTGGGCGTTCTGTAGTACCTCACTAAGGGCCATTTTCACAATGTCTAGTTAAAGTTTATCCTATAGATAAACGCTAAACAGCACTCATCTTCCGGTTAAGAATTTATCAGACAATAATTTCAAACAGCTGATACGGGTTGCTGAGATGTTGACAGCTAGAACTGTTAACGTTTGCACATTCAAATGAGACAATTAAACTGGTCACAAAGAACAGGGTTCTGGAAATTCATTTGATGTAAGAGGATTTGAAACCAACTCAGCCGCAAAATAATGCAGAGAGCTGGCACAGACGTAAAATAAAATATCCGTAGAACAGGCGGCAGAATTCCGCCAAGAAAATCAGCTGATTTTCTACTGCATTAGCTGGGCTTTGGATTGCATTGGGTGCGTTTTCAAAACAAAAGAGTGTCGACACTGTTACATATGTGACAGAGGTGTAAAATCTTGTGCACCCGAGAGTGAGTGAGAGAGTCGCGCAACAGTGTCGATACTGTTTCGTTTTGAAAACGCACCCATTATAATATTTGGAGCGTTGCAAACGGTAAGGTTAAATTTAATCAGAAATTGATAAAACGGACTTAAAGCTGAAATTACAATGATGGCTTCACGATTTTTGCCGTCGCGCGTATCGAGTTTAAACTCATACAGAATGTGTTGGATGGATCTAGTGCACCTGAGGGTTTTGCCGCTTTTGTTCGGCCGCAAAGCTTTATGAAACTTAAAACTTTGCCGCTTTCCTAACTATGACAGATTCCGTTTCCATTGGTTCTATGGACTATCGGGAATTTGACAATACATAATGCACAGCGTAGTAAAGGATTTGTTGTTAGAAGTGCAATGACAAAACGCCATAGCGTTTACCCAAGCAATATCTATGTGCTTGCACACGATCAAGTTTCAAAATTCAATCGTCCGCGGCGGACAGAAACAACCACGGCCTCCACGTAATGTTGCGCAGACCCGCAAGCAACCAACACACAAAATTCGAAAACCCGCCGAGAAGCAGCTCCGCCACCCAAAAAACTAGCCTTCTCGGCCGTCGTGTCAAAACCGAGCTCCCGAGTCAAAAATGCCAGCCAGTTACCGTCAAAAACCCGTCCACAATCCACCTGTGTGTGTGTGTGTGGCAGAGGATTGTGGAGACTCCAACTTAAGGTGTGCGCGACCACTAAATTTAGAATTTAAAACAATTTCTCACAAATATATTTATTTTGGAAAAAAACAAAACAAATAATTTTGCGCAAAATACTTCGAATTAAATATACCGGTCAGGCCACAAAATTTGATTCATTACAATCTTCCATAGGAGGGGTGAGAGGACACACACTGCGAAGTACCGCTATTCATACACCTACGTACGGTTGAAGCATCCAGCTCGGAACAAATAATGCTAGATGTCAACATCAGGCTAATAAGTTTTCAGAGTTAGTTATCCACTCCCATGCAAGATAATCCATCAGTGATTGCATCAGTTTTCACGTTGTCAAAGGCGCCATGACGTACTCCCAATAATTTAGAGCTTTCTCAGTAAAGCCTACGATGGAGTGGAGGGCTGTATCTACAGATCTTCCCTTCCTGTAAGCATGCTGTTAGTTCGATAAAAGGGGCGCAGGAAAGCTACCCCGTAAGTAAGTATCTATGAGCCTCTTCTGGGTTTTAAGTAGAGTCGAGGACTCGCTGATGGGCCTAAGATCGCTTGGACGTGCGTACGAGGACCTTCCCGTTTTTGGAATTAAAACCACTTTGACCTTGCTCCATGTTCGAGGTATGTATACCGAGTCTGAACAGGCCTTAAAAATGGTTTCAGTCCAGGGATGTACAATGTCAGACACGTATATCTACAGGAATAATACCGTCTGCCCCAGCCGACTTAAACGGCTCAAAGAGGTCCAGAGAATCTTCTTCATTGATAAAATAGATGAGGAGTCACGTGGAAGTATGTGTAGGTCCTCCTGTATGTGTTCGGTTGAATTTTCCGGCGAGCTGCCTGGAAAGTGTGTGTATAGAAGGGCGTCGATCGTCTCCTTGCTAGAGGAAGTCCACGAGCCATCGTTGCTGGTATTTTACGAAGCCTGGATGTTTCGCTCGACTTTTCAATCCTCTTACTGAGAAGTTTCCAAGAAGAAGTCCTTGCATTCCTCACTTCCCTCTTATACCTACTAAGATGCTCCCTATAGGTGCGCCAATCCGATCCGTTTCTGAATGATTTAGCCCTATAGAAAGCCTTTCGGCGGCTTTCACACGGAACGCACGATACACGAGATTCTAGCAGAAAGCACCAGTGGCGAACGAGCTTAGTATAGGTATATGCGACGATTAATTTAAAATTGCAGTTGAAATAGAAAGAAAGAAAGCTTACTCGCCGCTGGTGCTTTCTGTTAGAATCTCATTTGTTATGCGTTCCGTGTGAAAGCCGCCTTCAAACAAACTCTAAATTCGTTAATTATTGCACTCCACCATTCAGTTTTTTATTGCCCCCGCTCTTCGTATGGGATACGATTTGATCGTCGCTCTGTTAAAAGCTTCAGCCAGAGTAGAAACCATATCACCCAACTCCTGCTAGTTATTCGGTTGTCCCGGTAAAAGCGACAATTCTTCGAGAAAAGTCTCGCGAAAAATGACGCAGTTCGTTATCCGTTTATTCAGTACCACTGAAACATTATTATTCGGATGCTTGTTTATACTGAATTGAAGGCAGCGGTGGTCTGAGAAAGAGTGACCAGATGACACCCTCCGATCCCCCATCAAATGTTGTATATCTTCTGAAAAACAACAGCTCGCCCGTTCATTCGTATCATTGCTACAGTGTGGTAAGCATTTGCATCACATCGAAATATATGACATATCTTTTCTTTTTTTGGAAACATGTATCGCCTCCCTTAGATTTCCAGAGGGAAGGACTGGCCATGCGCCATGTACACAGAAATTATCCAGTATCTTCTGCCTGTACTTTCCAGGCTGACAACGACAGTCACAGTATGCTGCGACAAAGACGAAATGTAAAGATTTCTTTGCCATAATACATGCGAGAGGTTTTCCCTGATGCATAGAAAATATTAAAGTTTGGTGACCTTAGGCCTCGAACGAGATCATTCACTATCTAGGGTTCCTGTAGCAAAATCCTTAGAACTTCGTGCCAAGCGGAGTAAAAGAGCAGCAGACGCTGCCTTCGAATGATGGAGATTGATTTGTAAGAATTTCAACAATCCAATTGTGAGCTCCCCTTAAGGTACCTACATTTACGGTGACCGGGGAGACCTGGTTAATGACAGCAAAGCTAATTTCGTCCCTTCATTATGAGGGTACGATTAAGGCTTAGGTTAATAAATCTCCTTGATGGTAACACTTAACAGATTTTCTTAGCGTTAACTTATCCTAATTGCAAAAGGATTCAATATCCTTGAATAATGTACGCATTTTAACCATAAAAGGTCAGCTTTATTTGAAAAACCACTCCAATTTCGAATACATAGTAATAGAAGAGTATATTTTATGTACGCCTTTAATCATCACAAGATCAATGCTTATATCTATCTATCTATCTATATAAATTCATAATTAAAAATTATCCACCAAATTTTAATGACTAGTACATGCTTAGATATGATTTGCCCTTCTCCATGCTAGAAAATCTTTGGTTTAAGCTTCCCCTTATTCCTTACATGAACTATTTACAAAAATATAGAAAAAAAACTTCTAAAAAACAAAGCGTCCTACTCCTTAAACCGACAACGACGTCGATGACGGTGGAATCCATCCACCGAATTTCTTTTCCAATTCCACGGCAACGGTCAAACACAAATTATCCTGATACGGTGCAGCAACAACTTGAAATCCAATGGGTAGGCCTTGTTTTGACAGTCCCATGGGTATTTGTGTACCCGGGAGTCCCATTACGTTGAACATCATCGTGTACATTATCCCGGCCATTTGGAAGTAGGTTGTATGGTGTTTTACAGCAGCAGACGGCCATGTTGGAAATAACAGGACTCCGTCCGTGCCAAGTTGGTCCTAAAACAAAATACATATGTAAACGGTTAACGTTACATAGTCTAAAATTATGAAATCTTAGTTTTACCAGTAGCTCTTTTCTTAGAATGTCCAGTTTTTCATGGTGCAGCTTTCGGCTTTGTGACGTCATGAATCCATGAGTATCCCTCAGAAGACCAAATATTAATGATGGGATTGCATATTTTGGCAAACCGATAAGGTGTTTGCAGAACTCGAGGAAAAGGTTGTCGCGATTCTGGAAGAAGAGGAAGGTTATTTATTATCCATTTCGTCCTGACGATTAGAACAATGATTATTGGTTTTTAGCAAAATAGGGTCATAGCGAATACTGCGTGAATTTTAGTCCCACATTTGGTGGTCGATCTTCACACCCAGGGCCGGTCTTAGGGGTGGGCGAACTGGGTGGTCGCCCAGGGCCACCACTCTCAGGGGGCCACCACGCGATACATTTAATTTCTACAAACCTTCTAAAACTTAATATAAAGCAGACATGACGGCACTTTTATTGTATCAATATATTCAACAACCTATTATCAATTATGCAATAACCTGACAGATAAAGACGATGATACTATTGCGGTGGCTATGTTGCAGTTCATCGTTTACATCGACAATTCGAAGAACCATGGTCATTCTTCGAATTGTCGATGTAAACGAGTAGCCGCCTAGAATAAATGAGTTTTTTGTAGGATTTTTGCATGTGAAAAGCAGCACTGGCGAAGACTTGACAGAAACTTGTTTGAAAAAACTTGAAGAACTGAAGCTGGACATTAAAAATTACCGTGGTCAAGGATACGACAACGGTGCAAATATGCGTGGCTGTCACACAGGTGTACAAAGGCGAATTCTCGACTTAAATCCAAAAGCCTTTTTCGTGCCATGCGGATGTCACAGTTTAAATTTATTGCTAGGGGATATTGCAAAATCGTCTGTGACGGCAATAACTTTATTTGGCGTTTTGCAACAAATATACGTGCTTTTTGCAGCATAAACACAAAGGTGGGACATTTTGAAAAAATATTTGCAGCATTTGACAGTAAAGCCTATTTCGGAAACTCGATGGGAATGCAGAATCAACAGCGTAAAAGCAATTCGATTTCAAATAGCTGCAGTTTACGATGCAAAGTGTCTGAATCAGTTAATGACGTTAAAGCTCGAACGGAGGGATTATCCTTGGCGAAAGAAATAAAATCTTTCAAATTCTTAGTGTCAATAGTTATTTGGTATGACATTTTATTACAAATTAATATTGTCAGCAAATTTATGCAAAGCAAGGATATGCAACTTGATGTAGCCATCAAATGTCTAGAAAAAACTAAGGCATTCTTGGAGACGTACAAAGAAACTGGATTTGAATCGGCACAATGTACGGCAAAAGAGTTGGCCGAGGAACTAGAAATGACTTCAGAAGAAATAGCTTTTCCACCAGCAATTAGCATGAGAAGACGCAAAGTTCAAAGACAATTTTCTTATGAAAGCGTCGATGAACCTATCACTGATCCCAAAACAAAATTGAAAGCAGAGTTTTTCAATGTTTTGCTCGATCAAGCACTAATGTCTTTAATTGAACGATTCAATCAGTTGAAGCTATATACGAATTATTTTGGATTTTTGTACGATTATGACAAAATGAGAAGAATTGATGATAATGGGCTTATGCGTGCATGCTGCAATTTAAGCAATATATTAAAAGATGCATCTGGATCAGGTATCGATCCTGCGGATATGTGCCAAGAATTGAAAATATTCATTAATCTTATTTCAGAAAAGAGCACGACGGTTGCTGGCCTCGCATTTATTTTTGAAAATAGCTTGCAACATTTACTCCCCAACTTTACTATTGCATTACGAATTTTGTTGACAATACCAGTCACTGTAGCATCAGGTGAACGAAGCTTTTCCAAACTAAAGCTGATAAAAACATATTTGCGATCAACGATGACTCAAGAACGCTTAAATATTTTAGTTTAGCAATATTGTCAATAGAAAGTGAAGTTGCGCAGCTGCTTGATTTTTCAGAAGTCGTCACAAAATTTTCCAATGCTCGAGCTCGTAAAATTTAATTTTTGAATTTGTTCAATTTTCTCTTACATTCTTTGAAATAAAATAATTTGAAAAGAAAAACTTTATTTTCTATATAATCTAATTTTTTGTATGTGGGGGCCACCGCCATCTGTTTAGCCCAGGGCCACCAAAGTGTTAAGGCCGGCCCTGTTCACACCTGAGTTTTCAAGTACATAACTATCTGTTCAGCAGGTGAGGCGTAAGCCATTCAGCATTGGGGGCTGAGATTTATCGGGATCTTTATCGACTGTGTTCTCTTCATGTCAGTACTTATAGCTTATGATTACCAACTCTTCGTCATTTTGACGCCATTTTCTGATTTGTTATACCCTTCACGGGTGTGATAGGGTATATTAACTTTGTCATGAAGTTTGCAACGCACAGAAGGAAGCATCTCCGACCATACAAATTTCTTGGTCAGTATGACGAGACGAGTCGATTAAGCTTTGTCCATCTGTCCGTCTGTCTGTCTGTTTCTATGCAAACTAGTCCCTCAGTTTTAAGGCTATCGAGCTGAAATTTTGTACAAAGCCTTCTTTCTATTGCGCGCTGTAAATATGTCGGAATCAACGGAATCGGACCACTACGTCATATAGTTGCCATAGAAACGACTGGTCCAAAAACTTATCTTTATGAGACAAACTTTTTTATTTCTGAAGATATGTTTTCCGAATTTGACGATAATCAATAGTATCTTTAATCAAATCACATTCCTGAATTTAGTTGAAATTGGACTACTCTATCATATAGCTGCCATAGGAACGACAGTTCCAAAAGCAAGTTTTTGTTAGAACAACTTTTTATACCCTAGACTTATAGTAAAGGGTATATTGTTTTTGTCACGACGAAAATATGTAACACCTTAAAGGAGGCTCCGGAGCTATAGCAATGTATATATACATATATAAATGATCAGGGTCACCTCCTGATTCGATTTAGCCATGTCTGTCAATCTGTCTGTCCGTTCGCACGATAACTTTCGATAGAACGAAGCTAGCGACTTGAAATTTAGGTAAAATGTTGGCAGTGTGATCTAGTTGGATGGTATTGAAAATGGGCATGATCAGGTCAAGAGAACGCCTACCTCTCCTATATATGTAAAATAATTAAACTAACGGTAATTTTCATACAAAGAGCCCCGTACTACCCTACTTTTCACGTTTTTTGTCTATTGACCTAGACACCTGATTTTTGGCATGTGACCCTGAGGTGAGAAGCTCCTTGAGTTTAGTAAGTTGGGCATAATCAGATCAAAGGAACGCCTACCTCCCCTACAAATTTAAAAAAAAATTAAATATTCATTTAATTACGACAACTTTCGATAGAATTACATTAGCGAGTTGAAAATTTGACGGAATGTTGGTAGTAAGATCTAGTTAGTCGGTATTGAAAATGCAGTTGCCAGCATGCACCTCCTGCACATCCATGGCCACGAAAGTCGTCGCGGACGTTTTTCAACGGCGAAGTTGGCAGCTCTTCGCCGTTGAAAAACGGGTCGTTCCGGTACGAAGAACCGGCTGCCGCAGGAACGACCTCGTCCTGTTCATGGCCATCGCTTTCAGCTCGATGCAAGAAGAATTGCAGTATTTGAAGCATCGCTACCACAACAACAACAACAGGACGCGGTGGGAAAGTAGGCGTGGTTAATGCCTTATACCCCACAAGTGGTTAACAGGAACCAGAGAGAGAGACATATTTGGATTTGTGTGGCAATTTCGTATACTACATATATTATATTTGAATTACAGAGCCATTGAAATCATCAGAATCCGCCAAATTTCATAATTGAATAATTTGATAATTTGACATAGATTTGCGGTAATCACATACACCATCCAATGGGTCGTCAGATGGACGGATTGCAGTAAAATCGCATCAAAAAATCGGCAAATAATATTTGATCGTCAGATCAGTGAAAACGTAAACGATAGTCACACACACTGCGCGATCGATCCGACGATCACAATGGATGGGTTCAGAAGTTACCGAAGAGCACGAACTGCTCGCGAGCAGTTCCGGAACTTGTCGATTATGCAGTCTGTGCCTGCTGAACGCAACTCTCGTTGTCACACACACTTCATACGAAAGTCAAGGGGAAAGAAGAAGAAAAGTGCGAGCGGTAAGCAGAAATATTTCTTGCTCGGTGATCAATTGATCATGATCAGTTGAGCGGAAGTTGCTCAGTATCTTCTGAACCCACCCAATATCGTCAGATCGATTTGATGACGGATTGCATCGTACATACATATATGGGGGCTATAAAAAATGACAGGGTGTATGATGCGTAGTTGTAGTAGCAACGCCATCTATATAGACAGGCCTGCGTTCAGCTGGTTTTGACGCAATCATTTCCTTTGATGACGCCATCAGTATCCACAATCCAGTGGTCGACGACTGATGGCGGCGAGTCCCCGGTATTTGTGCGTTCCGTGATTAACTTTCGTTTTCCGCGTTGAGTGTTTCTTTGTTAGTTAAATTTCATCTAGTGATCCGAGAAAACAAACACGTGCGCGATGAAAGTGTGTCGTGCGGTCAAAAGATGTATTTTGTCAAGTGTGAACTGTTCCACGATGCCCTGCGACTGATCCCCGGGGCTACGGCTTCGACCAAATTGGTGCAAGTGTCCAGAAAGTGTGTTTTTAGAGGACTAAAGTGCCGCCCGACGCAATTCCAATTGTAAAAATATGTCGTGCCGGGAACATCGTCGTGTGCAGTCACTGCCTTGGCATGGCCTTGGCGAAGGAAATAATGACGTAACGATCAGCTGAGCGCAGGCCTGTCTATCTAGATGGCGTTGGTAGTAGTAGTAGTTGACCTGCTATGCTCCACTAGGGGTTAAGGTAAATTAGTACGGCAAATAAGTGTGCTCACTTTGGGATTATCAGGGTGCTCTAGCGCGCTGGGAACATCTTCCATATCAATTATCTGGGCTAGGCTTCCTTCCAACGAGTCATTTATTTTAGACGAAAATTCCATCTATAAAAAAGAAGTTTTGTTAATAGATTCAGCTAGGTTAGAAATTCATAAAGAATGTTGATCCTGGGATATTACGTCATTCCTAAGAACAAGACATTATTTAAGGAATCATTACCTCCCTAACATCCATGCCACTATCACGCAGATGGCACACAGCTTTTTGAATAGTCTCCTCTATTTCTCTATCTACTGATGAGCCGACCCACTTACTGCCATATCCACGGGTAGTATAGAACTAAAAAGATAAATATCCCCATCTCCAGAATGCGATTCGTTCACAAATTAAACCCCACACAGCTTACCTTAATGTCCTTGAAACGAACTTCATTGCATGATTGCAACTTGTTGGCATTCTCTCCGGCCATAATTGGCAATAATACAGGCAAATCCTTGGCATAGCGACACATGGGTCCTGTTTGCAAGAAATAATTAAAATTCGGATCAGTCGCGGAAGGGAAGTGACCGTAGGTGGAGAGAAGCCCGCCGGTAGGCTTATGTCCAAAGATGCCGTTGAATAACGATGGAACCCGTATCGAACCAGCAATATCAGATCCAACACCAAACAGGGAGGCACCGGCTCCTAACAATGCGCCCTACAAAAATCCGGAAACTCAGGATCAGGGAATTTCTATGGATAGTGGTTTTCTTACTTCACCACCAGACGATCCACCTGGTGAGTGTTTAGAGTTGTATGGATTTCGACAAACGCCATTCAGAAGAGTGTTACATTCCCAACTAACGCAGAATTCAGGATTTGATGAAACAAGTAGTGGAATTGCTCCAGCATTCTTTACATGGGCCACTACCGTTCCGTCGAAGGTTGCCTTGATCCCTTTACGTGGTATTGATCCTACTGCATAAGAGAATCCTGGAAATATATCAAAATATTTCGTTGAAATTATGAGAAAAACGTTTGCTATAAATGAGACAGGATCATTCTAACTGTCCGTTTGAGGTAAAGTCACATAACAGTTCAGTCAAGACGTTTGCTGTTTGGGTTTTTTTTTAATTATTTATTAACAGCAATCTGTCTTAGAAAATTTAAGCAAAAGACATTAAGCTGTATTTCAAATATGACATGTTATTATGTATGTATACGCCCAATGGAGCATTCATTTATATTCATCATCATCAGCGTGGCACGACAGCCCGACGTCGGGCCTTGGCCACCTGGATTATTATCCTCTAATTATCTCGGTCATGTGACCGCGTCCTCCAATTTTGGAAGCCCAGTAGTTGCTCGGCGTCCGCATACACTGAGCTCTCCCAACGAGCTCTCGGTCGACTTCACAGTCTCGCTCCGTCGATTCGTTTTGCGTTCATTATCCTCTTTGGCATGCGATCATCGTCCATTCATTGTATATACATGCCTGGCCCATGGAAGGCGTTGTACTTTGACGATTTCCGAACCTTTCAGCTCATCGTACAGTTCATACAACTCATGGTTGTACCGGACACGCCATCCATCTCGATCGCAAACAGCCCCAAAAATTCGCCGCAGAACCTTGCGTTCAAATATTATAAGTCTAGCATGCTTCCGGAGGCTTGGGTTAGGGTCCATGCTTCGCAGCCATAGAGTAAGCCCTGGTTGTTTCATTATGGGGAGAACCGAGAAAAAAGTCTTATTAGCTAACTGTATCCGTCGTTTGATTTTGTCAGTTTCGTTGGCGTCCCTTGACAAGTTGAAACCCAGGTATATGAAGTCGTTCACGAACTCGATGATGAGGTCCCCCACATTGATGCTCGATTGAGCAGGAGTCCTTGCCGTCGATTGCATCATTATTTTAGTTTTACCCTCGTTGATACGTAGTCCAACTTCTTCTGCAGCGATATCGAGCGTACGCAGTTCTTCTGCGTCGGCCAATCTTTGGGACATGATGTTGATGTCGTCGGCGTATGCTGCTAATTGTGTCGACTTGATGAATAGCGTCTTGCTGTTGTCCATATTCATAGCCCGAATAGCGTATTCCAGTGCTAGGTTGAAGAGCGTCGGTGCCAGTCCATCGCCCTGTTTCAGACCAGTGCGTGTTTCAAATAGATCAGTAAGTCTATTCTGGATCCTGACTTGTGAGACGGAGTTGGTCATCGTCATCTTTGTCAGTCGCACTAATTTGGCCGGTATACCAAATTGCAGCATGATGTTGTACAGTACTCCACGATCGATACTGTCGTATGCCTGATCACCTCGTTCTCCCATACTCGCAGGAGTAATTGATGTATGACATTAACTAGACCAGTTCCACCGAAGTTTAGCAGTTCAGCTGGAATCTTGTCAGCACCCGGCGCTTTATTTCGTTTAGGTGACCGCAACGCGACGTCAGCTTCCTCTACTGTAGGGTGTTGTATGGGTGGGCCTAGATCAGCAATAACGTCGAAAGCTTCTTATGTGGGGATGTTAGATGGTAGGTTCAGAAGCTCTTCAAAATAAGAGGTCCATCGTTTGTTAATGCCATCGGTGTCGCTGATGATGTTTCCATCCTTGTCCTTACAGAGGCTATTCCTGGGTTGATAGCCGTTCTTAATTGTATTTACTAGTTTGAACGCTTGTCTGGTGTTCCTATTAGCTAAGTTTTCGGTAATATTCAACAAAGGCCCGGCAAAGTATTTACGTTTTATACGTCTAATTATTCTATTCGATATTCGCCGTAGCTCGTAATAGTTTTCTCTTTTGCCTCTCGTTCCTCGTTGAATCCATTGTCTATAGGCCTCGTTTTTCGCGTCATTGAATTTTTGCATTCTTTGTCGAACCAGTCATTTTGCGCTCGCTGGGCTTTATATCCCACGACCTTCTCTGCGACCTCTTTGATGGTACCCTTGAGTTCTTCCCAGAACCCATGGTTTGCACTCATTCAGAAGGATTTTGACACTCTCAATATCAATTAACTAACCTATACTATAAATATTTGTCGAATTGTTGTTGCTAGCTTAATTCTATCGAAAGTTATTACTTATTTGAAGTCTCACTTGTAGGGGAGGTAAGGGTTTCTTTTGTCGAATCTTACGCATTTTCAATACAACATACTATTGTACATAGATCCTAGTACAAACATTCGACCAAAATTTCAAGTCACTAGCTTTATTTTATCGAAAGTTATCGGTTATTTGAAGTTTCATTTATAGAGGAGGTAGGGGTTCCTTGGGTCGGATTTTGCCCACTAACCTATTAGATCAGGCTACAAAAACTGAAACAGAAGTTCAAGTCTCTAGCTTCATTCTAACGAAAGTAATCGCTTATTTGAAGTTTCATTTGTAGGGGAAGTAGGGGTTTCGTTGATCGGATTTACGTATTTTCAATACCAGCCAACTGGATCCCACTACAAACATTTTACCAACATTTCAAATCGCTAGTTTTATATTATCGTAAGTTATCGCTTATTTTAAATTTCATTTGTAGGGGCGTTAAGGGTTCCTTGGGTTGGATCTTGTCCATTTTCAATACCAACCAATAAGATGATGCTAGAAAAATTTGACCAAAATTTCTCTAGCTTCATTAATATCGAAAGTTATCGTGCGAACAGATAGACAAACAGACGGACAGACAGACGGACAGACAGACAGGCATGGCTAAATCGAATCAGGAGGTGACCCTGATCATTTATATATATATACATAGCTATACCTCCGGAGCCTACTTTAAGGTGTTAGATATTTTTGTCGTGACAAAAACAATATATGTACCTTATAAAGTCTAGGGTATAAAAATGACGATTTATTCTGCTCAGAGTTTAGATTATATGACCTCAATCAGTGTCCCAGTGAAAGAGATTAGATCGTGGGTTAGAAAGTTAGAAGAAGTTATCATCTTTGTAATGGACGGTTTGGTGGGCATCCAAAGATGCCCGTTGAGACGGAGACTTAGGTAGCATAATGACCCTGAAGGTCGGGCCGTGCCATCTGGCGAAGAAAAAGGCCCCTCAACGAGTAAGCAGCAGCCTATGCTTGCTATAGCTCAGTTCGGGAGATGTGGGCGAGGTTTTCGCCGCTCGTTGCCCCTGTCCTTTACGTATTCACAAAAATTCATAGGCCTGGGGATGACAACACAAACAAGGGAGGTAAAAAATATGGAATAAACAAAAAGTAGCGATAAGGATGGAATGGTTGGCGGATGGCTCGATTGCCCTCGCTCTCGCATTGGGGTCCAGGTGTAATGGGATCCTTGGCCTCTGGTTTCGTACTACCGACAGATCCTTACTCAGCAGGTGCTGCCCTAGATCTGCCGGTGGAAGCAGTACAACCGTACCAGAATATGGTTCATTACAGGACAGCTTCTACTTCGAGGCCTGCGAAGAAGTAGAAGCTGAGGACGGAGTGTGCTGCAAAAATATAAAAAACCAACTAGGTTCCTGAGCTAAGAAGAAGCTAGAGGAGAAAAATAGCAAAGCCGAAAGAAAAAAAAAATACTGCATCTCCCATCATCTAGATGATCAACAGGTTACAGAGAATCCTGAGGCCAGCAGAGGCGCAACACTGCATTCCTTGCCGTAATTCTCTCATTAACTCTGTAAGCTGCTGAGCACATGAATAATACGAAAATGCAATACTAGGCAATCAAAAATTTTAAACTTACTTGAAAGGACAATCCTGGCAAACAGAAAGGTACCCAGGACTCCTCCGCGCTTTGTCCAGACACCGAAGATGCTTCAAATACCGGGAATTCAAAGCATTTATGGAGGCCTTAGGTACGTGGCTAAACCACAAAAGACGAACACAAAGCCAGGACAGCCTTGTTAAACTGAATCAGTTCGGACAACGAGTGGCAAAAGCCACGCCCAAGTCTCCCGAAGCTACAACAAGCATAGGCCGCTGCTTAGCTCGTTGAGGGCCCTTTATCTTCGCCAGATGGCACACTCCGACCTTCACGATCATTATGCTACCTAAGCCTCCGTTCCCACAGGCATCTTCGGATGCATACCAAACCGTCCGTTACACCTTTCGCCTGCGTATCAGTTCGTCGATTGGCATCGTACGTAAATAAGTGTGTCTATAAATCCTGATAAAATAAACGTGAAAAGCTTTGGTAAATGACCGTAATATTAAACTGTCTTTAAAAAATGAGATCGTGAATACTTGAAGTCACTTCGTACACAATTGAACGCAATAAAGTTGAATGAACCGGACGCCACAATTAAGTATTTCAACAATGTTCCTCGTATTATCCGTGGAAATTAAAAAAACTGAAAATGCCATTATCTATCTATTACCAAAATACTCGCGGCATTTGTTCAAAAGTTGATGAACTCCGAATATGTGTAGCAACATCTAACCACGATATTATAATCTTCACTGAAACTTGGGTGAAACCAGAAATTCTCTCTTCAGAACTTGGTTTTATAAATGACTACTAGTTTGCTGCGCTCATGTTAATTGATACTAATTTCAGTCGTTTTGGACATTCTTTCAAGGTTATTCGCCTTGGGCAAGTAGAGCTTTGGGAGCACCACCATTCATCCCATTTTTGCACTAGCATTCACCTCCGGGTTAATTTCGTATCATATAGGTCCTTATTCGAATTTACAAGTCCTCCATTTCCACTCGATCCAATGCGGTTCGGAATAGACGTGCCAATGCATTTTTCGCTTGTAAATGTCTTTGGAGATCAATCACAATTTTTGAGATTCCAGGTATTTTTGGTAAACGCTGATCCACTTGCTGTGTTCATGAAATAAATTTGCAAGAACTTGTAATCTTGGTCGAGGAGTGGAAGAACTGGGCCCACTTGATGGTATATCTTACCTTTAACGTTAGCATGAATCTACCCTCGTTATACCCCAGACCAGAGGCGCCGACTGTTAGAAAATATTGGGGGGGGGGGGGGGGGGGGGGCCCACCAATTTACCATACTCTCATAAAGTCAATCAAAATGGTCTCACGATTGAGGTGAACCAATTTAGAACCAATTTCTTCGTCAAGTATCGAGTTGTTCGGTCCCGACCGTGAAAATCATCAGCGTTGTATGGAAATGGCGTTTGTTGTTTGTTTTTAAGAATGAAGCCAATTTTTCAAACATTAGGAAATGGAACCATAATGCCTTTTTGTTTGATAACAAAAAATAAAGAATTAAATTTTAATTAAATTCAAACTCATGTTAAACACAATTTGACTTTGCGGCTCTTTCTCGTCAGTCTTGACTATGTTTCATCAACTTGGTGATGCGCCCTTTGTCCTTTCAAGACTAAACTGTTCGCATTCTTTCATTCTCATGCATGCCTAATCAATAATTTATTTACACAAGTGTTTTCATCCACTTAACAATCGATACCAAGACGGAACTATAATATCAACGGCTACCCATACATGCGATTACTTTATTGCGTATCAATCCACTTATCAAACAATGCAAGAATACAAAACCAAAACGCATTCACACATCTCAAACATACCAACAGTCCTTTCAAGTAATGACCACCTGCGTAAACATTCAATGCTATCTAGGCATGACGGACCGCACCACCAAGAAGACTTTAGGTTGTTAGATGGTTAGGAGGTGTTTAGGTGGTTAGATGAACCATGTTATATTTTCGAGCCGGGATTTCGCTCATATAACACTCAGATATTTTTACCGTTCATGTCTTACCGCTTAGTTATATTGTGTATGAAAAACATCCTCAAGACGCAGTCAACGAAGATCAGCTGTTCAGCCTGTTATAGTTAAATCTTCTGTCCGCGTTCGTTTGACACATTTGAACTGTGAAAAACTGACCTTCTAACAAAGTTGCAACATTTTTCTAAATTAAAAGTAGAAACATGCACTTCCAAGGGCATAAAAGTAAGAACAAAATAAATAGTCGCCCACAGTTTTAAAACACAAGCATATGTGAATTGACACTTCGTGGCGCATTGTTTCCGACAAAGTTGAACTCGTCTTCGTGAGCCACGTATTGTTCGCGCAGAGTATACTTATCACCATCTGAAATACATTGGTTCAACTTTATTTGACAGCAGAAGTCGTTCTCATGATCCGGGGCCCGGGAGATTGACGGCTGTCAAGCATTGTTTAAGGTGCATTACTATTAGGCACACGATCGTCGTACATTATTCGCGGTTAGCGATCAAGCACGGAACACTATATGTATCTTTTTGGTCGTCGCATGCGATCGACACAAAGTGATGCCTAGCAAAACGCACCTTAAAGCACAGAATTCAGAGGTACAATCTTCATAAATATGTCCTTTCTTCCTTCCCTGTTTGTCATAGCTAAATACGTGTATGATTGTTTGAACGAAGATGTCGAGTGAGGATCGCTTTTCTTGCAAAACGATATTTGGATTGAGGGGGCAAAAAGTGCCTTGCCCCCCATGGTCGGCCCCTATGTCCTAGACTTATAGTATAAGGTATATTGTTTTTGTCACGACGAAAATATGTTACACCTTAAAGGAGGCTATAAATGATCAGGGTCACCTCCTGATTCGATTTAGCCATGTTCGTCTATCTGTCTGCCCGTCTGTCTGTCCGTCTGGCGGTCTGTCTGTCTGTCCGTTCGCAAGATAACTTTAGATAGAATGAAACTAGAGACTTGAAATTTCTGTCAAATGTTTCTATCTATCAATCTAATTGGTTGGTATTGACAATGGTCAAGATCCGACCAAAGGAACCCCTACCTCCCCTACAAACAAAACTTCAAATAATCGATAACTTTTGATAGAATGAAGCCAGCGACTTGAAATTTTGGTCAAATGTTTAAAGTAGGATTGAGTTAGTTGGTATTAAAGATGGGCTAGATCCGACCCAGAGAACCCCTATCTCCCCAACAAATGAAACTTAAAATAAGAGATAACTTTCGAAAAAATGGAGCTAGTGACCTGGAATTTTGGTCAAATATTTGTACTAGGATGTAGTTGGTTGTTGTTGAAAATACACAAGATCCGACAAAGGAAACCTCTACCTCCCCTACATGTGAGACTTCAAATAAGCGATAACTTTCGATAAAATGAAGCTAGCAACTTGAAAAATTCGACAAATATTTGAAGTGTGGGTTAGTTAGTCGATTTTGAGAATGGTCAAGATCCTTCTGAATGATCGCCAACCTCCCCTATAAACTG
Source organism: Chloromyia formosa (assembly GCA_964017055.1). Lineage (NCBI taxonomy): Eukaryota > Metazoa > Arthropoda > Insecta > Diptera > Stratiomyidae > Chloromyia > Chloromyia formosa. The sequence goes on along the minus strand of OZ024813.1, from coordinate 57,097,602 downwards.
GGCATATAGGAAACTCACTTTTAATGCATATGGTCGTTGCCAATTGGTACTTTTGATATCACCACTAGGTCTGTACAAGTCTAGGGTATATACGCTTCGGACTTTGCTTCGGCCTGGTTTGATTTGATTTTACTATATAGTAGGTGATTTTGTAAAAGAAAACGAAAGCGAAAACTGCTTCAGCTTCAATGCTTTGGGAGGTTTAGTGAAGATGCAATGAGTTGGCAAGGGACCTGACTGAACTGATCATCAATGGGTGAGGTCGCATATCGTAGCTTCTACTGCAGAAGTTGCGTTGATGCTGACGAGGAGAGGAATACTTTTCACTTTCGATGTACCTGTCCTGCCTTGTTCGTGAGGAGGAGAGTTTTTTTCTGGGGAACTCTTCCTTATTATATTTGGAGGACCTAAGGAACACGAGGCCGTTCAGGCTCTATCGGTTTGCCAGTTCTGGCTGGTTCAATAATTAATAATTTCAGTGGGATAGGTATGTCCTGCTGGCTACCACAACGGAACCTTTTAGTGACCTATGTGTGCTGTGTTGCTCACGGCAGCCTCTTTAACTTAACCAAGCAAGGGTTTTTAAGTGAGCGTTTCCAAAGTGGCCGAATGTCTCTAAAAAATAAGACCCGTTCGGGACGTCCGCTTTTGTTTATTTTTTTTCAACATCACGTTAAATTTGATCGACAGGACAACACCATCGCCTGAAAGTGATGAAACGAATGCGAGCGGTAGTGTTTATTTCTTGTTCCCAGGAAAAAACGCCTGAAAGGTAAACGTTTTCCTGGTGTAGAGAGGGTTAAGGAAAAATCGGCAGAAGTATCAAAACGGGGTTTCGGAACATTCCTAGTTGACCGGGCGCCACAAAGTAGTTCGCGTCTTTGACCAATAGTGGGTTTTATTGTAAATTGATACTAATGACACCGCGCACCTGTCCGATTGCCCATTTCAGATTCACTGATTAGATAAAATTACCCTGACTCTACATTGGGCGCCGAATACTTTCGCGGTAATTTTCCAACTAGTTTCAAGTTTAAATTTTCACTACTTCGTGGTAAAAAAAAAACTTAAAGCACCTTTAAAGATTTTAACACTTTCGGGTTTTGCGCCTTTTGACTAACGGCACCTAGTAGACTACCCGTTTCGGCTTTATTAACTAGATAAAATCACACTGATACCACATTGGGCGCCGAATATTTTGGGGCTTTTTGACCATTTTTTTGAAAATTTCCTGCTATAAAGCGTCACTGAAGTGAAAAAACCTCAAGGTCGTCTAAAAGAAACTTATACTCAGGCCACTCAGGCCTGCCGACAGGGGGGGGAGGAACGGGGTGATTCACCCCGGGCCCGGGCATTCAAAGGCCCGTGATGTGAAAAAATAAATGTTTTTTTTTTCATTATGGTTAGGGCGACCGGTAGCGCAGTGTGGTGAGGCACCAGTCTCATGTTTGACTACCGGCGTTTCGGGTTCGAGTCCCGTCCACGGCGACGTTCGTGGCCATGGATGTGCAGGAGATGCATGCTGGCAACTGCATTCTCCGAAGCGAGTTTATGCCAACGAAACGTCAACTGGGCCACATGGAACAGTTGACGCGCTATGCCCCACAAGGGGTTAGGGCAATTGAGTAGTATGGTGCTTTGAACTAACTACATTACTACAAGTTCTGTAGTGTTTTGAGGCCTAAACTACAACAGATTTCACGCTTTAGCGCTAGTTTCGCGGCCCTAAGCTACAATACAATACATTACATACATACGTTCCGTTCCGTTTAAATTATTGTCGACTTAAGGCCTCTATTTTTGTTTTATACCCTAGACTTTATAAGTATACCTAGGGTATATTGTTTTTGTCACGACGAAAATATGTAACACATTAAAGGAGGCTTCGGAGGTATAGCAATGTATATACATATATAAATGATCAGTGTCACCTCCTGATTCGATATAGCCATGTCTGCCTGTCCGTTCGCACGATAATTTTCGACATAATGGAGCTAGAGCCTTGAAATTTTGGTCAAATGTTAACAGTATGATCTAGTTGGTTGGTATTGAAAATGGGCATGATCAGGCCTACCTCCCCTACATATGTAAAATAAATAAATGTATCTATAACTCCCGATTAAATAAACATGAAAAGCTCTAGCTTTAGTAGGTTGCTCGTGAGGGTAATCTCATACTCTCCTGGAAAAATAAAATTGATCAATTGAAAAGTAACGGTAATTTTCTTACAAAGGACCCCGTACTACCCTACTTTTCACGTTTTTTGTCTATAACTCTTGAACCAATTGACGTAGATAATTGATTTTTGACAAGAAACCCTGAGGTGAGAAGTTGAGTTTTAGTAAGTTGGGCATAATCAGATCAAAGGAACGCCTACTTCCCCTACAAATTTAAAAAAATTAAATATTCCTTTAATTACGATAACTTTCGATAGAATGACGCTAGCGAGTTGAAAATTTGGTGGAATGTTAGTAGTAAGATCTAATTAGTTGGTATTAAAGATGGGTCAGATCCGACCCAAGAAACCCCTACCTCCCCTACAAATGAAACTTAAAATAAGAGATAACTTTCGAAAAAATGTAGCTAGTGACTTTGAATTTTATTCAAATATTTGTAGCAGGATCCAGTTGGCTAATATTGAAAATACGTAAAGTCCAACGAACGAAACCCCTACTTCCCCTACAAATTGAATTTCAAATCAGCGATAACTTTCGACGAAATGCAGCTAATAACTTGAAATTTTGGTAAGATATTTGTAGTAGGATCTTGTTGGTTGATATTGAAAATACGCAAAATCCGACCAAAGAAACCCCTACTTCCCCTTCAAATGAAACTTCACATAAGCGACAACTTCCGGTACAATGCTGCGAGGCACATGAAAAATTCGGCGAATATTCGTAGTGTGGGCTAGTTAGTTGATTTTGAGAATGGGCTACATCCTAATGAATGAATCAATCAACCTCCGCTATGAATTTACAAATATACATATGAAAAATCCGAATGAATGAACGATGGAATTTCTAATTAGATCCACACACACAGTTCAAGCTGACCAAATAGGAAACTCACTTTTAATGCATATGGTCGTTGCAAGTTGGTACTTTTGGTATCACCACTAGGTCTGTACAAGTGTGGTTTTTTTGTTGGTATTTGAACCAAGTTTTTTTTACGTTACCATTTCACCTACCGTACACAAACTACTTTCGTGCTTCATTTTGTTGGATAGCCCCAGAGGCGAACTGGACCACCGGGTAAATGCCCGATGGGCGCCACCCTTGACGGACATTTTGTTAAATGCGCATCACGTGGTTTGGGGTAGCTCAGATACCAATGAGCGCGGTGAAACTCTTCTCGAGTACATTATGGGAACTAATCTCATAATCTGCAATGTGGGCCGCGAACCCACTTTTATAACAAAATCCAGACAGGAGGTATTAGATATGACTTTGGCATCGTATGATATCATTCATCTTATCAGAGATTGGAGAGTGTCGTCGGAACACTCCTTCTCTGACCATCGATACCTTCAGTTCAGCCTGGCTGAGCGCCCTGAAGCAATTCAACGTACTATTAATCGTAGAAGGACAAATTGGCCAAAGTATCGTGACGCTCTTTGTGAAGGGCTGCCTTTACTACCACGAATGCCATGCAATGAACAGGAGCTAGACGATATGGTTTACACTCTGACAGACACGATCAAGGCGGCGGTGTCTACATCGTGTCCGGTTACCTCACATGTGGGTAAGAAAAAACCAGCCTGGTGGAGTGCTAGAATTTCCGAACTTAGGGCTGTGTGCAGAAAAAGTTTCAACAAGGCCAAAGCTTCAAGGCGGGAGTCTGATTGGCACTCCTATAAAAAACACCTGAGCTCTTTTAAGAAAGAGACAAGGGGTGCCAAACGAGATGCATGGAGGAGCTTCTGCGAACATATCGAAGGGTCCTGCGAAACCTCCAGGCTTAGGAAAATTTTGGCTTCCAATCCATCAATGCCAAGTTTTCTACAAAAGGAAGACGGATCATGGACGTCTTCAAGTAAAGAAACCATCGAGTGTCTGCTTGATACACATTTCCCTGGAAGCTCGGCTGATGCCTCACCTGGAGACTCCTCTACGTGTCGCGCATCGCCATGCAACTTTGAATCTATTGTGTCTCGAGAAAAGATAATGTGGGCAATTTCCAGCTTTGAACCCTTTAAATCGGCTGGGCCTGATGGCATCATTCCGGCGGACTTGCAGCAGTGCTTGGATATAGTATACCCATGGATAGAGTGTATCCTGACGGCCTGTCTGACGCTAGTGTACGTTCCACGCATCTGGAGGGAGGTGCGGGTGGTTTTTATCCCGAAAGCGGGAAGAAGCTCGCATGCGCGACCAAACGACCTCCGTCCCATTAGTCTTTCTTCTACCATGTTGAAACTACTAGAGAGACTGGTGGATATCCATTTGCGGGATACCATTCCGCCACTCCTTCTATCCACATCGCAACATGCCTATTGGAAGGGTAAGTCGGTGGACACGGCTCTGCACTCTTTGGTCAGTTACATTGAGAAATCTCTCGACCAAAAGGAATACACGATGGTTGTATTCCTGGACATCGAGGGGGCTTTTAATAATATCAGACCTAGTGCGATCATTGAGGCACTCCGAGGTCTCCAGGTTGATGAGTCGCTCTGCAAACTCGTTAATATGTTACTAACTTCTAGGCGTATACACTCTACCTTGGGTGCATCGTCGGTATGCAGGAGTGTCTCCAGAGGAACCCCCCAAGGAGGGATATTGTCTCCCCTCCTTTGGGTCATAGGGATCAACAAACTGCTCTTGAGGCTGGAAGAAATTGGGTGTAAAGTCATCGCGTATGCAGATGACGTTGCCATTGCCGTCACAGAAAAGTTTCCTGATGTCCTCAGTGGGTTGTTGCAGAATGCCTTGACCATTCTATCAGAATGAGCAAACTTTTGCGGAGTTGGAATTAACCCTGCCAAGACGGAGCTTGTGCTCTTCACTAGAAAGCACACGACTCCTCCCATTGAATCTCCCATTTTGGAGGGCAGGAAATTGGTTTTCGCCGACAAGGCTAAGTTTCTGGGTCTTATTTTAGATAGGAAACTAAGGTGGAAGCTCAACATCGAGGAACGGGTCAATAAAGCTATTATCGCACTCTACTCGTGTAAAAGGGCCATTGGTAATAACTGGGGCCTGCAGCCTAAAGCTGTATATTGGCTATACCTATATACTGCTGTCGTACGACCCATACTACTGTACGGAATTACTGTCTGGTGGACAGCACTTCGAGTAGGGGCTTATATTAAATTACTGAACAAGGTACAAAGACTAGCTGCGATGGCCATGACGGGGGCCTTCAGGACCACTCCGTCAGCCGGGCTGGATATGGTGCTCGGCTTGCTCCCGTTGGATATTTGTGGTGAACAACTGGCGGCAAACACGGCCCTGCGTCTTCGTGAGACTGGCCAGTGGCGCACGCTGAGATGCGGGCACTCAACTGTACTGGATAATTTGAGTCTCCCCACGGAGACTGACTATATCTCTCCGAAATACCTTTTTGGCCGAAACTACACCAGTTTGATTCCGTCGAGGGGTCAATGGGCTAATAGCGCGCCCCTGGCCATCGACTCCATAGTCATCTACACGGATGGCTCTAGGGTCGTTGGCGGTGTTGGGGCGGGCATCTATTCGGAGGGACTGGGGATTAATCTGTCACTCCGCCTTCCGGATTTCTGCAGTGTCCTGCAGGCGGAGGTTACGGCAATTTTTGAAACTTTGACCTGGCTAGGAAATCATGTAGTGACCATGAGAGACGTTATGATCTACACGGATAGTCAGGCAGCCATTGGATCACTCGAATCCGTCCTGACTACATCGCAAACCATCGCAAAGTGTCGGTCGATTCTTAAAGAGATGGGTGCATTTTTCAACATTACGCTCTGTTGGATACCGAGTCATAGCGACTTCATGGGTAACTGCATCGCGGATGAACTGGCTAAGGAAGGGACTACCGGCGCTCTCGACGGAGACCGTTTAAACATTAGAATGCCAATCGCATCGTGCAAAATTATAATTAAAGCCGTCGCGATTGACAGAGCGAACATTAGATGGCTAAACTGCGACACGTGCCAGACGACGAAATTGATTTGGCCGAAACTTGACCCTAACCGCTCTGCCGCACTGCTTTCATTGAATAGGAAGCACATTGGCATGGTTGTGGGGGTTATTACAGGGCATTGTCCCATTGGTGAGCTCGCCTGGAGGCTCCGTATTCCTCATAACGACTATTGTAGGAGCTGTGGGGATGTGGATGAGGAGGAAAGCGTTCTACATCTTCTCTGTCCGGCCTTGGCTACGAGGCGGAAGAAATTCCTTGGCTCTTGGTTTTTCCTGGACCTGGACGACATTAAAAACACGAGTGTCATACAGCTCTATCGCTTTATCACCAGCTCAGGCTGGTTTAACGCCTAGGTTATAACAGGCTACTTTGGTGGTAACACAACGGTCCAAATGATGGACTAAGTGTGCTGGGTGAGCACCCGGCAGCCCCTTTACCTAACCTAACCTAAGATATATTAAGCCGCTCGATATATGGGCACCGAGAATGTATGGAACTCACCTAGAGATGTATGGGGCCCCAGATTATTCTAATACTTTAATACTGGGGCCCGGTATTGTTGCTCCCCGGGCCCGAATTTCCTCTAGGCGGCCCTGCTTATACTAGTTTTAGTCCCTTGTGGGGCGTAGTGCGTCAGTCATCTGCACTGGTTTTATGTGGATGGGTTCGCCTTTTTTTAGTGCTGTTGGTAACACTGCCAACGTCCGCTCGCCTTACCGCGTACCACTCGGCCACTCGCCAACGTAACGAACGTAAGACGGACCCGCGCTCGACAAGTTGAGACTATAATCATCCGGGCGACACGCAGAGCTTGCCGCTTCCGTGTGATTGATACTGAAGTAAATATGTAGTTCTCATGTTTGTTGAAATATCCCCATAGAGGATAGGCCCGGGGCGGGTCCTGCTATGCTATGATGACATGCGCGGCCTCCGCTCGGGCCCGGGCCAAACCCGATATTTTTTGCAACCGAATTCAAGATGTACTTCATACCTGGTTCGATTGCAACGACATTATTTCTACTTTGACAGCGGATGTCCGGGACCCGGCACTCGAGTCCTTTGGGCCCGAAATCGATACCTGACCCTGGGGCCCGACCCGGAAATCCCGGGATTCAGGACGGGCCACGCCGCCCTTGGTAGGGACCGAAACCTCTCGGCTACAGGGCGCGTAATATAAACCATAAATAGGGGAAATTTACTAAAAAAGAAATTGATTAGTTTTCCTCCTTCATGGTTTTTATGGTATCTGAAATTGAATTGAAAGCACTCAAACGAGGAAATGACGTGATCGCGATATTGCTATTCTGCTCAAATAAGAGCATTTTTTCTGTGATTCAACAATTTCACAAACGTTTTCAAGTCGACATCCAATTTGATTGACATTTTCGATGCGACATGCCCATAGTATCGCTGAATAATACCAAAAAACTAGATGATCTCTTCATTTAAATTACTTATTTATTATTAAAGGGCGACCGGTAGCGCAGTGTGTTGAGGCATCAGTCTCATGTTTGACTACCGGCGTTTCGGGTTCGAATCCCGTCCACGTCGACATTCGTGGCCATGGATGTGCAGGAGGTGCATGCTGGCAACTGCATTCTCCGAAACCAGTTTATGCCAACGAAACGTCAACTGGGCCACATGGAACAGTTGACGCGCTATGCCCCACAAGGGGTTAGGGCAATTGAGTAGTAGTAGTAGTAGAGGGCTACGCCCGCAATCCGAGGGTTTTGTAGAAAGCGCTTATTTTGGTATATAAATATCGGCTCCCTGCTCTTCCTGATACCACTCAGATGGTTAAAAAAACAATTAAAATGTCTTACTCGCTTACATTTTACATGCCAATTCATATTACGTGATTGTAACGAAACTTAGAATATATTATTGCCTAAGGTGTTGGTTATCGTTGGCCATCAGTACTTTTGACCTCGAACGTGTTTAAGGTACATATACAGGGGTGTGCTAACTGTAACTATAGAAATAAACTAATATTGACCTATTCTGAGAAGATATACAGATTCCATTATTTTCCACTTCGTATGCTATTTGGAACCCACCTTCCTGTATAGGTTAGGTTAAAGGGCTGCCATGATTATCCACAGCACACATAGACCACATCTGGGTCGGTTGTGTTACCACACGGGATACAGAAATCGATCATCCTATACCACGAACCAACCTGAGCACCCAATAAAACGTTATAGCTGACCAACGTTAACGTTTACCAAGTCCACCAACTCGTTAAAATAGTAAGAGCCAAGAATTAACTTCCTCAGACTCGCCATCCCTGAGTATCCACATAGAAGATGGAAGGTAGTCTCCGCTTCCTCCTCATCACCACAACTTCTACAAATGTCGTTATACGGCAGCCCAAGCCTCCTGGCGTGCTCTCCGATTGGACAATGCCCAGTGATGACCCCAACAACAGTACCGATATGTTGTCTCCTCAACGACAAAAACTTAGCAGAGCGACCCAAGTCTAACCTGGGCTACATCTGTTTAGTGAAATTACATGTGCCGCTGATCAGCCATCTCGAGTTAGTCCTGCTGACCACAGCCTGCATAATGGCGAATTTGCATGAGTCGAAAGGCATTTCAACCGTGCAACGAGTACTTCCAGCTTCAGCCGTTGTACCCCGACGAGCCAGTTCATCAGCTCTAGAATTGCCAACGAATCCATTGTGACCTGGAATCCAGCACACAGCAATGTCGAAGAAGCTACACAACTCCGTTAGCGATATACGGCACTCCAACACAATCCTCGAGGTAGTAAGTACGGATTCTAGCGATCTAGTCGCAGCTTGGCTGTCTGTTAGAATCAAAATGTTCCTCACAGATAGGACAGGACGCCGCAGCCAGGCCAAAGCTTCCCAAATTCCTACCAATTCCGCCTGAAGAACAACTTCAGTATTCCGGCAGTCGTACCGATAGGTTTAAATTCAGTGTGTCGGAGTGAACGCCCGCGCCAACTCCACGATCGGTCTAAGAGCCATCGGTGTAGATGTGTCTTTGTAAGCCAGTCTTCAGCTCGTTGAGCTTGTTTTGGTTTTCCTGTAAGTTTTCATAATTCTAAGTATGTATGTATAACAGTCTCGAAATGCCAGAAGGGGGACACATTACGAACTAATATTTTTTCCTCCCTCACTCCTTTCTACAAATTTCAAGAAAATGCGAAAAAATGGAATGTACTCAACATTACCTTTCTCACGACACCTCACTTGCCTATACCAGTCGATAAAAAAAAATTGACCTTAATTTGGACGCCCCCCTTCCACCCGGTAAAGTTGGCCAATTACGACACAGCGCCCCCAACCAATCTTTACCCTTTCAAAAATGGTAAATTAAATAACTGCAATTCGTACTACGAAAAACAACATGAAAGTAGTACTCACACCTATGAGCCCGGTAGGTGTATTTTTGTGTGGATAGTGTAAAAATGCCTAACTTTAAATGAATTTACTATTATTAAATATTATGCGATTGTTATGAAACTTAGAAATATTATTGCCAATAATGTTGGTTATCATTGGCCATCAATATTTTCGACCTCGGGTATGCTTAAGGGGCTTAAGGGGTGCAGGGGTGTGTTAACTGCAACTATAGAAATGTACTATTATTAACCTTTTTCAATGAGATATCAAAATTCTACGATTTTCGGTTTTCTATGCTAGTGAAATGCTGCTTTCCTGCAAGTTTTCATATTTCTAAGTATAACGGTCTCGAAATGCAAGGGGGGGGGGGGGGACAAACTTAGATCACATATTTTCCCCTCTACATCTTTTCCCCTTTTTTCAAATTTGATGAAAATACTAAAAATGGAATGTACTCGGTGTTACCTTTCTCATGATACCCCACTTGCCTATACCAGATGAAAAAAAAATTTGACCTTCATTTCCCCTCTATGGGGACCTCCACTTAAAGTCAGCCTATTACAACGAATCGCTTTCTCCGGCGAATTATAATAATTCTACATATTCCCACAAAATTTCATATACCCGTATGTAGCTTTAGCCGTTCGTCAGATATTTCATGGACAGACGGACAGACGGACAGACATTTGACCGATTTCATAAGGGTTTTGTTTTGAATACAAAACCCTAAAAAAAGAAGACTAGCTTCCGAAGTTGTTTGAGAATCATATTCGAATGAGTCTTCAAAAAAAAGTTCTATCACTCTTAAATAACACCCTTCATAATTTTATGTAATCCCAATTAACATGAACTGATATTTAAGTACGACTATTGCCTAGCTTCTAGAGTTTAAATTCATATACATAATACTAAATTCAAGTTAGTGATGTCGAATACTTCAAATAAACCAACTATTCGCTAGATTCCTCACAGCCAACTTGCTGACCTACAAATTATCCACAAGTTTTCCATCCACCGTCCATTAATGCTACCCGAGTACTTGTAATTGCATACAATTGCACACAACTAGTCGTTAGACCACTTCCTTACACAGTCCGTACTTACCTTGCAATCCGCAACTTTCCTTAACGGTGAACGGGACGCCTAGAAGGGGGTACTTGGTCGCTAGCTCTGTTCGATCCATGGTCGAGCACATCAGGTCGGCATGTTGGGCATCCTTAACAGCTCCTTCGAATCGGTCCTCAATAACGGCATTGATAATGGGATTCACCACCTTCACTCGCTCTATGTATGCACGCACCACTTGCTCCGATTTCACCTTGTGTTTGTACACAACAACAATTTTCACCATAAGTATTAGCAATCAACTTGCATTCAACAGTTGAATTCAACTGAACTTATCAGCCTAACGAATCTCACCTCCTGATCTCGAATTTTGGCGGCCAATTCCGTAACCGAAATTAGAAGCAACGAATCTGCAATCGGCGGAACTTTTACCTCTTTCTGGAACCACCGGGCAACGGCGTAGACGGGCCAGAGAAGGATCCCGATCATATGCAGCAGGAATGCAACAAACCTCAAACCGAAATCCATATTGCGTCAATTTGTGCGCAGAGTCCGCCAGTTCAGATTCCAGTTCGACTAGTGACCATGCAGTCAGTACTCGATGTACGTGTAATTTGTAATTCAACTGTACGAGAATGAGTACGTGCAGCCAATTGGACGCTTCTTCTCGCCAGAGATGGAGAACTGAGGAAACTGGAATGGGGAGTAGAACTATACGAGTAGAATTGGACGCCAGCAGTGTCTCCCATTAACGGCTAAATCGGCGGTGGACTACGATCGTTTCCTTGGGGCCGCTTGCTGATTACTGCTTCGATGACCTCCTGCTTTGAACAAATTTTTAAATTTAATTGGAAATTCAAATATGTACTGAGAAGTTGGCGATAAACGCTAAAAGAGAGATAGAACCACATAAATGAATACATTAAACAGTCAAAACAGCAAAAAATGGAGAACGTTTACGCTCGAACAGTTAAGAATACTCGGACTCGGACATTGAAAAGTTGCGTTAATGGTGGACTTGACTTTGATGCAAAGTATTTTTTGGCTATTAAAATTAGTAGAAACAAATCAGTAGGATTGCCGGAGGAACCCATCGCATACATAAAAAAATCGTAGAAACGTGCAAGTGCAGTGTGGCAAAGCAAACAGAAGCCACCAGGGTTAATAATTGCAAATTGGCTAATTAACATTTATTAATTAGATTAAAATGTTTATTTTTAGACGCCAGTGATTCTTTGTACAATAGATAGGGGAGTTTTTATACGAAGTTTCTTCCTTGGAATTATTTTGGATGAAATTCTTCTGTAATCAATTATTATTGTAACAACACTATTCGAGCTGGAAGGTTGTTCTATGTTACGTACCGAAATTAAATATTTCGTTTCAATAAAATATTTTTTTCTGCCCGTGGGGTGACGGGTTTAGAATATGCATCCCTAGGTGAGTCCTACCTTGATCGTAGGAGGCGAATAATAGGACCGATCACGTGCAGGCAACAATAACGCCTCTATAGATGAGCCTGCGGCACTGTTCAACATCTTTAGGACCTCCCGCAGGTCAATGTGTGTGAGTGGGTTGCGGGTCTGGTGACCACGGCCGGATGTGAAAGGAAAGTCCATACAAATTTATTTTCCACACACTAGTGCCACCCAACTCCACCTTTCTCCAGATAGGTGTAAAAGAATGGATGTAAGGTCTTATGGTAGAACACGCTAGAAACACTACCCAACTAACAAACTCTTGAGATTTAACTCTTGTGTACTCAACAAAGCTCTTATAAGACTGTAGTAAGACTCTCCCCCACTCTCATAAGGTGACTCTTGTAACAAGATTTAAATTAGCTCTCATAGCACCATTATTATGAGAGCATAGCTCTAGTAGAGTTTTACTCTTGCTATGAGATCATATCTTGTCATAATGTACTCTCATAAAGCCTTTTTTATGAGAGTTCTACTCTAAGAGAGTTAAACTCTTTTAAAAAGATTCTTACAAGACATTAGCTCTTATGGTGCTTATAATGAGAGCCTTATAAAATTGTAAGTCTAAAATATCTTGTAATAATACTTTTATGGGAGTTGATATACTTAAATACTGATAAGAAGAGTGTTATGAGCGCAAAATTAAGATTTCACTTTACAATATGGACAAGTTTGATTGGATAAAGTGCAAACGATCTGCAAGTTTCCGCAGAAAAGTTAATAAAATTTACATTAATTTGAAAAGGGATACACCCAGGACTATTTGTACAAGAAAAATGCGAATGTTAATTTGAAACGCTTCCGTGCGCAACGCTTAATAGTTTTGCCAAAGGACGACGGCCAAATTAATACACAATAAAAATCAAATACTGAAATAATCGCGAATGCTACCCACGGTGTATGTAAAATGAAGAGTGTTTACAAATTGGGCACACGATACACATTTGGATGCATGATAATTCAAAGGGGGCCTGATCTCGATATTGACCGCGAGATCCAAATTTAACGAAAATCTGTCAAATTGTGAATACCGCAGTTAGAGTTGATGAGCTTTAACATTGAATTTATTGTGAAACCATGCGACGAGAGTGATTATTCAATAGTTACCTATTGATTGATCACTTTCGTCGTCTCGGGAGCGAACTATCCAATAAAATACTTACATGACTCTGCAACATTACCTCGCGATAAAAATACTTATTTTTCTTTTCTCCTGCAACACTACCCCGCTGGAAACTACTTCTACTGCGCAGTTGAGTGATCCCAGGGCGAATATTGTTCGTGCCAGAGCTCAACGGTTTCCAGGGGCGGGCGCTAGGAGGTAGTCCATGTTCACTATAGAGAAGCTGAGGGCTGCAAGTTGGAATGTCGGTTGAAAATTTATCGGATCCATGACAGGAAAGTACCTGCGTACATAAAATAAATTTACACTCGGAACATTAAACGAGCCTCGGATACCACAGACTCATTCACTGGCAACGACTTTTGGGTACAAACAATGGATCACGATCGGTTTTTGGAACGTTCGAACGATGTGGGCGAGTGCAATAGTCCGAGGTTCACTGAAGTTGAACGGGAAATTACCGCATATAACATCGATATATTAGGACTGAGCGAAACAAGATGGCTTGGATCGGGAACGACTTTATCACCAAGCTCCCAAACAGTACTGCTCTACTCTGGAAATGAAGACGATACGTCACCTCGAATGGCAGGCGTCGTAATCCTGTTGACTAGGAAAGCATGCCTATCTCTAATTGACTGGTCGGAGATGGGCGACCGTATCATTACAGCCAGATTTAGTTCCAGGGTAAGAAACGTCACAATAATTCAGTGCTACGCCCCGACTGAACCAGCGGATCAATCAGCTAAGGACGACTTCTACCACCGACTCCGCGACACCTTCGACAAGGCTCCCAAAGGTGACATAAAAAATATTATGGATCTCAATGCCAAAGTCGGGTCTGACAACCTTGGTTTGGAACCCCTAATGGGCAATCATGGTCTAGGCAACAGCAACCAAAATGGCGAGATGTTCATGGAGCTTCGCAACTCTCGTCAGCTCGTCATCGCCATTTAACAACCTGGGTTTCTCCGGGTGGCAGAACAGAGAACCAGATTGACCATATAGCCATTTCCAAGACATGGAGGAACTGTCTCTTAGCGTCAGGGCGAAGCGAGGTGCTGATATTGGCAGAGATCATCAACTTGTTGTCGCAAAAGTGCGCTTACGAACGGCAGCGATCCATCGCCCTTAAAATGCAAGAATCTTGCCACGTTTTAATGTGCAAAAGCTTAAAGATCCATCTGTAAGACGTGCATATTATAGAGCCTTGCACGAGAGATCTATTGCACCACCACTTTTTGAGAATCCTACAATTGATGATAGATGGAACGTCGCTAAGGACTCATTTATTTCGTGTGGCATAACATTTAGTAGTAGTAGTTAATAACTCTACATTGTCTCTAATCGCAGCACGGAAGAGAATTAAGGAACAAATCAACGCAGCTATGGACGATGCAGTCAAAGGTCAACTTAGAACTGAATACCGTTCTCTTCAGAAAGGCGTGCAATAAAGCGTAAGACGGGACGAACGCAACAACATCAATGCATTAGCGGAGAAGGCAGAGGAAGCGGCTTACCGTTTTGACATTGGAACCCTTTACAAACTTATCAAGCCATTAACTGGCAAATTTTTTGCAACTGAACATCCCGTGAAAGATAAAGACGGATCCCTACTGGTCAGAGAAGATCAACTGCGACGGTGGAGAGAGCACTTAATTGAGGTCCTCAACAACACCTTTGGACATTTGAACTCATCCCCACTAGAAGTACAAAATATCCCGTAAATAGCCAGAGTTGATACCAGCCCATCATCTAAACAGGAATTAACTGTGGCTATTAAATCGATGAAAGCGGGTAAAGCCCCGGGGATAGAAGGAATTCCGGTGTAAATGTTTGAGGCGGATATCAACGCTACTGCGGATATTCTTCTCCCCCTTATCCAAGAGTGTTGGGAAACCGAGAATGGAAGAAGGGCGTCATTATTAAGATCCCGAAGAAAGGTAACTTGAAGGATTGTAATAATTGGCGTGAAATTTGCCTCCTCCCCGCTGTCTCCGGAAAAAGCATACAGTTGACAGCACATTGAACGATAAACAGGCTGGTTTTCGCTAGGGCTTTTCATGTAGCGACCACATCAACACCCTCCGAATTATTATTGAACAATCCGCAGAGTGGAGATCCCCATTACATCTCATGTTCATCGATTTCGACAAGGCGTTTGACAGCGTTGACCGGGAATACATCTGGAAGGCTTTACATAGGAGAGGTATTCCAGATAAAATCATATCCATCATCAAGGAAGTTCTATAGCGGAGCCTAATGTCATGTCTTAGACAAGGGTAAGCTTTCAGATCACTTCGAGGTACATAGCGGAGTGAGACAAGGCTGCATTTTGTCACCTATATTGTTTTTGATTGCCGTTAACGACATACTTTGCAGTGCGCTTCATAAACACCAGAGCGAAGGTATCAGATGGAACCTGTTTGAATACCTTCAACACCTGGATTACGCTGCCGATATTTGTCTTCTTTCAAATGGATCGGATCATCTAGTTCAAATGACGTATGCCCTGCACCGCGAAAGTGGCAATGCGGGGCTTAAAATCAATGTTTCCAAAACTAAGTACTTGAGCTTGGATCCAGGAAGACAGAGCGAAATTTGTGTTTCGGGCAGACGGTAGAAAAAGTGGACAATTTTTGCTACCTCGGAAGCGTAGTTACAGCAGATGGTGGAGTGGATGCTGATGTACTGTCTCGCATCACTAAGGCTCGGGCAGCTTTTTTTCAGTTTGACTCCTTTCAAAACAACAACATCTCCAGACGTACCAAACTCAGGATCTTCGAAACCAACGTAAAATCTGGGCTTGTTTATGGCTGTTCAACTTGGAAGGTGACCAGGGCGATAATAACTAGATTGCAAACTTCCGTGAACCAGTGTCTACGGCGCATCCTACACATACGCTGGTTGGAGGTCATTTCTAACGACGACCTCCTGTTCATTACTGGTCAGGACAGGATAGACACCTCCATAAAAAGGCGAAAGTGGCAATGGATAGTTCACACACTTCGAAAACGGCTGGAAAACATTGCGAAACAGGCCCTGGATTGGAACCCACAGGGAACCGATGCAAGCCGCCGTATTGGACGACCTAGAAACACCTAGAAAAGATCAGTTGAGGTCGAGGGTAAGTCAATAGGCAAATCGTAGAGACAGTTGAAGGCGATGGCGGCGAACAGGATGAGGTGGAAAGTCGACGTACTCAATTGCCCTAACGCCTTGTGGGGCATAGCGCGTCAACTGTTCCATGTGGCCCAGTTGACGTTTCGTTGGCATAAATTGGTTTCGGAGAATGCAGTTGCCATCATGCACCTCCTGAAAGACCAAGGGGCGAAATGACCAAGTCGATCAAGCTCGTTTTTGATTAATTCCAAAAAGTACAAATTGTACTACTATTGCGGAAACTCGAATAATAGAAACGGGGTTGGCGTTATTCTGTCATCAGCTTTACTTGGCACCATTGTGAGTATCTCGAAGATAAGCGATCGCTTGATGAGTGTCAAATTGGTTATCTGCGGAAGAGTGTGGAACGTCATAAGTGCCTACGCTCGCCAAGTGGGTTTGCAGCAAAGTGAAAAAGAGGCATTTTAGAGCGACGTTGACACTGCTTCAAAGTATATCAGATACCGAGCTGGTTTTTTTCCGGAGGGGATTTCAGTGGCCATATGGGGGAATCGAATTATGATTACGAGGATTGCCATCGTGGGAAGGGTGGCCAATCTACAGCCAGAAATGATGGTCAGGCTATCCTCACTATGTGCAGATCATCTGGTCATCCTCGACACATGGTTCATTAAGAACCAAAGGCACATGATCACATACAGCAGTGGAGCTCATGCGACGCAGATAGACTGTGTCTAAATTTCATGAGACGTTGGGTGAAAGACTGCAAAGTGATCTTGGGTGAAACTGTGGTCACCCAGCATCGGTTGCTACTGACATAATTTATTTTGAAAGGAGGAACAGGATCCCCAAGTATGTTGAGAAAATCAAGTGGCATAATATCAAGAACGAAAGCTTTGAAACTCATTGTTAAAACGGAGGAGTGGCTTCAATACAACACCAACTGCGACGAGCTAAGTCCAACACAAATGTGGAATGCTTTCAAGGAAATGTTAGTAGGTGAGGCTGAAAAGACACTGGGGGTTTCGAAAGGCCCCCTCCACACGAACAAGGAGACGTGGTGGTGTAATAATGAAACTAAAGCAGCAGTGCAGGCGAAATCCAATGCATTCAAGGCATGGACAACATACAGGACAATCAGTGAAGCCGAGGAGGTTCAACTTATGGAGAACAAATATTTCACTACTTTGCCTTAACCTCTAGTGGGGCATAGTGCGTCAACTACTCCTGTGCGCCATTGTACTCTGTTCCGGTTAATGGGACGCATCTGCTTCCACGACTTACCCAGCGACGCACAGTCTTTCGCCACAGATCAGCCGTCATTGGGAATGGGGTCACATTTCATGGCATGTCCAGCAATGTGGTCACCACCCTTCCGCAATGTGTGATACTACCATTTTCGCCTGCGACCCTTTCGGCGGCTTTGTCTTTGGCATGGAGGGGGGGGGGGGGGGGGGTGAATACACAACTTGCCTTCTGCAAACGCCACTTGGATGGCAGGCCATCA
Source organism: Chloromyia formosa (assembly GCA_964017055.1). Lineage (NCBI taxonomy): Eukaryota > Metazoa > Arthropoda > Insecta > Diptera > Stratiomyidae > Chloromyia > Chloromyia formosa. Next base: position 57,079,815 of record OZ024813.1, on the reverse strand, counting down.
GTTGACACGGTGAGGTTTGTACTGCTACCATACCAGGGAGCGAAACAGGGGGCGACCGGTAGCGCAATGTGTTGAGGCACCAGTTTCATGTTTGACTACCGGCGTTTCGGGTTCGAATCCCGTCCACGACGACGTTCGTGGCCATGGATGTGCAGGAGGTGCATGCTGGCAACTGCATTCTCCGAAACCAATTTATGCCAACGAAACGTCAACTGGGCCACATGGAACAGTTGACGCGCTATGCCCCACAAGGGGTTAGGGCAATTGAGTAGTAATACCAGGGAGCGAAACAGGCCCAGATTTGCCTTAATGTTGAGATAACTGCTCTCCCAGCCTTGGTCTGTGCCACCATTTTCGGCAACAATGCCACACCAGGTAGACGAAATTGTCCACTTTCTCTAAAGGCCTCCTGGCAATACGTGTAGGATTACTTTTTTGCAATGGCGGGTTAAGAACCTTGGTCTTGTTGGTGTTAATCTTTACCCCAACCGTGCTCGCCTCCCTTTTCAGATCTAAGGCCATTGCGCTTAGATCCTTGTCAAGGTGTTACAGACAAGATGCTAGGGTCCACCAAATTCCCCTGTGTTGTCCTGGTCGCCAATCACTTTGAGGAATAGAAGAGAGGATGCACCCCTGCCGAACTCCACTCTGAGTCTCAAAGTCCCTCGACACCTTACCTTTATGTAGATCACGACACATTGCGCTATCGTAGGTTGCCTTGATAATAGCCACAAGTTTCTCAGGGATTCCTCTTCTGTGCAAACCCGCCCATTTATAATCGCGATTCACACCGTCGAAAGACTTATCGAAATCAATTAAGATAAGCGGGGAATTAAACCTGGTGCATGGTATATTGCTCGATGATCGAAAGCAGGTTTGCTCTTCATCAATTGTGCTTTCCAAGTGATCCTTTTTTCTTCTACGACAATTTTAGCTATTATTTTGGGAACGGCAGGTGTGTGCTTGCTACGGTTGTCAAGATAAGGCTTTTCTAATTATTACAGTCTTTAAAGTTACCCTTTTCGGACATCCAAGGCATATGTCGGCCAGTCACGTAGCCAGGATTTTGTTTCGGAGGGGGTCAAGGCATTTGATACCAGAAATGTTGGTAAGGGCGGCCGTATATTATTCAAAATTAGCAACATACCTTACACTGACACCAAAGCGGTATATAGCCCATTTCTCTTGGTTGAAAATGGCTTTTTTTGTACATTAATATTTTCAAGAACCTTTTTAGCAGCATTTTGGATATTTCGATAGTTTTTCTTTAATAAAACTATTTTTCCGCAGAACTTACAAAAATTGCGTTTAATCTATTTAATTTGGGAAAGTCATCGCCAAAACGAACATTTTTAATTTTAGGAGATACTTAGCAATGCCTGCATTCCAGTCCATTTTTGAGAAGTTTTGTTATGTCGTTTTGAGGCTATGAGCTCCCCTTTTACGAGGGCAAGGTGAAAAGTCCTCGGCCTGACAATGAAAGACTGTTATTTTCAGTTAAAAAATGATTTTATTTTTCTACATAATCTCCCTCGATTTCAGCACACTCGGTCCAGCGTTTCTGCAACATGAATATTCCTCCCGGAAGTGAGAGTCTGGAAGACTGTAAAAATATTCATCTACAGCCCTCTCAACTTTTTCATTGGATGCGAAGCGGTTCCCAGAAACAAATTTCTTCAAGTTTGGGAACAGATGGAAGTCTGAGGGTACCAAATCAGGAGGATAGGGGGGATGGTCGGGCAAATCGTACTCCAAATCCCGCAGTTTTCCCATCGCCAACGCACAATTGTGTACAGGTGCGTTGTCCTGGTGAAAGATGATTTTTTTCTTCTTTAAACCAGGCCTCTTGCGAATTTCGGCATCCAGCTGGTCAAGAAGTTTGGAGTAATATTCGCCTGTTATTTTTTTGTCTTTTTTAAGGTAATCAATTAACAGGACCCCTTTCGCATCCTAAAACACGCTGGCCATGATCTTTCCGGCAGATGGCGCTGAACCACCGGCTTCCACCCACTGCTTTGACTGCTGTTCCGTTTCTGCCGTGTAGTGGTGGACCCAAGTCTCATCCATGGTGACAATTCGCCGCACGAAATCGGTCGGATCCCGTTTGAATCGGTCCAAAGATTTCTGCGAAAATCGTTTGCGCATTTGCTTTTGATGGGCATTCAGCAAATGCGGCACCCATCTTGCGCAGAGCTTTTGCATCTCTAATTCTTTGTGCAAGATGTTTCGCACCCTTTCTTTCGAAATCTTCACAGCCTCAGCAATATTACTCACTATCATTCGCCTATCGTCCAACACGATATCATGCACTTTTTCAATGGTTTCCGGAGTGGTTGCGGTTTTTGGCCGTCCTTCACGTGGGTCGTCTTCGAAGGACGTGCGACCACGTTTTATTCAGCTTCCCATTTTTTAATGGTTGATATCGAAGGAGCAGAGTCCCCGTAAACTTTTGTTAACTTCGGATGAATATCCTTAGGGGTAATTCCATCCAAAACGAAGAATTTTATTACCGCACGATATTCAAGTTTCCCTATTTTACCGCAAAACACGTGAGGCACTGCTCACACGGGGATACTCAAGTCTCCAATACTCGGCGACTGAGAGACGGAGACTTGGAGTCTCGAGACTGTAGCCGCCCGTCATCTTCACACGGCCGCTACTAAAGTCGCGAGTTGTGCATGTCGGCTGGCTGAAGTGGTCATTGTACACGGCAATTGCTTGTGGATCCGCGGGGTTGGCTTGCTTGCGGGGATCTTGTGTGTACATGTCGAGATGTTGATAGCGATAAAAGTTGACGTTGTGGACGGGAAGAAAAATATGGTTTTCGGATTGCTTATGGATGTGGGGGATCGACTAGCTTGGGGAACTATCGTTGTACATGTCGCTGTCGTATATTAGTCAAGACTATGAACGAAACCGGGTGTGTGTTCATCTTTTTCTTCAAATGTTTGGAAGTTGAAACGGAACGCCAACAGCTTCATGGAAACCTGGTGTGGCACCTGTACGGTAGATCTTGTTGGTTGATATAGAAAATAGACGTGATCCAGCTAAGAGAGCGCCTACCTCCCCTACATATGTACCACTATGTTTCGCTCGGTCAAGTAGGAATCCTTTTTTTAAATAGTGCATTGATGTATTTGCATTGATGAAATTGATGGTGCCATTTTTTACTCACCTGAAAGCTGAACTACCTTTGCTACTTCATTCCAGACATTCTCCGTCGCATCTTTCCTGGAATAACCTCTTAACTTAAAATTATATAATTCGGGAAATTTTTCTTCTTCCGCCACTAATTATACTCTAGATGAAATCTGAGAGTATTATAAGTTTGCCACAAAGTTTGTAACGCTAAGAAATAAGGCTCGCAGAAAAAAATGAATGATACAGAAGTTCATATTATCACTCGAATATCTCAAAACCGGATGTCCGTCTGTCCGTCCGTCCGTCCGTGACCTCTCTAGCTCGAGAACGCGTTGAGCTATGAAGTTCAAATTTTGCACACGTTATTTTTGACAAAAAATGAAGGCTAAGTTCGTGAACGGGCTAAATCGCTCCACCCCTTCTACCCCCTCCCATACAAAATGACACATTTTTGAAAATTTACAATAATCAGATTTTCTCAGAAACTATAAAACATATTGCTTTGAAATTTTTAATATATCACTTTTATGATAATTGTAACCTATGTTATAAAACTTATTGTAATCCTCACCCTCCTTCTACCCCCTCCCATACAAACTGCACTATTTCATGAAATACGTTAAGCCAATTTACTCAGTACGTATACAATTTATCGGGCTGAAATTTTGTACTTAACACTTAATTAACAATATCAGTTAGATTCAAAAAAATTAATCGATTACCCTTACTCCGTCTACCCCCTCCCATACAAAATGACACATTTTTGATAATTTATTTTACAATAATCAGATTTTATCAGAAACTATAAAACATCTTGCTTTAAAATTTTGAATATATCACTTTTATGATAATTGTAACCTACAGTATAAAATTTATTGTAATCCTCACCCTCCTTCTACCCCCTCCCATACAAACTGCACTATTTCATGAAATACGTTAAGCCAATTTACTCATTACCTATACAATTTATCGGGCTGAAATTTTGTACTTAACACTTAATTAACAATATCAGTTAGATTCAAAAAAAGTAATCGATTACCCTTACTCCGTCTACCCCCTCCCATACAAAATGACACATTTTTGATAATTTACAATAATCAGATTTTCTCAGAAACTATAAAACATATTGCTTTGAAATTTTGAATATATCACTTTTATGATAATTGGAACCTACATTATAAAATTTATTGTAATCCTCACCCTCCTTCTACCCGCTCCCATACAAACTGCACTATTTCATGAAATACGTCTTAACGTCTTAACGACTTACGTCTTACGTCTTAACGATGCATCCGAGATTGCAACCAAAATTATTTATTGGCTTTAACCAGGTTCAAATTCATCTAGAGTATTGCATGATTGGGGTTTACCCCAATCGTAGTTCTTTTATGTTTTTATATTAAGCTCCTGATCACTCATAGTTTTGTAGTCGAAAGTAAACGGGTGCGAAATTAACTGCGAAGCGAACTCCTTTATTGTGAGGTGAGCGCTGAACTGGTAGTTCTTTATTTATTTTTCGTTCATAGCCTGGACTAATATACGACAGCGACATGTACTACGGTAGTACCTCAAGCTAGTCGACCCCGCACATCCATAAGCAATCCGAAAACCATATTTTTCTTGCCGTCCATAACGTCAACCTTTCTCGCTATTAACATCTCGATATGTACACACAAAATCCCCGCAAGCAAGCCGACCCCGCGGATCTACAAGCAACAGCCGTGCACAATGACTAATTCAGTCAGCCGACATGCACAACCACTGGGCGACGAGAGAGAGAGAGAGGTTACTGATGAAGTTTTCACGCGCTCTTTCCCAGGTTTAAGGCACAATAAGTTATAAGTTACTTTAAGGCATTTTTTTCGCGTCAATGGTAATTTACAATATAATCGAAAAAGCCCGAAAATATTCGGCGCCCAATGTGAGGTTGGTGTGATTTTATCTAGGAAATGAAACCAAAATGGGTGATCGAATATACGCGTGGTACCGTTTAGTCACAATCTATCAAATCCGAAACCTTTTTAGTCCTTACCTTAAGGCTACCTCAAGGTTACTTTCAACCTTTTTAATCCCACATCAGAGTAGGATATATGTATATACAGTAGAAAAAAGTAAGAAAATGGTTGAACGGCCCGAATTTGCATTGCTCAATGTGTGGTCAGTGTGACTTTATCTATTTAATGAATACAAAGTCGGTAATAGGAATAGGCGCACGATCCCGTTCGTGACAAAAAAAATCAAAGTATTTCGGGACCCCCTGGACCCCTCCCCTGGCTACGTCACTGATGCCGGCAATTCGGGTTAGTGCCAAGGATGGAATCTGTGCTGTCGATGCACACTGATGGCATCCCAGTGTTCGTTCGGAAATTTGTAGAGAATTTTGTTCATGTGCGATAGGTGCAAGAAAGCACATTACCCAAGACACATTTGATGCCGCTGCTTCTGCCGGCAAGGAAATTCCCGCATCACGAATAACATCTAAAAATAACTTGTACATAACTATTAAGTTAATATTTTTTTTTTCTAATTACCAATTAAGAACAATCTTTTTAATTATCTTACATAAATGTCTGGATGCTTTCACATATCATGTTCCAAACTTGTTCCTCTAAGGTTCCAGCAGTTGTGGTTCGTACCGCATTTTTTATTATTCAGCGTAATTATACACTATTACATCAATGGACTATGGAAGTTTGCATAAATTTGTAACATTGTAATAAAAATATTTCCACTGCACACTAGCGGTCAAGTTCAGTCTGTTAATACTAAAAAAACAGAGAATTGCGATACATAAAAAGCAACAACTACAGCCTTTATGCGTATTCGTAACCTGTCTGATAAGTTGAGATCAAGTTCAAAGTATCATCACAACATTGGCTAGGTTCAGAAGAAACCGAGCAACTTCTGCTCAAGTGATCATGACCAAATGATCATCGAGCGCGAAATATTTCTGCTCACCGTTCACGCTTTTCTTCTCCTTCTTTCTACTTGACTTTCATATAAAGAGTGTGTGACAACAAGAGTGCGTTCCGCAGGCGTAGACTACATAACCGACTAGTTGCGGAGCTGCTCGCGAGCGGTTCCGATTGCTCGGTATCTTCTGAACCCGTCCATTAAATTCGTTTCTTTATCATACGTAACGGGTTTCGCGAATCGGGGACAGGTGAGGATATGGACACCTAAGTGCCAACCCTTCCTCAGCAGGTGACAGGTTTGACGCACACTAGATAGCTGAAAGCCGAGCGCAGTAGAGATGGCCAGGGTAAAGGTATGCGCAGAGGCGTATTTAGGTTTAACGCCGTTTCGGGGTACTTAAATCTGCCCCCCCTCCTTTTTAATTCTGTAGTAAAATTCAATATTAATCTTAACAAAATTGGGGGCGAAAATTCCTCTTCCATGGTCCTCCGCGTGGGCGCACCTGGAACGGCAGTGGTCACTGACCATTGTTAACCAATGTCAAGCCGCCAGTAATGGCGGTGCGATGATTTGGTTGGGTGGGGCGTAAATAATACCACGGCCTTCCCCTTTGACGGCCTGTCGTTTAAACCGACAAACAAACGACAGGATGTGTATGCCAGCAACTTGCACTATCCGAAATCTTATATAGTATATGCTAACGAAACGTCAATTCGTCGGATAAGGGCTGACTCAACGGTTACGACTGTTGGCTATCGTACAATGACAAAGATTGGATTCTGGAATGTGCGGACTCTCCTGGACAATGGCTCAGAAGGTCCCTAGAACGCACGATTTCTTCAATTAGAGAGTAAATTTCTGAGGTATAACTTAAACATCTTAGGAGTTAGTGAGATAAGATGGTGGAATGGCGGAGAATTTATCTCTCCAACGGGTAGCACTGTAATGTTGTACTCCGGTAGAGCTACCGGTAGTCGTCGTGAGTCAGGTGTGGGGCTCCTTTTAACCAGAGCCGCACGTAACTGTCTCTTATCCTGGGATCCGGTCTCCGACCGAATCATGACCGCCAGGTTCCGGACTAAAATGAGAAACATCTGAATAATACAATGGTATGCTCCAACTGAACCCGACAGTGTTTTGGCGAAAGAATCCTTCTACGAAAAACTAAACGCCGTTCAGACCAGAACACCTAAAGGTCACATCATAATAACTGGAAAATTGGCGCTAATAGCTATGGGCTCAGACATGTGATGGGGAGACACGGTCTTGGTGAAAGTAACGACAACGGTGAAAGATTTGTAGAGTTCTGCAACTTTCACATTCTCTTCATCGGTGGTACTATGTTTGAACATAAGGACCACCACAAAATCAGTTGGTCCTCTGTTGATCGGCGCAGAACACAAAATCAGATCGACCACTATGCCATTAGCAAAAGATTCAAGAGTTGCCTTCTGGACGTGCGAAACAAGAAGGGTGCCGATATTGGGATGGGAAGAGACCATTATCTTATCATCGCTAATGTTCGATGGCCGTGTGCCGTCCTACTGACGCTCGACTAAAAAATCCAGCTCCAACAATATAGGTATATCGACCATCACCCTGAACAAACCGGGGGCCGAGAAGGCCCTCCTTCATCAGGTCGAAAAGTACAAACTGAGCATTACTGCAGTCCAGGAAACAAATTGGCTTGGCAGCGAGATTAATGACAAGAAATCGCACACAATTTTTACAAGTGGCAAACCATCGGGCCGCAAGGAGTTTGGAGTAGCATTTATAGTGAACAATCACCTCAAACCGCATATTACTGACTTCAAACCCATAAATGAACGGCTGTGTGCGATTCGCATCAAGACTCGATTCTTCAATCTCTGGCTCATCAATGTGCATGCCCCCACTGAAGTTAAAGAAGACGCAGTAAAAGACGAGTTCTACGCCCGCCTTGAAACTCTCTTCGACTCACTTCCAACAAACGACGTCAAATTGCTGCTGGGAGACTTTAACGCGAAAGTCGGGAATGAAAGCTGGCATCGGGGGACCACTGGAGGCCACAGCCTCCATGAAGAATGTAACGATAACGGCCAGCGACTTATAGACTTCGCCTGCAGCAGGAATCTAGTCGTAAGCTCTACGTGTTTCCCGCATCGACGCATTCACAAGCAGACCTGGAAGTCTCCAGACGCACATACCGTCAACCAAATTGACCACGTCCTCATTTGCAGGAGATGGGCGTCTAGTGTCATGGATGTCCGCTCCTATCGAGGAGCAAACTGCGACTCAGATCATCACTTGGTGAAGACGACCTACAGATGTAGAATTTCCTCAGTGCACCAGTCAAGAATCAGCCCTCCCAAAATCTTTGCGGTTGATAAGCTCTTGAGTGATGCTACAGCGGTGGCGTATACTACCGCCCTTGAGGAAAAACTATCACCTATGCTACACAACATCAGCAACACAGGCGTCCATGGGTTCTGGGAAGAACTCAAGGGTACCATCAAGGATGTCGCAGAGAAGGTCGTGGGATATAAAGCCCGGCGAGCGCGAAATGACTGGTTCGACGAAGAATGCAAAAATTCACTTGACGCGAAAAACGAGGCCTACAGACAATGGATTCAACGAGGAACCAGAGCCAGAAGAGAAAAATATGACGAGCTACGGCGAATATCGAATAGAATAATTAGACGTAAGAAACGTAAATACCTTGACGAGCAGTTGCTGAACATAAACGAAAACTTAGCTAATAGGAACACCAGACAAGCGTACAAACTAGTAAATACAATTAAGAACGGCTACCAACCCAGGACTAGCCTTTGTAAGGACAAGGATGGAAACATCATCAGCGACACCGATGGTATTAACAAACGATGGGCCTCTTATTTTGAAGAGCTTCTAAACCGACCATCTAACATCCCCACACAGGAAGCTCTCGACGATATTGTTGATCTAGGCCCACCCATTCAACCCCCGACAGTAGAGGAAGTTGATCTCGCGTTGCGGTCACTAAAACGAAATAAAGCGCCGGGCGCTGACGAGATTCCAGCTGAACTGCTAAGATTCGGTGGAACGAGTCTAGTTGATGCCATACATCAATTACTCCTGCGAGTATGGGAGAACGAGGAGATCCCAGACGATTGGCGCAGAAGCATCATCTGTCCAATTCATAAAAAGGGAGATAAACTGCGGTGTGAGAATTACAGGGGCATCTCACTAGTTTGTACGTCCTATAAAATTTTGACGAAAATTCTGGAAAATAAAATAGAATAAAACCGTACGCAGAACGAGTCATTGGCGAATATCAAAGCGGTTTCAGACCTGGTCGCTCCACAACCGATCAGCTCTTCTCAGTCAAACTGATACTCCAGAGGTGCTGGGAATACAACGTAAACGTATACCAAATCTTTGTCGACTTCAAGCAGGCATACGACAGTATCGATCGTGGAGTACTGTACAACATCATGCTGCAATTTGGTATACCAGCAAAATTAGTGCGACTGACAAAGATGACGATGACCAACTCCGTCTCACAAGTCAGGATCCAGAATAGACTTACTGATCTATTTGAAACACGCACTGGTTTGAAACAGGGCGATGGACTGGCTCCGACGCTCTTCAACCAAGCACTGGAATACGTTATTCGGGCCATGAATTTGGACAACAGCAAGACGCTACTCATCAAGTCGACACAATTAGCAGCGTACGCCGACGACATCAACATCATGTCCCGAAGATTGGCTGACGCAGAAGAACTTCTGCATACGCTTGATACCGCTGCAAAGGAAGTTGGATTACGTATTAACGAGGGTAAAACTAAAATAATGATGCAATCGGTGACAAGGACACCTGCACAACCAAGCATCAATGTGGGGGACCTCAACATCGAGTTCATGAACAACTTCATTTACCTGGGTTGCAACCTGTCAAGGGACGCCAACGAAACTGACGAAATCAAGCGACGGATACAGTTAGCTAATAAGACTTTTTTCTCGGTTCTCCCCATAATGAAATCGAAACATGTGCACAGAAACACGAAGCTCCGCGTGTACAAAACCATTATACGACCAGTGCTATGCTATGGCTGCGAAGCATGGACCCTAACTCAAGCCTCCGAAAACATGCTAGACACTTTCGAACGTAAGGTTCTACGGCGAATTTTCGGGGCTGTTTGCGATCGAGATGGATGGCGCATCCGGTACAACCATGAGTTGTATGAAATGTACGATGAGCTGCAAGTCTCGAAAATCGTCAAACTACAACGACTTCAATGGGCAGGGCATGTACAAAGAATGGACGATGATCGCATGCCTAAGAGAGTAATGAATGCAGAACGAGTCGACGGAGCGAGACTGCGAGGACGACCGAGATCTCGTTGGGAGAGCTCAGTAGGTGTGGACGCCGCGCAGCTGCTGGGCTCCCAAAATTGGAGGACGCGGTCACGTGACCGAGATAATTGGAGGACAATGATCCAGGCGGCCAAGGCCCGACGTCGGGCTGTCGCGCCACGATGATGATGATGATGATGACCATCTTGCGCAAAAAGCAGCTGAGATAACTAGTCACCCAGATAATGGCATAAATGAAAACTGGTATTCCATAAAAAATGCGTACATTGATAGCGCAGATACCATCCTTGGCACAAACACGGATTGCCGAAATAAGCCCTGGATGTCCGACGCTTCATGGCAGCGCATTGTTGAAAGAAAAGAACTAAAGGTTCGTTTGGCTGCAACATCAGATAACAATCGAAGCAGCATCGAACTCCCTTACCGTCATTAAGCTCGAGAATTTCATCGTAGTGTGCGACGCGATGAAAGAGTTTATGCGAATTCTCTTTTAGCCTCAGCAGAAGAAGCCGCAAGAAGTAACAACTTAAACGTCGTATACGGTGTCATCAAGGAGTTTACAGGTGGTCGTAACTCCTGCCAACATACGGTGAAGGATAGCGATGGAAAGCTACTTATCTTGGAAGAAGATCAAATGAGGCGGTGGAAAGAACACTTCGCCGCGGTATTAAACCGTGTAACCTCTGGTGAAGTTCCCCCTCATATAGAATTATCTATAGCTAACCATCAAAATGTGCGTATACGGTCCACTGCCCCGACTAAAGGGGAAATAGTCACTGCATTTATTGCACTAAAACGAGAAAATGGTGCCGGACTCGACGGTATCCCTGCCGAATTTAATCAAGCAGCGCCAAGCGTAACTGCCGATTTGCTGCACCCACTTGTTGATAAAGCGTGGAATACAGAGACTTTTCCCACTTAATGGAAGGAAGGTTTGATCAACAGACTTCCGAAGAAGGGTAGCCACACAAACTGTAATAATTGGAGAGACATTTGTATGCTTCCTGCCGTTGCCAAGATAATAGCTAAAATCGTCCAGGAAAGACTAAAGGCCCACTTAGAAAGCGCAATTGATGAAGAGCAGACTGGTTTTCGATCCGGATTCTCCTGTGTCGATAACATTAACGCCTTGCGAATCATCATCGAGCAATGCGCTGAGTACGAATCTCCGCTTTATTTGCTTTTCATCGATTTCGAGAAGGCTTTCGATAGTGTAAAGTGGGATTCTATATGGGCGGCCTTGCGCTGGAGAGACGATTTTAGCAACCGGTGACGACATCACTCAAATGTGCGAACAGATAAATGGGTATCTTGACGAACTGAACACCTTCTTCGTCAGCAAAAAACTCACACTGTCTGCGTCGTAGTCTACTGCTACACTGTTTACCACATAGACTAGAGAGGTGAGGCAACAACTAAATATTGCAGTAGACGGTCAAACTATCCCCACAATTAACCACCCGAAAATTCTCGGTGTCACCCTTGACAGTATGGTTACCTTCTCGGCCCATGCGTCAACCATTTCTGACAAGATGAGAAGCAGGAACAGAGTCCTCAAAGCTCTAGCTGGCAGTTTCTGGGGGAAAGACAAGGAGACCTTACTATCGACTTACAAGTCTATCGGGAGATCTGTGGGCAACTATGCGGCTTCCATCTGGTCGAAAAACTTATGTAGCACTCAGTGGAGGAACGTCCAGACCTGCCAAAATGCAGCTCTCAGAACTATCACAGGCTGCCTACTGATGTTGTCGCAGGACCACCTTCCCTAAGAAACCAGAATGATGCCCTTAAGAAGTCACTACACAGTTCTAACGAAGCAGTATCTGGTTGGCTGCTATCGGAGTGATCATCCTAACTTTAACCTTATGGATAGAAGCCCAACGCCACGTCTTGTAAGACGTAATATGAGGGACCGGGAGCGGGAAATCCAAAGGTTTAAAAGAGTTCCCTTCGATAACGCTAGCTACAGATCGGCCATCACAACACTGTATAGTGAAGAAGTGCTATTCTCAATCGCGGACATGACACCAAACAGGGTACTAAATGCGCAACCACCTGCCTTATCTTCAGACGAACTACGATTTCCTAGAGCAACCAGGACTACACTCGCCCAACTTCGTTCTGGCTGGTGCTCACGTCTGAACTCGTACCTATCCAGCATTGTCGTCAAACGGTTTGAGTCTATGGTTTGCAACCAAAGACGCGAATCGGTCGATATGACAAATGTTCGGCTATTGTCGTATCAACAAATTGGGTTCATTATTGTGCCTTAAAACGGATAATTAGGTAAGAATTGAGTGGCAAAACAAACGACTGGAGAGTAGTAGGATATACAGAAGCACATATTTCATACTAAATTATTGGCGTTAACACACAATAATGAACCAAATTTGGTGATAAGACAACAGCCGAGCATTTGTCGAATTGACAGATTCGCATCTTTGGCTGCAAACCATGGACTCAAACCGTTTGACATGGAACACGTGAACGCGACCAGCGTCATCTAGATATACAGGCATGCGCTCAGCTGATTTTGACGGCTAAATTACGCAATTATTTCCTTTGATGACGCCATCGTATCCACAATCCAGTGGTCGCGACTGATGGCGACGAGTCCCCGGTATTTGTGCGTTCCGTGTTTAGTTTTCGTTTTCCGCGTTCGGTGTTTATTTGTTAAGCTTCGTATACATATGAGCAATCGTGCGCACACGAATGCTGTGCGCGTACGAATGATCATATGTGCATGGTTCAAGAATAGAAGGTTACGCAAAGAAGTGTGCTACTTTTTCGTTCTCTCTGCGCATGACGTCACAGTTTCACTTTTCGAAAGCTTTCAGTGAATTTGTTAAGAAATCAGCTACTTTTTTAAAGAGAATTCGCTTAGAAATCTACAGTTTTAATCCGATTTTCGTGAAATTTTGAGGATTTGACTTCCACGACTAGAAGAAGGTAAATGTTCACATAACATTTCAAAAAACTACCCTAATCTCCCTTCCCATCCCCAAAAGGAAATCTGCGAATTAAACTACAGTTTTATTCCGATACTGATGAAATTTTGTATTTAAAACCTTCCAGACAAACGGAAGGTAACTGTCTACATCGGCCTTAGGAAAACTATCCCCAACTTTCTTCTCACCCCTAAAAGGAAATTTAGGGTTGAGAAGTGCATCTGCAGTTTTATTCCTATCGTGATGAAACTTTGTATATTAGACCTTAAACGCTAGAGGAAGGTGAGTTTCTACATAGGTTTTGAAAATTCTTCCTCATCCCCCTACTCACCCCTAAAAGGAAATCAACGAACTTATCCACAGTGTTATTCTGATCTAGATGAAACTTTGTATATTCGACCTTCATGGCTGGGGGAAGGTGAATGTCTACATATATTTTTAGAAAACCACCCCCACTGTAGATAAATTCGCAGATTTCCTTTTAGGGATTAGAAAAGGGATGGGGGTGGTTTTCCGAAATCCTATGTAGACAGTCACCTTTATCTATTCATGAAGATCAAATAAGCAAAGTTTCATCAAGATCGTAATAAAACTGTAGATACATTTGCCGATTTGCTTTTAGGGGTGAGAGGGGGGTTGCGTGTGGTTTTCCAGAATCTTATGTAGACAGTCATCTTCCCCCTGCCTGTAAGGTCTCATATACAAAATTTCATTAAGATCGGAATAAAACTGTAGATAAATTCGCTGATTTCCTTTTAGGGGTGGGATGGGAAAGAGGATGAGGGTGGTTGATTAACCTTCCTCTATCCACTAATCTTGGAGGTGCATTATACCAAATTTCGTCTATTCTTGAATCATGCATATGAGCCATATGAGAATCTCGTCCAGACCAAATTGCACGCACAAAGTTGTGCGCACATGGAGATCCACTAGCGATGGATCGTGTTCGTGCGGATAAAATTGTGCGTGCACGCATGCTCCTGCCGTGCACATATGAGTATTCGTGCGCGCACGATTGCTCATATGTATACGAGGCTTTAGTCAAATTTCATCTAGTGATCCGAGAAAACAAACACGTGCGCGATGAAAGTGTGTCGTGCGGTCAAAAGATGTATTTTGTCAAGTGTGAACTGTTCCACGATATTCTGCAACTGATCCCCGGGGCTGCGGGTTCTACCAAATTGCTGCAAGTATCCAGAAAGTGTGTTTTTAGAGGACTAAAATGCCGTCTGATGCAATTCCAATTGTAAACGTATGTCGTGCCGGGGACATCGTCGTGTGCAGTCACTGCCTTGGCGAAGGAAATAATGACGTACACGATCAGCTGAGCGCAGGCCTGTCTATCTAGATGGCGTTGACGCGACACGCAAACGTGTGGCAACGTGCGCGCAGCCTTCAACTCGGAACATGACCAAAACTTCAAATTTGCATTTCTTGGAAAAAAAATACTCTATATTTGAAGAGCTGTATCTCAGTGATTATTTAACTTACGAAAATTATTTAGGTCTCATTTTATAGACCATTTAATTTGCTCTAAAAAAGTATATAATAATTTTTTTTTTACAAAAACCCATAGTTTAGAAGAAATTCTAGAAAAATCAGAACAAGTGCGAAAAAATTACTGTTTCTCAACTACCACCAAGTTACCACAGAGTTCTCAGGGTTGCACATACATATTTGCTCCATGGTTACAAACCTGGATTTACACTACTAGTACGGGCTCAAAACACATAAGAAAAAACCGCTAGTAATCCAGTTAATGTAGGTTTATGACTTTTTTGGTTTAAGTTTGGTTCATATTTTATTCGCAATTAAAACATATCTCGCTTTAACTTTTTTTTTATTGTATATTTCTAATTTTATTTCGCGTATTTGCCGATTTCCCACTGGTAATCAGAACTTTTCCAAATCCCACATTTCCACTAAACTTATCACATATCACAGCCAAAATCTACACAAGGCTCGAACCAATCCACATTGCATCTTTCTGGCAATGCCTCATCTGTTGTTGTTCTGTTTACGTCTTGACAGACGTCATTCTGACCGGGGGGTCATACTTTTTCCTTATCAGCGGACCAGCGGAGAAGTTTATTTGTGACTTGCAATCTGGAAAACAGGGACTGCAGTTATTTGTTCCTCATCAGTGCCTAGAAACAGTGCAGACGCAATGGACGGTGCCTACAGTTCGTACAAATCGCCGCTGAGTTCGCGTTATGCGAGCAAAGAAATGCAATTTCTATTCAGCGACCAGTTCAAATTTTCCACCTGGAGGCGGCTTTGGATCGTTCTGGCGCAGGCCGAGAAGGTAAACTCCGTTCTCTTTTTATTTCTAGTGCAAGGTTCACTATAATTCTCGTTGTAGGAGCTGGGCCTGGCCATCACAGACGATCAAATTGCCGAGATGCAGGCGGTCGTCAACGACATCGACTTCAAAGCTGCCGCTGAGGAGGAGAAAGCGACCCGCCATGATGTCATGGCTCACGTTCACGTTTTCGCCAAACAGTGTCCCAAGGCGGCACCCATTATCCACTTGGGAGCAACCTCATGCTACGTCGGCGACAACACGGACCTCATAGTCATCAAGTCGGGGCTGGAACTGCTCCTGAAGCGTCTCGCGGTGCTCATCAGCAACATGAAGCAGTTCGCGCTCAAGTACAAGGACCTGCCCACGTTGGGCTTCACCCACTTGCAGCCAGCTCAGTTGACGACCGTTGGCAAGAGGGCGACGCTTTGGCTGCAGGATCTCATGATGGACGAGAGGGCCATCCGACGTTGTAGAGACGATCTCCGCTTCCGGGGCGTGAAAGGAACCACCGGTACGCAAGCATCGTTCCTCACGCTCTTCGAAGACGACCACGAAAAGGTGAAAAAGTTGGACCAACTCGTCACGCAATTGGCGGGTTTCCAGAGGAGCTACAAAGTCACGGGCCAAACATACTCCCGGAAAGTGGACGTTGAAGTTGTCGGGGCCCTCTCCAGCCTCGGTTGCTCCATCCATAAAATGTGCACGGACATGCGAATTCTCGCCTCGCACAAGGAGATCGAGGAGCCGTTCGAGAGCACTCAAATCGGCTCATCGGCCATGCCTTACAAGCGTAATCCTATGCGCTCGGAGCGTTGTTGTGCCCTGGCTCGGCACCTGATCACCCTCCACGCCAACGCGGCAAACACGCACGCCACTCAGTGGATGGAGCGAACCCTCGACGACTCGGCCAATCGACGAATCACCCTCTCGGAAGCGTTCCTCTCGGCCGACGCGGCCCTCCTCACGCTGACCAACATCTCGCAGGGTATCGTCGTGAACGAGAAAGTCATCGAGCGGTGGATAAACCAAGAACTGCCTTTCATGTCGGCAGAGAACGTGATCATGGAGATGGTGAAGAAGGGCGGCGATCGGCAAATTTGTCACGAGAAAATTCGCGTGCTTTCGCAAGAGGCTGCCGCTCAGGTGAAGCAGTTGGGCAAGGAAAATGATTTGGTGGAGCGCATTAAGAAGGATGCGTATTTTAAGCCGATCCTGGCGGATTTGGATAAGATCTTGGATGCCAAGTCGTTTATTGGACGGGCACCTCAGCAGGTCGTGGAATTTATCGAGGAAGAGGTGGAGCCTGTGTTGGCGTTGTACGCTGACGAGTTGAAGGAGGCGAAATCGGTCGCTCTGGCGATTTAACGATGAGATGGCAGGTGGCTTAGGAGTGATAATCTAGTTGCTAATTTGTCCGAAAAAGGACTAACTACGTATGAATGTTTGATATGATTTTATTAAATAAATTACATTTCAACATTTATTTGTCGTTTTTTTTTCTGGCCCGAAGCAATATAATGGCTGCGTTCCTGCGAACGAATCAGGTTGTCCGTACAAATTTTCCTGGGAGTGGAAAGCTTATAGATGAGAATTCGAGAAATGTCAAAACTTGATTCGTTCGCAGAGACGCAGCCAATATCGAACGAAGAGCTGAGTCGGCGTACGGCTTAGATGCCGGTCGGCGAAGTGATACGTAGGCGAAAATGGCAGTGGATAGGTCACATATTGCGGGAGGGCGACAACTGCACTGCTGGACATACCATGAAATGGGACCCCATTCCTAATTTGGATTGACCTAGGAAGTCATGGCGCCGATCTGTGGCGAAAGAGTGTGAGTTTCTGGATTAGTCGTGGGGGCAGATACATCCCATTGCCTAGAATCGAGTACGATGGCGCGCAGGAGTAGTTACTGCGCTATGTCCCACTAGGGATTAAGGCAAAGTAGTATGTGTATCTGGCGTTTGAAGTTAACTGATTAAAACTGGATGGAGATTCGGTAGTGAAGTTGGTTCGAATATTTTTTCTCTGGCTCAGCAGGTGGAGCCGGGCTTGAAACAGTCGGTAGTAGCAAAGGAATGTAAACCTGAACGGAAACTGCCCGAAGAGAAGTAATTAATGATTTTGGTGGTAAAATAGGGTAACTAAACAATTGTTCGCGAACCACTCGATATATACTTTTTTTTTCGTTTCGGTGTTCTCGTAAAAAGCTTCATGAGGCAAATTTGTCTCGTTTTTAAGGAAAGGCCGTGTTCGAGACAACCGGACAGAGATGATCTCTGAATCGGACGGTTTGGATCAGCGACGATCGAACTCAAACAGCCACCATAGAGATAATTTGCCATTTGGTGGCGAATTGCGGGCTCAGTATAGAAAGTTATAGCGGCGAATAGCGGAGGAAGAAGTGGGCGTTCAACCATTTCACCTTATACTCTGATCCAGATGTGATCCAATAGACGACCTGGATCATAGACCAGTCCGCCATTATGTGTGGGAATGAGCTTGAACACAATTCTCAGAAAAATACTTTCTCAAATTGGGTTTAGCCGTGCTTTTGCAGTTTTATGCATGTTTTCGCCCAATTTACCTAATAATCTTGACAAGTAGTACGACAGTATGTGGGATTTGGCTTCTGAGAGCCGTCGCTTGTTAGTAAATACATCGGCCGTGAACCAACACTGCATGCGAGTTTATAAATTTAAACAGACTGCCCGGCACGTCCAGATTCGAGATGCCACTCTCGACACTTGTGCACATTTATAAAAACATATTTCTACTAAATTATGATTTTAAATAGTCACCTTTTTTAATTGTTTTGTTTATAGCTCTTTTTTTACATTAGTGCAACTCAAAGTTCTATCTGATCAAATAACCTCCACGAAACGAACTGATAATCACTGAATACAGTGCGGTTAACACGAAACCTGATGTAGTATAATACGAAAAGTAGAATATGTACATCCGATTCTTATGCCGCACTATTAGACACTGTATCTGCAAATCTTCATCAGATTTCAAGTAGATATTATCATGATAATAACATTTTGAGGCTCTCTAACAACATCGCACGCTAAACAGATAAAAAAATCAAACAAAAAGTTTGTAAATAACATGCGGTGGCGTGTATCGACAGTGCGACGACTCGTATTTCAAGTTTAACATTAAATTGTCATAAAGAAAGATACTTTTGTTAATGTTTCCGCTCCGCGATTTTTGCAAATCTGAGCAAGAGTTGTCTGTACAGGTAATCGAGGTGGAGTCGGGTTTTTTTTTGCGAGCAGACGAAAATTCTAAACTGCGCTAGAAGTCGGAAGCAGTTTTTGGTAAAAATGTAGCTAAACCAGTTAATTAAAATATATAAGAATAAACAAAACTCACTTTCGTTTTTTTCCTTTATATTGAATTGGGAAATGAATTTAAATAACATAATATGGTGACTTCGATCAAAATGTGGTTTTAAAACTTCCCTGATAACTTATCTACTATACTATAGAGAACGTGGTTCTTTCTTATGGCTTATACTAATCTAATAGAATTCTCAGAAATTTGTGGTCGTTTGGCACACAGACAGTAGCGGCTCGTGCCTTGTGAAGCCGGGTGGGCAAGGTAGTTTTATTATTTTGCAATTACAGCAGAAACTGTTAACCGAAATAAAGGGTTTTGGTTGGTTAATAAAGCAAGTACCATTTTCTAATGGTTAGGCTGAAATATGTTATATTTAGTATATGATACAAATTACACCTCCAGATTCAATAATATTAGTCTAGTAATGGAGTGGTTTGACGGAAAGCTCAGTGTGTGCTGACGCCGGGCAACTACTGGGCTTCCAAGATTGGAGGATGCGGTTACGTGCAGAGCCGTGCGAATAAAATTTGACGCCCGGGGCGAAGATTTAACATGGCGCCCCCATTATGTATACAATACATAGAAGAATATAATAAACAGGATAATTATTTTTATTTTTATACCCTAGACTTATAGTATAGGGTATATTGTTTTTGTCACGACGAAAATTTGTAACACCTTAAAGAAGGCTCCGGAAGTATTGCAATCAGTGTTGCCAAAATCTTATTATCAAAACGGCTAAATTTAGCCGGTAAAGCCGGAAATATTTTTCTAAAAACGGCTAAAAACCCGGCCGGAAAAATTTCCTATTTGGAAACGGCTAAAAAACGGCTGGAGAAGTAGCCCCACCGAAAACACCTAATTCCATGTTTTAAAAGTAAAGTTTAAAACCAATAATATTTAAATATAATATATTTCAAAAGAAACAAGCTAGGGTATCATACCTTCGTTGTGTTTTGTGGTGCATTTGCCTTTTTGAAAGTAGTAGTAAAACTTGTTCCGATTTCACTGTTCCTATAAGAGGTATGTGAAATAGTGGGCCGATTTCAACAAAATTTAGGAACATGGCTAAGCAGTCAATACGATTGAATAATATGCAATTTCGTAAAGATATCTTCAGAAATAAAAAAAGTTTTTCTGACAAAAATTTGCTTTTGGGACGGTCGTTCTTATGACAGCTATATGATAGAGTAGTCCGATTTTAACCAAATTCTGAAATATGATTTTACTAAAGATACTATTGATTATTGTGAATTTTGAAAACAATATCTTTAGAAATAAAAAAGTTTTTCTCATAAAGACGAATTTTTGGACGGGTCGTTCCTATGGCAGCTATATGACGTAGTGGTTCGATTCCGTTGGTTCCGACATATATACTGCGTGCAAAAGAAAGAAGGCTCTGTACAAAATTTTAGCTCGATAGCTTTAAAACTGAGGGACTAGTTTGCATAGAAACAGAAGGACAGACGGACAGACAGACAGACGGACAAAGCTTAATTGACTCGTCTCATTATACTGACCAAGAATATATATAGTTTATATGGTCGGAGATGCTTCCTTCTGTGCGTTGCAGACTTCATGACAAAGTTAATATACCCTATCACATCCGTGAAGGGTATAAAAACGTGAATTGTCCGAACATGCATAAAGAATAACCTTGGGCAGGAAAATCGGCCGTGGAAAATTAAATCCGGCTAAAAATCCAGCTGGCCGGTTTTTGATTTTTGTGCCGGCTAAAAAAAGTGATTTCCGGCTAAATTTAGCCGGAAAACGGCTAAATTGGCAACGCTGATTGCAATGTACAACTGTTCTGGGTGTACAACTTTGCTTCCGCCGTTTTTTCTTGGAATTAAAATCTTAATTGTCAAAAAGTACTTACAGATGTAGTATTCAAAGTACTGTCCATCGCTAGCGACAACTTTCGCCCATCTCTCTGGCAATTTTCGGATTCCATCTGGCAAAAAGGAGGCGTCTTTCGACGCGACTTTCCGACTTCCGATTTTTCTACTTTCTCGTACTAACGAAAATTCTGATCAGCCTGGCCCTGCGCCATGGAACGAAACAGATGGTAGTCGGAAGGAGCGATGTCTGGGGAGTGTGGCGGGTGGTGCGAGATTTCCCATTTCAGGGTTTCCAAATATGTCTTGACCACTTTTGCGACGTGTGGCCGAGCATTGTCATGCTGGAGGATGACTTTGTCATGTCTCTCTTGGTACTGTGGTCGTTTTTCCCTTAATGATCGACTTAAACGCATCAATTGCGTTCGGTACCGATCTCCGGTGATAGTTTCATTCGGTTTCAGTAGCTCGTAGTGTTGTATATCACACCGAACTGGGCCCACCAAATGCAAAGCGTAACCTTGGCGCCGTGAATATTCGGTTTTGTCGTTGACGTTGAGGTTGTACCGAGCAAATTCAAATAGCTCACATACAGATAGGGGTGAAAAATTGGAGTGAAGAAGACCAAACTGGTCTGTTCCCCAACACAAACATCTTAACAGCCCGGTTAGCTTTGACACGTTGTAGCTAGCGAATTCAAACAGATTGGATACAGATAGGGGTAAAGATGATTTCGTTGAAGAAGAGCAATGCGTTAATTTTTATGTTATGTCTTGTATTATATTAAAAGAGAGTACTGTGTAAATGTATAAATGAATGTATGGTTTGAATGAAATGTTGAGATACATTTTTACAATTGTTAAGTCAAGCGGCGCTTGACTCGCTTGTATGAAGTGCACGTCACTGACTACTTGCATGTTGTTTTTCGTAGTGCCAATGGCAATTATTTTATGAACCAATTTTGGAAGGGTAAAGATGTGTTGTAATTGACCAACTTTAAATTACGTTTACATTATCCCCAGATTACTTCATCTGCAGCGTAATCTGAGTGTGGTGAGTTCAAAATTGTATGTATTTGACAGTCGCAGATTATCTCAGCTGGCGGAGATGAAGTAATCTGGGAATAGTGTAAACGTAATATTAAGGGAAAATATTAGAACGTAATTGACCAACTTTAAGGAAAAATATTAGATCGTAATTTGTACCAGCCCCCTTGCATTTCGAGGTCGTTTCACTTAAAAATATGAAAACTTACGGGAAGGTGGATTCCAAACAGCATAGAAAATGGAAAATAATTTGTTTTGTATATCTTCTCAGAATAGGTTAATAATAGTTTTTTTTTATATATGTACAGTTAGCATACCCCTGCATCCCTCAAAACACGTCCGAGGTCAAAAGTACTGATGGCTAACGATAACCAACACCATAGGCAATAATATGTCAAAATATCGTAACGATCACGTAATATTTAATAATAATATTGGGAGTACAAATTAGGCTGCGCGCAAGTTGGCACACGTTCGTGTGTCGCGTTCACGTGTTTTATGTCAAACGGTGTGAGTCTATGGTTTTCAGCCGAAGACACGAATCTGACAATTTGGCAAATGCTCGGCTGTTGTCGTATCACCAAATTGGATTCATTATTGTGCGTTAACGCCAATAATTTAGTATGAAATATGTGCTTATGCACATCCTACTACTCTCCAGTCGTTTGTTTCGCCACTCAGTTCTTACCTAATTATCCGTTTTAAAGAACAATAATGAACTCAGTTTGGTGATACGACAACAGCCGAGCATTTGTCAATTTGACAGATTCGCATCTTTGGTTGCAAACCTTAGACCCAAACCGTTTGACAGCAAACACGTGAACGCGACACGCGAACGTGAGCCAACATGCGCGCAGCCTTAGTTCGGTCCGTTTTCAAAAGATGGCTCGGGCTGTTACGAATATGTTCCAAGCATAGAGAATAACTATGGAGGAGCAATCCGCATATACTCAACACTAAACTATTTGAAGCAATTCCAGTCGTAAAAAGTAAGCAGAGAGACACGCGCCCTCCACTGCGCAGCACCCGCGCAGTCTACAATATATAAAAGCACAGGAAGCACGTAAGATGTCATCCCCTCTCCTACATCTACTATTGGAACAATAACATTCCAGTCTGTCTCTCTGCTGCGGAACACCCGCCCGGTCCATATAGAAGCAAAAGAAATGTCAAATTTCCATCCCCCTTCCTACTTCCTCACTTGTGCCGAATTGCTTCGTTTCTCTCGCTCTTTTTCATTTCCTCTGATACTCTCTCTTCAAAGGTTCCTAGTAACAGCTGATGTCGGTAGTTTCAGAGAGGTTAGACATCTGTCAATAATATTCAGTTCATATCGCTTTGAGTTTCATAAAAAAACCCTTGTTTTTCACTGTGTTAAATATGTCCAATTTTGTGTTAAGCAGCATTTGCGGGAGGTTTTAGTTTTTTGTTTTAATTGGAAGAAAGTGCAGCTGAAGCGCATCGAATGCTTGTGGAAGTTTATGCTGACAATGCTCCAACTGATAAATCATGTCGGGAATGGTTTCAACGTTTCAAGAATGGAGATTTCTTCGTTGAAGACAAGCCTCGCATTGGACAAAGACTTGGAGGCATTACTCGATGAAGATCCGAGTCAAACGCAAGAGGAGCTCGCAGAATCATCGGGAGTGACTCAACAAGGAGTTTCTGTACGATTAAAATCCATGGGAATGATTCAAAAGCAAGGCAATTGGGTGCCTTATGAACTGAAACCGAGAAACATTGAAAAGCGATTTTTCACTTGCGAGCAGCTGATTCAAAGGCAACAAAGAAATTTTTACTGGGGATGAAAAATGGATATTCTATGACAACCCCAAGAAGAAAAAATACTACGCTATGCCCGGTCGATCGTTGCCATTGACCTCAACATCAACACCAAAGCCGAATATTCATGGTTCGAAGGTCATGTTGTGTATCTGGTGGGAACAAAAGGGTGTTGTGTACTATGAGCTGCTACAACCTGGCGATACAATAACGGGCGATCGGTATGATTCGTTTGAGCCGTGTATTACGAGAAAAACGACCGGAATACAAGCAAAGACATGACAAAGTTATTTTTCTGCATGACAACGCTTGGCCTCATGTCGCAAAAGTCGTGAAAAAATATCTGGAAACGCTCAAGTGGGATATTTTGTCGCACCTGCCGTATTCTCCGGACATTGCTTCTTCTGATTTCTGGTTGTTCCGACAGATGCAACACTTCTTTCGCAGAAATCAAAAATTGGCTCCTAACTTGGATCACCTCAAAAGACGAGACATTTTTTCGAGATGGAATTCGAAAACTGCCTGAGAGGTAGGAAAAATTAGTAGCTGGCGATGGACGATACTATGATTAATCTTTTGAATCTTTTTATTTTGAAATAAATGTATTTTTGACCACAAAAAAACGGACCGAATTAATTTTTACTCCCAATACATTCAGTTAAATTTGAGTATTATTGTGCGTATGGCAGTTAGTGTTCGTATAGATAGTCCATACAAAAAATGTACCTATCGGCCTTGTGTATAAGTGCGAGTACTACTGTTTTTTGTAGAACGAATTGTAGTTAACAATTTCTATAAGGGTAAAGATTGATGGGAGAGGAGGAGGGGGGTCTTAGGCTGGTTGTTGACCCTATTATGTTTATTTTTTTTATGCAAGTTTGCAATGTCGACTTAACGTGAATGGCTAAGCATCTCGAGGACTAGGACAGTTTCTCGTGTACATACATATCTATGTATCTACAATACAGCTTCTCGGATTAAAACTATTACTTTGAGAGGTGACAGATGGAGTCTTTTTTTATGAACTGGCATGTAAGATACTATATCATCGTCAAAACATTTTAATTATGGTATTTTTATCTATCTGAGTGATACCAAGAAGAGTAAGGAGCCAATATTTACATACCAAATTAAGCGCTTGCTACAAAACCCTCGGATTGCGGGCGTAGCCCTCTATATTCCGATTTCCTTTATTTATTGTGGCTACGATGATGTTATAATCGGCAAATTTCCTAACACCTTTCAAGTTTCGCTAATGTGGAGGATCCTTTGAGGTTAACAATGATCTCTTGGTAAGGACTAACACCGGAACGTCATGCGTATCGGAACAGAAGTACATATATTGTATCGCTATGGATCTAATGCTGAATATTCACGGACGTCCAAAAGTCAAATTTTCCCCGGTCGTCTCACGGCTACCGAGCGCGTCCAATGGTCAGATTGGTTTAAAAAAAACTCGTATCTTCTCAATTTTATATTACACGTTTATTCTGTTCTTTTGCTTTTCACTTACAATTAATATAATTATATCTCTTCTCTCTCTTTACATATATATATGTATGTATTTATTTAAATTTACGTTGACTTATATCTAGTTGGTTTCTTGTCATTTTAGTTTTTAAATTACGTACTCGTTTCATTTGTTCCACAGGTCACCGCGCCATCCCGATTCTTGATGCTGCTTCGACCGTTTTTACGGTGTCGACCGGGATGACTGGCCGAATATTATTGCTGAAGTTGATTGGAAGACGAATAATTTCTCGATCGGATTATGTTCATATGGATTTCAGATGACGCCGTCGAATGCATGTACGGTGGTAAATCGACGCCATCACTTACTTTACATTTCATTAGTTGGTATGGACAGCAGGACTGGAAAGCAGAAGAAGAAAATCCTTAGTCAATTGGCGGAGGAAGACAAAAATGCATTTTGAATTTTCTATACATATTGTATTTTACGTTAGACAAATCTTCCAATGATAGGGTGAAGCATACATACTATGTATCACAGATACATCTTGTGTTGGCTTCGGACAGTTTAGATTAGTTGGCTTATCTAATGAAATTAGCAGGCTTCAATTTGGTTAATGATTTGATTACATTCTAAGGACCTTTTTCATATAGGTGTATGTGTGTTCAATTGGGAAAACTGAATTTAAATCATTTATAGGACGCATTGCATTTTAAAACTATGTAACACACGGCCAACTATTGGTACTAAAGCTAGGTACATTGTGGAACACCCTCCGATTACTAGATACTGTGCAATGTTAATCTACCTGCAGTCGACTATTGCCGAAGCGTGGAAAAAAAATACATGGCGAAACAGCGTAACAGGAGCGAATGCCTATGAGTCTACCCTCCAATACTCACACTTATCGAATCGGATGAAATGCTAATTAAATTGGCTGAATGTACTGCTACCGGGTAAGGTCCTTGGATACATTTGCAGCCTTACACGAATATCTTTAGGTACATTCATCCAACTGTTGCATAATAATCGTTGTAAAACACTATGAAATTATGGTAACAAAAATCGTGTGAGCTTAACCGAGACTTGGTCCGCTAAATCCTTACATCCACTTGTGCATCTGAACATTATGTCCATTAAAAGATTTAAATTTCTGAATCAATTCGTAAAATCCATTAATTTACCTTAAGTGTTTTTTTAAAAGCCGCTCGAAATTCTCGATTGAAATACGCATAGATGATTGGATTCAGTGCCGAATTGAAGTATCCAATCCAGAAGAGTATGCCAACAACAATTTTAGGTGTTTCGCATTCTTCACACAGTGAGCTGGTTATATACCTGAGAATGGGAATATGAAAAAAAAAATCGATAAAAATTATTGAAAACATATTTTCATGGGTACATTTATTATCTTAGGCCTTCCATACACTCGACTTCGACTCGACTGCTACTAATAATCAAACATTCGACTAGTAGTATAATAAGAAAAATAGACGCAAAAAATCATGTAGTTCTAAAAGTTTCAGGAATGTGTAGGCTGTAGGGGTATGTCCCATGAATAACGTAAAATAAAGTGTCATCGATTTCAGGAGGGGTAGGTCCCATGAATAACGTAAAATAAAGTGTCATCGATTTCAGGAGGGGTAGGTCCCATGAATAACGTAAAATAAAGTCCCATCGATTCCAGGAGCCGCGAGGGTCAGGAAGGGGCTTCAAAGGTACTCTTTTTAAGTTTTTCGCACACATCTCGAAAACGGTGCGTTGCACGTAAAAGTAATGCAGAGAAAAACAAGCTAGACTTCGGCTAGCTTGCCGAAGGTATGATACCCTTCACGCGAAGCGCTTTGATTTGTGGTGCATTTGTAACTTTGAAATTAGTAGTTAAACTTGTTCCGATTTCACTGTACCTATGAGAGGTATATGAAATAGTAGGCCGATTTCAACTAAATTTAGAAGTGTGATTTAGCGGTAAATATAATTGAGTAATATGAAATTCGGTAAAGATATCTTCAAAAATAAAAAAGTTTTTCTAACAAAAACCTGATTTTGGAACGGTCGTTCCTATGGCATCCATATGAGAGAGTAGTCCAATTTCAACCAAACCCGGCAAGGTGATTTAGCAAAGGATACTTTAGATAGATAGATAGATAGATATAAAGATTCGAGCTACTTTCCCAGCAGGAAGGCACTGCGACCATAGAGATCTATTGTGCCGTAGCTCATTAATCCAAAAGACCGTCCACCCTTCTAATAAAGGGCAGTAAGTCTTTAGCAGGAATCAACCCGAATTCTGCAGTGCTGATAGTAGCTTGCCCGAGGAGTGACATCCTAAAACGCGCGATGGCGACATTCGCACAAAATGTGCTTGGTCGTTTCCACGTCCTCCAGACAAAGACGGCATTCAGTCTCGCTTGACAGACCCATCTTGTTCAGGTGATATCTGACCAAGTGATGGCCAGATAAGTACCCCACTAGGAGTCTTAGGTGGGTTCTACTCATTCGAGTAGTACCCTTGTGACTGAAGGGCATTATCAGCTCCTTTGATTGACGAAGCCCTGCAAGGTTATTCCAGTACTGTTGACGCAATCGTGCAAAACAATCAGTGATCCGCAGTTTGGCCGAGGCCAGTCCAAAGCCACAGTAAGGCTCAGGTCCATGAAAACGACTGGATGATCCTTGTCTAGCAAGTTCATCCGCAGCCTCGTTCCCCTCAATGCCCTGGTGGCCAGGCACCCAACACAAGAAGACTCGGTTATTGGTTGCCAACAGTTGAAGGAGATTGTAACACTCCTTCACCAGTTTTGAAGAGACCTTATATGAGGAGAGCGCTTTTATAGCTGCTTGGCTGTCTGAGTAGATAGCAATGTGAGCGCTGCGAAGTCCATTTTCCAAGATTACCCTGGCGCAGACCTCAATGGCGTGGATCTCAGCTTGAAAAACGCTGGGCGAGATTCCCATTGCGATCGAAATCCTGGTGTTGGGTCCAAAGACACCTGCACCAACACCCTGTTCTGTTTTAGACCCATCGGTGAACCACTTGATACATCTAGGGTCTGGACAGGGTGTGCCATTTACCCATTCAGAGCGGTTAGGGATGAGGGCTGAATATTTTCTGGCGAAGCAAACCTCCGTGATCATGTAATCTGATCTCAAGCAGATCTGCACGTCAGGAATTTGATTCAGAATGCTCATGTGACCGCTTTCTTCACTACGCACGTCGGAAGTTAGACGAAGTCTAAGAGCATTTAGAGCTGCTGATTCTTGAATGAATATATGCAACGGAGTAAGTCCAATAATCGCCTCCAGGGCTGGCGTAGGACAAGTGCGCATAGCTCCAGTGATGCCAAGGCAGGCAAGGCGTTGAAGCTTATTGCACTTCAGTAAGACAGAAGATTGCTGAGTTTTCGGCCACCACACAAGCGATACAAGGATACTTTAGAATAATTTGAGATTTGAGAAAGATTCATTTAGAAATAAAAAAGTTCTTCTCACAAAGACCAACTTTTGGACCAGTAGTTCAATGGCAGCTATATGACATAGTAGTCCGATTCCACTGGTTCCGACATATTTACAGCATGCAATAGAAGGTATGTTACCTGCGTTGTGACTTATGGTACATTTGCCACTTGGAAATTAATAGTAAAACTTGTTCCGATTTCACTGTTCCTACGAGAAACGAGAGGTATATGAAATAGTGAGCCAATTTCAACCAAATTTAGGGATGTACTATAATTTGGCAGTCAATATGATGGAATAATATGAAATTTGGTAAAGATATTTT
This sequence comes from Chloromyia formosa, assembly GCA_964017055.1. Taxonomy (NCBI): domain Eukaryota; kingdom Metazoa; phylum Arthropoda; class Insecta; order Diptera; family Stratiomyidae; genus Chloromyia; species Chloromyia formosa. The sequence goes on along the minus strand of OZ024813.1, from coordinate 57,050,908 downwards.
TCGAAATAAAAAAAAAGTTTTCCTAACAAAAACTTGATGTTGGAACGGTCGTTCCTATGACAACTGTATGATAGAGTAGCAAAGTTTCAACCAAATTCGGAAATATATTTTGACTGTAGATTCTATTGATAAGTGTGAAATTTGAAAAAGATTCAGAAATAAAAAAGTTTTTCTCACAAAGACGAATTTTTGGACCGGTCGTTCCTATGGCAGCTATATGACCTTATGGTTCGATTCCGTTGGTTCCGACATATTTACAGCGTGCAATAGAAAGAGGGCTTTGTACAAAACTTCAGCTCGATAGCTTTAAAACGGAGGGGCTAGTTTACATAGAACCAGACACACAGACGGACAAAGCGTAATCGACTCGTCTCATCATACTGACCAAGAATATTATATAGTTTATATGGTGGGAAATGCTTCCTTCTGTGCGTTGAAACTTCATGACAAAGTTATTATACCCTATCACATCTGTGAAGGGTATAATGACGTATGTACAGTTTTTTAAGATGAAATAACGTATTGTTGCGTGTACGGAGTGGGTATCTCTTACGACACGCACTGTACTAAGCTTCGTCATAATCTCGAACGATCGATAACAAGTATCAGCTGACTGGGCACTAGCGGATTCTCGAACCTTCGTTGAGTAGTGGAAACCCGAGACTGGAACATCTCGACAAATCTATAGTTTTCGCTAATTGACGAATGCATGGGTCTAGCAGCTATATAAAGGCAGATGTCACCAGAGAAGAAGAAGTAGTAAAACTCTACACTCAGTGGCAGTCGGATCGGTATAAACTATCCGCTCGGAAGTCGAAGAGTCGTTATTGTTACCCGCGGTAACGAATAGTTTGAGCTAGTGTTGACGTTGGTTGTTAGTACGCGTGTGTAGTTCGTTTTGTAAATAAAGTGTGTGTGTTTTTCAATCGAAGTGTTTTCATTATTCAGCAAAAGAATATCTAACGAACTTGGTTTGGTTTCGCTCATCAGAGGAAACGTTACAGTATCTACATCTACATTAATTTTCGTAGATATGGCATTCAGTGTTAACATTATTACACAAATTTCGGTAGATACGGCATTTATTGTTAATATTACTGAACAAAAGACATTAAATCAAAAGCCGTATGAATTATTTTCGTTTTCTATAAATAAGTTCTAGCGGTTAACCGTTACATAACAGTATTCTAAAGGTTTTCATTTCCGATGCAAAATGGAATAAATATATTAGTTTGGAGGCAACTGTGGTTGTTGATTGACAGTGTTTGGCTTCAATATGGATTCGCTAAGTGGAGGGAAAAAGATGGTCAACATAGTTCTAAATATAGAGCTAAATAAACGTTTAGCAAAATTAAAAAGAGTGTCCAGAAAACGGAAAAATAATGCTGACCAAGACTATTTGCCAGATGCAGATGAATCGAGTTCTAAAGACGAAGGTTCATCTTCAACGCAAGTGGCAAAGAAGACAGTAAGGAAAATGAGTTGTGTTCTGCAAGTTAGTAAACCGCTTTCTCTCTTGGTACTGTGGTCATTTTTCCTTTAATGCTCGACTTAAACGCATCAATTGCGTTCGGTACCGATCTCCTGTGGAAGTTTCATTCGGTTTCAGTAGCTCTTAGTATATCACACCGAGCTGGTCCCACCAAATGCAAAGCATAACCTTAGCGTAGTGAATTTTCGGTTTTGCCGTCGACGTTGAGGCTTGTCCGGGCATTCTCCATGACTTTCTGCCCTTGAGATTATCGTAACGGACCCATTTTTCGTCGCCGGTTACGATGCGATGTAGAAATTCCTTCCGATTCTGCCTTTGAAGTAGTTAGTTGTTCGCATGCAAATAATTGCCGTTCGATATCTCTGGGTTTTAACTCGTACGGAACCCAATTTTCTTGTTTCTGAATCATGCCCATGGCCTTGAGGCGTTTCGATATGGCTTGCTAAGTCACTCCTAGTGATTCAGCTAATTCTTCCTGCGTTTGGCACGAATTTTCATCGAGCTTCGAGTGCTTCCAATTCGTCGTCTTTGAAATTTTTTTTCTCTCCCACCACCATGCTTGTCCTCGACATTGAAATCGCCACTTTTAAAACGTTGAAACCACTCACGACATGTTCTGTCACTCGGAGCAACCTCACCGTAAGTATCTGAGGGCATTCGATGAGCCTCAGCTGCAGTTTTTTTTTTTCAAATGTAAGCAGAAGATCAAAACTTCCAGCAAATGACGAGAACTTGGCTCGAAAACAGACATTTTGAATCGCGTATCTTATTAAAAATGCGAAAAACTTATACTAATGCGGGGATGTCGATACGTTCACAGACTTCCAAACTCACTTTGTGACACTTTTGAACTACGTATTTTGATAAGCCTTCACCGCTGCAGCCGTCTGTCAGAAAACGGCGGAAGCAAAGTTGTATTTATACGATGCGTTGCAGTCATTTCGATGTCGACCCGACCTGTGTATGCAAGACATTAACACTTACCATAAAAAGAACGGTAGCCAACAGAGGAGGAAGGCGCTCATTATAATGCCAAGCGTCCTTGCCGCCTTGCGCTCCCTTCGCATGGACGAAATTGTAGTTTGTTCCATTTGTACACTTGGTCTCGGTATGGGAATGTGATTGATTTGAAGGTGTTTGTCTAGAAGAAGTGCAGCTACTTTTGATCTGGAAAAGAATGAGAATTTTGAGACAAATTTCCGGGGGTTTGGCAAGAATTCGCATACCTGTATAACATTCGCTCTTGGCGATCAGCCTCCTGATATATTCTGTAGTACATTGATATCATAACAATTCCTGGTAGCCAAAAACTTACCGATGAGCTAATGATTGCATATGATTTGTTAACTTTAAATTCGCATATCTGAAATTATAAGAAAGGAGTTTGTGTTTAGGATTAGTTAGATCACTAAGGGCCGTTTTTATCGATGTCTGGTTAAAGTTTATCCTACAGAAAAATGTTATACGCCACCCGTCCTTCAGTTAAAAATTTATCGGACAATTATTCCAAACAGCAGTCTGGATGTCTTATGGCTACCAAATGCGCGGGACGTGTTTTGCCGAATGATTTCATCCAGTATAATTAACGATACTGGGATCTTGATAAAACCTACGCCAATATCTTCGACAAAACACATTCCACGTCACAAGATATATCCATGTACCGATGTATGTATCTGCATGCCGTGTAGATACCTGTCATCAGTTTACTGGTGATCAACTACTAGGTACATCGACCATTTTATCTCAGTTTGAAGTTTGTCAATAATAGGGTAGTATGTCGTCACGCGAATTTTATCCCTGGCCAGTAGATGCAATTCCGTTGCATCCCCATCATTGGGTATTTTCTTTTTGATGCATTTTCGGATTTAAGTTGCCATATAATTATTTATTTATTTACTTTTTATTTTAACAGGCTTTCCGGCCCAGAGTAATACATTTATATACAAGTAGTGAAAAGTATTTTTGTAATTAGTGGTGTTCTTGTGTTTATGCCTCATGTGCTATATATGTATACAATTTAACAAAGTTTAAGTATGGAATTAAATATTTATGTTACAGTTTGATTTATAATATTATATTCAGTGTGATGATTTCCTAGTGGCGTCTGTCTATTTATAGTATATGATCTAAGAAAAATCCTGAAGAAACACATTTCTTGCGTATCTTTTAAATATTGGAACTGAAGTAGTGAAAATATTTGGATCAAGGAGATTTCCCAAAATTGACATTCTTGTGACAGGAGAATTTTGTCCATATGGTGTTTTGTGATACGGTACTATAAATAAACCTCGAGGTCGTAACTGATAATTTATCTCTTGACATACAAATTCCGATTTCAATTCGGGACAATCAATTCCATTTGAAATCAATCCATGCAAGACACATACATACATCCATATATTTTCTATTCGATTCCAATGAACTTATTTTATATAGGCTCGCCACTTCTTCATAATTGTGAGTCCAGGTCGGATTTTGTAAACCTAATTTATATGCGGCATACGATAACTAGTGTTGTATAGAGTATTATAATACTATTTATTATTATTTTTATTATTAAGATGTATCTTTATTGGCGTTATTAATACTGTTGCATGTACGGAGTGGGTATCTTTTATGACCCACACTGTACGAAGCTTCATCATAATTTTGAATGATTGATGACAAAAACATTGAAAATGAAGCGGATTCTCGAACCTTCGAGACCCGAACATCTCGAAAAATCTAGAGTCTTCGCTAATTGACGAAGCATGGATTTCCAACTATAAAAGGCAGATGTCACCGAAGGAGAGAAGAAGTAGTCAGACTCGACACTCAGTGGCGGTTGGATCGCTATAAAGCAGAAAGGTTATCGTTAACAGATAGTTCGAGCTAGTTTGACGTTTTAACGTTTGTTGTTAATACGCGTGTGTAGTTCGTTTTGTAAATAAAGTGTGTGTGTTTTTCAATCGAAGTGTTTCATTATTCAGCACAAGAATATCTAACGAACCTGCTTTGGTTTCGTTGTTTCGCTCAACAGAGGAAACATTACAATACATTATAGAGTACAAATTATAATTAAAGTGTTTTAGATAATTAATTCTATACAGCTTGATACGTCTTTTACAGCGAGTTGCTATTTTAGTGGGATGGACATATTTAGTTTTTAGTGTACAAAGAAAATTCAACTCGTAAAAAACCTTGCTTGAAATCTTATGGTTAATTTATAACTATCTTAAATCTATCTTGATCCTATACTTATCCTACCTTAGCACTTAGGTGGCTAATGATTAGGTTGTATTTAGCAGACTAAATTGATGGCGCAATCAGCGGGTTGTCAGTGAGATTCAATCTTTGTTGAAATACAATAGTAGCTTTATTCGCATAATCTTTTATTGCTAGAACTTTGGCTGCTTCGTGAAGACGCCTGGTTGAGAAATACCAAGGCTTATTTAGAATCATCTTCAAGCATTTATTTTGCGATACCTGGAGTTTTATCTTATGTAATACTATTTATGTTTTGAAAGTCTTCGCACTGCCTTAATATAAATCCAAGTGTTCTCCTCGATTTGTTTACAACGTAATCAATATGTTGGTTATACGTGAGTCTTTCATCCAGTATAACATCAAGATCTCAGTATTTGTCCTTTCAATTATTGTTCCAATTCATAGCAGTATCTTAAATTATTCAATTTTGAGACAGAGACACTAGGCGCGTTCTTTTGCAGCTATCCAGGTCAAGGGTACTTACCCCGAGCTTTTGTGCAAAAAAAAAAAACCATGTAGCTGACCCATACAGGGTAAGAGCATGTATTTGTCTTGAAATGGATTTTGTCTCAGATAAAGTTTGGATTTTAAGTGGTGAGATAATTCCACTCTTTGAAAAATTTTAAAATCAAACTTCATTCTATTACATCAAGAGCAAGCATTGAACCTATCAATTGCAACTGTGATAGAAGAAATTAACTGATTCCGAGTAGTTTCCTAATATTTCGACAAAAATTACTTTTCCAATTGGAAAAAATGTGGAATCCCATTGAATTTAATTGAGGTGTATTAGGTGAAGGCACAGGAATTCCCAGAATCGTCTACATTCGGTGCCTTAAGGAGTACCTAGCTCGGAGCTTTAACCTCCCCCCATACGGGATGGCGTTTTCTCTGACCGAAGTCAGAAGGATGACTACTTTGGAACATGCACTTTCCTCAGAACCTTACCATTTATAGGATGCGACCTAGCTTAGCCGACTTAACAATAACTCACAGCCACCACGAGTCCAACACCTTGATGGGCCAGTACCTTGGTACTGTGGGCACACCCATCCCCGTGGTTCATTATTTGCTACTGACTTCTCAAAAGCCGGAATGATCTCACCGTTCAATATCCTTACGGAATATCTTGCTGATTAAGGAGTGCATCCCGGGCTCAGCTAAACCCACTATCCCCAAAAGAGTTGAAAGTGCTTCCGTTCCTTGCGTACTAGTAAGCATTCTCTTCCATCGGGGATAGTGCTTCCTTTCGCATCACAGGCCGGCGCCATGTTCAGGTACTAGGAAGCCAATTGACTAGGTACGTGGGATTGTCTAGCCCCAAAGCAGTATAGGAATCAGTATCTCTCACTTTCCACCAATCCACACCTACGTTAGAATCAGAGCTTGAGAAGACCCCAAAGCCGTGTCGTTATCAAGTCTAGGAATCGGAATACTGGGAGGACCCCAGCAACCTTTCCCCTTCATGGCACCTATAGGATTGCTCCAAGAGGAATCATTCAAGATACTTTTCAGCCTATAATAATAATAAAACAATTACTATATAGCCCCTTTTCGTAGTTCGTTATGCGGGGGCACCACTCCCCCGGTGTCGTATAACGACGGACTCAAGAGACCATCACACAACACCGGTGGCATCATAACGACGGACACCACTAGCGAGACCGTCAATCAGCCACTTTAACTTCATAACTAAGGTACATGGGGTTGTCAGTCCCCAAAGGCATGCATAGGGATCAGCAACAAGGCCCCTTTATCCTATACACCACCTCCTTGCGTAGCTCCGGTCCGTGGGTTCGCTAAACCCAAAACACCATAAGTCTTTCGACCTAGTGGGTGTCCCCTGCGGGGAGGTGAAAGCACATTCCTAGAATCGTCTACATTCGGTGCCTTAAGGAGTACCTAAGCTCGAAGCTCTTACCTCCCCCCCTTACGGGAATGGCGTTTTCTCTGACCGAAGTCAGAAGGATGACTACTTTGGAACATGCACTTTCCTCAGAACCTTACCATTATAGGCTGCGACCTAGCTTAGCCGACTTAACAATAACTCACAGCCACCACGAGTCCAACACCTTGATGGGCCAGTACCTTGGTACTGTGGGCACACCCATTCCCGTGGTTCATTATTTGCTACTGACTTCTCAAAAGCCGGAATGATCTCACCGTTCAATATCCTTACGGAATATCTTGCTGATTAAGGAGTGCATCCCGGGGTCAGCTAAACCCACTATCCCCAAAAGAGTTGAAAGTGCTTCCGTTCCTTGCGTACTAGTAAGCATTCTCTTCCATCGGGGATAGTGCTTCCTTTCGCATCACAGGCCGGCGCCATGTTCAGGTACTAGGAAGCCAATTGACTAGGTACGTGGGATTGTCTAGCCCCAAAGCAGTATAGGAATCAGTATCTCTCACTTTCCACCAATCCACACCTACGTTAGAATCAGAGCTTGAGAAGACCCCAAAGCCGTGTCGTTATCAAGTCTAGGAATCGGAATACTGGGAGGACCCCAGCAACCTTTCCCCTTCATGGCACCTATAGGATTGCTCCAAGAGGAATCATTCAAGATACTTTTCAGCCTATATAGCCCCTTTTCGTAGTTCGTTATGCGGGGGCACCACTCCCCCGGTGTCGTATAACGACGGACTCAAGAGACCATCACACAACACCGGTGGCATCATAACGACGGACACCACTAGCGAGACCGTCAATCAGCCACTTTAACTTCATAACTAAGGTACATGGGGTCGTCAGTCCCCAAAGGCATGCATAGGGATCAGCACCAAGGCCCCTTTATCCTATACACCACCTCCTTGCGTAGCTCCGGTCCGTGGGTTCGCTAAACCCAAAACACCATAAGTCTTTCGACCTAGTGGGTGTCCCCTGCGGGGAGGTGAAAGCTCAGGAATTCCCAGAATCGTCTACCTATACATTCGGTGCCTTAAGGAGTACCTAGCTCGAAGCTTTTACCTCCCCCCATACGGGATGGCGTTTTCTCTGACCGAAGCCAGAAGGATGACTACTTTGGAACATTCACTTTCCTCAGAACCCCACCATTATAGGCTGCGACCTAGCTTAGCCGACTTAACAATAACTCACAGCCACCACGAGTCCAACACCTTGATGGGCCAGTACCTTGGTACTGTGGGCACACCCATCCCCGTGGTTCATTATTTGCTACTGACTTCTCAAAAGCCGGAATGATCTCACCGTTCAATATCCTTACGGAATATCTTGCTGATTAAGGAGTGCATCCCGGGGTCAGCTAAACCCACTATCCCCAAAAGAGTTGAAAGTGCTTTCGTTCCTTGCGTACTAGTAAGCATTCTCCTCATCGGGGATAGTGCTTCCTTTCGCATCACAGGCCGGCGCCATGTTCAGGTACTAGGAAGCCAATTGACTAGGTACGTGGGATTGTCTAGCCCCAAAGCAGTATAGGAATCAGTATCTCTCACTTTCCACCAATCCACACCTACCATAGAATCAGGGCTTGAGAAGACCCCAAAGCCGTGTCGTCATCAAGTCTAGGAATCGGAATACTGGGAGGACCCCAGCAACCTTTCCGCTTCATGGCACCTATAGGATTGCTCCAATAGGAATCATTCAAGATACTTTTCAGCCTATATAGCCCCTTTTCGTAGTTCGTTATGCGGGGGCACCACTCCCCCGGTGTCGTATAACGACGGACTCAAGAGACCATCACACAACACCGGTGGCATCATAACGACGGACACCACTAGCGAGACCGTCAATCAGCCACCTTAACTTCATAACTAAGGTACATGGGGTCGTCAGTCCTCAAAGGCATGCATAGGGATCAGCGCCAAGGCCCCTTTACCCTATACACCACCTCCTTGCGTAGCTCAGGTCCGTGGGTTCGCTAAACCCAAAACACCATAAGTCTTTCGACCTAGTGGGTGTCCCCTGCGGGGAGGTGAAAGCACATTCCTAGAATCGTCTACATTCGGTGCCTTAAGGAGTACCTAAGCTCGAAGCTCTTACCTCCCCCCCTTACGGGAATGGCGTTTTCTCTGACCGAAGTCAGAAGGATGACTACTTTGGAACATGCACTTTCCTCAGAACCTTACCATTATAGGCTGCGACCTAGCTTAGCCGACTTAACAATAACTCACAGCCACCACGAGTCCAACACCTTGATGGGCCAGTACCTTGGTACTGTGGGCACACCCATCCCCGTGGTTCATTATTTGCTACTGACTTCTCAAAAGCCGGAATGATCTCACCGTTCAATATCCTTACGGAATATCTTGCTGATTAAGGAGTGCATCCCGGGGTCAGCTAAACCCACTATCCCCAAAAGAGTTGAAAGTGCTTCCGTTCCTTGCGTACTAGTAAGCATTCTCTTCCATCGGGGATAGTGCTTCCTTTCGCATCACAGGCCGGCGCCATGTTCAGGTACTAGGAAGCCAATTGACTAGGTACGTGGGATTGTCTAGCCCCAAAGCAGTATAGGAATCAGTATCTCTCACTTTCCACCAATCCACACCTACGTTAGAATCAGAGCTTGAGAAGACCCCAAAGCCGTGTCGTTATCAAGTCTAGGAATCGGAATACTGGGAGGACCCCAGCAACCTTTCCCCTTCATGGCACCTATAGGATTGCTCCAAGAGGAATCATTCAAGATACTTTTCAGCCTATATAGCCCCTTTTCGTAGTTCGTTATGCGGGGGCACCACTCCCCCGGTGTCGTATAACGACGGACTCAAGAGACCATCACACAACACCGGTGGCATCATAACGACGGACACCACTAGCGAGACCGTCAATCAGCCACTTTAACTTCATAACTAAGGTACATGGGGTCGTCAGTCCCCAAAGGCATGCATAGGGATCAGCACCAAGGCCCCTTTATCCTATACACCACCTCCTTGCGTAGCTCCGGTCCGTGGGTTCGCTAAACCCAAAACACCATAAGTCTTTCGACCTAGTGGGTGTCCCCTGCGGGGAGGTGAAAGCACATTCCTAGAATCGTCTACATTCGGTGCCTTAAGGAGTACCTAAGCTCGAAGCTCTTACCTCCCCCCCTTACGGGAATGGCGTTTTCTCTGACCGAAGTCAGAAGGATGACTACTTTGGAACATGCACTTTCCTCAGAACCTTACCATTATAGGCTGCGACCTAGCTTAGCCGACTTAACAATAACTCACAGCCACCACGAGTCCAACACCTTGATGGGCCAGTACCTTGGTACTGTGGGCACACCCATCCCCGTGGTTCATTATTTGCTACTGACTTCTCAAAAGCCGGAATGATCTCACCGTTCAATATCCTTACGGAATATCTTGCTGATTAAGGAGTGCATCCCGGGGTCAGCTAAACCCACTATCCCCAAAAGAGTTGAAAAGGCTTCCGTTCCTTGCGTACTAGTAAGCATTCTCTTCCATCGGGGATAGTGCTTCCTTTCGCATCACAGGCCGGCGCCATGTTCAGGTACTAGGAAGCCAATTGACTAGGTACGTGGGATTGTCTAGCCCCAAAGCAGTATAGGAATCAGTATCTCTCACTTTCCACCAATCCACACCTACGTTAGAATCAGAGCTTGAGAAGACCCCAAAGCCGTGTCGTTATCAAGTCTAGGAATCGGAATACTGGGAGGACCCCAGCAACCTTTCCCCTTCATGGCACCTATAGGATTACTCCAAGAGGAATCATTCAAGATACTTTTCAGCCTATATAGCCCCTTTTCGTAGTTCGTTATGCGGGGGCACCACTCCCCCGGTGTCGTATAACGACGGACTCAAGAGACCATCACACAACACCGGTGGCATCATAACGACGGACACCACTAGCGAGACCGTCAATCAGCCACCTTAACTTCATAACTAAGGTACATGGGGTCGTCAGTCCTCAAAGGCATGCATAGGGATCAGCGCCAAGGCCCCTTTACCCTATACACCACCTCCTTGCGTAGCTCAGGTCCGTGGGTTCGCTAAACCCAAAACACCATAAGTCTTTCGACCTAGTGGGTGTCCCCTGCGGGGAGGTGAAAGCTCAGGAATTCCCAGAATCGTCTACCTATACATTCGGTGCCTTAAGGAGTACCTAGCTCGAAGCTTTTACCTCCCCCCATACGGGATGGCGTTTTCTCTGACCGAAGCCAGAAGGATGACTACTTTGGAACATTCACTTTCCTCAGAACCCCACCATTATAGGCTGCGACCTAGCTTAGCCGACTTAACAATAACTCACAGCCACCACGAGTCCAACACCTTGATGGGCCAGTACCTTGGTACTGTGGGCACACCCATCCCCGTGGTTCATTATTTGCTACTGACTTCTCAAAAGCCGGAATGATCTCACCGTTCAATATCCTTACGGAATATCTTGCTGATTAAGGAGTGCATCCCGGGCTCAGCTAAACCCACTATCCCCAAAAGAGTTGAAAGTGCTTTCGTTCCTTGCGTACTAGTAAGCATTCTCCTCATCGGGGATAGTGCTTCCTTTCGCATCACAGGCCGGCGCCATGTTCAGGTACTAGGAAGCCAATTGACTAGGTACGTGGGATTGTCTAGCCCCAAAGCAGTATAGGAATCAGTATCTCTCACTTTCCACCAATCCACACCTACCATAGAATCAGGGCTTGAGAAGACCCCAAAGCCGTGTCGTCATCAAGTCTAGGAATCGGAATACTGGGAGGACCCCAGCAACCTTTCCGCTTCATGGCACCTATAGGATTGCTCCAATAGGAATCATTCAAGATACTGTAACGTTTATCTTTTTTTTTGCGTAGTAGCAAACCTAGGGGAAAAAAAAAAAATAATTCATTTTTTTATTTATTTAGTTATGTCTTTTTGGGTACTTTCCAACGATACACCCTGTAAATAATTTTGTACTTGGCATGATGACGTCACACTCATCTGCCTTTGCATTTGCCTGTAGTACAATACATGTACTTGCACTTTGCACAGCGAAGCAAGTCTTCCCGCTATTGCAATGTATTGCAAGCGCATTGTTATGTTGTCAACGTTTGCCGCTATCGAATATACGCACCTTGATAACTCCAATATAAATCTTTATTCGTATGCGATAGTATTGACTGTGTGCGTTTGAATGCAAATACGAAGAGCAGTTTTTAATAGGACTATCCAGCGTACCTTTTCCTACATATACTTTATAGAATCTAAAGTGATATTTTTTCTATTGTTTGCTGGTATGTATGCTGAAAAGGAAATAATATTTTTTCTTTGGTAGTACATATGTATGTATTAGACCTAAAATTAATTTTGGCGGGAAACCACCCATAGACTAGGAGGATGAAGGGAAGATGGTTGTAGATGTTCTTGGGATGGGAGGAAGACTGATGAGAAAAAACGGGGAGTCGGATTTGGACTGTCGCCGAGGTCGGAATCGAGACCCGAGAAAGGAGGATTAGATTAGGAGTGCACTACAAGCACCTGGCGTTGCCGTTGAGTTAAGCCGTTGTTCAATTTCGCATAATAAGGAAAAAGTATCTCTAACCCAATTTCTCGAAACCGCAATTCCATTAAATTAATTGAAATTGGAAAGTACAATAGTAGATACTCGTACTTGTGTTGACTCCAAATTTGTGTGTGATAGACGAAAGTTATAATCAGGAAGCTCGGAATTTTCGATATTAAATTCAACACGTGACATGTGATTTGAAAGTCCCTCAAACAGATTAGTACGGTCAACAGTAGCGAAAACTCTTGTCATTCACGTCTCGTCGTCCTTGAGTGCTATTTCGTCCTTTATTTGATGCGACAGGTGTTAGATTGCTTCAAGTGGTAAGCACTAACAATGACAACTCTACAAATAAGACTTCGACGAGTTCATCACCATCATTATCGTCGCATATCGCCGCGCCAACATTCTTCCCAGCAGCGCGTTCATTAACCGCCGAAGCAAGAACTCCCAGTACCAGCATCAAATCGCGAAAAGTAGACAAGAAGTTATAAAACTATTTTTTTATTGTATTCTGATCATCATCATCATCGTGGCGCGACAGCCCGACGTCGGGCCTTGGCCGCCTGTATTCTGATTCGACAGTGGCAAATTTGATTCTATATTTGATTACCAGCAACTCAGAAGGGAGACTCATCAGAGGTTGCCACGATAACGTATTTCCTTCTTCTTGTTTTTTTGTGATAGTGGTAATCATTTTTGTAACGCGTACCGGGTGATAAGATCCTTATTGCGATTGTATTTTTGTTTTGCGCCGTAGTGTAGTGTTATCTATATTAAATTTACCTTGCAGCCTCGTCCACCGAAACGGCCGTTACGGAGTTTGAGGGGTAAGTCCTATATTATATAAAAAAAAACTATATTTAATTCTTAATCAATTAGATCCAATTTTGTTTAATGGTTTTGCTTGTTGCTACTGTAGGTAAAAGTTTTGGCGCCGTTCGTTAACTAATCTGTCAGTTATCACCCGGGTATTTTGCTAAAAAAAAAATGCTTAATAAATTGCCCATGATGGCCTAATTGCATCATACTTCTTTCCTTCCGAGACCCTTGCCATTTCAGGTTAAAATGTGAGTAACTAGCGAAAAGTTTAAATAATGGGAGGCTCAAGAATTGTGTGGCCAAGGGGCCTAATAAGGTCGTAGGAAGGGTAATGAGGCCCATACCCTTACCATCAGGGGTATATTGTGCATGAGGTGGACTAAGTGGCAGATCTCAGCCGTAATATCCTTTCCTATTTCTTCCCCGCCGGTTTTCTTTATACTCACTAGTATTTTTTTTTGTTCTGTTGTCCTTAGGCATGTGATTTTTTTTTGTAATGGGACCTCAGAGGGCAAAAAGTGGAAAGAACCTTCCCCCATCATCACCGAAACGAGCTACAACCAGCACATGCCGCTCTTCCACTTGTTGATGGCATCGTCGGCTTAACGCCCTTCGACTTACACGGTCAATCAAGCCAGCCCCTCACTACAGTCCTTTTCGACTGACGTTTCCCCCACTCGTTACATAAATGGCGCCCAACGTGGGGCCCAAAGTTATCTTATTCATAACGAATAAGGCAATATTTTGGGTTCGCACCTTTTTCGTATCCACTCCGATCAAGCTACAGACTTAATAGCGAGTTCTGACATCTGAGTGGATATTGACTCATAACACATCTCCTCACTTCTCTAAGCTGTAACTTAGATGTTTGTGTGACAGGATTTTTCTTGTAGGATCTGTGTTCCTCCAGTAGTTTCAGATTTACAGGTTGGTTCTTACGTTGTGTTGTCCTGTGAACAGTCTAATTTGTTCACGTATCGAATAACTTTCATAAAGCTCTGGAATTACTATTGACTTGAGATTCTTGAGAAAATAGTCTGAGTTGCATGAATGTCTGTTTCGTTACCTTTCTGTTTGGAAGAACCATCCTTCAATTCACTGACATTTTAATAACTTTGCTTTCAATATTTCAGAGTATATTCATGGGAAGGAATGATGTTGGTAAGAGTTTTTTTCAGTGAATTACATTGTTTAGTGCTGTGTTGCGCTTTCAGTGTCCTGAGAGGTTCTGCTGTAGATTATTGCCCGACTCATGGATGTACTCTGTAATCTTTTGCCAATTCCGTTTTTCTGATTCTCTTTCATTTGTCTTTTCTGAGTAACCTGAATCGTCCACCTAAGGCTACCTCATGCACATATCTTTTTTTTGCTTTTTCATTCACATTTTGTTGTACTTTCTCGCAAAGCAGATGTGACTTTGCACTGCTTGTTTCTCATTGGCCTGGAAGGGAAAGGGTTTTCGGAAGGAAGAAGTTAATTCGAAAAGAAAAGAAAAAGGAAAAATTGTTAGAGATAATATATCTTATTCTTAAGTGTACGTAATCATTCGATGAACGATTTTTGTTAATTGGAGTTGTTGTCAAGTTTACGTTTCTAGTTTGTATATATATTTAGTTTTACATTATATATTTAGAGTCACGTTAAAATGCCAGTCCGTCGAAGCACTGAAAATCTCCTCGATGTAGAAGATGAGGATATTACGCGTTGCACTATATGTCGAACCGATTTTGTCATCACAGATACTGCGGTGATGACAGAATGTACACATGCTTTCCATAAATCATGTATTATAGCATGGCTGGAGACGGAAACTACATGTCCACTTTGTCGACGGAATTGCAGTCCTGGTCAATTAATCGCGTTACCTTTAAATAAGGAACCCGAAACGTCAAAATTTGGTAACAAAGCCTCAAATACGGGTGCTATTTCTAAGTTTTCTAAGCCTGTTACCCGATTACAAGCTAGGTTACAGTCCGATTTGGCATTAGAGAATAGTGGAAATGAACAATGTGCCGCCAATCCTCGGGAAACTATGGTAGAGCCGCGGCCTACAGAAAAGTTAGCTTCCCATTTAAAACATCCTTCATCACTAACGCCCCCTGTAACACAGCGAGTTTTAAACCGCTCAATATTAGAGGCATTCCACGAAACAGAGCAGCCTACAGCACCTGCACGGGAAATTGACTTAGAAACAGAAATCAGGGAGCTTACACGATCTCATTCGAGTTCCCGGACAAATAGCACACAAAACACGTTTCGTTCACGCGACAATAGGCATAGGGCTGGTCTGCAAAATAGGGGCCAATCTCCTGTGATTGATCCCGATAATAACTTGCGAGGGCAAATTAGGGACATTGTGGGAGAAGTATTGCGCGAACAGTTAAGGGGATTGGGGCTAAATTCACAACAACCATCTCTACCGCCTCAACAATGTTCTCAACGGCAACCACCACTTACACAGCCTCAAGGATATTCCCAACCCCAACAACGCCTTCCTGACCCTCAACAATATTCTCGTCCACAACAACAAATTCAGCGACAACAATACTCACGGTATCAACAACTAGATAGGCCTACGTATTCGGATCACTTCCATGATAGATTTTCTGAGCTTGAAAATGCTCAAACCCCGAATTATCCAAATATGCCTTTTCGCTCGATACGTGGCGATCCGCATCGGCTTGTCAATACGTCAACGTATAATTCCGAGCGAGCTGGGAAAATTATTTCGGGGTGGCATTTAAAGTTCAGTGGGGAAGATCCGTATTTACCTGTAGAGAAATTCCTTTACCAAGTTCGGGTACTAGCAAACAGCACGCTGGGAAGTGACGTTGAAGCCGTGATCGGACACCTCCATCTGCTCTTGACGGGCAAGGCGGCCGACTGGTTTTGGAGGTACCATCGGAGTGTAGTCAGACTTGATTGGCCCTCTTTTTGCGAAGCGCTCCGAGATCAGTTTCGGGAGCGCCTATCAGACTTCCAAATCATCAAGCAACTTCGTAATAGAACACAAGGGCCCCGTGAGTCTTTTGACTCATACTACGACGGTGCCATGAAATTGGTCGACCGTCTTGAACGGCCATTTGCAGAATGGGAATTGTTGGAAATACTAAAAGAAAACCTGCGTTGGGAGCTGCGCTGCCAACTTGTCCATTTCCCCATCAATACGATTCGCGACTTAAAAGCTTACGTTTATCAGCGTGAGAATCTCGAAAGCGAAGCACCTAATCGAATATCAGCTAGGACACCTCATATGGGATATAGGAGAGATGTGTCTGAACTTGCAGAAGCGAAAGAGGATCCTATTTCTACCGAAGTTGAAATAGCGGCTTTGTCACGCGAAATCAAGTGTTGGAATTGCCAGCAAGTAGGTCATAGATTTGACGTGTGCATGTCGGAACGCCGCACCATATTCTGCTATGGCTGTGGTGCGCCAGACACTTATAAACCCCAGTGTCAAACATGTAACAAGGTTCAAAAAAACGAGAGAGCGAAACACCTTGCTCCTTTAAATCGCAAATAGATCCTGCCGCTTTTGGGGCATCCACCCCAGTGGATTGCGATCGTGACATAACGTCTCTTGCTTCATCTCTTACTCTTCCACCAATAACATTACATCATCAGTCTGACGAACGCCTCATTCCACTTACACAAAAATCAAGAGCTTGTCCTTCATCTGTCGATTTTTTTATTCCTGATCTGGTGAACGAAAACTCACAGGAATCCACTGCCTTGTCTCTTTCATCAACTGTAACCCATGATAATTCATTATTACCGTCTATCTCACCATCTCATACCGCATCGGCAACTACCTCCTCAACGCTCAATAAGGTCCTTTCCCAACGTTTGAACCAATCTTCCTCAATACCATCTTCAACAGGTATTGTCATCATGAAAAATTCAATCACGGAAGTTCCAACTTTACCTTCGGCTTCGCCACAAAACTTCAAACCGTATCATGTTCGGCTGCGCGAATACCATGCAGTACGTCGTCGCATTTTCAGCGCGGAGGAATTGGTTAAGAAACCACCCAAACGTTCTACTGTTCGAATGCGACAATTCTGGAAAAAGGTGCTATACAATCGGCGTCGATATTGTTCCGCCATTCTCGCATCTCAGCTAAAACATGACTTTCGACCGTATGCGCAGGTCACCCTTTTTGGTGACAAGGTTTCAGGCCTTATTGATACAGGTGCTAGTGTTAGCTGCCTAGCTGGAGAATTTGCACAAAAATTTCTGAATGACCAACGGCATCCATATGAAAAATTCCACCTTGGTCTGACAACTGCAGATGGTACTTGTCATTTGGCAGCAGGAAGGGTGTTAGCTGACATTTCTTTTCGGGGGAAAACTTTAAAATTGCCTTTGTTAATATTTCCGTCCCTGACACAGAATCTGTACCTAGGTGTTGATTTTGTGCGTTCGTTCGGACTTGCTTCCGATCTATTTGTGTCTTCTCTTAGTTCATCGAACCTGTCTTCGGAATCAAGAGCTATTGACGCCAATACCCACCATCTAACTCCGGTTCAAGAAGCGAAGCTCAACTCAATCATCGCAATGTTTCCTTCTTTTTCCGCGGAGGGCTTAGGACGTACGGGTTTTGTTCAACACGTCATCGATGTCGGCGGCAGCAAGCCAATCAAGCAGAGACACTTTGCAGTCTCTCCCGCCATCGAAAAGCTCCTCTTTGCGGAAATTGACAGGATGCTTGCGATGGGTGTAATTGAGGAATCCACCAGCCCTTGGTCTTCGCCTGTCACCCTTGTAGTGAAGCCCGGTAAGGTCCGAATGTGTCTGGATGCTCGGAAATTGAATAGCGTGACGGTCAAGGATGCCTATCCTTTGCCACTCATCGACGGTATACTAAGTCGACTGCCGAAAGCAAAATTTATTACCAGTCTTGACTTAAAAGACGCCTTCTGGCAAATACCGCTCGATGAAGTGTCAAAGGAAAAGACTGCCTTTACCGTGCCAGGTCGCCCGCTATACCAATTTGTAACCATGCCGTTTGGGCTCTGTAACGCGCCTCAAACAATGCAGAGGCTCATGGACCGAGTTATCCCAGCACATTTGCGCTACCAGGTTTTCATCTATTTGGATGACCTCTTGATTATTACCGAAACGTTCGAGGAGCATATTCTGCTACTCCAGGAAATAGCTCTTTGCTTCCGCAAGGCCGGTTTGACCTTGAACGTAGAGAAGAGCAAATTCATCATGAAGCAAGTCCAATATTTGGGTCATATAATTGGTGACGGCACCATCAAAACCGATCCGGGGAAAGTACAGGCAATTTCTGAATTTCCGCTACCAAGCTCAGTCAAGCAACTGCGCCGGTTCTTGGGGTTATGCGGATGGTACAGACGATTTGTGCCCAATTTCGCCTCAGTGTCATCACCGTTGACAGACATGCTGCGCAGAGGACGTTTCTCTTGGACTGAGGAAGGCATGAAGGCATTCAATGCCTTAAGGGACAGCTTGACGTCTGCTCCAGTGCTACACAGCCCGAATTTTTCGAAACCTTTCGCAATTCATTGTGATGCGAGTCAGTTTGGCATCGGAGCTGTGTTGGTGCAAACAGATGAAGATGGCAATGAAGTCCCTATTGCTTTCATGTCAAAAAAATTCAACTCCGCCCAAAGAAACTACTCCGTCTCTGAACAGGAATGTCTGGCGGCGGTGCTGGCCATAAAGAAATTCAGGGCATATGTTGAGGGGCATGAGTTCACTGTGGTCACCGATCATGCATCCCTCAAATGGTTGATGTCCCAATCCGACCTTAACGGAAAATTAGCTAGGTGGGCTCTAAAACTACAAGGGTTTCAATTCCAAATACAACACCGAAAAGGAAGTCAGCACGTGGTCCCAGACACGCTTTCTCGACTATACTCGGCAGAGGGTGCTGAGTTAGTTGAAGAAATTCAGGCTTCGGTCGAAGTGGATTTACAATCTCCCCACTTCCAATCGAAATCCTATATTGCCTTGATAAAAACTATTGAGGACAATCAACATCGACTCCCCGACCTTAAGGTGTTAGAAGGTTATATATATAGACGCTCTGAATACGCGTCGGGGAACGAGACTCAAGAGGAGTCGTCGTGGAAACTCTGGATTCCAGAGGAGCTGACGGATACATTGATCGCGCGCAGCCACGAACATCCGCTTTGCGCACATGGAGGAATCGGTAAAACGCTAAAACGTCTTCGCACTTTTTATTATTGGCCGAAGATGACCAAGCAGGTTAAAGAATTCGTTTCCTCCTGTGTAACATGTAAAGAAACGAAAGCTCCCAACCAGAGTTTACGACCTCCAATGGGTAAGTTGATTATCCCTGACCGCGTATTTCAGCGTCTATATATCGACCTTTTAGGACCTTACCCCAGGTCAAAATCCGGCAATATCGGAGCGATTGTAGCAATAGATCACTTATCAAAATTTCCATTTGTTGAGCCCATTAAGAAATTCACAACAGACCCTCTGATTGAGTATGTTGAAAAGAGACTCTTTCATGTGTTTGGGGTGCCCGAGTCCATCACATCTGACAATGGAGTCCAGTTTAAGTCCGCTAAGTTCAAACATCTGATGGATTCGTATGGGGTAAAACATCATCTCACAGCCCTCTACTCTCCTCAGAGTAATTCATCTGAACGTGTAAACCGCTCGCTAGTGGCTGCTATTAGAGCCTATGTCCATCCAAGCCAACAAGACTGGGATAGCAAATTATCATCAATAACTTGTGCCCTTCGATCCGCTTTTCACTCTTCGATTGGATTTTCACCTTATTTCGCCGTGTTTGGACAAAACATGGTAACAAATGGACAAAGTTATGCTCTTTTACGTCAACTCGGGATGCTACAAGACCCACAATCTGGCGTATCTTCCGCTGATAAAATAGAGCTTATAAGAAAAGAATTGGAGAAAAACCTTAAGCGGATGCATGAGGTCAACTCTAACACATACAATCTGAGGTCTCGTCCGGTTGAGTTCCAGCCAGGCGATGTGGTTTACCGTAGAAACTTTGCGTTGAGTAAATCTGCTGATCATTACAGCGCGAAGCTGGATCGTAAATTTATTCAAGCCAAAATCGTTAAAAAAATTGGTTCCTCTTGCTACATGCTGTCAGATATAGCAGGAAAACATATTGGAGTCTTTCATGCTAAGGATATCAGGCAGTGACTTCAGCCCTTTTCGCGCGGCAAGCCTTGCGAAAATAGCTGTGGTGTAACGTTTATCTTTTTTTTTGCGTAGTAGCAAACCTAGGGGAAAAAAAAAAAATAATTCATTTTTTTATTTATTTAGTTATGTCTTTTTGGGTACTTTCCAACGATACACCCTGTAAATAATTTTGTACTTGGCATGATGACGTCACACTCATCTGCCTTTGCATTTGCCTGTAGTACAATACATGTACTTGCACTTTGCACAGCGAAGCAAGTCTTCCCGCTATTGCAATGTATTGCAAGCGCATTGTTATGTTGTCAACGTTTGCCGCTATCGAATATACGCACCTTGATAACTCCAATATAAATCTTTATTCGTATGCGATAGTATTGACTGTGTGCGTTTGAATGCAAATACGAAGAGCAGTTTTTAATAGGACTATCCAGCGTACCTTTTCCTACATATACTTTATAGAATCTAAAGTGATATTTTTTCTATTGTTTGCTGGTATGTATGCTGAAAAGGAAATAATATTTTTTCTTTGGTAGTACATATGTATGTATTAGACCTAAAATTAATTTTGGCGGGAAACCACCCATAGACTAGGAGGATGAAGGGAAGATGGTTGTAGATGTTCTTGGGATGGGAGGAAGACTGATGAGAAAAAACGGGGAGTCGGATTTGGACTGTCGCCGAGGTCGGAATCGAGACCCGAGAAAGGAGGATTAGATTAGGAGTGCACTACAAGCACCTGGCGTTGCCGTTGAGTTAAGCCGTTGTTCAATTTCGCATAATAAGGAAAAAGTATCTCTAACCCAATTTCTCGAAACCGCAATTCCATTAAATTAATTGAAATTGGAAAGTACAATAGTAGATACTCGTACTTGTGTTGACTCCAAATTTGTGTGTGATAGACGAAAGTTATAATCAGGAAGCTCGGAATTTTCGATATTAAATTCAACACGTGACATGTGATTTGAAAGTCCCTCAAACAGATTAGTACGGTCAACAGTAGCGAAAACTCTTGTCATTCACGTCTCGTCGTCCTTGAGTGCTATTTCGTCCTTTATTTGATGCGACAGGTGTTAGATTGCTTCAAGTGGTAAGCACTAACAATGACAACTCTACAAATAAGACTTCGACGAGTTCATCACCATCATTATCGTCGCATATCGCCGCGCCAACATTCTTCCCAGCAGCGCGTTCATTAACCGCCGAAGCAAGAACTCCCAGTACCAGCATCAAATCGCGAAAAGTAGACAAGAAGTTATAAAACTATTTTTTTATTGTATTCTGATCATCATCATCATCGTGGCGCGACAGCCCGACGTCGGGCCTTGGCCGCCTGTATTCTGATTCGACAGTGGCAAATTTGATTCTATATTTGATTACCAGCAACTCAGAAGGGAGACTCATCAGAGGTTGCCACGATAACGTATTTCCTTCTTCTTGTTTTTTTGTGATAGTGGTAATCATTTTTGTAACGCGTACCGGGTGATAAGATCCTTATTGCGATTGTATTTTTGTTTTGCGCCGTAGTGTAGTGTTATCTATATTAAATTTACCTTGCAGCCTCGTCCACCGAAACGGCCGTTACGGAGTTTGAGGGGTAAGTCCTATATTATATAAAAAAAAACTATATTTAATTCTTAATCAATTAGATCCAATTTTGTTTAATGGTTTTGCTTGTTGCTACTGTAGGTAAAAGTTTTGGCGCCGTTCGTTAACTAATCTGTCAGTTATCACCCGGGTATTTTGCTAAAAAAAAAATGCTTAATAAATTGCCCATGATGGCCTAATTGCATCATACTTCTTTCCTTCCGAGACCCTTGCCATTTCAGGTTAAAATGTGAGTAACTAGCGAAAAGTTTAAATAATGGGAGGCTCAAGGATTGTGTGGCCAAGGGGCCTAATAAGGTCGTAGGAAGGGTAATGAGGCCCATACCCTTACCATCAGGGGTATATTGTGCATGAGGTGGACTAAGTGGCAGATCTCAGCCGTAATATCCTTTCCTATTTCTTCCCCGCCGGTTTTCTTTATACTCACTAGTATTTTTTTTTGTTCTGTTGTCCTTAGGCATGTGATTTTTTTTTGTAATGGGACCTCAGAGGGCAAAAAGTGGAAAGAACCTTCCCCCATCATCACCGAAACGAGCTACAACCAGCACATGCCGCTCTTCCACTTGTTGATGGCATCGTCGGCTTAACGCCCTTCGACTTACACGGTCAATCAAGCCAGCCCCTCACTACAGTCCTTTTCGACTGACGTTTCCCCCACTCGTTACAATACTTTTCAGCCTATATAGCCCCTTTTCGTAGTTCGTTATGCGGGGGCACCACTCCCCCGGTGTCGTATAACGACGGACTCAAGAGACCATCACACAACACCGGTGGCATCATAACGACGGACACCACTAGCGAGACCGTCAATCAGCCACCTTAACTTCATAACTAAGGTACATGGGGTCGTCAGTCCTCAAAGGCATGCATAGGGATCAGCGCCAAGGCCCCTTTACCCTATACACCACCTCCTTGCGTAGCTCAGGTCCGTGGGTTCGCTAAACCCAAAACACCATAAGTCTTTCGACCTAGTGGGTGTCCCCTGCGGGGAGGTGAAAGCACATTCCTAGAATCGTCTACATTCGGTGCCTTAAGGAGTACCTAAGCTCGAAGCTCTTACCTCCCCCCCTTACGGGAATGGCGTTTTCTCTGACCGAAGTCAGAAGGATGACTACTTTGGAACATGCACTTTCCTCAGAACCTTACCATTATAGGCTGCGACCTAGCTTAGCCGACTTAACAATAACTCACAGCCACCACGAGTCCAACACCTTGATGGGCCAGTACCTTGGTACTGTGGGCACACCCATCCCCGTGGTTCATTATTTGCTACTGACTTCTCAAAAGCCGGAATGATCTCACCGTTCAATATCCTTACGGAATATCTTGCTGATTAAGGAGTGCATCCCGGGCTCAGCTAAACCCACTATCCCCAAAAGAGTTGAAAGTGCTTTCGTTCCTTGCGTACTAGTAAGCATTCTCCTCATCGGGGATAGTGCTTCCTTTCGCATCACAGGCCGGCGCCATGTTCAGGTACTAGGAAGCCAATTGACTAGGTACGTGGGATTGTCTAGCCCCAAAGCAGTATAGGAATCAGTATCTCTCACTTTCCACCAATCCACACCTACGTTAGAATCAGAGCTTGAGAAGACCCCAAAGCCGTGTCGTTATCAAGTCTAGGAATCGGAATACTGGGAGGACCCCAGCAACCTTTCCCCTTCATGGCACCTATAGGATTGCTCCAAGAGGAATCATTCAAGATACTTTTCAGCCTATATAGCCCCTTTTCGTAGTTCGTTATGCGGGGGCACCACTCCCCCGGTGTCGTATAACGACGGACTCAAGAGACCATCACACAACACCGGTGGCATCATAACGACGGACACCACTAGCGAGACCGTCAATCAGCCACCTTAACTTCATAACTAAGGTACATGGGGTCGTCAGTCCTCAAAGGCATGCATAGGGATCAGCGCCAAGGCCCCTTTACCCTATACACCACCTCCTTGCGTAGCTCAGGTCCGTGGGTTCGCTAAACCCAAAACACCATAAGTCTTTCGACCTAGTGGGTGTCCCCTGCGGGGAGGTGAAAGCACATTCCTAGAATCGTCTACATTCGGTGCCTTAAGGAGTACCTAAGCTCGAAGCTCTTACCTCCCCCCCTTACGGGAATGGCGTTTTCTCTGACCGAAGTCAGAAGGATGACTACTTTGGAACATGCACTTTCCTCAGAACCTTACCATTATAGGCTGCGACCTAGCTTAGCCGACTTAACAATAACTCACAGCCACCACGAGTCCAACACCTTGATGGGCCAGTACCTTGGTACTGTGGGCACACCCATCCCCGTGGTTCATTATTTGCTACTGACTTCTCAAAAGCCGGAATGATCTCACCGTTCAATATCCTTACGGAATATCTTGCTGATTAAGGAGTGCATCCCGGGGTCAGCTAAACCCACTATCCCCAAAAGAGTTGAAAGTGCTTCCGTTCCTTGCGTACTAGTAAGCATTCTCTTCCATCGGGGATAGTGCTTCCTTTCGCATCACAGGCCGGCGCCATGTTCAGGTACTAGGAAGCCAATTGACTAGGTACGTGGGATTGTCTAGCCCCAAAGCAGTATAGGAATCAGTATCTCTCACTTTCCACCAATCCACACCTACGTTAGAATCAGAGCTTGAGAAGACCCCAAAGCCGTGTCGTTATCAAGTCTAGGAATCGGAATACTGGGAGGACCCCAGCAACCTTTCCCCTTCATGGCACCTATAGGATTGCTCCAAGAGGAATCATTCAAGATACTTTTCAGCCTATATAGCCCCTTTTCGTAGTTCGTTATGCGGGGGCACCACTCCCCCGGTGTCGTATAACGACGGACTCAAGAGACCATCACACAACACCGGTGGCATCATAACGACGGACACCACTAGCGAGACCGTCAATCAGCCACTTTAACTTCATAACTAAGGTACATGGGGTCGTCAGTCCCCAAAGGCATGCATAGGGATCAGCACCAAGGCCCCTTTATCCTATACACCACCTCCTTGCGTAGCTCCGGTCCGTGGGTTCGCTAAACCCAAAACACCATAAGTCTTTCGACCTAGTGGGTGTCCCCTGCGGGGAGGTGAAAGCTCAGGAATTCCCAGAATCGTCTACCTATACATTCGGTGCCTTAAGGAGTACCTAGCTCGAAGCTTTTACCTCCCCCCATACGGGATGGCGTTTTCTCTGACCGAAGTCAGAAGGATGACTACTTTGGAACATTCACTTTCCTCAGAACCTTACCATTATAGGCTGCGACCTAGCTTAGCCGACTTAACAATAACTCACAGCCACCACGAGTCCAACACCTTGATGGGCCAGTACCTTGGTACTGTGGGCACACCCATCCCCGCGGTTCATTATTTGCTACTGACTTCTCAAAAGCCGGAATGATCTCACCGTTCAATATCCTTACGGAATATCTTGCTGATTAAGGAGTGCATCCCGGGCTCAGCTAAACCCACTATCCCCAAAAGAGTTGAAAGTGCTTTCGTTCCTTGCGTACTAGTAAGCATTCTCCTCCATCGGGGATAGTGCTTCCTTTCGCATCACAGGCCGGCGCCATGTTCAGGTACTAGGAAGCCAATTGACTAGGTACGTGGGATTGTCTAGCCCCAAAGCAGTATAGGAATCAGTATCTCTCACTTTCCACCAATCCACACCTACGTTAGAATCAGAGCTTGAGAAGACCCCAAAGCCGTGTCGTCATCAAGTCTAGGAATCGGAATACTGGGAGGACCCCAGCAACCTTTCCGCTTCATGGCACCTATAGGATTGCTCCAATAGGAATCATTCAAGATACTTTTCAGCCTATATAGCCCCTTTTCGTAGTTCGTTATGCGGGGGCACCACTCCCCAGGTGTCGTATAACGACGGACTCAAGAGACCATCACACAACACCGGTGGCATCATAACGACGGACACCACTAGCGAGACCGTCAATCAGCCACCTTAACTTCATAACTAAGGTACATGGGGTCGTCAGTCCCCAAAGGCATGCATGGGGATCAGCGCCAAGGCCCCTTTACCCTATACACCACCTCCTTGCGTAGCTCAGGTCCGTGGGTTCGCTAAACCTAAAACACCATAAGTCTTTCGACCTAGTGGGTGTCCCCTGCGGGGAGGTGAAAGCACAGTGGAACATCTTCGAACTTCTTCTAGTAACCGGTAGATGCACCCTAAATAAAAGCTTTACTTGCGCGCTATCGAGGTCAGGATTAGCCCTCGATAAATTATCAAGTTAAGCGTTCTTGTATTGTGTGTTATTTCACTAACTTATACAGCTTAAGATTGCAAAAGAACGCGCCTACTAGAGGTGACAGTTATTTCTTTGGAAATATAATTTTTATATTTAACTGTTTTCTATTTTTTAAATAATCTAACAAAAAACTTAAAAAGTTATAATTTAAACCTACTTCTCGTAATTTTATTGTAAGTTTATTTATCGGGACTTTGTCAAATGCGTGACAGAAACCTGTATATATCGCATTTACTTGATAACCTTTTTCAATAGCTTCAGATATTTTTTGTGTACAAATTAATAAGTTTGATACTGCCGACCATCCACTAATAATTCCGTGTTGTTCATTACGTATAAATTTATTCAACGTTGGTGTCAGTTTTTCGATAATTATTGACTCATAAAGTTCTGGAATTGCACAATTGAAATTGGTCTATAGTTTTTTGCGTCTGTCTTACACCCGGATTTATGAATAGGCGTTACGAAGCTTTCTTTCCATTCTGCAGAAAAAACACTTTCCTCAATTGATTTATTAAATAAATACAAAAGTGGTAGTGCCATAGAATCTGAGCAATTTTTAAGTACAATGTTTGGTACATTATCTGGACCTGGACTCTTAGTACAATTTAATTTATTTAGTTTTAATTTTAACTCTTCTGAAATATTGATATTGATTTAACGATAACATTAAATCAATGTCAATATTTCTGTGTTTTACAATTTTTGAGTTCACGGTTGTCTCAGTGTTTACTTTTGGTGCATAAACTGATTGGAAAAATGATGCCAAGTTATTTACTATTTCTTGTCCTCCTTTTCCAACTATGTTTTTCTATTCTGTTTCTATCGGTTATCCATGATTTGTCTTTTTATACCCTTCGCGGATGTGATAGGGTACATTAACTTTGTCATGAAGTTTACGACGCACAGAAGGAAGCATCTCCGCCCATATAAACTATATTGTAATGTTTCCTCAGTTGAGCGAAACCAAAACGAAACCAGGTTCGTTAGATATTCTTGTGCTGAATAATGAAACACTTCGATTGAAAAACACACACACTTTATTTACAAAACGAACTACACACGCGTACTAACAACAAACGTTAAAACTAGCGGAACAACAACGACGGCACTACCTCCCGCTTTATAGCGATCCAACCGCCACTGAGTGTCGAGTCTGACTACTTCTTCCCTCCTTCGGTGACATCTGCCTTTTATAGTTGGAAATCCATGCTTTCGTCAATTAGCGAAGACTCTAGATTTTTCGAGATGTTCGAGTCTCGGGTTTCACTACTCAACGAAGGTCCGAGAATCCGCTTCATTATCAATGTTTCTGTTTGGAGAAGGTTCTAGACTATAGATGGCTCGAGAATCGGCTAGTGGTCAGTCAGCTGATACTTGTTATCGATCATTCGAGATTAGTACAGTGTGGGTCGTAAAAGATACCCACTCCGTACACGCAACAATATATATTCTTGGTCAGTATGATGAGACGAGTCGATTAAGCTTTGTCCGTCTGTCTGTCCGTCACATATGAGCATTTGTGCGCGCACGAGTGCTCATATGTGAGACGCACAAGTGATTTGATTTCGATTTCGTTGTCAGCTATGTTCTTCAAAATTTCCTTCACAGCTTTTTCATCATGTGCGATTCTTTGAGGTATTTCCGATTACTGCGATTCTTTGATGTTGTAAATCAAAATATCATATTTTCCAACCTTCTTTCTCTGTCTATTTGTTCCTGGACGATTTCTTACATATCTATTATTTTATCTTCGGCTTTTGTATAAGAATCAAATTTCGTTTCGAGTTTATGCACTTTAATTTTCAAATCGGTGACGTATCTCATAACCTTGGAAAGAATTTGTAGCCCTCTTTCGCATTCCGAACAGAAAAACTTCAATCTACGGGTTGTTTTTAATTGTAAGCAGCGTTGTTCCCTAGGCCCGATGTTTTCACATTTGAAATGCACAATTCGAGCACAGCTGTCACATGTGGCCGCTTGTTCTGGGTTCACTGAAAGTTCACATATTGTACAAAACAAATGTTGCTTTGTATTTCATCTGTCTCCTCCCCACTCTTCATGCTTTGTGCCAAATCGTTGAGCTTATTCATCTTTGAGCAGAGAACGATTTGACTGTGAAATCTCCTTTTAGAATTGGGACATCGATTCGGATGTGATCCTAACCTCCAGAATCAGGAATTACTATTAACCGAATTGACGCACTATAGAACTGATATCACGTTTTTCTTTTGTTTATCAGGTTACAACTATAAGGCAAAAAAGTATAATGTTTTCCGGGTTTTTATACAGTTTGTTCTTTTAAAGTTAGTTCTAATCGGAGCTCCCAGTATACGCGTGTTTTACTATAGTGGCCGGGCACAATAGAATAGAAATACCCACCAACAGATTAAATCATCGGTAATTAGTGCAGCAAATGAATGAATACTTTTGGAAACAATGGAGTAAGGAGTATTCACACACTCCTCAACTCCGCAACAAGTGGCAAAACAAAAGGTAAAACATAAATGTTGGTGATCTCGTCCTTATTAAGGAGGATAACCTCCCACCGCAATAGTGGTTGCTTATAATTCACTTTTGGCAGCATTTCTTTAGCAGCCGCTTCATTTCGCATATATTTTCTTATTATCAAAGATTACCCAAATACAATATATTGCTTTTTTATGAACATGCCGAAATAGTAAATTAACTTAACTCCCAACGGGACCTTTACCCAATTTTCAAATGATAATCAAATCGTTTATATGGAACTCAAATACATTACATCTGAGTCCCCCGAATTCCGCCAACCGACACCCCCTAAAAATAAATTTCGACTTCATGTATTTTGGTCTGACGACTTCATCAGCCACCCAGCGAGTAGTATCGCTTTTCATGGGACTCTATCCCCAACATCCTTTTATTAGGAGCGAAAAGGTATTTCGCTTTTCAAAGCCAGCGGAATAGTTGAGTTCTCTCTTTTGTATGTCAAATAGGTGTCGTACTCGTAATGGAAAAGGTCACCGAAAACAATACAAATAATGGACTGAAATTTCAAATGAATTTCATTTGTTTAACTCTGAATAAATAATCAGCATTATGAGGTCATTTGAAAGCAACGAAGTGCTTATCTGCCGTCTTATATCCGTATTGGTACGGATATGGTGGAGTGGTAGTGGCGGATAAGCGTATTTAGCACTATCGATTGGGATTATTTTATTTATTCTATTCTTTTGCTTCTTGATCCTAGTCTTTGAGCTTTCATTTTATTGTGGTAATATTAGTGCGGAGGATATTTCACAGCACAATGGGTCACTCGGCCTCCGTGCTCCGAACCCTTCGGTATACGTAGCGTGTGTGTTGTCGCGTTATGCAGCGGTCGGCAACCTTTTTATTACAATGGGCTACTTGTAATATAAATATGTTTAGGCGGGCCGCACGACCGAAAAAAAAATTTGGTGACAGGATGCCGACCGACAAAATCGTCGGGGCTCTGTAGGAGGGGCTACATGCTCCAAAAATCAATCGTAACTCGGCAACCCCACATTGTATACAATTCTTCTTGCTCTCAAATTGTCCAGTTTATAGTCCTCTATAATTTTACTTATGAAGGTGTCCATTCACAATAAATTTAACTGACGATATTTCCACAGGAAAAATAGATGGTAAGCTTCTTTGGGGCGACCGGTAGCGCAGTGTCTTGAGGCATCTGTCTCATGTTTGACTACCTGCGTTTTGGGCTCGAATCCTGTCCACGACGACATTCGTTGCCATGGAGGTGCATGCTGGCAACTGAATTCTCCGAAACCAGTTTATGCTGTCGAAACGTCAACTGGGCCACATGGAACAGTTGACGTGCTATGCCCCACAAAGGGTTAGGACAATTGAGAGAGAGAAGCTTACACTTCATCCACTATCAGTTTCTTGCGGATGAGAATTTTGTAGGATTCACTGACGAAAATCTTGTAAGGAAAACGGAAGTAGGAATAACAAATGAAAATTTGAAGCGCTGCCGAGAAGCTGTACAAGTAAGAGCTAGTGCACATGGCAAACTTTTTAGTTCGCAGAAAAACTGAATAGTTGTAGTGGCCAATAATCGACGCTCTACTGTATATATATATTATATGCACAATTACATGCATATGTATATTATAATATACCACATACAATAAAATACTATAATTTCCTGCATCTTGGTCATCAAATTTTGCGAATCACTGTACCCGTATCAATTGGGGTAGCGGGTTCAGTGATAGCTGATAAGAGATGGTCAAAATGCAGGAAAGTATGAAAACTGGTTTTTGTCAAAAGTCAGTTATCGTTATGAGTAACTGGCTTTTGATAAAGGCGAAGGGAGTCCGGTTTTTGATTTCAAAGAGCGAGGACGGTGAAGCTCGCGTTCATCTGCCCGAGAATTAGCCTTTGAATGGAGTAGAAAAATATAGAAGGGAGATAGGATAGACGAACCACCGACGTTTTTTTTTTATGAGTTTTCGTGTGATTGTGGTTTTCGGGGAATCTTTCAGGGCAAAGGATACTTTCCAAACCCCCGCGAGGTTAAATCATCGATTTTGTGTTCGGCGCGCGTGTTGAGTGTGTCCCGTGCAACCGCAGCAGATCTAGCAGCAGCGTCATCAGCAGCCAATTTCGGATGTAACTCGCGGCTTGGCATTGTCAACGGAGCGCCGAAGCAACCGTAGAGAGCCGACGAGGGAACCACCGGGAGCTACACAATTTGTGATAAGCGCCTCACATTGCAGGTTATGCGTGTCGTGTGTGGCGCCCAGGTAGGAACGTCGAGACTTGCACGCAAAGGACATAACGCAAACCAGTCCCTTGACATAACGAATTTTTAACCACCGTGCCCGTTCACATTTTATTCATCCTCGGTTTTTGGGAACCGATGGCATTTGGTTGCCGAGTTTTGTGGGATGCGGATGTTATTATCTGCTTAACGTGACCCAGAAAAAAAAAAAAAATTTTAATTCTTATTTAAGAAGATATCTTTCAGATTCATCAGATTTTTCCCAGAGAGAGTATGCAACGGCAATTACTTTACGCATTTCACTGCGTTTGTTAGCTATCATTTAGAAACAAAACTAATTGCTAATTTTAATTGAATTTATCGGGAGATACCTGCTCCCCTTTTCAGTGCTTCATTCAACACAAGTTGGGAGCGGCTGTATGAAATATTGCTCACAGAACAATCGCCTCAAAAATTTTATAAGCACATATTCCATTATGTTGCTCGAAATTTTCATTAAATTTGGGATAATTTTTCCAATTGCACTATCACCGAAAATCTTTTCTTCAAAAGGACGGAAAAGCTATTAGATATTCCCTGTGTCACGCAAATGTATAGACGCTAATATACTGCCTAAAGTGGAAATCCATGAATATGAACCCAGAGTAGACTTCAATGCCAGATGAAAAATCGTCCAAAATTGGGACATTATTATAATGCAGCGATTATTCTTGCGACGATTATTCATAGAGCCGTTAGGAGCTCTTACCATAAATAAATAACTAAATTAAAGTTTCCATGTAAAAATCACAGGCCATCATATTTCTATCGTACACAACAATCCGATTCTTAAAAACTAATTAAATAAATTAGGTTTGAGTTTTTTTTATAATTATCACGAATTTGTATTTTAGGAAATAAAAATGTGAATTATTACTCAATTGATAAGTGAATAATTCAACCCAAAAAAAAAAAAAAAAAGGGGGTATATTTAAATAATTTTTTTTTTGGGCTACCACATGTTGGATATAGTTGTATGTTGGCAAAAATGCAAACGATCCGTTCCGTCATACATACGAATTATGAA
The DNA here is from genome assembly GCA_964017055.1 of Chloromyia formosa. Lineage (NCBI taxonomy): Eukaryota > Metazoa > Arthropoda > Insecta > Diptera > Stratiomyidae > Chloromyia > Chloromyia formosa. Next base: position 57,019,082 of record OZ024813.1, on the reverse strand, counting down.
CTAAATGCTTTTAATTATTATATGGTTCTACGCAAAGGGCTTTGACACTTAATTATATGCAGGAACGCCAATAGCGCTGATAATTCAAGATATGCTTGAATATTAAGCGCGTCTCTGATTAATATGTTTAACTGCGAAGAGTGCCGATATTTAGTGTTAGGATTGAACGCAAGGAGCGTTGGTATTAGTTACATGGTTATACGCGAAGATCGTCGCTATTTAGTCATATGAATGAACGCAAGGAGCGTTGATATTTTCGTTTTGGTTTCCTTTCTTTTGCTTGGACGGCTTGAGAGTAATTTTGAAAAGCTTCAAGCCTCTTCCTAAAAATCGTATTTTTTTTTTTTTTGATGAAGGAAAATTCAATAATGCTGGAGTAGAGGCAAATATTCTTTTCCTCTCTCTTCCTCCTCTCTCATCTTGAAATTGTGAGTTACATTTTTGGGGGTTTCACATATCCTGGCGCCTGAAACCCACGGTTGGGAGGGTGAGATTGCGCCGGGCCCACAACACCGGTGGCCCATTTAGAGCCGTTTTCGACCTTTAGGCTCAATGACCTGAGAGGGAAAAGGATCTGTCCTGATTGGACGGTTTTCCCCGTTACTTATATATTTTTGGCCTTCGTGCCTTGGTAGTTTGGCTGATGCAGCCCCATGTCCCTGCACGGGACTTTGTCGATTTATGGAGGCTTTGGGAGTTTGGTGCAGAGGCACCACCATTAGGTTTTTCTGTTTGATTTTTTTTTTGTTATTGCGGGTTTGTAGTTTTTTCGAGTTTTTTTTCTATTTTTGAGTTTTTATGTTCGGGCAGACGTGCGATACCTCCTTGTACGTTGATGGAGGAGGCCGATGACTGCCGTGTTAAACCACCCCGCCACTCCCGACAGCTGAGCTGGTCTGCCAGCGCACGTCACGGGTGGTCATCGGAGAGGGTCTTTTGTTACCTGTTGTGTTTCTGGCCTTTACGGCCATCTCAACCCTCGTCCTCCGATCTCCATTACTACATAGTTTAGTCAGAAAAATAGAACACACGGTGTTTTATGAGACCGCGCACTCAGCGATAACTAAATAGTTTAGTCTGTTGTGTGCGCGGTTTCATAAACCGCCGTGTGTTCTATTTTTCAGACTAAACTATTCAGTTTTTCTGCGAACTAAAAAGTTTAACGTGTGCGCGGACTCTATTGGATGACAATTTGAAGCGCTAACGATAATCAGTAGAAACGACTGAAGATAATCTGAACTGCTGGCGATTTTCTTCAGTTTTTCCTAAGGTTCTCATCGGCGGTTCAAATTGTTGTCAGTTATTCATTTTTCCTAAAGGAATATCGTCAGTTGGATAGCACATGCTAATTGTTCTCCCAGAAAACTCGATGAAAGTTGGCAAAGTGGTAGCCTTTCATGAAAGGTTCAAAACTAATGGTATACCGCATAAATGCTAGTGAAGTCTTGAAGGCACCATGAAATAAGCCATTTGGAAATAAGGCATTAATAGATACTTTCGGTTGAAACCGAAAGTAGCCATGCATAGATTCTTTCGGTTTCACACTCAATGCTTAATTTCGTTTAAAACGAAGGTGAGTGTGTACATGGCTATTTTCGCTTTCCTTCGCATACCTTATTTCGGTCTGAAATTGTGCATAGCCAAAAAAAAAAATGCTGGATGCAGATATGCTAGGACGAAACGGATGCAGGTATAAAGAGTAAAATGGGCGACCTAGGGCTATATGCGGGGGTTCGCAGCGCCCTAGGAGCGGAGCTATCCCAGCTCGTTACAAACCGAAATTATCCATGCACACTTGTGCCATACTGCGGGTTGTGAATTAACAGTCGTTTGTGTGGGGTTCGCTCGGTACGCTCGCTCCGCGCTTAAGCGATCACAACCCTGAGTATCGCACAAACATCAACGCTCGCTTCGCTCACTCTGGATACAACAGTCCCTTGTGTGGGCTCCGCGCGTTACGCTCGCTCCGCGCTTAAGGGATCATAACCCTCTGTATCGCACATCCATGGATGCCCGCTTCGCTCGCTCTGGGTACAACAGTCTCAGGTGTGGGCTCCGCTCGCTCCGCACTTAAGGGATCACAACCCTCAGTATCGCACAAACATGAACGCTCGCTTCATTCGCTCTGAACACTGCATGGCTATTTTCGCTTTTATCGCATGCCTTATTTCGATTTGAAACCGATATTGTCCATGCATAGCTTATTTCGTTTATTTTCCGTTGAATACTTTCGTTTCCAAACGAAAGTATCAATATGGATTATTTCGTATGCCTTATTTCGCTATGGCTTATTTCGGTGCCACAGTCTTGAAACCTCAACACTAATAAGTCGATACTACAATGATTTTGGTTAGATGGGAAAAGGAAATGAACCAAATTAGTAAAATGTAAGGCCTTCTCACTTCCTTCCACCGCATGGTCATGGTGTTGGATAATGATGGCAGAAATTAGCCGAATTAGATCAATTATTTTAAACTATCATAGTTTTGTACTATTCTCGAATTCAACTGTAGAATCAAATTGTACTTTATTTTAATTATTAACTTAGTATTCCATGCATTTAAATTTCTAATTTTTGACATATAAAAGCTCGTTGAAAACAATGGCTAAGTTCATATCACACAACAGTTGGCATACTGTTGCCAATTTGTTTTATGAACTCTCTCCACTGAGTTTTTGATGGACGCAACATGCTGTGAAAAATGTCATTTTCTCCATCACAAAAATTTCTCCGCTGGCTAGGACCAGCATATGATGACAATCCTGAAATGACACTCGCGCTGTCATATTCATACGATTTTTCGACAGTAGTCAGTTTTGAACTGGAAATTTGACAATGACTAGATGCGAGTGCAGTTCAGAACACAACAACGTGTTGCAATGCTGCTTCGATACTGTTGCCACAGCATGTTGCGATTCCGCTGTGTGTTAAGAGCTTAGCCAATATTCTAAATTATTCTTGTTGTATCGTTTTGTCGAATCAATTCTAGTCTTATCATCTTTTTTGAATTGTTGAATGAACTGAACTGAACTGTAACTGAATTTATACGGAATATATAATGTCTGAGTTAAACATTGATTAAATTGTTATTTTTTTCTCTCGAAACATTTATGGTCCGTCGAGCCGGATCCGTCATAATTCCGCATAATAGGAGGGTTGTCTTTTAAGTTTTGCATATAGGGCTGAATTAAAAAAAAAATATATTTTTTAAAGAATATTGTTTTTTTAAGTATTTCCCATGAAGATTAATTAATGCACTTTTGCGTGCGATCGAACCAACTCTGGAAGCAGTTATTCCATTCGTTTGTTGGTACAGTCAAAATGGCGTTTTTGAAGACGTCAACTGCTTCTTCTGGCGACTGGAACCTTTGACCAAGCAGTTTGTTGTTAATTTTCGAAAAAGTAAAGAAATCGTTCCGGCTTAGGTCGGAACTGTACGGAGGATGGTCTAACAATTCGACGTTTCGTTGCTTTAAAAATTCAATTGTCTTGTGAGCTGTGTGCGAACTTGCATTGTCTTCGTGAAGAATGACTCGTCGTTCGGGGTTGGTTTTTCGAAGTTCAGCAGCGATGACTTCTGGCAAACAAATGGTTGTATACCAATCGGCAGTAACTGCTCTTTGATCTTGCAGAGGAATTTTCGGTACATGACCTGAATTTTTATTGAATTGGGGTCTTTGAAATCCCCAATGATGCTTCGCGTGATGAGCTTGCGCACAGCATCGTTTTCTTGGGTGACTGCAGTTTTTGGTGCACCTGCTCTTGGATAGTCTAAGAACTAAGACTCACCCGTCTTCATTTGAATTCTGCATACCAACAAGAAATAGTCGACTGGTGTGGTGCTTCATTGCCGAAAACAAAAACCAACTCGGCGAGATAATTGTCTTCGAAAGTTGCAAAAAATTATTGCGCGAAAATGTTCTCGGTTCAATTCGCTGTAGGTGTAACACCATACGTATCGCACTAAAACTTTGGATTTAGGATAAGAAAGGATGCAGGTTAATATTTAGTGGTGACATTTGATTCGGAGCAACCTCGATGTTCCTGTATGCAAAATTTAAAAACAGCCTTTGTATTAATAGTGAAACATTGAATCATTGAAGCATTGAAACGTTGAAGCAAATAAATACATGGACATCATGGAAAAGTTGAATCAAAAACAAATTTTACTCCTTCAACAATTGGAGAAGACGCAAGTTAATTTCAAGAAGCAGACAAAATCAAAAGGAACGAAGGTAATGTGTAAAAAGCTTTTATTGAAACTGGAGCAGTTGAATACAAAATTCGCTGCAAATCACGATTCAATACTCGAATTGTTAACGGGTAAGAAAAGTGATTTCGAAATAGCTTATTTCAAAGACGCCATAAGTAGCAGAAAAGAGTTGCGTTTGGATTTTATTGTTGAAATTGAATTGCTTCTAGCTGATGTGAAAATGGATACTGAATCTAAAACTCAGCAATCATACACGAACGACGTACCTGCAAAGGTAAACGAGTATGATGAAGTCAACTTGCCTCGTATTTCAGTACCGAAGTTCAGTGGGAAATATAGTATGATGATTGGATTTCGTTTCGGGATATTTTTCAATGTCTAATTCACGATAGACAAAGCTTGGCAAATGTACAGAAAATGCATTATTTGAAATGTAGTGTCAGTGGCAAAGCCGAAAATCTACTAAAGCATTTGACAATCTCTGATGCGAATTATGCGACTGCATGGGGAATTCTTATTGAGCGGTACGAGAATAAACAGGCTCTATTGAATTCACAATTCCGCAAGTTATTTTCTATTTATAATGCTTCTGAATCGTCATCATCTTTGAAGTCGGTTTGAAATCAAACTTTGGAAGCGAAGCAGTCAATTGAAGCAATGGGTTACGACAATCTTTGACCACTGGCCTTGGTACATTTGACAGCACAAAGATTGCCGTATGAAACCCGTCAGCTGTGAGAACAAGAGGTTTGTTGCCAATCAGAGTTGCCGTCTTTTGAAGAAATAAAATCTTTCATGGAGAAGAGATTCCGGGCTCTAGAAGCAGTGGGTATACAACACAACAAACCTAAAACTCCTTCAAATAAGAATACTTTGACTGCGCAGCCGAACAGTCATTCTGACACATGCGTTTTGTGTACTGGAAGCCATCTTTGGCTTTGTACACAATTCCAATCAATGGATTACAGTGCAAAACTGGGATTTGTTAAACAAAAAGGACTTTGTTTAAATTGTTTACGTAGTGGACACATCGCATCTAACTGGCCTAATACTGGAAGGTGTTTTATGGTAAATGCAAAGGAGCACATCACACTCTATTGCATCGAATTGAAGTGCCAATATCAAGTCCCAAGCCGGTTTCCGTAAGTCATTCCATGAATACATTTAACTTGAAGCAAGTATTGCCTGCGACGGCAATAGTCATGATTCCATCTTCAACTGGATACATTCATTTACGTGCATTGATCGACCCTGGTTCACAAGCAACTTTGATCTAGGGACGTGGGAGCGTCCCGCCCCGCCAAAGAAAAAAAAAATCGAAAGAAAAAAAAAATGGAAAAGTGACCAAGACTATGTTTACGCGACACAACAAGTACGAGTTTTCGGACCTCTGTAGCTCCGGCCCCGGGCTTGTTCGGGCTCAAATTTGGTTGGTCATTGTCTCTGGTCATCTTACGAAGTGCTGCAAATTTGATTCCGATACAAGGAAAAACACCCAAGATATGATAATTTGAAAACGGCAATTTTTCAAATTTTTCTTGTTCTCGTTATTCTCGTTGTTCTCGTTGTTCTTTGACAGGGCTACAGCCTCGTAGGGAGCGTAACGAGGTCTGCTTTCTTTTCTCACGGATTGACTGTGTCCCAAGGGTGTACATAGGCTATCATTTGCTCTGATCCGTTTTTATCTCCTATAAAAAGATACATCCAAAAATGTTAAATTCTATAGTATAATTTCTGGCTTAAGTCTTTTTGATAATTTGAATGCGACACAACAAATCACTCGCAGAGATCGCATGCCGACGGGGAGAGACGCAAACACTTGATTATGTGAGTAGTGACGACGACGGATGCAAAAGTCCGTGCGCTCGTCGGGTGAGGAGAACCATACGAGGTAATGGTTGTGGGCGTGGCTTGTGGCACGTGCATGAATGAAAAGTGTGTCATGAAAAAATTGAAACTGAATGTTTATGGCTGCATCTTAGGATGTCCGGAAAAAAAAAACATGCTGTGTGGTATATGATTTAGGTAGTTTCATTTATGGCATATGAGATATGAATTATGATGTAAGATGATTTTTTCCAATGTGTGGAAGATAAGAAGCGATGTCTAGACAAGATGGGTATCACATGACTGGAGGTGATGAGGCGAATGCAGTAGACTGTTAAAGGTATTTTGAATCCTTTGGGCAGGAAAAAGGATGTTCTTGGCAAGGAAGCGATTTCTAGGAAATATGAGTATTATACGATTGGGGGTTTGCTTTAGCTGGATTCAAGTTGAGCGTAAACAGACAGAACAAAAAAAAAATTCAGGCAAATCGGACACACGGAAATTTTCATTTCAGGCAAGGGGTCGTCGTCCTTTTTATTAGAGACCATGGGAAACCAAAACAAATTAATTGCATTGAGAACATGTGTAAAGTACATGCACCGTACTGGATATGCTTCCTCGAAGGACACCAGAATGTCCTTTATTGTCAGCAGGTCGTCCTTTTTTTGGACTTTGGGCTCGGTGAACATGTAAGTTGAGCGTGAAGAATCAAAAGGGAAAAAATTCAGGCAAATCGTATGTAGGGTTAGGGAGATAGAAGGGAAAACTTGTCTCCATACAAAATGTATGGGAAAATGGAATTTCCCAATTTCCCGGGAAAATTTCCAATTTTTGATGATATTTTGTTTCAAGTGGAGCGTAAAGAAACCGATTGCAAAAAATTTGAAGCAAATCGGATAAAGGATAACGACGCCAAGTCCGTACATACCTAGACGACTTTCTTTTATTTATAAGATATGTGGGGACTTTTATCACGGAGGGTGTATGAAGAGGGGAGACAGTACGAAGATACTGAGACCCTAAAGGAAGCCATTAAAAGGGCGTGGGCTCAAATCTCCCTTCGAGATATTGGAAATTATTATGCTTCATTGCCAGATCGGATTTACGAAGTCATTTTGAACCAAGGAGGTACGGATAGTACGCACTTTTAAAATATTTTAAAACTAATCCCTTTTTATGTTACAACCAATGTTAGCTTGAATTTTTGCTTTAGATATGAATTTTTATACTATTTTGTGTTTGAACCTATTCTGGTGACCAAAAAAAATGAACTTTTTGTTATGTTTTTTAGAAAAAAAATTATAATGTGTGCTTTAAATCCCAAACAATTTTACTTCATTAACAACATCTTGGGCTATCGGGCTATCGTCAAAAATTTATTTCATTGAAATTGTCCGGTTGGTTACAGAGGTAGAGCTATTTTGCTTTTGCACAAACGTTGAACTTATTCTGGTGACGAGCAGTGTATATGAAATTTTGTGGGAATATGTAAAATTATTATAATTCGCCGGAGAAAGCGATTCGTTGTAATAGGCTGACTTTAAGGGGAGGTCCCCATAGAGGGGAGATGAAGGTACATTTTTTTTTTCATCTGGTATAGGCAAGTGGGATATCATGAGAAAGGTAACATCGAGTACATTCCATTTTTGTTATTTTCATCAAATTTGAAAAAAGAGGAAAAGAGGTAGAGGGGAAAATTTGTGATCCGAGTTTGTCCCTCCCCCCTTGCATTCCGAAACCGTTATACTTAGAAATATGAAAATTTGCAGGAAAGCGGCATTTTACTAGCATAGAAAACTAAAATCGTAGAATTTTTATATCTCATCAAAAAAGGTTAATATAATAGTACATTTTTACAGTTGAAGTTAGCACACCCCTTAAACACATCACAGGTCAAAAATATTGATGGCCAATGATAACCAACACTATAGGCAATAATGTCTCGAAGTTTCATTACAATCACGTAATATTTAATAATAGTACATTCATTTAAAGCTAGGCATTTTGACACTATTCACACGAAAAATACACCTAGCGGCCTCATAGGTGTGAGTACTACTTTCATGTTGTTTTTCGTAGTGACTTTCGACTGGTATAGGCAAGTGAGGTATCGTGAGAAAGGTAATATTGAGTACAGTCCATTTTTTTCGCATTTTCTTGAAATTTGTAGAAAGGGGAACATTGGGGGAGGAGAAAATATTAGTTCGTAATTTGTCCCCTTTCTCTTGCAGTTCGAGACCGTTATACGTTATACTTAGAATTATGAAAACTTACAGGAAGGTGGGTTCCGAAAAAAAATAGAAAATAATGGAATCTGTATATCTTCTCAGAATAGGTCAATATTAGTTTATTTCTATAGTTAGAGTTAGCACACCCCTGCATGCTTTAAACACGTTCGAGGTCAAAAGTACTGATGGCCAACGATAACTAACATCTTAGGCAACAATATGTTTTAAGTTTCGTTACAATCATAATGGACCACTAGGCGTGTTTTTTTGTACTGCGGTGCAGGTTAATTGGGGGCTATCCGGGTTAACTTACACACATTACACAAACAACATACCCTAGTTGTTTGTGTAATGTGTGTAAGTTAACCCGGATAGCCCCCAATTAACCTGCACCGCAGTACAAAAAAACACGCCTAATGTTATGGTCTAGGTGTGCTGTGTATTCCACGGCAGCCTCTTCTACCTACCTTCGTTACAATCACGTAATATGAATTGGCATGTAAAATGTAAGCGAGTAAGACATTTTAATTATGTTTTTTTATTCATCTGAGTGGTATCAAGAAGAGCAAGGAGGCGATATTTATATATCAAAATAAGCGCTTGTTATAAAACCCTCGGATTGCGGGCATAGCCCTCTATATTCCGGTTTAATTTTTTTTTGTGATTTGGGCAAGGTAGAGTGATCCACTAGGGGCATGGGCGCATCAACACCTCTAGCATTTCTATGCCTTGTTGACGTTTCGGTAGCATATCTACTTTTTCGGAAGTGATAGCATGCACCTCCTATCCGTGCCGTCTTTATACTGACAGACTCGGAGCACCGTGGGAGTTCTATAAGTACCCACAGGAAGTTTTGCTTGCGTTGAGATTTGAACCTCCGTAGAGTAATTTTTGCAAGGATGGGTTTTCGGCCCATCGCGAAACCCTATTCAGGGATAATCTCAAGGAGAGCTGGTACAGGTGGTTCATAACGAGCCAGAGTTCACACAACTATGTTGCAGGTCTGATTACTCGATTCATACCACCCTAGTGAGCCGAGACACTTAGGTGTAACCCAGACAATCAGGCTCCAGCTATCCTTCCCTCTTCTTTTCCCAGCACTGGGTTGGGACAGGCTACGGCGAAGTTGAAAGCCTATTAGGATAAAAATGATTTTCCTTGTTTTCAACAACTAAAATAGGGTCTCCCTCACCGTATCCATCCAGAGGAGCTTCCCTGGAATGTTCTAAAGAACAAAGAAAAAAAAAATGAATAAAACTTAACAAATATTTCCTCTTTACGAATATTCAATAAGTAAATAAGATTGCTTGCAAAGAAAGTGCTTACATTGTATTTGCAGCCACTCAACGAAATTCTGATTTATTTATGTCGAATATCATACGAGAAAAGTCAAAACATGAAAAATCCCCAAAGGCAAAACATAAATGAAGGAAGGTGACGAGGGAGCGACGCGGTAATCGTGACGTTGAACACCATGACGATGAAGAAGAAGACGATGATGATGTTGTTACATGGTAAATTTTGCGTTCTCACGCTTTTTGCTGGCACGGCAATTGTTGCAAATCATCGTAAATACACAAAACAACAACAAAGGAAAAAACTTCAAACAAAGTCAAGAGAAATAGGAAAATCTCAATTTGCCTGGAGGGCTTTTCGCCCCTGCGGAAACGGAACTTCACCCAATTCCGCGAGAAAATATCGATTTTGATTCACGCTGCGGAAAGACATTGGAACTTTACCCTTACCATGTCGTCGACCTGTTCGAAATTCCTTCGTTAGTATTACCACGAAAGAATTGGCACTAATCTAATTAAAATCCGTTGTGATTACGCTGAGTAATAAATTAAATTTTGCTAAATGAACTTTTTGTTTGAAATGGGGAAAAAAAGGGAAAGTTTATCAAAGGAGCCGGGCGGGCGGACGTCCTTTGTTGTTTTTTTCGGACAGACGAGATACGACAAAAATTTGCAGATTCTTTAATCTGAATTTTCTATGATATTCGGAATATTTTGGAATTTTCATTATACGAGTATTTAAGGGTGAACTCTTTGGTTTTTGTTTCGCAATTTTACCCGGGGGTTCCGCTTACTGAAAAGGATTACTTCAAGCTGTCTCTAGTTTCATGTTTTCAATTTCTAGCTTTCCAATTCCGTATGGATAATGAAGAATATTCTTTGAGTAATTATGAGCTTTAAGATATGATAGTCGAGCTACTGACCCAGCAGGAAGTCGCTGGGATCATAATAGGTCTGTTGTACCGTTTCATTTTAAATGTTTATACTCTAGATGAAATCTGAGAGTATTATAAGTTTGCCACAAAGTTTGTAACGCTAAGAAATAAGGCTCGCAGAAAAAAATGAATGATACAGAAGTTCATATTATCACTCGAATATCTCAAAACCGGATGTCCGTCTGTCCGTCTGTCCGTCTGTCCGTCCGTCCGTCCGTCCGTCCGTGACCTCTCTAGCTCGAGAACGCGTTGAGCTATGAAGTTCAAATTTTGCACACGTTATTTTTGACAAGAAATGAAGGCTAAGTTCGTGAACGGGCTAAATCGCTCCACCCCTTCTACCCCCTCCCATACAAAATGACACATTTTTGAAAATTTACAATAATCAGATTTTCTCAGAAACTATAAAACATATTGCTTTGAAATTTTTAATATATCACTTTTATGATAATTGTAACCTATGTTATTAAACTTATTGTAATCCTCACCCTCCTTCTACCCCCTCCCATACAAACTGCACTATTTCATGAAATACGTTAAGCCAATTTACTCAGTACGTATACAATTTATCGGGCTGAAATTTTGTACTTAACACTTAATTAACAATATCAGTTAGATTCAAAAAAATTAATCGATTACCCTTACTCCGTCTACCCCCTCCCATACAAAATGACACATTTTTGATAATTTACAATAATCAGATTTTTTCAGAATTTATAAAACATCTTGCTTTGAAATTTTGAATAAATCACTTTTATGATAATTGTAACCTACATTATAAAATTTATTGTAATCCTCACCCTCCTTCTACCCCCTCCCATACAAACTGCACTATTTCATGAAATACGTTAAGCCAATTTACTCATTACCTATACAATTTATCGGGCTGAAATTTTGTACTTAACACTTAATTAACAATATCAGTTAGATTCAAAACCAGATTCAAATTCATCTAGAGTATTGCATGATTGGGGTTTACCCCAATCGTAGTTCTTTTATGTTTTTTTTGTACATTTGCCAATCACAGTTAAGCCCTGAGGGCTTTGAAGCTTCCTATGCTCACGGCCCTTAGCTCGCCAATCTGAGCGTTCTACTAGGGCGGTTTCTTCCTTCGTTTATGCCTGCTGACTGGACATGATTTGGGAGCAGAATTACCGATCGCTCCCACTAGGGTTTGCGTCATAACGTCCAGCTCATGTTTACTACACGGCCGGAGTGGCAAGGGGTATGGTGCCTCTTTGAGACAATCCTTAAATTTACACCAGTCGGTTCTTTTGCGATTTCTAAAAACCGGGTTTTTCCTAGTGCACTCGTCTAGTCCAAACTGGAGGCATCGGATATCCGAGAATGAATGCTTTGCCGACACCCTCTAATTTCGCAGTAGAAGTTTTATATCCTCTGAAATAAGGGTGGGGTCCAGGAATTCTTGTTTGCTCTCAGTGACGGATGAGGAGTTTTGTGCCAATAGGAACTCGAGAAGCGCCTCGCCTCTTTCATTCGTGTCTCAGCTACCCCCACACCGCATGTGGTGCATTAGAGTCAAGCCCAGAATGATAATAGTACTGTGTGACTCCGCGGTGCATAACGCCTGCCTCAGAACAGGTGGAGGAGGTTCTCCAACTTGATTATATGACGTTCCTGATCTCAAGGCTTACTATCACAGAATCTTTATCTCTAAAAGCACAAACTAAGGACTCATTTAGGTCTTTTTTTTACCGATAATGCAAGATCGGGAGTGAGGATTCCGAAGTTCCGTACAGGTTCTCCAAGTCAGATCCGAACGAGAGACAGTCATTATCGATGTCATGCTATATGGGTGGGGTGATTATCGGATGATCATCCTTCGTCACAAATCGTGTTTAGGTCATTATACCCGTCACGGATGTGACAGGGTATATTAACTTTGTCATGAAGTTTGCAACGCACAGAAGGAAGCATCTCTGACCATATAAAATATATATATATTCTTGGTCGGTATGATGAGACGAGTCTTGCCCGTCTGTCTGTCTGTCCGTCTCACAGTGTCGCGAAATGGACAAAAATAAAAAACAAATATTAAAATTTTTTATTTTTAATCTAGTTTTAATGTATTGCATCCTTTTAAGGACATATTGGAGCTTCCAAAAAATATATTTTTAGGTGACGATTTTTAGTTTTTGTTAATAATATTACTGCCCAAAATTGACAAATTGGTAACATTCGAAAAGCAACGTATGGGTTGCGATTTGCCTCTTAGTCTTAATACAAGGTCTGGTTACCCGAAGTTATATTTTCCGGGTAGACTGGATATTAAGCCTTCAGCTTAAGGCAAAAAAAAGTAAAAAAAAAATTAAAAGTATTAAATAAATAACAAAATTAAATTAATTCGAAAAATTAACTTTGAGTAAGGATTAAAAAAAAACGTCCTAAAACGTTTTGGGTGGTTGACGGTTTCGATAAGGTACATATGTATACTTTCATTTCAAATAGGGTTAGTTTGCCTTTAGGTGCCAACTTGGGCGTAATTAGCATTTTTGTCGATAAAGTCACATTTAATAAGACAATTATTTTATTTCCAGACATCATAAAAGTAATAATTATAGCCAAATTATACTAAATAGGATAATATTTTTAAAGACTAAGTTGCAGGCTTACATTAAGGTGAAAAAAAAAAATAAAAAAAAAAGTAAAGTATATTAATAAACTCCAAAAGCTAAAATAATTCCAAAGGATTTCTGAAGAGGGACAGAAGGAAACGGAAAGAAAAATGTTTTATAAGATCAGCAGTACTTTTTAGCTAAACATATATACATTCATTTTAAATACTATCTAATAGCTTTTACCTGGTGATTTAGACGTAATTGGTCTTTTTTTTTGTTTAATCAACTTTAATATCGCGATATTCATATATATTTGCAGACATGCATAAATTTATAATTGCAGCAAACTTACGGCCTATTTAATATTTTTTTGATAGCGTGGTTGCCATACTTACAGTTGCAGATAAAAAAAAAGTAAATAATAAAATCAATTAAATTAATTAATACAAAAGTGGATTAATTGTAATGTGCAATTGAAGTTATCATAAAAATAATGCTAAAACGTTACAGGCAGTTGACCGGACCTTAGATACTTATCTAATATAATCTAAGAATATCTACCTGTTCTAACAGTTCAGGGCGAAATTTTTTTTTATGATGGGAATTTTCCTTAATTACATCCATAAATGTGCAAACCTGCTTGCATTAAAAAAAAACCATTTCATTGTATTTTCGTTATCCTAATGATGCAATAACGTATGTAAAAGGTATATTGCACATTTTATTTTCGTTATCCTTTTAATGACTAAACTTGTGAATGGTGATTTTATGATATCACTATTAGTTAAAAGTTGCTTAAAGGTAAATTCTAAGCATTTAAATAGCAATTATTCGTACCTTCCATTCATTCATTCACTTGAATTGTTTTACAACTGTGTAAACGTTTGAAGAATACTTTTTTTAGTGCAAAAACATGGATTTTATAAATCAAGGTAAGGAACTTTTCATTTTGGAATTACGTATATTTTGTCAGTGACTAATTTGTTTTTTTTCTAGCAACAATTACAAATCGGGACCTTGCAATGGTATGTATAAGCAAGAACAAACGTGATCGAAAAAATGCAGTTTTTGAAAAAATTTGCGAAATGTGGAAAGTTAACGTTTCCAAATCTAAAAACAGAGAACACATTATAGCGCTAAGTAGGAGCTTTTGTCTCACTTTTGAGAAGAAATGGCATATTGTCAAGCGCTATCGCCGTCTTTTCCTGATCCGAAATGCGGTTTGGCTAGATCAGAATTTCACTTTTACAAACGAGTCGATCAGTCACCTAACCAACGAACAATCAACCGCTAGAGGACGAGGCCGACCGAGAGTATCGTATGAAGAAGCTTCCCCGAAAACGAAAAAGCGACGAGTATACGAGCTCTGTGAAACGAGGACTATGGATGAACTGCAGCTCGCGGCGCAAATAGTTTCACAACAGTCACTTAGCGCCGATAAGACTATAGCTCTATGGCTCGACTTAGATCTATCAGTGAGAAAGTACAGAGTGATGCATTCTATTGTGAATGCCGTTCACAAGGACTTTTTTCCCACCGAATACGCTGTCAACATAGCGAAAAACAAACTATTAAATCTCCGAATAAGTGCTTCTGAATCTTCGACAGAGGTGGACATCCTGGAGCTCCTGCAAGTCACGACTCGAAGCATTTTGAAAATGATCAACCTGCAAGAAGAAAGTCAGCTCCAACTTACGTGCAAATGGGGCTTCGACGGCAGTGGCGGTCATAGCCAATACAAACAAACATTCTCAGATACTTCCAAAACTGATGAATATATGTTTGTGACAGCTCTGGTTCCCTTGAAATTGATGGACATCAAAACAGAAGCAGTTATTTGGACGAATCCGCGACCAGGGTCCACTCTTTATTGCCGTCCCATCAAATTTTCATATGAAAAAGAGAATGCCAATCTTATTCGAACCGAAGAGAATAACATGAAGGATAAAATAAGCCAACTCGAATCATTTGATGTAACGTCCAGTGACCAACAACGATTTTCCGTTAAAGCAGAAATGCCTTTTACTATGATCGACGGCAGTGTCGCTAACATTCTTTCTGATACAAACGCAACATCTAATTGCATCATTTGTGGAGCAACACCAACACAAATGCATTCCCAGGATATAGCTAGTAGACAATCTATAACGGAGCACTATCGATTCGGACTGTCGACGCTGCACTGCTGGATCCGCTTCTTCGAATGCATTCTACACATTGCATACCGACTTCCAATAAAGACGTGGCGGGTTCGAGGTGAGGTTAATAAGGCCTTGGTGAAGGACAACAAGAAACGCATTCAAGACGAATTTCGAGCGGAAATGGGAATTTTGGTCGATAAGCCAAAGCCCGGTTTTGGTTCTACCAATGATGGTAATTCGGCGAGGCGCTTTTTTTCCCATCCAGAAGTCAGCTCAAGAATTACAGGAGTAAGCAAGGAGCTGATCATCAAGTTTTCTGTTATATTACGAGTCCTCGCAAGTGGAAGGAATATCGAAGCTGCGAAATTCAGAACACTACTGGAAGATACAAGGACACTGTATTTGGAATTGTATCCTTGGTATTACATGCCAAATACTGTTCATAAAGTGCTGTTACACGGGTGCGACATAATCGATTCCTTCTCTTTGCCGATAGAAGTCCTTTCTGAGGAAGCACTGGAAGCAACCCATAAACAAATAAGGAAGGATCGGTTATCTCACACCCGTAAATCTTCGAGAATCGGATGTAACAGGGACTTGATGAAAATACTTCTCCTATCTTCTGATCCCTTTTTAGCATCAGAAAGGAGAGTCTTTTCAATTAAAAATGTAGCCATTGATGAACATGTTCGGTATTATTTCAAAAACATAAAAGAACTACGATTGGGGTAAACCCCAATCATGCAATACTCTAGATGAATTTGAATCTGGTTTTGAATCTAACTGATATTGTTAATTAAGTGTTAAGTACAAAATTTCAGCCCGATAAATTGTATAGGTAATGAGTAAATTGGCTTAACGTATTTCATGAAATAGTGCAGTTTGTATGGGAGGGGGTAGAAGGAGGGTGAGGATTACAATAAATTTTATAATGTAGGTTACAATTATCATAAAAGTGATTTATTCAAAATTTCAAAGCAAGATGTTTTATAAATTCTGAGAAAATCTGATTATTGTAAATTATCAAAAATGTGTCATTTTGTATGGGAGGGGGTAGACGGAGTAAGGGTAATCGATTAATTTTTTTGAATCTAACTGATATTGTTAATTAAGTGTTAAGTACAAAATTTCAGCCCGATAAATTGTATACGTACTGAGTAAATTGGCTTAACGTATTTCATGAAATAGTGCAGTTTGTATGGGAGGGGGTAGAAGGAGGGTGAGGATTACAATAAGTTTAATAACATAGGTTACAATTATCATAAAAGTGATATATTAAAAATTTCAAAGCAATATGTTTTATAGTTTCTGAGAAAATCTGATTATTGTAAATTTTCAAAAATGTGTCATTTTGTATGGGAGGGGGTAGAAGGGGTGGAGCGATTTAGCCCGTTCACGAACTTAGCCTTCATTTCTTGTCAAAAATAACGTGTGCAAAATTTGAACTTCATAGCTCAACGCGTTCTCGAGCTAGAGAGGTCACGGACGGACGGACGGACAGACGGACAGACGGACATCCGGTTTTGAGATATTCGAGTGATAATATGAACTTCTGTATCATTCATTTTTTTCTGCGAGCCTTATTTCTTAGCGTTACAAACTTTGTGGCAAACTTATAATACTCTCAGATTTCATCTAGAGTATAAATACCGAAGAGCCGACCACAATCTCAGTTTCGGGTTTGGATTTAAATTTTTTAGATTTGGGAAACAGCGATGACGATGAATCTTTCTAATTGTTTTTATTTTTATTGTTATGTATTTTTGTTTAAATTTGTTTTTCATGTTATTCTTTTTATTCAATAAATGTGACCTTTTGCCTGAAAAATAGTATGTATTTGCCTTAAATACTTTAAATCATTTCCGCTCCAAAGGTATTTGATTGGGCCCATTTCCTGCAAATATTTGATAAACTATTGACTGTATCTCCTATTCGCATTATTTGATCAAGTTGAAATTTACCCACAGCACAAACAAATTAATGTTTATTGTGTATACCAAGTTTCATTAAAATCGGTTCACCCGCTGATAAGATATTAAATTAAATACATTGTTTATTCTAAAATTCGGCACATAAGTTACTATATATTTGAAATACACGTTCGAAACGATTTAAAATTTATATATAACTAAGACAATTAACTGCTTAATATATGTACCAAATTTCATCCAAATCGGTTCACCCGGTCTGAAGATATTAAATTAAATCCACTCTTCCTTCTAAATTCGCACATTATTCACTATATCTTTCAAATGCGTCATCCAATCAACCTGAAATATACACATAAATAAGATAAGCAGCGACTTGGTATGTGTACAAAATTTCATTCAAATCGGTCCACCAGTTCAGGAGATATTGATTTTTGTCCACCTTTTCATACATTTCGCGACACTGTGCGTCTGTCTGTCTGTTTCTATGCAAACTAGTCCCTCAGTTTTAAAGCTGTCGTGCTGAAATTTTGTACAAAGCCTTCTTTCTATTGCACGCAGTATGTATGTCGGAACCAGCGGAATCGGACCACTACATCATATGGCTGCCATGGGAACGACCGGTCCAAAAATTGGTCTTTGTGAGAAAAACTTTTTTATTTCTAAAGCTATTGTTTTCGAAATTCACAATAATCAATAGTATCTTTAGTCAAATCATATTTCCGAATTTGGTTGAAATCAGACTACTCTATCATATAGCTGTCATAGGAACGACCGTCCCAAAAGCAAGCTTATGTCAGAAAAAAACTTTTTTTCTTTCTGAAGATATTTTTACGAAATTGCATATTATTCAACCGTATTGACTGCTAAGCCACGTTCCTAAATTTGGTTGAAATCGGCCCACTATTTCATATACCTCCTATAGGAACAGTGAAATCGGAACAAGTTTTACTACTAATTTCAAAAAGGCAAATGTACCACAAAACACAACGAAGGTATGATACGCTTCGCTTCGCATGAAGGGTATTACCTATATACCTTCGTCGCTCTTAGCCTATTTATTTTGAGTTTGAACAATATCCTGCTCACGCTAAGATCAAGTGATGGCCACAAGGTTCTGGCTACTTTACAATCCGCTTTGTTTTCGAGGTAGCTTTATTCGATGTTGTAATCCGTTTCATCAAAATCGAGGCCGTATTGTATCTGATATGTTGTCAGAATAAAAGAGTGACCTTCTATTGAATCGTGCCACATGCCAGAGTTTAAGTGCGTATTACTGGTAAGCATGCACTTGTTCAGATGAATCGGTCCGAGAGCAAGTCCCAGGATCATTTCCAGCCCAGCCATGGGGATGGTTCTCAGGGAACCCGTAATACTTATGCAGATCAGTCGCTGCAATCTCGTTAGTTCCTTGATGTTGGTTTTGTCCTTGGTAGTATGTAATAGGCCGTCTGAGGTCTGAGACCCCATGTAGCAAACCGACACGTAAAGAGGGCTACGCGGGCATTACCGATTTTGTGCTTCACGTTATCCCCTCAGAGCAGTTTCCTGTCTAGTATTAGGCTCAAATATTTAACACTGTTAACACCCTCAACGTTGAGGTTGAGGGTAGGTATAGAAATTTCTGGCACGTTATTTTTCCTTGCAAAAAGTATTATTTTACTTTGGTTTTCGCCGGGTTAGGATAATATTCCTCTTTGCGGCGTACCTGGACTAACTGTCTTTTTTTTTTGATCCCCAACTGGTTGGCCTCGCTTTTGTTGTTCCTGAGCAAATCCGAAGACCAAGTTTTTAGGGTCCGGTCAACCCCATTACGGGTCATAGCACTAATAATGCTCGTCACAGTTACTTTGTTGAAACCCTCCTTGATATCTAGGAAGGCTGCTAGCATAAATTCCTTCTGTTGTAAGTATAGGATGTTTCTATCGTCCCGATTACTTAGTGTTGCACCGCTTCCACTGATCTGCCCGAAAGATAAGCAGGCTGGTTAACACAGATTTCCCCGACATCAATCGAGTTTTGAATGTAAGAAACCACCAACCTTTCTAACGCTTTTAACAGAATTGATGTGAAGCTGATTGGTCTGAAGTTCTTCACATTATAGTAATTCAACCTGCATGGTTTCGAAATGAAAACCCCTCGTGCTTTAGTCCATTGTTCGGGTAATGTCCTTAATCGTAAGCAAGCGCTACAAATGCGCTACAGTATTGGGATGATGGGCCTGGCCGCCTTTTGGAGCATAACTAGCGAAATTTCATCGATCCCTGCAGCTTTGAAGTTGCTTCCACGTCACCTGGGCTATGATCAGTTGTTCATCCGAGCGTCCTTGGTTAGCTGATTCCGGAAAGTGGGCTTCCATTAGCATGTCCAGGCACTCATTTGTATCCTCTGCCCAGTCCACATTTTCCTTACGTAGGAAGGAAGGAAAACATGGAGTCACTGAAAGGATCTCCTTTAGTCTGTCAGCCTCTGAACATCCCTCAATGTTTCGCAGAATACTCTCCATGAGTCACGTTTGGATTGTCTTATCTTCTCTTTGAAGAGAGATAACCCGATTTTGTATCGGTGCCAGTCCTCCACGTTACTGGACCACCTTGCGATGTTGAATGCACTCCGTGCGTTGCGTCTGGTTTCCGTAAGTTCACTACTCCACCATAGGGTGGCGTTTTTCCTTACGGGCTTTTACGAGTAAATGTCTTTAAAATTCGATACAAGAATTTCTGTTAGTTGGACTCCCTGTTCACTGATTTGCCCTGGAGTCGTTAGGCCAAGGCTTACCAATGCTGCAAGGTGTCTCGTTGTTTTTCTCGAATCGATAGCCATCTCTCTGGTTCCTGTCAACTCCTTGTGGAGCATAGGGCATTAACCACACCGACTTTTCACCTTGTCCTTTTCATCGCCATGGCCTTCAGCTCACTCTACGACTTACTTATTGAGGCACCCTCACTCATAGTCGATCTTTTCCATATGTTACTGGGCCGTCCAACACGGCGACTTATAGTACGTTAAATCCCTGCGGGTTCCAATCGGAGGACTGTTGAGCAATGTTGTTCGACCCTTTACGGAGAGTGTGACTTATCCACTGCCACTTTCACCTTTTAATGGAAGTGTCTATCCTGTCCTGACCAGTAATGTAAGGACCTTGTCGTTAGAAATGACCTCCGGTCACCGTATGTGTAGGATATGCCGTAGACACTGGTTCACAAAAGTTTGCAATCCAGTTGCTATCTCATTGGTTACCTTCCAAGTTGAACAGCCAAATAAAAGCACTGATTTTAGGTTTGCTTCGAAGATCCGGAGTGGTGCGTCTGGAAATGTTGCTGTTTTGCCAGAAAGGAGTCACTTTCCGAAACCAGTTTATGCCGTCGAAACGTCAACTGGACCACATGCAACAGTTAACGCGCTAGGCGCCACAAGGAGTTAGGGAAATTGAGAGAGAGAGAGAAAAGAGTCAAACTGAAAAAAACTGCTCGAGCCTTGTTGATGCGAGACTGTACATCGGCATCCGCTCCACTAGCTGCTGTAACTACGCTTCCGAGATAGCAGAAATTGAAAACTTTCTCGACTGTCTGCCCGAAACACAAATTCCGCTTTGCCTTCCTGGATACATGCTCAAGTACTTAGTTTTGGCAGCGTTGATTTCAAGCCCCGCATTACGACTTTCGCAATGCAGAGCATCAGACATTTGAGCTACTTGATCCGATTTATTTGACAGAAGACGAATATCGTCAGCATTGTCTAGGTGTTGAGGATGTTTGGACTTATACTTTTGCTCTGGTGTTCTTGAAGCGCGCCGTTTAGTAGATCATTAATGGCAATTAAAAACAGTATAGGTGACAAAATGCAGCCTAGTCTAACTTTGCTTTGCTTTGCACCTCGAAAGGATCTGATAGCTACCCTTGTGTAAGACGTGACAATGGGCTCCCTGGTAGGGCTCCTTGATGATGGAAACTATTTTATCTGGTACGCCTCTCCTACGTAAAGCCCTCCAGATGTATTCCCGGTTAACGCTGTCAAACGCCTTCTCGAAATCGATGAATATTAGATGTAATGGGGATCTCCACTCTGCGGATTGTTCAATAATTCGGAGGGTGTTGATGTGGTCGCTACATGAGAAACCCTCACGAAAGCCGGCTTGTTCATCAGTCAATGTGCGGTCAACTCTTTACTTGATTCAGTTCAAGATTATTTTTGCCATCAATTTGGAGACTGCTGGGAGAAGACAGATCCCACACCAATTATTGCAATCCTTCAGATCATCTTTTTCGGAATCTTAATAATGACGCCCTTCTTTCATTCTTCAGGGAGAGTTTCGGTATCCCAACACTCTTGGATAAGGAGAGATGAATATGCGAAGTAGCATTGGCGTCCGCTTTAAAAAGTTCCACCGGAATTCCAATCCCAGGGCATCCATCGATTTAATAGTCGCAGTTACTTCCAGCTTAGATGGTATGAACTCTTGCTATTTGCGGAATAACTGCTAACAATGGAGATGCATTCGAAAGTCCAAAGGTGTTGTTGAGGACCTCAATGAAGTATTCTCTCCATCTCCGCAGTTGGTGTTCTTCGGTTACCAGCAGAGAGTCATTTTTATCTTTCACAGGATGTACTGTTGCAAAAGATTTGCCAGTTAATGGCTTAATAAGCTTAAAAAGGGTTCCACTGTCACCGCAGTAAGCCGCTTCCTCTGCCTTCTCCGCTAATGCGTTGATGTAATTTCGCTTACCGTCTTACGCTTCTTTGCATGCCTCCCTGTACTGAACGGTATTCAGCTCTCAATTGGTCGTTGGCTGAGCCGTCAGCAGCTAAGTTAATCTGTTCCTTAACTCTCTTGCGTGCTGAGATTAGAGATCATGTAGAGTCGCTAATGAATGGTCTCCTGCCGCGCTCCAATCAACCCGCAAATGTCACGCCACACGAAATAAATGAGTACTTAGCGACATCAATTGTAAGATTCTCACAAGCTGGTGGTGCACTAGTTCTCTCTTGCAAGCCGGTGGAATATGCACGTCTTATTAATGGATCTTTAGGTTTTTGCACATAAAAACGAGGCAAGATTCGTGCATTTCGAGGGCACTGGATGGCTGCCGTTCGTAAGCGTATTTTTGCGATAACAAGTTGGCGATCGCTGCCAACATCAGCACCTCGCTTCGACCTGACGTTCAAGGGACAATCCCTCCATGTCTTGAAGACGGCTTTACTGTCAATCTGGTTTTCTGTTCAGCCATCCGGAGTGGTCCAGGTTGGTAAGTGGCCGCGTTTGTGCTTGAACACCAACCGCCAATGACGAGTTGACGAGAGTTGCAAAACTTCACGAACATCTCGCAATTTTTGTTCCTGTTGCCTAGTCCATGATTGCCCATTAGGTGTTCTAAGCCCACATTGTCAGACCCAACTTTGACGTTGAAATCCCCCGTGATAGTTTTTATGTCACTACTGGGAGCCTTGTCGAAGGTGTCGCCAAGCCGTTGATAAAAGGCGTCCTTAGCTTTGATCAGCCAGTTCAGTGGGGGCGTAGCACTGAATTAGTGTGATGTTTCTTACCCTGGATTTGAATCTGGCTGTGATGATACATTCGGAGATGGGCTTCCAGTCAATTAGAGATAGGCATGCATCCCTAATCAACAGGATTCCGACGCCAGCCATTCGAGGTGAGGTATAGTCTTCATTTCCAGAGTAGAGCAGTACTGTTTGGGAGCATGATGATAAAGTCGTTCCCGATCCAGGTTGTCTTGTTTTGCTCAGTCCTAGTACATCGATGTTATACGGATATGCGGTCATTTCCCGTTCGACTTCAGTGACCCTCGCACTACTGCACTCGCCCCATATCGTTCGAACGTTCCAAAAACCGATCGTAGTCCGTTGCTTGTAGCCAAAAATCGTTGCCGGTGAATCAGTCTCAGTATCAGTATCCGAGGCTAGTTTAATGTTTCGAGTGTAAATTGATTTCAGGTACGCAGGTTACAAGCCCACATACCCAATCTTAGTGGAAGGGTTGCTTCCTTAGATGCCGGGAGCTATCTTTTATAAAGCGCGGAGGTAGCTCTCCAATGGTGTTTTTGATCGCGCGTTCTTTTGATGATCTTTCAGCTGGGTGTGACGTGTTGGTGTTCTCACAACTATGTTGCAGCCCCACCGTTTGCCTACTTACTGAAACGCACTGGTGTTATTTGCCATTCAGGACGATCAACAGTTTGTGCCTCTACCAAATATTTTGCAGTGCAAAACTTGGTTGGCGTGGTTAGCCGTTCCAGAGCGCGCCCACGGGGAGGACTACTGAAGAGGTCTTTTGCCCTCCAATAGTCATGGTAGCCATTAAAAGTTTTGGAACATTGCTACTTGACCGGGCATAGTTGTTCGCGTATTTAACCAATAGTGGGTTTTAATTTGAGTGGATTTCTCACTCCCCTTGGGAACGCACAGCGGTAAGCCCACTATTAGCCAAGGCGCGAACCACGATGGTCACCCCGTGAAATAGGAATATACCAAAGGTTTATACATAATTGGGTTTGAAGTACTTCCGGAACACTTTATTTGAAATCAAGTTGTGAGCTTCGTCATTCAACGTCCAATTTTTAGCGTAAGGGAGTTACAACGTCTTTAGTCCATTAAAATCTTTTAAGTTGTAATGAACATCCTTACTACTTTTCGAAGGCGCAAAAAACTTCAGTTGCGTGAAAGCGAGTAGATTTATAGGATTGCTTGCATCAACGATTCATCCATTATGAAAGTTTATTTTGGTATTTATGAAGGAAGACAATGCCTCTAGCATGATTCCAGGGCAAGGTCCAATAAATATCGTTAGATTGATTGAGAATTCTTATGCACGGGTGCTGTACAACAAAAGACAAATATCCAGTTATACCAACTCAACAAATTTACCCAAAAGCCTTCGCGTCTGATCCTGTATCATTAATATTAAGCACCCCAATATCTTTCAAAATGAAACAACAATAAATTTAAGTTTGTCTGTAGGAGGCCAGTAATCTACTCGACTAGCTGATGAAGGATTTAACATAAATTAAGATCGTTGGTCTTACATTTGTCACGAGCTTACCTACGGGCATTGAGTAGCCTCGGTAACGATGCTGTATTGAAAGTCAGAGCCATTGCGACCTTTCGTCATCTGCGTAAACAAAATACGAAAATCAATTCTAATAATTCTCTTCTCCAAGTAGATTTATCATCATGTCTCGAAATATTATTATCCAGTCAAGGTGAAAGTCTGCAAACAAGATACAATGATAGTCTGAAAGGTCATGTTTGAAGCTGGACATTAAATTCCACTTTAGTGCACATATTCCAACTTCACAATCTTCCGTTATCCTCGAAGGAGATGTCCTAGTTTCCCTATTTCATCGTTCATCTCAGATACTTTGAAATTGGATGACGTACCAATTTCCTTTTTAACAGGTAGTTGATGGTCGACTATCGGATATTGGCAAGCCAGATAAATAGGCACGGATCGTCCTCGGAGTTGTTTTTCCGAGGATGCATTCGAAACGCCAACTCATTCTCAATTTGCAGCTAACTTATCTTAGGATCATAAGCATGATGCAAACACTTTGTCGTTTGAACGGTTGCAATTATGTTAAAAGCGTTGATGAGTACTTACTTGTGGATTCTCCTTGAGAAAGTCAAGGTTCTCTTTCGTCGTGTACCATCCCATGAAAATCGGCACAAACGACAAAAGTGCCGGCGAAATCCAAACAATCACCAGCATGAGAATCACTTTTGAGTGAGTCATGATGAGGGGATAGTCGAGCGGTTGTACAATGGCATAGTACCTGTAGCAAAGGAGATAAAGATACACGGTTGAATAAAGCAATTATCCTTCGGCAATGTAGCGAAGAGTTGGGGAAAAATAAAATGCACTAACCAAGATCCGCTTACCTGTCTACAGATATACAGCACAAATGCAGGATACTCGCCGTTGAAAAGTAGACGTCGAAGCTATTCCATACGTCACACATGAACGTCCCGAACATCCACTTTCCGGAAAGCTCGACGGATGCGTTGAACGTCATGGCACATAGAGCCACCAGCATATCCGCCACAGCTAGCGAAACCACGAAATAGTTTGTTATCACCCTGTGAAAAAGGATAAAATAAAACGAAAAAAAAAACTTTAGAGAAGTGTGCAGCAACTTCATTTTTATTATGAACCCAAGCCTAGCTTCCCGAATATCCGTGGATTGGAAGCTACAATACGTATAGGAGCCAAGTCAGCCATAATACGATTAGATTCCTTTTTTTCGCATTGTGTGTCACTTTGCTCAAATCAATTTATTGTTTGGAATGGAATCATCGAAAGTCACAGAAGGACAACAATGTGAACTAGCACTAACGATGAGTGAGTTAGCATAAGTCGATAAGGACGAGTCAATAGCTGAATGGATGATATTGGTTGCAGGGAACATGAAGTCGTCCTGTTGTCTGCTCATCGGGTCGTGAACAATGGAAGGACTTTCAAATCTAAATGACACTGAAAAAAGTCGAATGAACAATGGCGTACAGTGCATTTTACGCTCTGGGATGTATGTTTTGATTGGATAGAGTGTCAAGTTCAAATCAATAGATGGCTGTTATGGAACTCATGCCTTGTGGTGCTGTGCATTGTGAAGCGAATAATGGAGGTGAATTAATCTTCTGGGAGAGAGAGAGAGAGAGAGAGAGAGAGAGAGAGAGAGAGAAGGAAAGGCTTTGTTACAGCATTAATTATTCGTTGATGGTTGGATTTGGCCTGAAGTCTATCATTTGCAGGGATATATTTAATTAAGGCTGGAATCATTGATTTTTTCAATAAACTTAACTAACTTTTGTAATTAGCAATACAGAAGTGAAGTGATTATATTGCCCTTGCGATATCAAAATAAACTATGAGGTGAACCTGTAAAATCTGAACGTTCTCGTTAGTGTTTCCCTCGAGTTCAGTTCGCGTCCTATTACGAGAAGATGTTGTCTTTCAACAATGCCGCCGGAAAAGAGGTCAGGTCAATATTTTGGTTGCGTGGCCAGTAGCACGTTTAGTTGAAAATTAAGAAAATCATCGTTTATTGTTTTTTATACACGTACATATATGTACATATCGACTGATTAATTGTATTCCGGGGATATCCGAAGCAGACCCCTAATGTTTTGAGTCCCTTTTCGTCTCCTTACCGTCGTCAGTGATTTCCAGATGTCGATTGATAATTGTCGACCTCTCTCTTCATCACTGAGTCCCGTATTATTGCAAGCATTTCCTTAAGGCGGAGTTCACTCATAGCTTCCACACTTATAATAATAATATATAATAATAATCTTTATTGCAATAATAATAGTTCAAGTTACAAATTCAATACATTTTTTTTTTTCCAATACTTGCAACTCACATAAGCCAGAAGGGCTTGGGAGTGAGCGCTGAAATTAGACGATTACTTCATAGGATTCAGTTTTCCAAAGAGAGGAAAGATATTTATCTAATTATATATTTCAATAATCTTATTTGTAATTTTTATCCATTATTTTTCTTGTGCAAAATGTATTATGCTAAAATATTTGTTATTTCGTTATATAACGTTGACCGCTCCTGGACATATTTCCGCAATATATATTTAAAATTTCGATGTGTTAGCTGAGTTTTGATTTGGACAGGTAATAAATTAAATGCTTTTGGTCCCAGAGAGGAAGCGTGCATCTGCCTAACGAACTTATTACACTTGGTTATTTCTAGGTTTTCACGGGCTTGACTTCGTGTAGAATAGTTTGTGCAGCGAATTGAGAATTTTCCATAGTTTAAATACATATATTTATACAGCATGAACGCATACAACTGTCGGATATTCATAACGTTAAAGGTATCAAATGCTTGAGTGGTAGATGAATATTTCGATTTTTGTAAACATATTTTAATCACAATTTTCTGTAGATTATTCAAAGGGGAGAGCGTAGAGGTGTATGTAGATCCCCAAGCAATTATACCATACTGAGCAGTACTTTGAAAAACTGCATAATATACATCTCTAAGGACTTTTCGGCTGACAATTTTTCGCAGGATATAAAACATATGTATAGTTTTTCTCAACTTTTTACAAAGATAGTTGATATGACTCTCCCATTTTAAGAGATTGTCAATAATAACACCCAGATATTTAATGTTTGTTGCATGTTCAATTGTTGTGTTATTAACTGTAATCGAGCTGTTAGATGTCTCAGCACTTGTTTTAGCAAACTTCATATATTTGGTTTTTTGCAAATTTAATGAGAGTTTGTGTCCTACTAACCAGTTGTATACTAGTGAGAGACCTTCGTTAGCTATTTCGACTGTTGTGTTCCAGCTCGAGCTTCTAAATAATAACACAGAATCATCTGCAAAGGACACTATATGCCCATTTATGCCAGTCGTCAGTTTGCAAAGGTCATTTATGTAGATCAGAAATAGAATAGGCCCTAAGACAGTCCCTTGAGGTACTCCACATTTGACGATACTGGGAGAACTTAATTTGTCATTGATTCTAACCACTTGAGATCTATTCGAAAGGTAAGATCTAAATAGTGACAAAGCAGTGTTATTGATCCCCAAATTTTTAAGTTTATTTAAAAGCTTAAAATGATTGACCGTATCGAAGGCTTTTTTAAGGTCCAGGAAGATAGCGAGGGATTTATCGTTTTGGTCCATTGCAGCAGAAATAAAATCTGTGACGTCATACAGTGCATCATGTGTGCTTAAGCCATTTCTAAACCCATACTGGTTAGGTGCTAAAATATTATTCTCATGAAGAAATTTTTCGAGTCTCGTTTTAATACATTTCTCAAATATCTTGGACACATTTGATATTAGGGAAATCGGACGATAATTATTAGGTTGGGTAACGTCGCCATCTTTATAGAGTGGAATAATGATCGCACGCTTCAACTTAGTTGGAAAAATACCTTGTCTCAGGCAACAGTTGAATAAATGGGTAAGTGGTATTGCAATATGATCCATTATCAGTTTTAAAAGTCTACAACTATATCCATCAATGCCAGGCGATTTATTACAATCTAGGTTTTTGATGTGTTGATGTAGCTCTCCAACCGAGATTGGAAAAAGATGGAGCGAAGCAAGCTTATGTCCAGGCTCAACTTGACATGTTGTATGATTAAAATTTCCGACCATTTCATCTAAGTTTCGTGACAATTGTTCCCCCACCGTAGTGAAATAGTCGTTCATAACGTTTGCTATGTCTTTTTCACCCGTCACTAGGGACCCATTTTCATTAGAAATATGTCTTATTTTACATGAATTTGTTCGAGTCTTACGTGAGGTGGCTTCGTTGATTTTATCCCATAGTTTTTTACTACTGCCTAGAACTTTACTAACTTCAATGGAGTAGTATATATTTTTTGCAGTGCGAATCAAGGAAGTTAGTCTATTTCGGTACGCTTTATAGTGAGCTATTAGGTTTCCATCATTTGGGTACTTTTTTACCAGTTTTGCAAGCTTATCTCTTTTTCTAATAGAGACAACTATACAACTATACCGTGTGCTTGCCTGTGATTCGAGGTTGACCTCGTGCTAGTCAGTGTGGGCATTCGCACAAAATGAGTGCTGCCGTTTCAGCCTTTCATCTTTCTTTCATCTTGGCCAGACGAGCCTTAAAATTACCATGCCCTTAACCAAGGCAGCTAACCAGACTAGAGTACTCCTAAGTAC
This sequence comes from Chloromyia formosa, assembly GCA_964017055.1. Lineage (NCBI taxonomy): Eukaryota > Metazoa > Arthropoda > Insecta > Diptera > Stratiomyidae > Chloromyia > Chloromyia formosa. The sequence continues at coordinate 56,990,258 of OZ024813.1, read as the reverse complement.
CTTTCTCGCCTCCCTGCCGAAAGGGCTGGTCATTGCATTCCGAGCTTGTCCGGAAGTGACTAACTCCTGCCATCTTCGTTGACGTATGGAGTCCATCCACTCCCGCCTCATTTCCTGTCGTACCTATGTGTCCTTTTACCCACATCAGTGTAACCTCATTTTCTGAGGCACACGTGTTGAGCTTTCTGACATACTCTAGTACACAGTTAAAAATCTCGGACTTTTTTTATACCCTAGACTTTTAGTATAGGGTATATTGTTTTTGTCACGACGGAAATATGTAACACCTTAACACTCGCATACATACCATCTCAATACCACGTCGTACATATGGGAGTACCCGGGTACTCACATAGACTATGTATGGAAATTTCGTAGAATTTGGTGTTGAGAAGAGGCAAATCAAGCGAATTCGCGTGAACGGTTTCATGCCTGTTATGATACTCTCAATATCTGTTATCATAGCCTCATTTTGATTTGCGGTGCATTTACCACTGTGAAATTAGTAGTAAAATTTGTTCGAATTTCACTGTTCCTATGAGAGGCATATGAAATAGTACGCCGATTTCAACCAAATTTTGGAATGTGGTTTTGTGGTAAATATAATTGAATGGTGTGAAATTTCGTAAAGATATGTTTAGAACGAAAAAAGTTTTTCTAACAAAAACTTGTTTTTGGAACGGTCGTTCCTATGACAGCTATACGATAGAGTAGTCCAATTTCAACATAATTCGAGGATGTAATTTAGCGGCAAAATATTGAATAATATGAAATTTCAAAATGATAGCTTTACAAATAAAAAAGTTTTTCTCACAAAGACTGACTTTTGGACCGGTCGTTCCTATGGTAGCTATATGACGTAGTGATCCGATTCCGTTGGTTCCGACATATATACTGCGTGCATATATATATATATACTGCGTGCATATATATATACTGCGTGCATATATGTAAACCTATATACTTCTTGCAAAATTTCAGCTGGGTAGCTTGAAAATTGAGAGACTAGTTTGCATAGAACCAGGCGTTTTTCGGGAATCATTTCCTCGTCCGAACTACCGAGGGAGGAAGTCGCCAGAATCGCCGAAATCGACAAAACTTCCTATGTAATCGTGGGGTTCTTCGTCCGTCATACGTTGCCAACGAGCATGGCTAATATCATCCATTTCCAATTCTTTACAGTCTCACTCTCAATGATCAAGTCGAAATTGAATGGAAACCCTCGAATTCAAAAAATTTATGCGACAGGATTTGACCTAATCCTGACACAGGATACGTAAGAGTCATAAACCTATTGTTTGAAGTATACCCTTTTTTATTGCAACTGCTAAATTTATAAATGAATAATTTTTCTGGGTAAAACCCCATATAATATGAATGTGAGTACCCGAGTACTCATAAATGTATCCGAGGGGTAACCAACAAAAAGTGAAAAAAATTGTATAAACAAAAATGCAAAATTGCTTGTGGATATGTTTCTCCAGGTAAAACATAATAGCGATAGCTCATTAGGAAGATGGGGACAATAAAAATTACAATAAGTGAAAAAACTAGCTTTTTATAGCTCATGAGTACGGTACTCAAATATGTATGCGAGTGCTAAAGGAGGGTCCGGAGGTATGACAATGTATATATATAAATGATCAGGGTCATCTCCTGATTCGATTAAGCCATGTCTGTCTGTCTGTCTGTCTGTCCGTCTGTCTGTCTGTCTGTCTGTCTGTCTGTCTGCCCGTTCGTACGATAACTTCCGATAGAAGAAAGCTAGAGCCTTGTAATTTTGGTCAAATATTGGAAGTATAATTTAGTTGGTTGGTATTGAAAATGGTCGTGATCAGGCCAAGAGAACGCCTGCCTCCTCTACATATGTAAAATACTTAAATGTATCTATAACTCCCGATTAAATAAACGTGAAAATCTCTAGCTTTGGTAGATTGCTCGCGAGGATAATCTTATACTCTCCTGGAAAAAAAAATCGATCAGTTGAAAACTAACGGTAATTTTCTTACAAAGAGCCCTGTACTACCCTACTTTTCAGGTTTTTTGTCTATAACTCTTGAACCAATTGACGTAGATACCTGATTTTTGGCACGTAGCCCTGAGGTGAGAAGCTGCTTGAGTTTCAGTAAGTTGGGCTTAATAAGATCAAAATAACGCCTACCTCCCCTACAAAACTCAAAAACGTAAATATTACTTTAATTACGATAACTTTAGATAGAATGGTACTAGCGAGTTGAAAATTTGGTAGAATGTTGGTAGTAAGATTTAGTTAGTTGTTGTTGAAAATGGGTAAGATCCGACACAAGGAACCCCTACCTCCCCTACAAATGAAACTTCAAATATGCGATAGCTTTTGATAGAATAAACCCAGCGACTTGAAACTTTGGTAAAATGTTTGGAGTGAGATTCAATTAGTTGGCATTAAATATGGGTTAGATCCGACCTAAGGAACCCCTACCTCCCCTAGAAATGAAACTTCAAATAAGCGATAACTTCCGACAAAATAAAGCTAGCGACTTGAAATTTTGGTCAAATGTTCGTAGCAGGATCCAGTTGGCTAATGTTGAAAATACGTAAAATCCGACCAACGAAACCCCTACTTCCCCTACAAATGAAACTTCAAATAAGCGATAACTTTCGATAGAGTGAAGCTAGAGACTTGAAATTTTTTATAAATGTTTGTAGCATGATCTTATTGGTTGGTGACAATGATGGCCAAGATCCGACCCAAGGAACCCCTACCTCCCCTACAAGTGGAACTTCAAATAAGCAATAACTTTCGATAGAATGAAGCTAGCGACTTGAAAAATTCGACAAATATTTGTAGAATGGGTTAGTTAATTGATTTTGAGAATGGTCAAGATCCTCCTGAATGAGTGTCAACCTCCTCTATAAACTGGCCGTATAGAAAAGTCACTTTTAATGCATATGGTCGCTGCCAATTGGTACTTTTGGTATCACCACTAGGTCTGTACAAGTCTAGGGTATAGGACTGGTTCAACCTGGTCTTGGACTACCAGCATTTTTAATAATTTGAATTCTGCAATCTAAACTGTTTCTAAGTTTACTTCTATTTTAAACCATATTCGCAATAACTTCTAATACAATTCAAACCTTTTGTGTTCTTTTTGTTCTCGCATTAATTTCTAATCCAAGTGTAATTAAAGTCTTAGCCCCACAAACTATATTTTTTGAGTCTCAAGTCTCAGCGTGACATTACACTTTGCGTTTTTCGGCAGGAAGAGCAATCCCGCAAAAAACGCATTGTCGTCCAAGAAGACGAACGTGTACATTTATGTAAATGGAACGCATTACACTTGTGCGTAACGACAATGCTGCAGTTTGGAGGAATTGTTTTGCAGCAGCAATCCAACCACAGCGGGAAGACTTCTCCCGCAAAAAAAAACGTACTGAGAAGATGAACACACGGTGGTATATGGAACGCATTTCACCTTCCGTTTTTTGGTTCAACGACAAACTAGAAACTCATGCACCCAGTACGAAATTCATGCAGTGCATCCATTGAGGACTGGCTAAAATTGTATCGGCCTCCCGACTTTTACCTACTATATTGCCACTCAATATCCTCACTGGGATATATTTATTTCTTTCACAAGCTCTTCCCGCAGAAAGACGCAATGGCCACGTTTATGCCGTGGAACTAAAAGGCGATTTAACTAAATCGTTTTAGTGCTAGTACTTGTTCGTGGTATGTTTATACCGACCATACGAAGAGGTACTAAATATGAAAGTTGTCAGCTGTTGGTTTGTGACTGCGGTGACATTGGTTAAGAAAATGTCAAGGGGCAGTAGTCTCCTAATAAAAACGCGTGTGTACCGCTACAATTAAAGGATGAAACGAATGCAGGGTTTCAGAAAAGGATGAGGTATTTATATAACAAATAAAATATAATTTTCAGCAACAACACCATTAGCGAAGACAGCAACACCACCTAGTCCCAATTTTTCAGTCCAGTTCTGCATAGCAAGTGGAGCTAAAATTTGTGCCAAAACTAGCTAGTGCGACATGTTTATGTCGTCGTGAGTCAGCTCGAATTAGTTAGTCCTCGAAGATAGTTCCACGGCGTAAACAAGGCCAATGTGTAATTATAGGGTTCTCTTCTTGAACGACAATGCGTTTTTTTGCGGGATTGGTCTTCCTGCAGAAAAATGCAAAGTGTTATGTCACGCTCAGCATAACTACTCGTAGTCAGCTCAAAATATTATGCTGCGTGGCCGAGTGGTCTAGGTCCAGGTTCGATGTTGCGCCACGGTGAAAAAAGTTAAAGATTAGCTGGCTAACCTGCGATGGGCTTAACAAAGGATTTGGAAGTTTAGAACACTGAAAAAAAAAACGAATGGAGAAAATACTTAGAGGGGTTAAAAAAAGTCAGTAAAATCAATATTTTTTCATAGATTATAATATCTCTAGATTAAATTTTAAGCTTACAATTTAATTAAAAAAGTAATGTCAGCAAAGTTTAATATTTAAACTAGTGAAGTTTACGGAAGCAATTGTATAATTTCATTTTATTAAAATCTAATACAATTTTGGTGTCATGATATATGTAAACCGAATAAGCATTGATAATACACCAGGATTTTTAACTGTGTACCAATTTGGAGTTTATGTTCGTCTGCTGCATGCGTCTGATCACCGATTGTTGTCCAGTGCAATAGGGATTTTCTTCCCCCGCACCTTACCTTCCAGCAGGTGGTTCAACGCATGCAACAAGCCAAGCATCTCTGCCTGGTATACGGACATATACTCTCCTAGACTAAGCGCACAAGCTAGGTTTAGTTCTTCAGAGTAAACCCCCGCCCCCGCTTTCCCAGCCATCAGTAAAAATGCTGATGTCATTGTACATACACTCATTGTGTATGTTTCCATCTGCAATGTGATTCTTGTGTAGTCTTTCAACTACCCTACGTCTACTCATGCCTTCTACCGGCATTAGAGTCTTCCAGGCCTCATCATGTATAATGTCTAGGAAGCTCTTATGACCGCTGCTAGTTCCAATCTGATGCCACACGGCACCCCTTTCCATACGTATTGCCGAAATCGCCGCCGTTTTCTTAATAAATAAATCCAGCGGTCGCCGACCCACCAATGCCTCCATTGCTAGCGTGGGTGGGGTGCGCATTGTACCACATTTGCTTACGCAAGCTAATCTTTGTACCCCATCTAGTTTCTGCTTTGTGGTTTCCTGCATGGCTTTTGGCCACCATACCACTGATGCATAGGCTAGAATGGGTCTTACCATCATTGTGTAAATTCAATGTGCCGCTTCAGGTGAAATTCCTCACCTACGAGAGCACACTCTCTTACATTGATGCAAAATCCTTTTCGCTTTTTGGATCTTCTCATCAACGGGAATATTCTAAGTTAGTTTTGCATCTAAGGTAACCCCTGGATGCTTCACTTCCTTAGATACCTCAATTTTCGAACCAAAAAGCCATAAGGGAGTTATCTCTATTTCTTTCCTCTTACGAGTAAAAATCATTGTGTTTGATCTACTAGCGTTTATGGTTAGCTCTTGCTCATTATACCACTCTTCGGTTACTTTGAGAGTCTGTTCCATGCAACCTAGAATTGTGTCCATGAACTTTCCGCTAACCGTAAGAGCCAAGTCATCTGCGTATGCTACAGTGTGTACTCCAATCGAGTCCAGCTTCCAGAGAAGACTGTCTATGGTGATGTTCCATAGTAGAGGGGAAAGAAAAGGTGGTTTTCTGGTGGGTGGGCATTCTCAGACTACCTTACCCCGTATTCTGGCACATCCACTGCTAAGATTTATCGCCCTCTCATTAATCATAGAGTCGATCCACTTAATTATAATAGAATCAACCCCCCGTTCAGTCAGGGCGTTTCTTAGTTTGGTAAAGTAGATTTTTCAAAAGCACCCTTTATGTACATAAAAGTAGACATATCAATCCCGCCGTTATTAATCTCTCTGCAAATCAACAAGTTCGTGTAGAGCGATTTCCGTAGATCTGCTTCGTCTATAAACATGTTGGTACCTACTCAGAGGACTATAAATTAGCGTATGGTACTCCAGGTAGTCCACCAACACCCTTTCCACTGTTTTCAACAGGAATAATGTAAGGCTAACCGGCCTGAAGGACTTTGCCTCTGTCCTTTTTCCCCGGTTTAGGCAGGAAGACCACCTTAGTCTCACTCTATGCCGTCGGGATGTAGCCTGTTAAAAGACAGGCGACGAATATCTTTCGGATGCTATCTAGTACAGCACTCATGCCCCACTTTAATAATGCCGGGAATATTTCGTCCATTCCAGCCGCTTTAAATGATGCAAACGAATTTATAGCACTTTTGGCACCATTTGGAGCTCCCCTCAGCTTCTTGTCGTGGTTGGTTGGTTTGACTCTAAACTTCCAGGAAAATGTACCTCTAACAGCAACTGAAACGTTTCTTCCACTATTTCTGTCATGGTACCATCACCTTTGCGTATCAGTCCCATTTTCGAAGCAGTGTCTTTCGATATAACCTTCTGTAATCTGCATACTACCGACGTATCTTTCATACTAGAGCAGAATTCCTTCCACGTAATGCGTTTCCGAAGACGTAAGCTCTCTCTTTTTACACCCTAGACTTTATAAGTAATTATACACTAGACTTTATAAGTTTAGGGTATAGGTTTTGTCACGATGAAAATATGTAACACCTTAAAGGAGGCTCCGGAGGTATAGCAATGTAAATAAATAAATGATCAAGGTCACCTCCAGATTCGATTTAGCCATGTTGGTTGGTATTGAAAATGGGCATGATCAGGCCAAGAGGATACCAACCTCCCCAACATATGTAAATTAATTAAATGTATCTATAACTCCCGATTAAATAAACATGAAAAGCTCTAGATGTGGTAGATTGCTCGTGAGAGTATTATACTCTCCTGGGAAAATGAAATCGATCGGTTGAAAACTAACGGTAATTTTCTTACAAAGAGCCCCGTACTACCCTACTTTTCAGGTTTTTTGCCTATAACTCTTGAACCAATTGACGTGGACACCTGATTTTTGGCATGTAGCCCTGAGATGAGAAGATACTTGAGATTTAGTAAGTTGGGCATAATTAGATCAAAGGAACGCCTACCTCTCCTGAAAATTTCAAAGAATTAAATATTCCCTTAATTACGATAACTTTCGATAGAATGACACTAGCGAGTTGAAATACAATCTTGGTGGTAAGATCTATTGTAGTTAGTTGGTATTTAAAATGGGCCAGATCCGCCCCAACGAACCCCTACCTCGTATACAAATGAAACTTAAAATAAGAAATAACTTTCGATAAAATGAAGCTAGTGACTAGAAATTTTGGTCAAATACTTTTACTAGGATCTAGTTGGTTGTAATTGAAAATGCACAAGATCCGACAAAGAAAACCTCTACCTCTCCTAGATATGAGACTTCAAATAAGCGATAACTTTCGATAGAACGAAGCTAGCTACTTGAAATTCGACAAATATTTGTACTGTGTGTTAGTCTCTGTGTCTCTGTAGTCTCTAAGTCTCTGGCTAAGCCTCCTTAATAAAGTCATCATATACTGGGTCCCTGGCCATGCCGGCATCTTTGACCAACGAGATTGCCGACGAATTCCCCGTTTGCTTATGAGAGAGCCTAAATGTGGTATACTCCTATTCAGTATTAAGAACCTCATTAGAGAACCGGAGCAAATGGACACCGACGTGTACTGAGATAATCTCCCAGGTCTGAGACTTTCTAAGCTGTTCATACCAGGCCACTTCACGCAAGTGTACCCTAGAACTACTGAATCTGTGTAGCAACAGGGTTGAAATTATTTTCTGCCTTCTCACGGCGTATTCGACCCTAAGGACCCACCTGTACAAAATAGGTATTGTCTCTGACGCCAGTTGTCGCTTTTGCGAGGCTAATAGTGAGACATATCCTCTGCAAGTGTGAGACCCTTTTCCGTCATCGCTTAGAATGGCTCGATGATCCCTTTCCTGATTGAACTCGCGGGCAGTTGAACAGTTTTGTTGGGCGGATCAAACTTGATTGCCATTTTTAAGGCTGCAGAAGACTTGTGGGCTATAGCACAATAGACTTTCTTCTTAGTCACGGTATATGTGGGACCCTCCGGGCCGTCCCTCTCCTTATCTTTCTATCTATACATATAGTATATCTATCTACCAACTGGACATTGCCTGATAGCAAACCAAGCACACATATTAGGACCAAACACAAGTAGGAGCTGTAATCAGGATAGCAATTGCGATAACGAAGAGCTCGGCACATATATGAAGAATGAAGCCTACCGTCTTTGGCTCTATCTTTCATTACACCTGTGCGATTCAGGATAAGAAAAATTGAAAATTTTCAAATTAATTTGGAATTTCCCGATTTTCAACAAAGCTCCTTATACTGTAGAGTCCGTGGATTAAATACCTAGCACTCATTTATTTGTTGCACCCAATTTATGCAAAAATCCATTCAGCATATCCGTAGGCTGATTAATTCGAAATTACACCAACAATTTAAGGTTCCACAAACATTCATGAATTCTACCCAAAGGTCAGCAGCAAATTATCCTCGCATATACAAATTGAATCTGGGTAATCCGATTACCAGTGCAATTGTAGAGAAATATATAACAAGGATACATAACCGAATATGGGACACACCATTCAGGTTAATGGTGGGAACTATTGACAACAGGCACCCAGGAGGCAACATGTAGTTTGGAGCCACCCAGACGAAGTACTCGTACAAGTCTCAATAAATTCGCAATAGGATTTGCAACATTGAACGGTGTCTCGCATCGTGTACGCAGCGCCATATACGTGTTCGCACAACAAAAGGATCCATTGTGTATAGCTTGGGGTGCTTGTATCAATCACTCCATTAGAGATGTCAACAACAATTGACCACCTGCTGGATTCGGTTCGTCGGTGTGGGGTCGTTCCATCGCCAAGTAAGAAAGTAGCCAGCAAGCTGTTTCAGCTACGCTATGGAATATTTGCATGATAATAATCGGTATAAGGCCAATTGAACTTCAAATTTGATGTGAAATTGTATTTTGAGGTGTTGACATTGTTTGATGGGATTAGTCGAGATATTGGATTGAAAGTCATTAGACCTAGACGCTATGTTATAGCGTTATAGCGTCTAAAGACTTTCAGTTAGACGCTATTCGTGTTTTGAGAGAATGTTGTTGTAATTCTTGTAGGCCGAACAGAAACCAGAAGCGGGAAGCTTATTTTTACAAACCAGGAGCATTCTCAAAATTAGGTTTGGTTGAGTGGCAGCCTAACGGCTCCGCATAGATCGCCTGGGTCCATAGCGATACAACGTGCCTCCAATATCTATTACGCTTTGGTGTTAATCGTTCAAAGATCTTTGTAGAACTCGAAGAATCCTGACTCATTAGAAGCTTCGACAACTTCTCAAACTGAGATCAGCAACTACTTCTAGGTCTTTGAAAAAATAGGCCCCCATCGAGCGCTGGACAGTCGCACAGAAGGTACCTTAAAGTTTCCTCTGTATTTGGTATCTTGCAATTCCTGCATCTGCATCTGTTTTAATCTGTATGCGTTCCCCTAAGAAGCACTGCCCCGTTAATATGTCCACTAGTATTGCGCACTATCATCTGAGCAGTTCCAAGATTTGCCTTAACCACTTGTGGGGTATAGCGCGCTAACTGGTCCTAAGACGCATAAAGAAAATATCTTGTTGACGTTTCGCTAGCATATAATAGGTTTCGCATAATGGAAAATGCTGGCATACACATCCTCGCATTTGGTCGCCTTCTTCAGCTGTTCCTCATTCGAGGCTAGCCCCTTGTTTAGCTAATCAATTCGCGATTTCGTTACCTAGAACCCCGCCGTGACGCGGAACCTACGGAAACTCCACTTTTGTAGCGGTCCCAACATTTGGAGGGCTGTTAGACAGTTATGAGCAGTCTTCGATTTGATGGTAACGGACTTTAGCGAATTGAGTCCAGCCTAACTGTCCGACTGTATGACGATTCTACCCTTTTTCCGAGATGATATAACCGCTTCGGCTACCTTCTGAATTCCAAACACCTCCATCTGGAATATGCTGCACTCATCTCACTCATCTGCACCTGAAAGTTAGGGTGCATGGAAGTTCTGGCGAATTGACTGCTGTACCAACTCCGGCTTCCATCGTGGAGCCGTTTGTAAGGAAGGGTCTCTTTACGTTCACTCTCAACTATGGGGAAATGGTCGATATCGTGTATATTAACCTTCAAGTTTATGCTAAAGTTCTGTTGTGGTTTCGTACAGTCCATATTATTAGGTTGTAGCCTAATACCACGATGGCCATATGGCCTTTGTCTGAAGTGTCCTACCTCCCTGAGCGGTGGGATACATTTAGCTGCCTCGTTTCATAGATGTAGGTCGATCGGGGGCAGGTTTAGCAGAGTGTTCGGAAATTGCGCACCAGCTCCAAGCAACAAAAGGCGTGTTTTTAGGGTTTTGTAGTAAAACAAAACCCTTATGAAATCGGTCAAATGTCTGTCTGTCCGTCTGTCCGTCTGTCCGTCTGTCCATGGAATATCTCACGAACGGCTGAAGCTACATACATGAAATTTTGTAGGAATGTGTAGAATTACTATAATTCGCCGGAGAAAGCGAATCGTCGTAATAGGTCAACTTTAAGGGGAGGTCCCCATAGAGGGGAAATGAAGGTCGAAATTTTTTTTTCGTTTAGTACAGGCAAGTGGGGTATCATAAGAAAGGTACCGTCGAGTACATTCCATTTTTGATTTTTTTTTTAAATTTGAAGAAACGGGAAAAGAGGGAGAGGGGAAAATATGTCATCCGAGTTTGTCCCCCCCCCCTTGTATTTCGAGACCGTTATACTTAGAAATATGAAAATTTACAGAAAAGCGCCATTTTACTAGTGTAGAAAACCTAGATTTCTAGAATTTTGAAATTTCATCAGAAAAGGTTAATAATAGTACATTTCTATAGTTTCAGTTAGCACAACCCTGCACCCCTTACACGTACTCGAGGTCAAAAATATTGATGGCCAATGATAACCAACATCATAGGCAATAATATCTCTAAGTTTCGTTATAATCACATAATATTTAATAATAGTACATTCATTTAAATTTCGGCATTTTGACACTATCCACACAAAAAATACACCTACCGGCCTCATAGGTGTGAGTACTACTATACTTTCATGTTGTTTTTCGTAGTGCGAATTGCAGTTATTTAATTAATCATTTTTGAAAGGGTAAAGATTTGTTGGGGGCGCTGTGTCTTAATTGACCAACTTTACCGGGTGGAAGGGGGGGGGGGGGGGGGGTTGGTGGTGCACATAGAGGCGAAATTAAGGTCAAATAAGGTAGTGATGAGTACATTCCATTTTTTCGCATTTTCTCGAAATTTATAGAAAGGGGAACTGTGGGGGAGGAGAAAATATTAGTTCGTAATTTGACCCCCCCCCTTGCCTGCATTTTGAAACCGTTATACTTAGAATTATGAAAACTTACAGGAAGTGGGTTTCGAAAAATATATAAAATGGAAAATAGTGGAATTTGTATATCTTCTCAGAATAGGTCAATAATAGTTTATTTGTATAGTTACAGTTAGCACACCCTTGCACGCCTTAAACACGTTCGAGGTCAAAAGTACTGATGGCCAACCATAACCAACACCTTAAGCAATAATATGTTCTAAGTTTCGTTACAATCACGTAATATGAATTGGCATGTAAAATGTAAGTGGGTAAGACATTTTAATTACGTTTTTTCTATCCATCTGAGTGATATCAATAAGAGCAAGGAGCCGATATTTATATACCAAAATATGCGCTTGCTACAAAACCCTCGGATTGCGGGCGTAGCCCTCTATATTCCGGTTTCATTTGTATTGCTGTGCAGGTTAATTGGGGGTTATCCGGGTTAGCTTACACACATTACACAAACAACATACCCTTGTTGTTTGTGTAATATGTGTAAGTTAACCCGGATAACCGCTAATTAGCCTGCACCGTACTACAAAAAAAAAAAAACGCTTAATAATAAAATCCGTAGCTAGCTACTGATTTTATTATTTCAAAAACTAAAATACAAGCATCAGAAACGATAACAATTCTTCGTTTGATATTGTTTCGGGCAAAACAATTCTAAGAATTCGACGAAGACATGAGTTGGCGAAAAGTTGAAGCTCTCTGGTAACTCTTACGGAAACTTTCCATGTACTGCTCCCATACAAAAGCACAGACAGTACTAGGGAGCGAAAAAGGCCCAGCTTGGTCTTGATGCTGAGATAACTGCTTTGCCAAATTTGGGACAGCAAGCCGTAAGCGCATTTAGCCTGGTTGATACGACGAGCGATACCCTGCTCCGTACAACCATTTTCGGTAACAATGCTACCCAGGTAGACGAAGTTGCCCACTTTTACAACAGGGTGCCCATTAATATTGATGGCAAAAAATGAGGGATTTCTTTTTCGCTATGGTGGGCTAATATCCTCCGTCTTGTTGGTATTAATCTTTAGCCCAACCTTGTTTGCCTCCCTCTCGAGATCTAACTCTAGTCAAGATGTTGTAGATAAGATGTCAAAGTTCATTGAATTCCTCCGTCTAGTCTGGATAGGGCTGCTTGTAACACAGGATGCACTCCTGCCGAATTTCACTGCGAGTCTCAAAATCCCCCGACACCTTACCTTTATGCAGAACGTGAAATTTCGCGCAGTCATAGGTTACCTTAATGAAAGCCACAAGCTTCTTAGGGATGCCTCTCCTGCGCAAGGCCACCCATATATAATCCCGGTTCACTCTATCGAAAGCCTTCTCCAAATCGATGAAAAGCAAGGGAAGCGGTGAATCGTATTCAGCGCATTGCTCGATAATGATTCGCAAGGTGTTAATGTGATCGACACAAGAGAATCCGGATCGAAAACCAGCGATTTTAGCTTGGCAACGCCAGGAAGCACTCAAATGCCTCTCCAATTATTACAGTCTGTGAGGCTACCCTTCTTCGGAAGTTTGATGATCAAACCTTCCTTCCACTCAGTGGGAAAGGTCTCTATGTTCCACGCTTTATCAACAAGTGGGTGCAGCAAATCGGCAATTACGCCTGGCGCTGCTTGATAAAGTTCGGCAGGAATACCGTCGAGTCCGGCAGCCTTTCCTCGTTTTAGTGCAACAATTGCAGTGACTATTTCCTCTTTAGGCGAAATTCACACACACGACGCCGCGCTACACGACTGCTTGAAATTTCAGTCGAGATACACAGCATCAAATGGGCGGATTCACACTCATCGCTCAGCATGCGACACGATCGACTATGCTTGGCTATTGTGCGTGGCTGCGTCGTGCAGCGCGGTGTCGTGTGTGTGAATTTTGCCTTAGTCGGGACAGTGGACCATTTACGCACATTTTGATGGTTAGCTAAATTATCTATAGGTATATGAGGGGAACTTCACCACAAGTTACATGGTTGAAGACCGCGGCGGCGAAGTGATCTTTCCACTTTCCATCACTATCCTTCACCGGATGTTGGCAGGAGTTACGACCAGCTGTAAGCTCCTTGATGACACCGTATACGGCGTTTAAGTTGTTACTTCTTGCGGCTTCTTCTGCTGAGGTTAAAAAAAGAATTCGCAGAAACTCTTTTGTCGCGTCGCACACTACGCTCAACTTCTCGAGCTCTCTGACGGTAAGAGAGTTCGATGCTGCTTCGATTGTCGTCCGATGTTGAAGTCAAACGAACCTTCAGCTCTTTTTTTTTCAACAATCCGCTGCCTTGAGGCGTAGGACATCCAGGGCCTATTCCGGCAATCCGGGTTTGTGCCAAGGTTGGTATTTGCGCTATCAATGTACGCATTTTTTATGGCATCCCAGTTTTCATTTATGTCACTTGCTGGGTGACTAGTTATCTCAGCTGCTATTTGCGCAGGATGGTCATTATATTGTTGTAAGACAGCTGGATTTTTTTAGTCGAGCGGCGTTGAATTTGCGGTGCCTGAATTTTTCGTCGCAAGGACGGCGTACGCCTGCAATACGCAATCGATCATAAGATATTGGTCTCTTCCCATGCCAATATCGGCACCATTCTTGTTGTTGTTGAATCTTTTACTAATGACAAAATGGTGGATCTGATTTTGTGTTCTCTGTTCAGGAACACCTGATTTTTTGGTGGTTGTAATGAACCATATTCTGGTCTGGTTGTGCTGCTTCCACCGGTAGATCAAAGGCAATATCTGATGAGTAGTGATCTGTTGATGGTACGAAACAGAGGCAGGTTTGCGAGCAAAACGAAAATAAATACCAAAAAAGCACTAATTCGTTGCATTGCAGATAAAACTAAAAACAATAACACCCAAAAGAGCAAGCACTGACGTCTCCTCGTCTTATTTATATTGTAGGGGCTTTAACGGCGGGAAAAAGAACGAGTGCGCAAACGCACGTAATGAGTTCTCGAAAAAAATAGACTCCGGAAAAAAGAGGCAATGACACCGAGTCTGATACTGCTGCTCGAGGCTGTCTTGACAAGGCGCGTACTGTTGTTGTTGGACTGGTAGGTTTCTCACCACCCTGTATATCCAACGGCAAAAGGTTGAGCATCATATCCAAACCAGCGGGTGGGATTGACCGTAGAGCTCCGCTGATCGCCAGGCAAGCTAACAACTTTAGATTAGCTGCCATACAGCAGTATGGGGAGAAACACCGCCACATGCAGTACCAAAATGGATTGATATTCTACAAGAGTGATCACTCCATAGAACTTTGCCCTCTGCGAGTAGATTTGTATGTTTTGACAAATAGTATTTTATAAACTCCGCAGTATAGATACACAAAAGAATCAATACATACAAATCTGCCGGCGGAGGCGAACGTTCTATGGAGTGATCACTCTTGTAGAATATCAATCCTCTTTGGCAGTATCTTATTTTACCTCGTTCAGCTTATCCTCCTTCGTACTCAAAACGCTTACGCTCTAGCTCTAGACTTCAACATCCGACAATTCCTGGAAAGCTCACCGCTCTCGAAGTCACAGTACGCCTACATCAGAGATAGATCTACAGAAACGGCTCTCCATGAGGTGGTGCGTGCCATTGAGCAGAGCCTTCAGTATAAGCAATATACATTATCAGCTTTCCTCGACATAGAGGGTGCTTTTAACAACGTCAGCATCGTATCTATTCACGACGCCCTATCAGATTTGGGAGTAGAGGCAGGAATCCGCAGATGGATAGTGACTCTGCTAAGATCTAGAATTATCCATGCGGACTTGGGATATAGCCATCTAATCAGGTTTGTATGCAGAGGGACACCTCAGGGAGGCGTCATCTCTTCATTACTATGGCTAGTGGTTATCAACAAAATCCTAACAAGGCTTGACAGGGAAGGGATTAAAGTGGTAGTGTCAGGAATGTGCCTCTCCGTGATAAGTCAAATCATGGAAAGGGCTCTGGATATGGTGAGCGCCTGGGCCACAAGCTGTGGACTGGGCGTTAATCCAAGCAAGACTGAACTGATGCTATTTATGTACCACTAAAATCAAAGTACCGCATTTTACCCTCCCTAAACTAAACGGTCAGTTACTCCAATTATCATCCAGCGCAAAGTATCTAGGTGTCATCTTAGATAAGAAGCTCAGCTGGAAGTTAAATATTGAAGAGCGGGAGAAGAAAGCCTGCATTGCTTTCTACGCCTGTAAGAAAACCTTCGGAAAAAGATGGGGCCTTAAGCCAAATATGCTCCTTTGGATGTACACAGCAGTAGTCCGTCCGATTCTCTCATATGGGTCGTTAGTTTGGTGGCCAGCACTTGCTAAGGGATATAACATAACAAAACTTGGCAGGGTGCATGACGGCATGTCTTGGCACTTCAGGTGCCATGCGAACTTGGCCGAGGGAATCGCTAAACGTGATCCTGCATCTTCCGCCAATAGACCTCTTTATTAAACAGCTGGCGGCGGGCAGTGCAGTCAGGCTCAGAGGCTCGAGAGCCTGTACTGCCAAGCCGTACGGCCATAGCAACATCCTCAACCAGTTGCCAAAAGATGTGGTCAACGTAAAAAAAGACTACACTGTGCCCAAACTAAGGTTTGACAGAAGCTTCTCTGCCAAATTCCCCACCAGAGCTGAATGGAGGGGGACGAGGTGGTGAAGGACTTTGACATCACGATTTTCAGCGACGGGTCGAAAATGGACTGCGGTGTCGGTGCAGGAATCTTTTCTGAAGTATTGAATATCTCGGAGAGTTATCGCCTCCCGGACTATGCCAGCATTTTCCAGGCGGAAACTCTCGCAATTATGAAGGCGTGTCTCACTCTCAGTGATATACCAGATAACCAGAACGTCGCCATTTACTCAGACAGCCAGGCCGCTATCAAGGCACTGAACTCGGTGAGTACTTCCTCCAAACTGGTCGAGCGGTGTGGGGAAGAGTTAACTCGCTTTGGCAGACGGCTGAATATCACCCGGCTCTGGGTGCCTAGTCATAGAGACATTGAGGGAAACGAAAAAGCTGACGAGCTGGCCAGGAGGGGGGCCGTCCTAGAAAGTTATCATGCGGAATCTGTTTGTATTCCGCTGAGGACTGTTAAAAGTAATATCTCTCTCTTACTACCTCAATGTTGCGGATTCCAAATGGCGGAATCTGCCCACCTGCGCCGTATCAAGGAAGATTTGCCCCTCCTATTACAGTAGGAAAACATCTGAGCTATTAACCAAGTCCCGTAGGGATGTCGCCAGGCTCACGGCTGTCATTACAGGACATCGGCCTATCGGAGAACATGCAATAAGACTTGGCATCCCTTATAATCCGCACTGCCGCAGCAGTGGAAATGAGGATGAAAAAGAAACCCTCACTCAGTTCCTCTGCGAATGCCCGGCCCTTGCTAGGGCCAGACATCGAGCATTGGGCGAGGCCTTTGTTGTTAACCTGGGGAATGTATCGGGGAGCTGCTATACTTCCTGAATTCCTCCGGTTGAATCTAGGCATCCTTCCATCCCCTGTTAGTCCAACCATCTACTTATAAACGATTTTGCCGTGGTTTGTGGTTACAAAATGGCGCATTCGCGCTAATTGGGCTCTGGCAAGTTGTGCTTCAGCCACCACTTATAGCAACCAACCTTATTTTACCTATAGTCCTCCTACATACTTAACTGTCAGCATTCTTAAAGTTGAATACAATTTAAAATTAAATTTGATTCCTGATATTCGAGAATGTCAAATTTGCGGACTCATTGCACCCGATATTATACCTCATAATAATTTTGGAAAAAAATTTGCAATGGGAACCATCAAATACAGTCATTCCTAGGAAGCCTTCCATGGCACGTGTACTTGATTCGTGATCTTTTATAATAGACACATTTCCACTTTAGTGGTTTCCAGTCAGTGTTCGAATCGATTCAAGCAAAGAAGCTCTATAATGTCTTCTTTTCGGAATGACTGCTTAAGGGGCTTTAAAATCGTCGACGAGGAATTTTAT
The DNA here is from genome assembly GCA_964017055.1 of Chloromyia formosa. Lineage (NCBI taxonomy): Eukaryota > Metazoa > Arthropoda > Insecta > Diptera > Stratiomyidae > Chloromyia > Chloromyia formosa. The sequence goes on along the minus strand of OZ024813.1, from coordinate 56,972,797 downwards.
TGGCTTTCAATCAACAAATTACTGGAGAAATTCCGATAACTAAATTAAGGATTTCCACTCGTCTAGAACTTTCATTGTAAAATTAAGCGAATCCAATGACGGCAAAGTTTCAGATGGTCCCTGAAGAGTATAAATATAGTATAGAGATATTTCCGGGAAGGTTTATTAAATCGGGATGCAACGACCAACTTAATTGATTAAAGCGAGTAATAGCGGATAACATCTATCATAGACATATCCTTTCGTCATAAAATCAAGTTGTCATGCTATGCCTTGCCGTGCCGTTGTCTATGGATGGATTTGTATTTTTATCTTTTGACAATCATCTCATTGCGGAACCTTTCTAAAAGGCATCTTTCCAATATGCGAGTATCCACCCAGCAAATCCCTACACATGGACTCGTAGTGGCATAATAAAATGTCTGAGAATAAACAGAGTTCATGATACAAGAGGACATTCTTTTGTAGATTTTTACAGTCGACTGGATATGGACCGAATCGTGAGCATCCTGTTAGAAGTTGGCAAGCGAGACGCCAACGGATTCAAAGGAGGTAGACACTTTGTTCAGCAATCTAGTTTATATCCAACGGGAGCATCTCCACCACTTACACAGGACATATAGTGCGGGTATCTATCAGGACATTGTTTTTTTCGCTGTTTATGCTGCCCAAGGATAATGGGAATCGATAATGCAAGGCAGCCGACTATTAAGATAGAAAAACAGCAGGAGCAAGCAAACTATTGTTAAGGTAAAAGATCCCATCCGGGAAGGAATGTTAACGACAGACTCCCGGAGAAGATGTCTGCTGAAACGCGCGCAGAATTTAATTTTATTGAGGCTGGCCCGTAAATAGTAGTAAATGCAATTGAAAGGGTCATATTTTATTACACTGACATTTAGATTTGTTGGGGCTTCGTGTTTTTTTTCTGGTTTTATAGTCATTTGGAGTGTCGGTTGGGTTTAATGTTGGACTGCTGTGTCATTTGGCAGGCCAGTAATAAAAAGAGAAAAAGGAACCCAATTTTTGCGTGATGTTGAATTTTTAGGGTAAATGAACTCGAAGGACGAGCTTTTGATAATGGTGTTTTGCCTTGGAAAATAGCATGACAAAAGAGCAATAACATGTGAGTTGGGTAACAAGGTCTATAACTTTCGTCTATCCTTTCCAATGATATTCATATTTTCCAGATATCCTTATAAATTTCCATTTCCTTGTGAATGATGACTAGATGATATTCAGTTCTATGGATCCATTTAATAGAGTGTTCATTGTCTACGATATCGATGACATTAGCCCACCTTCGATTCATTCGTATCAGATCAATTTTCATATAAAACTACTAGCCAGCCTTTAATTTAAGTCTCGTATAGGACCATATCTGCATCAGATTTGAAAGTGAATTGGTTGAATGTGAACTTTTTCTCGGTAATTCCCCTTATACCTTTCTACCTATATATTAAGCCCGGAATTCGCACCCACGCAGCGAATTATTTGAATAGTGGCTGTTTTAATTCCCTCGTCACAGATTTAAGCCGTTCGATTCAGAGATTAACTCCGTCGGCTTTTCTCGAACACGACTATTATACATATGTCATATCTCTTAGAGGAGGTTCAATTTTCACACAATTAAAAAAAAAAACATAACATAAACCGTTTCCCCAGTTTAAGCGCTATTGCAATTTTTCCGCCCTAGAAAGTGCCAATTTCGGTTCGAATGTGAGTGGTATCGCCCGTGTAAACATGCCCTAACACAGTGGCGTAACTATCTCCAAAAATATTGTGTTCGGCGGAAAAAAAGGGGTCCACGCGCCGTCAAAGTCTAGCTCAGTGGCGGATCTAGAAATCGAGTTTGGAGGCTATGCGACTTTTTTTTTAAATAGATGGAAAATTGTAGTTAGCCCGGGAATAGATGCATGTACATAGAAATTCTTTGCTAACATTCATAAGAGTTAAATAACCTCACACAATTTTGGTTGTCAAACACTGACGAACTACAAATACGAGGGCTGCCTTTTAAGTTTTGCATACAGGAACATCGAGGTTGCCACGAATCAAATGTCACTACTACTGCATCTTTTGATAACCTAAATCGAAAGTGTTAGTATGTATTATAGTGTTACTGCTACAGCGAATTGTCAAAGTCGTCGAGTTATCCGAATAATGGAATTGAACCCAGAAAATTTTCGCACAGTGATTTTTTACAACTTTCGAAGACAATTATCTTCGCCGAGTTGGTTTCTGTTTTCGCCAATGAAGCACCACACCAGTCGACTATTTCTATTCTACAATATTTCTATTTTGACTGTACCAACAAACGAGTGGAATAACTGCTACCAGAGTTAGTTCGAGCGCATGCAAAAGTGCATTATTCTTCGTTGAAAATACTTACGAAAAACAATAGAGTTTTTAAAAACTATATACTGTTTTAATGTAGCCCTATATGCCAAACTTAAAAGACAACCTACGTACTACGTACCTACAGTTTACCAAAACCCGAAAGGATACTGAGCTTTTACAATTCAGTGGATGCTGCTGAACAAATCTACGATCATAATTTCGGTGAAGCTATGCGATTTTTCGAAAAGCAACTAAAGCGAATGTGAGCGAAAGATATCATTAGAATTCAAACTTTTTTGCTTAAAAACCCGGTAGGGCTCAAGCTTGACATTCAAGAAATGTACACCTAATAAATTGACGACTTATTTTCGCTCGATGGTAGATTCAAAACCCGGTATCTTATACTCAATTGTCCTAAGGCATTGTGGGGCATAGTTTCAGAGAATTCAGTTGCCAGCATGCACCTCCCTCTTCCCCATTTAGCCGTCTACGTGCGACAAGTCGGGAGATGTTGTGGCTTGCGCGCCTCACCACAGGGGGGAAGATAACACAAACATCCATGGCCTCCAACGTCATCGTTGACGAGATTCGAACCCGGAACGCACTAAGCTACCGGTCGCCCCAGAAAATAGATGGTTTTCCCTTTTTATAGGTAAGGTGGGATATAATTAAGACGCGGATTTATGATGACTGTTGAAGATGGCGATAAAGGCGAAAACGATGTTAATTGTTGGGGGCTGTTGACAAAGTTTAATCTCTCTTGTAGCTTAACGATTGTTACTTGATACAAGTCTTCGATGGCCGTGAAAATATCTGTAGTAAAATACTTGTCACTGATACGAGACATAGACATGATGTCACAATGATTTTGCACTGCTTTCGTGAATTTTATGAGTACAGTAAGCCTACGTTCCAAAGCGTTGATATTTCGCTTCCACACGCACTAATCGGCGAAATGATTCGAGAAATTCTGACGGCCTTTTAATTTTATCCAGCACTTTAACTTCGTTTTCCGCGATTCTGGCTTCATTCAGCAACTTCTGAAGTCCTGATTGCAACTCATGCCGTGTATCAGTGAATAATTTATGGACAAAAAAAGAGTTTTTAAGAATGATTTCCCCCTCGAAGGGGGCCCAAAAAGCGTGATTCGCCGGTTTCGACCGCTGGTGCGAAGCGCGTCTCATCAGACGCCTCTGCTCCGCGCATCGCACCAGTGGGAGAGGCATGACCGGGAATGACCCAAGACAGATGTTGTTTTGCCTTATATAGGCCGACCAACACGACATGGGTGTGAATCCATACCGAATGCAAACTGCAACGTGCAGCTTGTAGGTATAAAATTCATTTCATTGTTCTGGCTTGGCGCCAGTGGCAATTTACAAACAAAGTTTTTTGCCGGGCGACGGCCATCGACTATCATACAACGTGCATGATGCTTAACATGCCGTCGCCCTTACCAGCCATTAGTGTGGCTACACGTAATGAAAAAAGAGCGGTCGAAACCGGTGAATCACGCTTTTTGGGCCCCCTTCGAGGGGGAAATCATTCTTAAAAACTCTTTTTTCATTACGTGTAGCCACATTAATGGCTGGTAAGGGCGACGGCATGTTAAGCATCATGCACGTTGTATGATAGTCGATGGCCGTCGCCCGGCAAAAAACTTTGTTTGTAATTTATGGACACTTTCGTAAAATTCATGCTTGAAGTACCGGTTTTGCTGTTGCACTGATCTGTATTCTTCGACCCGATCGTTGCGTTTCTCAAACGGCGTCCACTTTGTCTCCTGTTTTTCGAGGCGCCTTTTGAAGTAGTCCTCCTTCGTCTTTCGGGCGGATCCATCCTTTTCAAAGTTTTTACGAATTTGCTCGATCTCCAGAGCATCCTGGCTTTGTTGTTTGATGAGTTCCTCCACAGTACTGCTGGCGAGTCTTTCTGGATCACTGATCGAATCGATCGATTTCAGAAGACACTTGTTTGACAGATTTGCTAAGTTAAGTAAGGAAAATTTTCAGAAGACGACTAAGTTCAACTGAAAATTGGAAAACGGAAAACGATTTCTGAAGACACTAAGTTCAACAGAATTCAAAGCATAGAGACCTTTCAGAAGACACTAAGTTCAACTGAAAGAAGTAGAGAAGGCTCGAAGAACCAATTTGGGATACAATGAAGACGCTGGTTTAATGACGACTGCATGATTTATTTCTCTCTCTCTCTCAATTGCCCTAACCGCTTGTGGGGCATAGCGCGTAAGCTGTTCCATTTGGCCCAATTGACGTTTCGACGGCATAAACTTGTTTCGGACTGCCAGCAAGCACCTCCTGCACATCCATGGCCACGAACGTCGTCGTGGACGGGATTCGAACCCGAAACGCCGGTGACATAAACTCGGATTTTTTACTACACCACCTACCTATACAACATATCAGAAACTCAGAACTACCGCACCTTTTGTACGCTGACCCCCCTTATATGGTCTCAATTTCTTGGGCTATAGGTATAGAAGGGCAAACGTTCGGCTGTTCAATTTATAAATTGCACTACCAGAGTATAAAAAGTTGTGTAGACATTTTTATACCCTAGACTTATAGTATAGGGTATACATATTGTTTTTGTCACGACGAAAATATGTAACACCCTAAAGGAGGCACCGGAGGTATAGCAAGGTATATATATAAATGATCAGGGTCACCTACTGATTCGATTTAGCCATGTCTGTCTAGCTGTCTGTCTGTCCATCTGTCTGTCTGACAAACGATAACTTTCGACAGAATCAAGCTAGAGCTTTGAAATTTTAGTCAAATGTTGGCAGTATAATCTAGTTGGTTGGTATTGAAAATGGCCATGATCAGGCCAAGAGAAGACCTACCTCCCCAACATATGTAAAATACTAACATTAAAAGCTCTAGCTTTGGTGGATTGCTCGCGAGGGTAATCTCATACTCTCGTGGAAAAATAAAATCGGTCAGTTGAAAACTAACGGTAATTTTCTTACTAAGAGCCCCTATTACCCTACTTTTCAGGTTTTTTGTCTATAACTCTTGAACCAATTGACATAGACACCAGGTTTTTGGCAAATAACCCTGAGGTAAGAAGCTGCTTGAGTTTTGGTAAGTTGGGCATAATCAGATCAACAGAACGCCTACCTTCCCTACAAATTTCAAAAAATTAAATATTCCTTGAAATACGATAATTTTCGATAGAATGACACTAGTAAGTTGAAAATTTGGTAAAATGTTGTTAGTAAGATCTACTTGGTTGGTATTGAAAATGGGCTAGATCCGACCCAAGGTCATCTACATTGATTTATTGACAGCTCCGGTTGGTTCGACGACTAGAATCTTATGGTTTTGAGATGGTGAGGTATTACAACTGACCCTTGAGGTATATGTGTGCTGTGCTCATGTACAGCAGCCTCTATAACTTAACCTAAGGAACCCCTACTTCCCCTACAAATGGAACTTAAAAGAAGCGATAACTTACGATATAATAAGGCTAGCGACTTGAAATTTTGGTTACATGTTTGTGGTAGGATTTAGCTGGCTGATATTGAAAATACGCAAAATCCGATCAACCAAACCCCTACTTCTCCTACAAATGAAACTTCAAATAAGCGGTAACTTTCGATAGAATCAAGCTAGAGATTTGAAATTTTGATTCAGTGTTCAATGTTGCAATGCTCTCTTGTAAAAAAGCCAACGGAAAAAAATGGTGCCTGCAACCTAAGGATGTGTACTGTGGCTGTTCAAATCTGTTGTGCGTCCTTTATTATTGCATGGTGTGATTGTTTGGTGGACCTCACTATATATATAGTAAGCCTTTCGCCACCTGTTGGGAAAGGTGCAGCGACAAACCTACATAGCAATGACTGGGGCGCTTAAAACGATACCAACCGTGTCTCTGGAAACGCTGCTTAATATACTACAACTAAACATTTTGGCTGAACAAGTGGCTGCAAACGTGGCCATTCCACTTAGAGCGACATATCAGTGGGATGCTTCACGCAGCTATTCTCATCAACATCGATATTCCTATATGTACCGAATACACATCTCTAAAGCTTGTATTCGGTAAGAATTTTACAAGCCTCATCTCTCCGTGCATTCACTGGGCGGACAATGTTCCCTCCGTAAAGCACTCTATCACATTCTTTACGGATGGCTCTAGTAATAGCGAGAGAGTGGGTGCGGGGGTTTACTCCAGATGTCTAGGAGTTAACATCTCCTTTCGATTACCGGACCACCGCTGTGTCTTCCAGGCGGCGGCGGTCTCGGCAATATTAGAATTCCTAGCATGGCTGGGGCATCACATCGTAACTTCAAGAGATATGTATCATTATCTTCACGGATAGTCAGGCTGCAGTAAGACCTATTGACGCCGTATCTACCTCATCCAGATTCGTCATTGAGCTAGGAAAATTCTTCCACATTGTGTTGTGTTGGATCCTTGGTCACAGTGGTTTCGCTGGAAACTGTATGGCTGACGAGCGTGCAGGGACTAGGGAGATAATAGAGGATCCTCGCGTAATCAAAATCCCCATTCCTTTGTTCAAAACGATAGTAAAATCTGATGCCGTTGATAGGGCTAATGCGAGATGAAGAACCATAGGCACCTGCCATATAACCAAACTGATATGGCCTAGTATTGATCCTAGTCGTCTAAGCTTCTATCAATGGATAGACGACTCATCAGTGTGCTGGTGGGGGTAATCAATGCACTCTGTCTGATCTGCAAGCACGCCTTCACTAAGGAGGAAGGTGATCCCGGGGTCGTTCTTTTTTGGGGACGTGGATGAAAAAAAAGACATAGATGTCCACAGACTTCTTCGTTTCATTATCAGTTCCGACTGGTTCAGTGTTTAAATATATTTATGACAGTTGGTGAATACCCTGGGTATCACAAATGACCCATATGTGGTCTAAGTGTGCTGTGTGTTTCATGGCAGCCCTTTTAACCTAACCTAACCAAGTGTTGGAAGGCAGAGTACCCGGACATGAACATTGCGATCTTTGCTGATAGTCAAGCTGTCAATTGGTCAATAGTCAGTAACATCCATTCTAGTGCGTAACTGCCAGACTGCGTATGAGCAGGCCGATGAATTAGCCAGGCTGTCTTTGGCTATGCCCTACTGTGGACTGGAGCCCTTTTGTGGGATCTCGCCATATATCGTAGGAAAACCCATCAGAGGCTAAGAATATAATGAGGCCATTGCCCAGTGGAAGAACTGCTCAAGCTGAACCGTGTTAGGGTAAGAGCTGTATGCGGCCTCCTAACTGGACATTCATGTCTTAGAGGCCATCCTAGAATGATGGGAATAGTATCGGATGCCAGCTGTCGTTTCTATGAAGGGAATGACGAGACATCGACGCACATGCGTTGCGAGTGTGAGGCGGTAGCCTGGCGTCGGGGAATATATTTCGGCATGGTCTTGCTAGAGGCAGAAGACATCGCCACGGTTTTGTTCGTCCTCGTCAGGAAATTTGTCACGACGATCAAGCTTGATCGAACAAGACCTGGGGTTATAGCGCAATAGGCTATTCGGCTTCGGTATTGATGTGACCAGTTCACCCACAACCATTTTCCGAAATCAATTTAATCTAAGCGAGGTGGTAGTGGAATCATAACGGACCTATTGAGGTCTACGAGTGTTGTGGTCGTCTGGGTAGGCCATCTCTAACCTAACCTAGTATCATTCCCTTTCGAATTCCTTTTGCTTTGTTGTTGTTGATATTTTGCGATTTTCTTGCTTTATCCAATAATAGCATATTTGATGTAAAGTAATTTGTTGATCCGTTGTCCTTAGATTTTCTTTTTGCTACTTTGAAACAAAGACCCATCTTTTCAACATCGGATTTTTTCATTAGTCCCGTCTTTATCCTTTAACGCATCCTTCCCGGAATAATGTAACAAATTTTCAACGATTTTGCTCTCAATTTCCAATATCGAATCAATTTGAAATCAGTCAAGGATATCATGTATTCTAAATTGGATAGACAACCAACCACCTGTTTCGCTTATTCGCATTAGAGCAAAATTTACGGTCCAATTGATAGGAAAAGCCACAAAATCGTCTATAAAGCTCGTTACTGTACAACCTAATTTCACTACATCCCTATTCGATTTTACAGACTTTGATTCGTATTTTCGCCGGCCGGATTCGCTTTTATGAATATTGGACTATTCAAGAGATGAGCACATAACTTCAACAGGTCATTCGAAGCAATAAGAAGTCCTCGTTCGAACCGTTCCCCATCCCCCGGTCAATACTCTTATGGTTTAATCAATCGTCTCCCAGCATGCAGCCATGTACGTGTATTCTACATCCGTAATACGCTTCCTCATTCCTTATGGAGATTCAACATGCACTGTGAGACTGCAAAGCTGTTGCCTTTGTTCGGCTTGTTGACGATAAAGCTGAGATAATATTTATCAGGACGAAAAAAAAAATAAGTGAATGCCGTGAAGAGGCGACAAAACGTGGCTCTGGAGCAAGGACGAGTCTCGACCACTTGATACTCTCTCGGTCGAAATAGGTTTTAGTACTTGTCATGGATAAAGTAACATCCATGTAAGAGGGATATCGGGGCGTTATGAGTTAAGTGGGCAGATTATACAATGTTATTGGGTGAATAGCCAATTAACGTGGAGGAAACAGATCGTATCGCAAGGACACTTTATCATTAGATAAAGCCAGTTTTGGTTTTTTGTAAAAGGGCTACTTTAAACATAGTATCGAATACGACGACAGTTCGATCTTCTTTGAAAAATTGCGGATTTAGTTATCTATCGAATTATACACAATCCCTTTTCAAAAAGCTCCATCGATCTAGCTTCCAGCAAAACGATAAATCATTGACCATGAACTGTTGGGCCAATGATAAGACAATCTGAACCGAACTGAACTTCGACTTCATTAATTTCTGTAGTCAAATATCAGATTCAATTGACCTCGAAGAAAATCATGCTAACGACTCGAAATGATGATGGCAAAAGAATCCATAACAATAGGCTGCCCTGATGGCTATCTCATTTAAGATATCGCTCGACCACTGCATAAATCTCGTGTCCTTCTTTTTTTCTCCATTCCGACAATCGTCTATGAATGACAAATGATGTTTGGCAAAGAAAAGGGTGAAATAAGTAGTTTTAGCTTGGCTTATAGCCCAATATTATCCGTACATGGTTCACTTTAATGTTGTGTATGTGTATGGATATGAATCCGACAATATTAGCTTGACATTTTCCCCCAGGACTTGCGATGATGGATGTTAATGGTGACAAAATGGAGCACTTTTGTTCATCTTGAGTTAGGGTAAGAGCCAAGTGAAAAATAACATGGTGTCCTCTTAGATATGAAAGGTCCGGAGAGTAGGAATACAAACAGCTCTAGATTACTGTTGCTGCTTTGCTGACTGCCCCTTTGGCTACATAGAAAGGACAACAGGACAAACAACCATCACCACCAGCAGTACCAACCAACCAACCATCCGGACGTCTTTTCGTTACAACGTGTGAAAAACTCATATTACAGAATCCATTAAAGAAGTGAGTCACGTAACGGGGACGTGATCCTCCTGGCAGTTAAAGTGGGTAGCCGGACCACGCTGCAAGCCAAGTGTTTTATAATAATTGAGCACATGTGGCGAATGTTTCCAGAATGGAAGTTGATTTTGTTAGAACCGGGGCGGGAGTTCGAAATGTTGTTCAGGTGGCAGGTAGCGTTGGATTATATCGTCCTTTTAATTGTCCTCAATTCCCTTTTCCGTCGGCAAAGTGTCTGTGTAATACGCAAGGACGACGGTAGGAACTGCTATTACGGCATGTGCAAGTCCCATACTTTGGGATACTTCTTGGTCGTCTGCGAGAGCATTTGTGGTCCGGCAAACGGGTAAATCCACCAATTATGAATATGGGTAAGAGACTGTGAAGTTGGTCCGTAAAAGGCCAGAGTAATTGTAAAATTGCTTTCTCCAGGCGATTCCAATTAAGCAGTAGAAGAGTCACCGTGTTTAATTAAAGTCAGTTCAAGTGGTAATGTAAATGGGGGACAAAAATTTCTCTTCCATAGCCCTCCACTTGGGCGCCCTCTGGAAGGGCAGTGGTCACTGATCATTGTTAACCAATGTCAAGCCGCCGTGATGGCGATGCGATGATTTGGTTGAGAAAAACCTTCCCACTGTGGTGTGGGGCGTAAAAATAATACCATACTCGCTAAATACCAAGTACTCGCTAATTGTCGAGACTTTGAAAAACGCCTAGCAACTTGCTCTTGATATGTGAATTTTCCGCTCGAAACATCAACTCGGAAAAATATTTATCAGCTGGTACAACAATTACTTAACGAATACCGAGGAAATACTTGTCCTACCCACACGCTGCGGCTGCTCGCCCAGCAGCAAACTCATCAGGTGGTTGTGCCGGGTATAAGGTTTTCGACATTCGGTCGATACTCGCCAAGTTGCGAGTAGTTTGGTAGCACCATTAGACAAGGTGCGAGTTTTGTTCATAAAAAATAACATTTAACGAACAACTTTGTTTCAAAGGGTTCGACTGCAAATACCTCGCCTGTATCATAATCTCGACAAGTGAAAGTCTCGACTTATCAAAATCTCGATTTCCAAATATGGTCAATGAATCAAAAATTTATATTTTCAAAGGCGGCCGACTTTGGAAACATAATGTTCTGATTGGGTTGGGTACGAAACGTCGACATTTGAAATCTTGATTCACAAAATCTCGTTTCGATTCATTGTACATATATTGTAGTTATGTATATTTCGAATTGGCCATATTCATACTTTTTTCTTAAATGTTTCAAGCACACGAACACGCAAAAGACTATTGTAAATCAACCGTATTTTCCACGCAACCCTCAGGAAATAGACATAGAACGATTGATTTTCAGTAATAATTTCGAATTAGAATGGGAGTGCATTATTAAAACGGCGGCGACATAATGGCAATTGACCTTATTTCTTTCTAAAAAGGGGATTAAAGTCAACTGACATCGTCACTTTTGAGATAAATTATTACACCTCACCATTGAATTCATTTTAAATTAGTCGAGATTATCGAGATATTTTTCTGTCAACCTCGACTTTGGTAATCGAGATTTGAAAAGTCGACGTTTCGTACTGCTCTCGTTTTGATTCATTTTACATACAGTTACATTTTAATTTGGCGTTGTTCATACTTTCTCTTTGGAGCGGTACGAAACGTCGACTTTTAAAATCGCGATTACCAAAGTCGAGATTTTTTTTATCTCAAAAGTGACAATGTCATTTGACTTTATTGCCTTTAGAAGAAGAAATAAGATTAATTGAAATTATGCAGCTTTTTCCCGCTTTAGAAGTGCTGTCCTATTGAAGTAAGTTTCCGCTTTAATAATATGGACTAATTCGACATTTTTACTGAAGAACGAGCGTTCTAGGTCTATTTGATTAGGGTTAGGATCTCTTAGGAGCGTAGCCCACACAAGATCCTGTTGCACCCAGAGTGAGCGAAGTGAGCGTTCATGCTTGTGTGATACTGAGAATTACAATCCCTTAAGCGCGGAGAGAGGGTAGTGAGCGGAACCCACACAAGAGACTGTTGATTCACAATAGTCTCTTACGTGTGCGTGTGCTTAGAAGAGTTGATAGAAAAATATGATGATCGCCTAATCAAAATGTAACTGTATGTACAATGAATAAAAAAAATAATGTTCCAAAATGGGCGGTCGGCCTTGAAAATTTGATTTTTGGTGCATTTTTATGTCGATATTTTGAAAATCAAAATATTGATAGGTCGAGATTTTCAACTGTCGAGATTATGATACAGTCGAGATATTTCCAGTCGATATTTCGAAATCAAGTTTATGTTATTCGAGATTTTAAAAGTCGACGTTTCATAACCAACCCATCCTCTTAAATCTTCTAAGCACACACAAGAGACTATTGTGAATCATCATCATCATCATAGTGGCGCGAAAGCCCGACGTCGGGCCTTGGCCGCCTGGATCGCTCACGTGACCATGTCCTCCAATCTTGGAAGCCCAGTAGCTGTTCGGCGTCCACATATACTGAGCTCTCCCAACGAGATCTTGGTCGTCTAGGCAGTCTCGCTCCGTCGACTCGTTTTGCATTCATTATTCTCTTTTGCATGCGATTATCGTCCATTCCTTGTACATGCCCTGCCCATTGAAATCGTTGTAGTTTGACGATTTTCGAAACTTCCAGCTCATCGTACAGTTCATACAAGTCATGGTTGTACCGGATGCGCCATACATCTCGATCGCAAACAGCCCCGAAAATTCGCCGTAGAACCTTACGTTCAAATGTGTCTAGCATGTTTTCGGAGGCTTGAGTTACGGTCCATGTTTCGCAACCATAGCATAACACTGGTCGTATAATGATTTTGTACACGCGGAGCTTCGTGTTTCTGTGCACATGCTTCGATTTCATTATGGGGAGAACCGAGAAAAAGTCTTATTAGCTAACTGTATCCGTCGCTTGATTTCGTCAGTTTCGTTGGCGTCCCTTGACAGGTTGCACCCCAGGTATATGAAGTTGTTCACGAACTCGATGTTGAGGTCCTTCACATTAATGCTCGGTTGCGCAGGTATCCTTCTCGTCGATTGCATCATTATTTTAGTTTTGCCCTCGTTGATACGTAGTCCAACTTCTTTTGCAGCGGTATAGAGCGTATGCAGAAGTTCTTCTGCGTCGGCCAATCTTCGGGACATGATGTTGATAACGTCGGCGTACGCTGCTAATTGTGTCCACTTGATGAGTAGCGTCTTGCTGTTGTTCATATTATTAGCCAGAATAGTGTATTCCAGTGCTAGGTTGAAGAGCGTCGGTGCCAGTCTATCGCCCTGTTTCAGACCAGTGCGTGTTTCAAATATGTATATCAGTAAGTCTATTATGGATCCTGAACTGTGAGACGGAGTTGGTCATCGTCATCTTTGTCAGTCGCACTAATTTTGCCGGTATTCCAAATTGCAACATGATGTTGTACAGTACTTCACGATCGATACTGTCGTATGCCTGCTTGAAGTCGACAAAGATTTGGTATACGTCTACGTTGTATTCCCAGCACTTCTGGAGTATCAGTTGGACCGTGAAGAGCTGGTCGGTTGTGGAGCGACCAGGTCTGAAACCATTTTGATACTGGCCAATGTTTCGTTCTGCGTACGGTTTTATTCTATTGTATTTTCCAGAATTTTCGTCAAAATTTTATAGGACGTTCAAACTAGTGAGATGCCCCTGTAATTCTTACACCGCAGTTTATCTCCCCTTTTTGATAATTCGACAGATGATGCTTATGCCCCAATCGTCTGGGATCTCCTCATCGTCCCATACTCGCAGTAGTAATTGATGTATGGCATTAGCTAGACCCTTTCCACCGAATTTTAGCAGTTCAGCTGAAATGTCGTCTGGGCCCGGCGCTTTATTTCGTTTTACTGACCCCAACGCGAGGTCAACTTCCTCTACTGTCGGGGGTTGTATGGGTGGGCCTTGATCAACGATATCGTCGAGAGCTTCTTGTGTGGGGATGTTAGATGGTAGGTTGAAAAGCTCTTCAAAATAAGAGGCCCATCGTTTTTTAATGCCATTGGTGTCGCTGATGATGTTTCCATCCTGGTCCTTACAAAGACTAGTCCTGGGTTGGTAGCCGTTTTTATTGTATTTACTACTTTGTACGCTTGTCTGGTGTTCGTATTAGCTAAGTTTTCGTTTATATTCAGCAACTGCTCGTCAAAGTATTTATGTTTCTTACGTCTAATTATTCTATTCGATATTTTTCTGGTTCTGGTTGCTCGTTGAATCTATTGTCCATAGGCCTCGTTTTTCGCGTCAAGTGAATTTTTGCATTCTTCGTCGAACCAGTCATTTCGCGCTCGCCGGGCTTCACATCCTTCGATCTTCTCTTCGACATCTCTGATGGTACCCTTGAGTTCTTCCCAGAACCCATGGACGCCTGTGTTGCTGATGTTGTGTAGCGGAGGCGATAGTCTTTCCTCGAGCGCGATAGTATACGCCACCGCTTTATCATCGCTCAGAAGCTTATCAACCGCAAAGATTTTGGGAGGGTTGGTGCACTGAGGAAATTCTACATCTGTAGGTCGTCTTCACCAAGTGATGATCTGAGTCGCAGTTTGCTCCTCGATAGGAGTGGACATCCAACACACTAGACGCCCATCTCCTGCAAATGAGGACGTGGTCAATTTGGTTGACATTATGTGCGTCTTGAGGTTTCCAGGTCTGCTTGTGAATGCGTCGATGCGGGAAACACGTAGAGCTTACGACCAAATTCCTGCTGTAGGCGAAGTCGATAAGTCGCTGGTCGTTGTCGTTTCATTCTTCATGGAGACTGTGGCCTCCAGTGGTCCCCCGATGCCAATTTTCATTTCCGACTTTCGCGTTAAAGTCTCCCAGCAGCAATTTGACGTCGTTTGCTGGAAGTGAGTCGTACAGAGTCTCAAGGCGGGCGAAGAACTCGTCTTTTACTGCGTCTTCTTGAACTTCAGTGGGAGCGTGCACATTAATGAGCCAGAGATTGAAGAATCGAGTCTTAATACGAATCGCACAAAGCCGTTCATTTATTGGTTTGAAGTCAGTAATGTGCGGCTTGAGGTGATTGTTTACTTATAAATGCTACTCCAAACTTCTTGCGGCTCGATGGTTTGCCACTTGTAAGAACTGTGTGCGATTTCTTGTCATTGATGTCGCTGCCAAGCCAGTTTGTTTATTGGACTGCAGTAATGCTCAATTTGTACTTTTCGATCTGTTGAAGGAGGGCCTTCTCGGCCCCCGGTTTGTTCAGAGAGCGTACATTCCAGGATCCGAAAGAATAATCCGTTAGTCGTTTGCGTGGTCGTCGTTGTTGATCCGCCCAATCCCAGGCGCTTGTTCTAGGTTTCTTAACGTGGAGTGGTTTTTACAAGGACGAATTGTCAGCACGTCGCTTAACCCCATTTAGGGGATGGCCTCGGAAGATAGCTGCTTCAGATGGTTTAATAAACGTGCTGGAGTTCACACAATTATGTTGCAGGTCCAACTACGCAAGTCGTTCCATCCTACTAAACCTGAAACGCTTAGGTGTTGGTCAGCCATTCAGGCTACAGCTATCCGCTTTTTCCAAACTGTCTCATCGCTAAGACTTCACCGTCAGCGGTTTGAAACACTGCCGTTACCAGGGGCGCCCACGTGGAGGACTATGGAAAAGGTCTTTTGGTCTTTTATTGTGAATCAATAGTCTCTTATGTGGGCTCCTCTCCGCCCTTAAGGGATTGCAATCCTCAGTATCTCACAAACACAAAAGCTCGGCTCGTTCGCTCTGGCTACAACAGTTCCTTGTATGGGCTACATTCTTAAGGTATCTTCCTTGACCATCAGCAAATGGTCCTAGAACGCTCGTTCTCCAGTATAAATTTCGCATTAGTCCATATTATTAAAGCAGAAATTTACCTCAATAGACTTCGGTTTCCCTACAATGACTTTTGCAGGAGCTGCGGGGACGTGAACGAGGAGGAAAGTAGTTTCCACCTTCTCTGCTCCTGTCCAACTTTTGCAGTTAGAAGGAGGTCGTTACTTGGATCCTACTTCTTCACTGACTTGGAGGAGCTAGAAAGCGCGGATGTTGGAAAACTCCAGAGTTTTATTGTTGGCTCATGGCTCTAACTATCAGAAATATTGAGAGAGGATGTGTGTTAGTGGTAACACAACGGACCTATTTGAGGTCTAAGTGAGCTGTGTTTTGTCACAGCAGCCCATCTACCTACCTACCTACCTCAATAGGACTGCACTAATAAAGCAGGGACATAATGCTAATTGACCTTCTATCTTTTTTTAAAAGGGAAATAAAGTCAACTGATGTTGTCGCTTTAAGGTTGGATTATAACACGTCACTATTTAATTCATTTTAAATTAGTCGAGATTATCGAGATTTTTTTCTGTCGATATTTGGATCAGTCGAGATATTTTGTAGTCGAAATGGTCTCAAATCAAGATTTTGAAATAATTTTTAATAAAAAAAATCTCGACTTTGGTAATCGAGATTTTAAAAGTCGACGTTTCGTAGCGCTCCTGTATTAAATAATTTTTTTATAAATGATTCATGTCAAAATCAATATTAGCTCGCGGGCCGGAGTTTGCCGACCCCTGATTTATATGACTGTCCATGACGACGGCTGAACTGAAAGTCCTAGTATCGTCGTCCGGCTAAGTCGACCATGACGAAAATAAGTTCTATTAATGGCGGTGATGCCGTGCGGCCACAACATTTTTTCATTTCATAAAGCAAACAGGACGCCTTTCAAACGAGGGAAGCCATCGTTTGAAAATCGCAGACTCCATTATCCAAACAATAGACCGATTTTGAATAATTCATACTTTCAATCATTTTATTCAACTCACCTCAATTTCCGATGCCGCATCACCGAAACAATCACCAGCATATTCCCGAATATGGCCGCCAATATAATGAAACTGATGACAAAACATTTCAAAATTAGCGTAGTGGTCAGAGTTTCCGGTGTGATTTCCAGCAATTCGTCAGTTGTCAGTCCGTCCAAATTGCGTTCGTCCTCGAAATTGAAAATTGATCGAACAGTTTGATTGCCCAGCAAAGTGTCCGAACTAGGATCGAGTGTCGTCGAAATGGCCACGGAGGCGCCACCGGTCAAGTCTTCTTCCTCGGTGGACTGAAGTGTTACATAGATTGCAGTTATATTGATTTCAATTGATTGTCGTTCATTATCACTGTCATCGAAGTCCATTCTGCCCGTTCGTTATGAATTCCTCTAAATTTTGATTATCCAGTCACATGTCTCTCGAAAGCAATATGTTTGTATGTGTGTAAATATCTATATATATTTCTCTATGTACATATACTCGATTTGTGTGTAAATAGATGGTCGTGGCGAAGAAAATAAGAGAGAAAAAGAAATTCACTGGAGTCCTTATGTCCGGAGGTGTAATGCTGTCCTTTTATAATGCTCAGTCATAACTTTGATTGTCGATTGAATCTCACTTGCCATGGTGACTTGTTGCCTACGCTCGGCATATTCTTCGCATGTTTCGGGAAGCGTGCACACGTAGGTGGTCTTTCGAAAAGAATCGAAGATGGCGTTTCAGCGGAATCGTCCTGAAGTGCGGTGAGGCCATATCACTCGGTCCTTAAACAGGAACGTCGTCTATTATTTATGAATAGATTTGGGGGGGCGGCCTCTTTTCAATAATCGTTTTCAAATCACTTAGTATCCGTTCGTACGTGAAACACGATGTCTGCGAGTGGCCTATTGAATCAAAAAAGAGGAGAGAGTCAGAAATATTGTAGCATCAACAACAACAACTATAAGGACAAAAAAAACTTAAGATTGAATTTGAAAAATTTTATTTCAAAATAAATCGAGTGTACACAACGCAGCCAACATTCCGCTTAAAGCTCATTTAGCCGTGCTAGCGCTGCTTAAGAAAGTTCATCAGAAGCGAAAGAAGGATCCGGAATGAGGGTGTCAATTTGAGAGCTTGATAGCTTTAGATAAACATCATACGGTGCCGTTGAAAGGAAAAGACAGAGTTTGCGGCGTAGATAGGATATCAAAACATTCGCTTGGGAAATGAAAGCAATTTTTTTGCCTTTTGTAGAGTCCGCGCTTTTTCAGCTTTGTGTTTTCTTTAATTGACTGCATTTGTTCGAGAGCCAAGAGAAAAAACGCAATAGCGAACCATCTAACAGGCAAAATGATAAGGTCCTGGTGGTCTGCAAAAGTATCAGCAAAGGACGGTATCTGGCATTGGATATCAAAGAGGTAAATTGGAATAGAGCAATTTACCTGTTGTCATTCGTATTTGTGTTATGATTGACAAAGTTTCGTAGAAAACTGCTCTGTGTACAAGACTGAATGATGTGGCGTCAGAAAATATGACAATACAAAATCCCCGTGTCTCTCGTAATTCAAGAGACATTTGTTGTTGATAGGGCGAATTTGAATTTTTATAGTCTCACAAAAATCTGAATATATGGTTTTGGAAAGAACAACGTAGACTGGACATTTTTGTGTTGATTTGTATCGCCCACGGCGGTCTGGCCAGTAGTGTCATTGGTTAAGGGTGGACTTTCCTGTCCGGCTTACTCGTGGGACTTCAATTTGAATCTTGCAGAAAAAAAACTTTGTCTAACCCCGTCTCGGCGTCCGGTGACCCCTCGTCGAGCGAGGACACATTGGTCCCCCAGCCGGGGACCTGCAACAACGAGGCTGAAGGGGCCAAGAAACCTACGCGTGGAGAACCGTAGCACATACCAAACGTAGCAAGCGAACGCCCGCTGCGGAGAAAATATATATGGCGAGTGCCAGCCATAGTACAGTAGTAGTAAGTTGGAAATAACGCTAATGGAAACTCGCTACCAAAGTGCGCTCTTTGTTCTGTGCAAGATCGCGAAGAACGAAGAAGCGGGGACGATCCATGAACGAGACGCAATTGTCGACGAGTACAAACGACGCCTGAAAGGGTAACAGGAGCAGAAAACTCAACAGGAACCACGAGGGGCCTCAAAGCGAAATCGGTCTCCGGAAGAGACCGCGCACGCCGCCAAACGGAAAAGACAAGCGTGGACCGAACAATGGTTCAGGAACCATGGACCAGGGACCCGAAAGTCACGGACCTCGATGACAAAATCTATTACCTATTCTATTGCAGCACTAGCCAAGACAGTCCTAGGAGCTGTATCATAACCAAGATGCACATCAAGACTTTCGTGTTCCCGGACCTAAGTACGGCGGACCCTATAGTGATAGAAGTGGAAGCCCCTAACGGGAAGTCGCTCTATATCTCCTCTGGCTATATAGCCCATGACCGACCTGCACCATAACACTAAGGAACTACTCCATTTAACCCAAGAAACGGTCAGGAAGACAAGTCTGCTTGTGGGAGCCGACGCCAATGCCAGGCACGCTCTGTGGGGAAGCTCTATGACGAATGAGAGAGGCGAGTAATTGTTATATTATTAGCAACAACCTTACAGTGTGTTTCAGAGGAAGTACGCTGACCTTCACTTTTCCGAGCACAGATAACTTTCAGGGTAGGAGGAGGTCCCCGATATCACGCTGACTACTAACTACAACGAGACTCTCAGAATTAAAGATTGAAAGGTCTCCAATCTGATGTTCTCGGCCCACAGGTGGATCTTCTTTCGGTAACTCTCAGAGTTACCGAAGCGAAGCCGTACAGAAATCCCAACAGAATAAACTGGAAGAAATTCAGGCAGGTTGTTATCTCTAAACTATCGAGGTCACACAACCTGAGCATGGACACAATACAGGACTTGGAGCACAAAGTCGAAACATTTGAAAATATCATGGACACGGGCTTCAAACTCTCATGTCCAATAAAATATAGCAAAAAAGCCCTTCCCCGTGATGGAACGAAGACCTGAACAATCTCCGAAGAATAACAAGGGAGATTTATATTTATATATTTATTTATATATCCGCTATAAACATTTCTGGCAACCGTACAAAAACTGTTTAAGAATATACAAGAAAGCCATCAAAAATGCTAGGCGAGCCTCTTGGAGGGACTTCTGCCAATCAGTTCAAAGGACGGGGGCCTCAACAAGACTACATAAGATTCCATCAAAGGGCCACAGCTGTCCGTCGTTCATCAAAAGTCTCGACGGTGATGGACTAGATCTTCAACTGAAACCTTCGAACTTATCATAACCGTACTCTTTCCGGTCAGCGAGGACGTAGAAGGGCCAGGCGATCAAAGTTCTTCATGAGAAGAAGTATAATCACGGAAGAGAGAACGATATGGGCCAGGGCTTGATACCATAATCCCCGTTATGCTTCAGCAACTGCAAGGCTGGTTGCTACAATATTTTCAGGAATTGCATAGCACTGAACCACGTCCCCAAGTCCTGGATGTATGTGCGGCTGACTTTCATTCCGAAGGCCAGAAGTTTTGAGCATGAGTCCGCGAAGGACTTCAGGCCTATCAGCCACAACTCCTTCTTTATGAAAGCGCTGGAACGAATCTTGGATAGCATACAACATACGACAGCTTCTTAGGAAAGCACCACTTTCGAAGTGCCAGATTGCGTACACTAAAGTTTCTCTCTCTCAATTGCCCTAACCCCTTGTGGGGCATAGCGCGTCAACTGTTCCATGTGGCCCAATTGAAGTTTCGACGACATAAACTGGTTTCGGAGAATGCAGTTGCCAGCACGCACCTCCTGCACATCCATGACCACGAACGTCGTGGTGGACGGGATTCGAACCCTAAACGCCGGTAATCAAACATGAGACTGATGCCTCAACACACTGCGCTACCGGTCGCCCCATTACGAGTACAATCAATTCACCCTAGCAGCTTTCTTAGATATAGGAGGTGCTTTTAATAACATTCGAACTGAGGTCATACAAACGGCTCTCACAGAAGTGGGGGTGGAACACTATTTTAGCAGCTGGATAATAGCGATGCTAAGGAGTCGAGTGATCACAGCAGAGCTTGGCGAGAGCCAGATGACCAAATGTGTACGCAGGGGAACACCCCAAGGCGGGGTAATTTCTCCTCTGCTTTGGATACTAGCAATGGACGTACTCCTGAGAAGACTGGAACCGTCAGGAGCCAAGGTAATAGCATACGCGGACGACGTAGTGATCCCAGATCCGGGTAAGTTCCTATCGGTGCTGACCGACATCATGAGTGGAGCCCTGGAAACAATTAACGCCTGGACTGCAGAATTCGGACTAGGCGTGAGTCCGAGCAAAACCAAGCTCGTACTATTTACTACAAAATCCAAAATACCAGAGTTCCAACTCCCACAACTAAAGCTAACTCCAAAAGTTAAATGCCTTGGTGGCATCCATGACTATAAACTCAGATGGAAGCTAAAAATCGAACATCGCACAAAGAAAGCTTAAATATCCCTCTCCACCAGCAAGAGGACCTGCGGCAGAAGCTGGGGACTACAGCCAATGATGGTGCTATAGTTATACACCGCGGTGGTTCGACCAAAGTCACAGGTGCTTTGCGATCATGTCCCGCGGACGCATTGAATATTTACATACATTTACTCCCACTAGACCTACAGATAGAACTAAATGCTGCATGTAGCGCGGTAAGATTTAGGGAATCTATGAGCTGCACTCCCCGACCATATGGACATGGCATCATCGTGGAGTCTCTACCCAGGGAAGTGCAGGGCTTGCTCCCAACAGACTATATTGCCACCGCAGGCAACTTCGAGCGACACTTCACAGTTGTCTTCCCAACAAGGGCGTTATGGGACAGAGATGAAGTGATCAGGAAGGGCGAATGCAAAATTTTCACTGATGGCTTTAAAATTGTCTTGCGGGGTCGGCGCGGGGATCTTATCTGAAGATCTTGGCCTATCAAAATCTTTTCGCCTCCCAGACCACTCAAGTGTGTTTCAAGCTGAAATTCAGGTGATAAGGGATGCATGTGTCGATCTCGAACGCTCACTGCAGTCAGGACAGATAACTTCGGCATTTTTACCGACAGCCAAGCCGCGATCATCGCTCTATCGTCAATCTCAAACTCATCGAAATTAGTAAGACAATGCCGGATGGAGCTGGCCTGACTGGCCGAGTTTTACAACATCTCTTTTCTATGGGTTTCTGGACACAGTAATATATCGGGGAACGAGAAAGTGGATGAACTTACGAGACAAGGCTCTTCACTTCACGAGTCCTATGCGATAGTTATCCACGCGTTGCTCAATGTTGTGAAGAATGAGATCCATAGACTGCACCTGAAATGGGTTAGCGACAGATGGAGCTCGCTGTCGACGTGCATCCCCACGGGTTTTGGTAAGAACTAAAAAGAAGGCCGCAGAGAATGTTGTATAATAATTAATATTGTAATTAATAAGGTCTTATTTGAATATTAATGGAAACAGCATTAATAGGTACAGTTCTGAAATTGTAACATGAATTGTCAAACAAGATATAACAAATTGATAACCAATAAACCAGTTGTATAACTCACGTCAACCTGATACAACATGGCGCAGCCGGTTCACAAAAAATTGCGAAACAAAG
Organism: Chloromyia formosa; assembly: GCA_964017055.1. Taxonomy (NCBI): domain Eukaryota; kingdom Metazoa; phylum Arthropoda; class Insecta; order Diptera; family Stratiomyidae; genus Chloromyia; species Chloromyia formosa. The sequence continues at coordinate 56,950,410 of OZ024813.1, read as the reverse complement.
TCAAATATTAGGCGTGTATTTTTGTACTGCGGTGCAGGTTAATTGGGGGCTATCCGGGTTAACTTATACACATTACACAAACAACATACCCTAGTTGTTTGTGTAATGTGTGGAAGTTAACCCGGATTGCCCCCAATTAACCTGCACTGCAGTACAAAAAAAACACGCCTATTATAGTTAAAGCATGTACCGAACGCATAAATTAAAATAAAACAACGCGATTCCGGTAATAGTGTGTAGAAAAATAGCTACGAAATACTGCTACGAACGCATTCAACGCTGGATAAGAGACGATAACGCCGACCAGCATGCAGTTCCACGCACCACCGCCCATGCAATTTCCGGAAATTTGGCTGAAAACTGGCGCAAATTCTCGGAGCGATTCCAAATCTCCTTGGAAGCCTCATAAAGGGATAAGGAGGATAGCAAATTGAAAGCTGCAATGCTGTTAAATCTTTTAGAAGATGAAGGCATTGAAATTTATAATACTTTTCGGCTGGAAGATAACCAAAAAAGAGACTTCGATAAAGTTTTTGAATTGTTTCAGAATTATTGCAACCCTAGGAAGAACTTGGTTTACCAAAGATATGTTTTTTACACAAGAAGACAGCGAACAGGAGAAGACTTCGATCATTTTTTGTCCGACGCCCAGAAACTCATCAAATTATGCGAATTTGGCGATCAAACCGATTCAAGTGTAGCAAAATGAATCATTTTTCCGCAGCGTGCAGAACAAAACGCGTTAATGAAGTAAATGTAAAGGAAAACGAAAAATGGGAAAGTTGTTTTGTGGAGCCATTAATGTTGGCCCTACAACAAAACATAGTAGAAAGTCGGAAATATAATTCAAATGAATTTGTCAAAGGTGAATGTTTGAAACTATAATGATTGGTAAGAATAAAATTAAAATGAAATTGGATACGTGCGCTGAGATAAATGTTATTTCTAAAGTTTTGGTAGAAAAGCTCAATTTGGAAGCAAACATAAAAAATAAAAAAATTACACTGGAAACATATGACGGCTTTAAAGTTCAAGCGATAGGTATTATCAAATTGTCGTTAATGGTTAGGAACACTAGATCGGAACATAATTTTGTTGTCGTTGATATAAAAACAACTCCGATTCTCGGTATTGCATCTTGCAAGGAGCTAGGGCTCATAAAACGGGTTGACAGCATGACTGAAAACAGTGTTCGGTCAAAAGAAGACTTTTTTAAAGCGAATTCAGATGTGTTCTCACCGGGTGGAAAATTTCCAAATAAAATAAAAATTGGTGTAAAAGAGGACGCGAAGCCAGTCTCCAGTCCTCCGAATAGGATTCCGTTGAATTTAAAAGAAAAAGTTCGTTCTAAATTAGAGGATATGGTTAAAGGAAATATATAATAGAAAAGGTCGATGAACCTGGCGAGTGGTTGGACATAAAGCCCAGCGGTCGCGAAATGACTGGTTCGACGAAGAATGCCAAAAATCAATTAGCGCCAAGAACGAAGCTTACAGACAATGTATCCAGCTTCCAACTTGAGCTAAGGGAGGAAAAATATAGTATGAAGAGCTACGGCGAATATCAAATAAAATAATTATACGTAAGAAATGAGAATTCTTTGACGAGCAGTTGCTGAACATTAATTATAATCTAGCCAATAGAAACACCGGACAAGCGTACAGACTAGTAACATGATTAAAAATGGCCATCAAGCCAGGACTAGCCTCTGCAAGGACAATGATGCAGGCATCATCAGTGACACCGCTAGCATCAACAAACGATGGGCGTCCTATTTCGAAGAGCTTCTTAATCCCGCATCCTTCCGACGCCCCCATACAAGAAGCCCCAATTGTTGACGATATGATCGATCCTGACCCCAATACACAACACCCGACAGTAGAAGCAGTTGATCTCGCTTTGCAGTCGCTCAAACCAAATAAAGCGCCGGGTACAGACGAGATTCCAGTTGAACTGCTAAAATCTGGTGGAAATGCAATACATCAGCTACTTCTGCGAATCTGGGAGGATGTGGTGATCCCAGAAGATTGGTGCAGGAGCATCAGCTGTCCCTCCACAAAATGGAAGATAAATTGCGGTGAGAGAATTATAGTGGCATCTCACTAGTCTGTACGGCCTACAAAATACTGATGAAAATTCTGGAAAATAGAATAAAACTGTACGCTGAACAAATCATTGGTGTGCATCAAGGCGATTTCAGATTTCGCCGATCTACAACCGATCAGCTTTACACGGTCAATTAGATCCTGGAAAAGTGCTGGGTATACAACGTTGACGTGTACCAAATCTTTGTTGATTTTAAGCAAGCATATGACAGTATCGATCGTGGGGTACTGTACAACATCGTGCTGCACTTTGGTATACCGGTTAAATTAGTACGATTAACAAAAATGGCGATGACCAACTCCGTCTCACAGGTCAGGATGCAAAACAGGTTGACTGATCTCCTTGAAACACATACTGGACTCAAGGGAGGCGATGAACTGGCTCCAATCCTCTTTAACCTGACACTTGAACTCGCCATTCGGGTAATGAATGCGGACCATAGCGGCACACTGCTCTTCAAGTCGACGCAGATTATAGAGTATGCTAATGACTTCAACATCATGTCCCGAAACTTACCCGGCACAAAAGAACTTCTGAATAACACGGCTGTAGGAGTAATTGGATTACGTCGCACTAACTAAGACAGGACGAAAGTAATGAAGCAGTCAGGAACCAGGACGCCAGAACAACCGAACGTCGGGGACGTCAGCATTGATTTCGTGGACGACTTCATATACCTGCGTAGTAACCAGAAAAAGGATGCCAAAACCTTGACCCTAACTCAAGCTTTCCAAAACGTGTTAAACACTGTAGGGAAGTTTCACTTCCATGTTGTCGTCTAGAAGCTATTATTTTGGAGAAGGAGAATAACAGAGATATTAGGCAGTGGCGGATCTACAATAGAAATCGAATTGTATGTATGCCCACACTTATTCAACTTTATGTCCTCAAGAGGCATACGTCTGCTGTAGGCCCGGAAGCATTTTCTATTGGGAAGGAGCATGCAATGATGAAGTTCAAAACCTTCAGTCATTCATGTTTCAGTTAAAATAGGTATAAGGGCTGCTGCATTTAACACACACCGCATCGACTGAAATAGGTTTCGTTTTGTTACCAACAGAGACTCATTTATTCGAAAATCCTTATCATTTAACAGACCTTACAATAAAATAACTGGGTTTGCCTGTTCAACATTAGCTACGTCATCCAGTTCAGTGAAGAAGTGGGATCCAAGAAATGCCTTCCTCGTTCTTGCTAGAGAGTACAGGCAAAGAAAATCGAGTACTCTGTACCAAGAACAGGGACTCCATACAAATTAGCATTAGTGCCTATAAGTTGTGTACTGATATGGTACCATATCAGTACACAAAGGGGTAATGTTAACTAACAAGCATGTTACTCATTCAATGAAACGTGATAAGAAGTTGTCATGGTTTGACGTATGTGTGTGAGGTGTTGCCGTCTCTATCCCTCTAAAGGCGATTTCCCTTTGAATTAGGGGTTTATTTGTGTGCCTTAAAGTGTATGGAGTCCATGTTCTTGGTACAGAGTACTCGATTTTCTTTGGTACAGGTGCAAAGAAGATTCTTATCTTCTACCTTCTTTTTCCTCCCCATCACGTTAACTTCAACATTGCAGTAGATGTGTAGCCCCATGGCATGCTGCCCAAATAAGCGATACCCAGTGAAGACTCACACAACAGTTCCGACGAATTAGCGCAGCATCGCTTGTTGTACCCTGCCAGGAGAACTTGTCTGCTGTACAGTTTCCAGCAAAACCACTGGGACTCAGAATCCAACATAAAATATACCATAAACAAACGCTCTCATCAATGTAATCATTGACTGACAATCCGCCACGGTCATAATCAGACCCAGTTCGAGCGATTCAATTACAGCGGTGAAGTCACAATATCACGTGCCTTACCAGCCAGGTAAGAGATTCCGTAATCGTCGTAACTTTCGTCTGGAATACATTGCAATATAGGGATACTGAAAGAGATATTTAGGTTAAGCCCATCCGAGGAAACGCTGATCCCTTCAGCCGTTTGGATCGAAAAACTTGACAAGACTTAAATTAAAAAGCGTCAAATTCTACATCCAATGCATTTCTCAAAGTTGGAATTTGGCTTAGAAATATAGTCCAAACTGATACTTTTCAAATCAGCCCGTTTTTAGTGTAATTCTGAGCAAAAATGCAGAAATGTTTTTTTTAGCAATTTGAGCCTTAATAGCACTATCTCAATAAATATGACAGCTAAAAGTTTTGGTTTAGCCTCAATTCGCAGATATTTTAACCTTGTTTATAAAAAAGTTTTGCTGAGTTTTTTGTCAGACTAATTTAATTAATTAAATAATTAGTTAATTAAATGATTTAATTTCTTCGACAATTTCAAAGTTCAAGCAACTTATATACTACTTTGCCTTAACCCCTAGCGGGGCATAGCGCGTCAACTACTCCTGCGCGCCATCGTACTCTGTTCTGGGCAATGGGGCGCAACTCCCCAAAAGACTTACCCAGTACCTGACACTCCTTTGCCACAGATCGACGCCATGTGATTCGAGGACCCCCTCTTGGTCGGCCTTGGTTGGAAATGGGGTTCCATTTCATGGCATGCATAGCAATGCAGTTATCACTCTTCCGCAATGTGTGACCTATCCACTGCCATTTTCGCCTGCGTATCAATTCATCGATTGGCATCTGACCCGTACGCCGACTTAGCTCTTCATTTGATATTGTTTCGGGCCAGAAAATTCTTAAAATTCGACGAAGACATGAGTTGACGAAAACTTGCAGCTTTCTGGTAACTCCTACGGAAACTTTCCATGTACTGCTCCCATACAAAAGCACTGATAGTACCAGGGAGCGAAACAGGCCCAGCTTGGTCTTGATGCTGAGATAACTGCTCTGCCAGATTTTGGACAGCATGCCGTATGCGCGTTTAGCCTGGTTGATACGACGAGCGATGTCCTGCTCCGTACCACCATTTTCGGCAACAATGCTACCCAGGTAGACGAAGTTGTCCACCTTCTCCACAGGCTGCCCATTAATATTGATGGCAATAGGTGTCGGATTTCTTTTTCGCAACGGCGGGCTAAGAACCTTGGTCTTGTTGGTATTAATCTTTAGCCCAACCTTGCTTGCCTCCCTCTCGAGATCTAACGCTATTGCGGACAGATACATGATTTTGTGGGAGAGTAGGCATATGTCGTCAGCGTAGTCAAGATGTTGTAGATAAGATGTCAAAGTCCATTGAATTCCTCTGTCGAGTCCGGATAGGGCTGCATGCAACACATCGCCGATCACAATGAGGAATAGGATCGGTGAGAGGATGCACCCCTGCCGAACTCCACTGCGAATCTCAAAGTCCCCCGACACCTTACCTTTATGCAGAACGCGAAATTTCGCGCCGTCATAGGTTGCCTTAATAATAGCCGCAAGCTTCTCAGGGATGCCTCTCCTGCACAAGGCCGCCCATATAGAATCCCGGTTCACACTATCGAAAGCCTTTTCGAAATCGATGAAAAGAAGATTGTTTTATTAGTTAAATGGGCTTTTTTGTTAAGTAAGTTAAAAATAAAAGACTTCTATGCCAGTTTTAGATCGATTTTTAATGTATTTCATCATTCTGAGTAGAATAAAAACAACCGTGATTCAATACGACCGTTATTTCAGAAGATATTTACATTTTTCCAGATTTTTTTATTAGATAAATAAGCTTTTTTATTGTATAATAATAATAACCAGGCCGAAGCTTCGCTTCGGCCCGGAGTCCGAAGCGTATATACCCTAGACTTGTACAGACCTAGTGGTGATACCAAAAGTACCAATTGGTAACGACTATATGCATTAAAAGTGAGTTTCCTATATGGCCAGTTTATAGGGGAGGTTGGCAATCATTCAGGAGGATCTTGACCATTATCAAAATCAATGAACTAACCCATTCAAGAAGTATTTGTCTCTAGCTTCATTCTATCGAAAGTTATTGCTTATTTAAAGTTTCACTTGTAGGGGAGGTGGGGGTTCCTTGGGTCGGATCTTGCTCATTACTGCCACCAACAAATAAGATCATGCTACAAACATTTAAACAAAATTTCAAGTCTCTAGCTTCACTCTATCGAAAGTTATCGCTTCTTTGAAGTTTCACTTGTAGGGGAGGTAGGGGTTTCTTGGATCGGATCTTGCTCATCATTGTCACCAACAAATAAGATCATGCTACAAACATTTAAAAAAATTTCAAGTCTCTAGCTTCACTTTGTCGAAAGTTATCGCTTATTTGAAGTTTCATTCGTAGGGGAAGTAGGGGTTTCGCAGGTCGGATTTAACAAATTTTCAACATTAGCCAACTGGATTCTATTACAAACATTTGACCAAAATGTTAAGCCGCTAGCATTATTTTGTCATAAGTTATCGCTTATTATAAGTTTCATTTCTAGGGGAGGTAGGGGTTCCTTAGGTCGGATCTAACCCATCTTCAATACCAACTAACTTAATCTCCCTTTAAACATTTGACCAAAACTTCAAGTCGCTGGCTTGATTCTGTCAAAAGTTATCGCTTATTTGAAGTTGCATTTGTAGGGGAGGTAGAGGTTGCTTGGGTCAGATCTTGCTCATTTTCAATATCGACCAAGTAGATCTTACTAACAACATTCCACCAAATTTTCAATTTGCTAGTGTCATTCTATCGAAAGTTATCGTAATTAAAAGAATATTTAATTTTTTGAAATTTTGGAGGGGAGGTAGGCGTTCCTTTGATCTGATTATGCCCAACTTACTAGAACTCAAGCAACTTCCTACCCCAGGGTTACATGCCAAAAATCAGGTGTCTACGTCAATTGGTTCAAGAGTTATAGACAAAAAACCCGAAAAGTAGGGTAGTACGGGGCTCTTTGTAAGAAAATTACCGTTAGTTTTCAACTGATCGATTTTATTTTTTCAGGAGAGTAAAAGATTATCCTCACAAGCGATCTGCCAAAGCTAGAGCTTTTCATGTTTATTTAATCGGGAGTTATAAATACATTTTACTATTGTACATATGTAGGGGAGGTAGGCGTTCTCTTGGCCTGATCATGCCCATTTTCAATACCAACCAACTAGATCATACTTCCAACATCTTACCAAAATTTCAAGGCTCTAGCTTGATTCTATCGAAAGTTATCGTGCGAACGGACAGACAGACGGACAGACGGACAGACGGACAGACGGACAGACGGACAGACGGACAGACAGACAGACAGACAGACAGACAGACATGGCTAAATCGAATCAGGAGGTGACGCTGATCATTTATATATATACATTGCTATACCTCCGGAGCCTCCTTTAAGGTGTTACATATTTCCGTCGTGACAAAAACAATATACCCTATACTAAAAGTCTAGGGTATAAAAATAAAAGGCTTTGATGACAGTTTTAGGTTCTAAGAGGTACAGCTATTAAGGCTCAAATCGTTAAAAAAAACATTTCTGCATTTTCGCTCACAACTACTACAACTGCTAAACCAAATTTCAACTTTGAGCAATGGGTTGGATGTAAAATTTGACGTTCTTTAATTTAAATCCTATTAAGTTTTTCAATCCGAAGCACCGTTTAAAAGTTATGAGGAGAATATTAAAGAAGGGCTCAAATTTTTCGGTGTTTCGCCCGCACAGCCGCTTTGTCGCTGGGTCCAAGGTGGCTCCATGTCTTAAAATGAAAGTATGGGCCCCCTAACATTCGTGCTAAACGGTATCTCTCTATCATATTTCGCAAGGTGGCGCCCATTTATGTCCCTTACCGTCCCAACTATAAAAAAGCTCTGTTTTGTTCAGATTAACCTTTATCCCGTAGGTAGCCGTTCAAATCGTTTGTTGTAAGAATACATTCTGCAAATTTCTCACTAATAACCCCCGGAAATTTACCAGAACAATAGTAATGTCATTCGCATAAGGGAACACACTTTAACGCGAGACTTTCGGATGGGGCCTGGGCCCCCTCTGGATCAGCCACTCATATTAGGTAGGTTTATTATGATGAGAGCCACTACAATTAGATGCCACTGTCCAGTGCCATTAGAGGCAATACCTTTGGGTGCCATCAGATTGGCACTCTTTTAGGATCTCGGTGCCGCCAAGAATAGGCACTCTAAATAATTACACTCGCATGTAGACTATAATTACGACTGTGTTTTTCTTAACTTTCTAACATGTATTTATATTTGAAAGTGCAATCGATCTCTCCACATTTTCCCATGGGTGAATGATTCTCCTTTGCTTCACCGTATTTATTATTATTTTTATCGTATTTTTTTACGATTTTCAACTTCAAACACGATTTTTCGATTTTTCTCGAGGCAAGAAACAACAAATTTTACGATTTTGAAACATCGAGAATTCGATTTTTTAGTTCAATCAAAAAAAAATCTATATATGTATTTATTTAAAATATTGTAGATATTTTCTTTAAAATTAGATTGTCACTGTGAATCCACTTTTATATGGTTCCAATTCTACCCGTATGATGGCTATACAGTCTTGAATGTATTTCGTCAGAATTGCCTTGTCCAGGAAACGACATTGTCGTTTCTTCCCAAATTTGGTTGGAATCGGTGAATACCAGAATATTTAAGATTTCCGGAAATTATAAATTTGGGTTTCAAAAAAAAAAAAAATGTTTTCGGAGTTCAAGAGTAAAGAAATAGAACAATTGTGGAGGACGAATTCGGGTTATAAACGTGAAGATGGTTCCATAGCGTTTTCATTGATTGGTAAATTCATTTTTGAATTATTAACTTTACCGAATTCGTCAGCAAATGTAGAAAGAAAATTTTACATATAAAATATAAAACTTAAAATCGATTACATATATTATAGAAACTTTAAAAGGTATTCTCCGATCTAAAGGACATAACTTAAAGAAACTCCTCGCTACGATATTGAATTCACAAAAGATTCGGGGAAAATGTTTCCTAAAGCATATTTGTAATTGTAATAAGGCTTTTGGTCACCTTGTCTTCTGTTTGTATTGATTCGACACCATGTCCTTGCTTGACTTAGCAATTTGCAAATCAAATAAAATAATAATGGCTTTTCCTTATACCGTTAAAACCTAATTTTGATATTAGGTTTTAGCACTGGAGAGGGAAGCATACGTTGATCCTGAAACATTAACATACTGTAAATATAAATTTGCAATCGAAAAATCTCAGTTTTGTCTGAAATATAAGTATGGGAGAACGAGGAGATCCCAAACGATTAGCGCAGAAGCATCATCTGTCCAATTCACAGAAAGAGAGATAAATTGCGGTGTGAGAATTACAGGGGCATATCACTAGTTTGTAAGTCCTATAAAATTTTGACGAAAATTCTGGAAAATAAAACCGTATGCAGAACGAATCATTGGCGAATATCAAAGCGATTTCAGACCTGGTTGCTCCACAACCTATCAGCTCTTTACGGTCCAACTGATACTCCAGAAGAGCTGGGAATACAACGTAAACGTATACCAAATCTTTGTTGACTTCAAGCAGGCATACGACAGTATCGATCGTGGAGTACAACATCATGCTGCAATTTGGTATACCGGCCAAATTAGTGCGACTGACTAAGCGTACGTTTATACTATGGCGGTGGCGGCGACGTTTTTTTTCCGTCGAAGCAATTAATGGCTAGCAACACATGGAAATGAATGGGAACGTTGTTATTAGGCGCGGTAGCGTTCGACGTTAAAACGTCGAACGTCGCGTCCAAAATTTTTAACGTCCCATGTTGGCGGACTGGCGTTCGAACGTCGACGTCGACGTCCACTATAAACACGTGCAATTATATGGCAGAGTTTATATTACGACGGTAACGGCAGCGTTTTTTCTTGAATCTTTTTTATAATTACATGCAATTACTCTTTGTTGTGGTGGTTTAGTAGGAATATTGTTTTGCGGATGAGGATGAGGGTGTGGATAAAAAATTGTCCGAGCTCGAGAATGCGGAGGAGGATAAGGATATTTGATAATGAAAAGATGAGGATGCGGATAAGGGTGAGGATGGGGATATATTTGTTGATTTGTTTCTACATGTGAAATATTATGTAGCTGTGAACATGAGAAGCACAACTGCTTCCAATGCACAAAGCAGCAATATTCTCCGTCTATCCATGATGTAGGCTCAAGAAATACCGAATGATCCCACGTACGTCGTTAAAAAAACGTCGTAATATAATCACAAGCAAACGACGTTTTTTTAACGTAGAACGTCGACGGAAAAAAAACGTCGCCGCCACCGCCATAGTATAAACGTACGCTAAGATGACGATGACCCAGTCCGTCTCACAACTCAGGATACATAATAGACTTACTGATCTATTTGAAACACGCATTGGTTTGAAACAGGGCGATGGACTGGCACCGACGCTCTTCAACCTAGCACTGGAACACGTTATTCGGGCCATGAATATGGACAACAGCAAGACGCTACTCATCAAGTCGACACAATTAGCAGCGTACGCCGACGACATCAACATCATGTCCCGAAGATTGGCTGACGCAGAAGAACTTCTGCATACGCTCGATACCGCTGCAAAGGAAGTTGGATTACGTATTAACGAGGGTAACGAGGCACAATCGAGCATCAATGTGGGGACCTCAACATCGAGTTCGTGAACAACTTCATATACCTGGGTTGCAACTTGCCAAGGGACGCCAATGAAACTGGCGAAATCAAGCGACGAACATAGTTAGCTAATAGGCCTTTTTCTCGGTTCTCCCCATAATGAAATCGAAGCATGTGCACAGAAACACGAAGCTCCGCGTGTACAAAACCATTATACGACCAGTGTTATGCTACGGCTCCGAAGCATGGACCCTAACTCAAACCTCCGGAAACATGCTAGACACATTTGAACGTAAGGTTCTACGGCGAATTTTCGGGGCCGTTTCCTATCGAGATGTATGGCGCATCCGGTACGTCCATGAGTTGTATGAACTGTACGATGAGCTGCAAGTCTCGAAAATCGTCAAACAACAACAACTTCAATGGGTAGGGCATGTTCAACGAATGGACGATGATCGTATGCCAAAGAGAGTAATTAATGCAGAACGAGTCGACGGACCGAGACTGCCTAGACGACCGAGATCTCGTTGGGCGAGCTCAGCATATGTGGACGCCGCGCAGCTACTGGGCTTCCAAGATTGGAAGACGTGGTTACGTGACCGAGATAATTGGAGGACAACGATCCAGGCGGCAAAGCCCGACGTCGGGCTATCGCGCCACGATGATGATGATGAATTTATAATGCACGATTTTTGTTGTTGTGTTATATCGTATGGAACTAAGTCTATTGTAATGCAGAAGTGGGCAAGCAGCTGCGGCCCAGAGGCCCGATGCGGCTCTCTAGAAGTTTTTGTACGGTCTACTAACGAATTATGTACGAGTGAATAAATCGACGCTATTCAAGTGCACAGTCTTGATGCGAATCGTGTTCGATTCAGGACAGTATCACAAATCTCGGTGCGAAGAAACTGACCGAAATAACGTTTTGTTTTCCTACGCAAATCTGACGTTTTATGGGCCGCTATAATGTCATTTTCTACTCTCCTAAGCTCTCCATTTTACTCAACTTATTTGAAGTATATTTTGATTTTTGAAACATAACTAGAAAATCTTAAATCGTATTTTTAAAAATCATAACATTTTGTTCTAGAGCTATTCTAAAATCATATTAGAAGCTGAAGCTACTATTGGCACCGAAGGGGAGCGTTTTAAAAGACTTTTCTGCGGTCATTTATTTGCGCATTTCGTAACATCTAAAGTTACAATTTTCGTATTTTTTTTGGAACTAAACTGGAATTGAACGCTCGTTGGGCGTAGTGTTATCAATATAACTTCGATCTGCTTTCTTGAACTGACACTTAGTTCTTTTTTTGCTGTCCGGCCCGCCTAAATACTTTTTTTTAAGTGGTTCACTGTGCTAAAAAGGTTGCCGATCCTGCTGTAACATGTTGTATGTAATGTATTTTGCCGTGTATTTTCGAAGTTGAATTACGAAAATAAACTGAGGCATTATTATTATTATTGTTCGTAATTTGCGGCCAAACGGATCGATTTCACGAAAATTTCAAAATTTTTCTAACATATCCGTTAGGACACAGAATAGTTTCCAACATTTTAATTTTTTGACTTGGCCGCAGTCCCCATACTCCTCCCCCACAAGGGGTGAGTAGGTGGGGAATTGAGATTGAAATCCGTGAAAATATCCGGCAAATATTACGCCCGGTTCACATTATTCCAGTCCAGTAATCTAGTCCAGCAATCCAGTCCAGTGCTGGACGGGATCATATCGTCTACATGATTCCAGTCCAGTAGTCCGGTGAGTGAGTTGTTGATTCGGTAACTATAGTGACAATGATTTCTAGGCGAGCTGGAATGAAAAAGTAGACCGACAATCCAGTCACTGGACTGGATTGCTGGACGGGATTGCTGGATTTTATTGCTGTCCAGTGCCGGTTTACATTATTCCAGTAGCAATCCAGCGCTGGACTGGATTACTGGACTGGATTGGTTACTGGAATAATGTGAAGCGGGCATTACTAAGATTAGTGTCAAACCAATAGTTTCCGTGGTCGCCGAGATGAATGGTGGTAAACAAAAGGACCACTCCTCCCCAGGGGGTAATTAGGTATTGTAGAAATCTCCAATATCACCCTAAAATTGTGAACGAAGCGAGCTCCCTTAGCTAGAAGCCAATAAATAGAAATGCAACCGGAATATAGAGGGCTACGCCCGCAATCCGAGGGTTTTGTAGCAAGCGCTTATTTTGGTATATATAAATATCGGCTCCTTGCTCTTCTTGATACCACTCAGATGGATAAAAAAAAACATAATTAAAATGTCTTACTCGCTTACATTTTACATGCCAATGCATATTATGTGATTGTAACGAAACTTAGAACATACTCGTATTATTGCCTAAGGTGTTGGTTATCTTTGGCGATCAGTACTTCTGACCTCGAACGTGTTTAAGGCATGCAGGAGTGTTCTAACTGTAACTATAGAAATAAACTACTATTGACCTATTCTGAGAAGATACAGATTCCATTATTTTCCATTTTTTCGGAACCCACCTTCCTGTAAGTTTTTATAATTCTAAGTATAACGGTCTTGAACTGCAAGAGGAAGGGGACAAATTACGAACTAATATTTTCTCCTCCCACAATGTTTCCCTTTCTACAAATTTCAAGAAAATGCAAAAAACTGGAATGTACTCAACATTACCTTTCTCATGACACCTCACTTGCCTATACCAGTCGATAAAAAAAAATTGACCTATATTAATTTCGCCTCTACACTGCTCCCACCCGCTAGAGTTGTACTAGTCAGCGCCCCCAACCAATCTTTACCCTTTCACAAATGATTAATTAAATAACTGCAATTCGCACTACGAAAAACAACATGAAAGTAGTACACACCTATGAGGCCTGTAGGTGTATTTTTTGTGTGGATAGTGTCAAAACGCCTAACTTTAAATGAATGTACAATACTATTATTGAATATGTATAACGTGATTGTAATGAAACTTCCAGACATTATTGCCTATAGTATTGGTTATCATTCGCCATCAATATTTTTAACCTGTGATGCATTTTGAGGGGTGCAGGAGTGCGCTAACTGCAACTATAGAAATGTACTATTATTAACCTGTTTTGATGAGATATCAAAATTCTATTTTTGGTTTTATATGCTAGTGAAATGCCGCTTTCCTGCAAATTTTCATATTTCTAAGTGTAACGGTCTCGAAATGCAAGGGGGGACAAACTCGGAACACATATTTTCCCCTCTACCTCTCTTCCCCTTTTTTTAAATTTGATGGAAATACCAAAAATGCAATGTACTCGGTGTTACCTTTCTCATGATACCCCACTTGCCTATACCAGATGAAAAAAAAAATTGACCTTCATTTCCCCTCTATGGCGACCTCCCCTTAAAGTCAGCCTATTACAACGAATTATAATAATTCTACATATTCCCACAAAATTTCATATATGTAGCTTCAGCGGTTTATGAGATATTTCATGGACAGACGGACAGACGGACGCATGACCGATTTCATGACCCTAAAAAGTACGATTTATACGATTTTTTGGAATCAGTTTCGATGATTCATACGTTTAACTGATGAAAATTAACATATCCAAGTGAAGGAAGGTACTAACCTTCGTTTTTCGTCCGAAATCTCATACAAAAACTGTCAGAAATCCGGTTCGCACAAAAATTTTCGCTCTTCTCGGTACACAGTTCTCCGCACGTCTCCACACTACTTTGCGCAATTTCCACGCGAAAACATTTATTTTGTATTTTATTTCGTGTGGAAACCGGTCATTACAGTGGTGAACGCTCTCTTATGAGTTAGAAGGGGAAATTCAAGTGTAGTGTAGAGCGCTGCGGATATGTGCTATGTGCAAGTCTACACTGCCACTTTTTCGTAGGAGAGATAAGTGCAACATTTTCGCACGAAGGGGTTAGTAGGCCTGTTCGGTACTGAGATTTCAGTACCGGTGCTTGATATTTTGAAATACCGGTACCACAAACGGTATCCCGGTACTCACAGGTATTCGTTCGTTTTCAGTACCGGTACTGAGTGCCGGGATTCCAGGTTTTGAGTACCGTTACTCAGTACCGGGATCTCGGGATTTGAGTGCTGGTACTCAGTACCGGGATCGCGGGATTAGAATATCTGTTCTTTTCAGTATTTGTTCTTTACTTTTCAGTACCGGGATTTCAGTGCCTGTTCTTTTCAGTACCTGATCTTCGAAAACTCGGGATTCCATAAAAAAAAGACTCGTTCATTGCCTGATGTGAAGGTTTTTCACCGAGTCTTCAGGTTTTAATATTGAAAATGTTTGTAGGGAACCAATTGGAATTGAATATTATGGTCATTGGTGAGACGGGAATGACGTAGACACACGAGCAGGTATTACAGGATATCGTCATTGAGTTATCGAATTTGGTAGTTGCCGTTTAACGTACGTTGCTATTAGCGCAATTTTTGCGTTGGGACACTAGATGTCGGTACTGTCTAAAGAAGTACTGAAAAGAACAGGTACTCAAATCCCGGGATCCCGGTACTCAGTACCGGTAGTCAAATCCCGGCATCCCTGTACTCAGTACCGGTACTAGAAAAACCGGTATCCCAGGCATAGAGGTTAGTACCAGTCTTGAGCACGCGAGTTGCACATTTCATCATCAATGCTTCATCAAATTACAAGTGCATGTACCTTACTGGAATTATGCTACGTATGAATTATGGCAACGTTTTGTCTTGGATATTATGTGTAAGACGAATTATTAATTTGATATAAAGTTTATTAAAACATGGATTCCTGGATGTTATGATACCATACTTTCTATTCCACTTCAATTATTCAGATATTCCTAACAATACGTCTCACCTGTAAAATTAATTAAAGATGAGTATGCTACCGAATAGAAAGAGTATTTTAAAAGTTAAAATAAAGATGAAGTTAAGTAAGCTCATCCAGTAGTGAACAACTCCTCTACCAAGAGCACACAACTAGTGGGAAAATTAATTATTCGGGTATGTCGGTAGATAATAAAGGTGATCACATCCTTTAATAGGTGGCACACAACCACTGCTTGGAAAAGAGCAGTGGTGAAACAACCACTCTATAAAGGGGCCGCAACCTTTATAAAATCTATTTATAACACCGAGGTGAAACAACTCCATGAAGCACACAACCTCTTATACAATCTTTCACAAGGTTACTGAAGTGACTACTTCTTATCTCAAGAAGTAGACAACCTCCTACACAACCTTTCACACTGAAGTGACTACTTCTCATCTCAAGAAGTAGACAACCTCTTATTCAAAAATACGCTGAAATGGACAACTTCTTCTCCTAAGAAGAAGACAACCTTCAGCTCTTTTTCTCACACTCTGTCTCTCGCCCCTCACTTGGACCAGTCTTTCTTACATACCCTAGGTCCTTTATTTAATACTGTTACAATTAGGTAACTTGCTCAGTGAACTCACCCTTTTTTTATTCTTCGTCTACTATTTAGCTATTTTATCTTGAACCGCACTTTTCACTAATTGTAGAAATTACTATCTTGACAGCACTTTTTCACTAATTGTAGAAATAACTATCTTTACAGCACTTTTTCACTAATATAAATTTTAATATACACAGCGCGATTATTTGCGTTTAATTGATATTTAAAATTTTATTAAGGTGACAACTTATAATCAATAAATTGCAAACAAAGTAAATTTAAGTTTATAAAATTGTATCAAAATTTATATTAGCTTTCATATGTATTATCGTGGCACAGATAAGGGAAGGTCATTGACGAATATATTTATAGAATTTACAGAAGTGGTGATGGGTTGTGTTACATCAGATACATCACAGCACATTGGAACGGAAGGTCCTTCGGCATATGCGAACGAAATGGATGGCGCGTCCGGTACAACGATGAACTGTATGATGAGCTGGAAGTTTCGAGACTCGTCAAACTATAACATCTACAACGGGCAAGACATATACAACGAATTAATGATGAACGCATGTTTAAGAAAATATTCAATGGATGACGCTTCGACAGAGCAAGGCTGCGAGGAAGACCGAGAGATCGTTGGAAAGACTCAATAGATAAGGGCGCCGAACAACTGGTGGGCATCTAAAATTGGAGGACGCGGTCACTTGAACGAAATAATTGGAGGACGATGATCCAGGCGGCCAGGGCCCGACGTCGGGCTCTTGCGCCACCATGATGATGATTTCCTAAGTCTACCTGCCCGACTTCACTTATAAGTACAGTAATAAAAGCTAGTCAATGCTTTATGTACGACAAATGTCCCGCCATAAACTTTACTCCCGAAAAAGGTCACGTTTGTGTCAATTTCACGCGATCTATGTCCATATCATTTGCGGTTAGTTCTGTCATTACGTTAAAAAAAGAAATTATGCCCCAAAACAACTTTCCATGCCTCTAATTTACCTCCATCAAAGTCAGACAACTTTTAATTACAGTTCCAACCATTAAACATAAAGAAGTTGAGTTGCTGGCCCGCGCTTTATCTCAAGTTTCTAGCTTCCTGTTCCAGAATAATTAAAAGCACTTTCTGGACTGTCCTTAAAGCTGGCACACGATTGTTCTGAATTTCTCACGATTCCAATTAGCGTTTTCAGCATTTTCAAGAAATCAATTTGCAAGCATCTGTTGCGGACTAGTTATTTTCGTCGAGGCGAACATTTAAGCGTCCATTAAGGACGACGCTAACACGATATGGACACCCTCTGCGTACTGCGACTTTGAATTCGAAAGGGGTCATAAAAAACGTAAAGAGGAATCATGAAGCTAGGCAAGGCTAGTGAGCATGTGTCTGTGTGGCTGTGGAGTCAACGCATGAAGCTAAAGAAAAATAGGAGTCCTTCAACGACACTTTTCCAGAACATCTCCTCTGCACGATGGCGATGTTAATGATCCCCGAAAACAAAAACTGCCTCTTGTGCGAAGGTCTGAGTTGGCTGGCGTGTTAGTGGCAGGCAAAAAGGCAACAAAATGAAGTACGTTTCCCTTGTTTGTTTCGCACCATGTCCTTCACTCATGCCTTACACGAAGGGATGGAAACTTCAGTGGGAGGGTAAAAAGCCGCAACTACCAACTTGTTGTTGTCATTGTCCTCGAGCTAGTCCTGGGTTATATTCGTGTGCGTGGGGACTCTTCGTGGAGTATGTATCACTTTCTGGGTCGTAAAATCGTTGTATCCCTCGAAACGCACTTTCTCGCCCCGCTCGCTTCACAGGATAATGGGCGAATTATAAAGTCCTTCATGACATTTTATGTTTCAAGACAGTGAGTTTTCATGTTGGCACTTTTGCGCGATTGCAGCACCTAAGGACACCTTTGCTTATCAAGATTATGTTCATTCGTCACGCAACAAGACGTTCAGAACAAATTGTAGACTTGATATCGACCGCAAGACATCTAATTCGTTCAGATTACGAGTACACTTGTAGCGGCGAGGTGCTTTTTCGAGGATTTATCCTTTCTTGGGGACGACACAACTCAAATATGGTAAATGGCAAGGCACTACGACATTAAGCTAAATGGGTGTCACGTTAGTAGTCGACTCTTCGGCTGAGAGTAATGCGAAAAGTAAATTGTGAATGAAATGGCGTAACATTAAATTTATTGTCTTATGATTGGCAAGGGGAGAGTGGATGGTGGATGGAAATGCCATCAATCAAAATCTCTCTAAATGTTACCGCAAATATCAGAGATGACGTACAAATTATCCAAATATTGTTTTCATGCCAATGTGGATTAGCAGCTATGATAACGCGAGTGCCTAAGTGAAAATAAATTACCAAGAGCGCACGCTTTTTAGGAATGAGCGCAGTCTGGTATAATCTTCCATGTTAAATTGTTGCGAAAAAAATTGGACGTGAGCAATATGCGAGAAATGGTTATCATTTCCCTGGGGTGGGTGGAAAGAATGATGATTATTGTGTAGTTGAGCCCTGTAATGCGAGTCTGGGATGTACGCGGCAATTTTCTAGTGCATAACACCTGCCGATGTTAAATGAATGATTCATCGATAGTCATTAAAGGATATCATTCATCAGTGACGTGCAGTGGAAATTTTTCATAGTCAAGCGCCCTAAAGCCAATTTAGCATAAACAAAAATGGACTGTATAATAGAATATGGACAGTCACAAAAACATTTATACAAAGCGGCTTTAAGCCTTAAAGAAGAAATCAGGAAAGATATAAATAAAATATTGGCACATATATTCGGAATACAAAAAAAAAAAAAAAATAAATAAAATATTACTAATAAAAAAAATGATAAATAAATATTATGTTAATTAAGACTAAGAAAAATTCAGGGGTATTTGAAATAAATAAATATTCTTTCGCCATTGCCATTTATTTGTATTCCAAATCTATGCGCCGTTCTTTAAGTAAAAACTCTTTAATCACATTATCAAAAAAATCGTTTTCTCTTCGCATTTGTATAAGAAGATCCTTTTCAACCGCAATTAAAGCAAGATCCGAAAGTCGTTCTTGGGATTGGCGATTTCTCAAAAATGTGTGAACGCGCTTTAGTGTTGAAAATGACCTTTCCGCAGTTGCCACTGTGACTGGAATTGACGTTAATAATTTTGCTAAAATATGAACTTGCTTAAAACCGTTTGCGACATAAGGCCGTTTTTGAAAATAATCGAGAATTTTACTAGGATTCGCGTTTTTAAACTCATCTGAAGAATAAATAACTTTTAGCTCATTTTTCAACTTTATTCTGTTGAAAAATTGACCGTGATATTCAATAAGTGAGTCAAAATTTTTATCGGGAAAATTTGACTTGAATTTAGAAAAATAATTCGGTTCAAGAAACTCTAAAAATGAAAGATCTTTAAACGAATGGAATCGATCTCGAATTTGCCCGAGAATAACATCTATAATCTCCCGAAATATCCGCCGTAAATTTTGTAAAGGATCTATCGCATTTCTACATTTCTTACGTGGTGGCTGATATTCTGCTGTAACTGTCGAATAGAAATTATCAAACTTTTTAGAAAAGTCATTTTCAAGCCAATTTTCAAATTCAATAATTTTTTGGCTTGCATATGAAATGTTTACCACTTTGCTCTGAATAATATTAAATAATATATCAGTTTTCGAAAAAATTTCAGAAAAAATTAACAGATATAATTGAAAATCTGACTCTGCGAATTTTTGTAAGTATATATCGGAAAAAGTCAAGGAATCGCCATCCCAGTGTTGAGAACCATTCGAAATTGTCTCAAAAACTGTACAAATTTCATGCTTATGTTCAAATATAACGTTAATAATACGCGAATGATAATGCCAACGCGTTTTGGAAACCGATGGTAAACGACGATTTACTATATTTGCAAAAAGGTCCGACCTTTTAGTGGATGTATTAAAAAATGATGCGATTTTATTGATGTGCGCGAAAAATAATTTAATTTCCGGAATAAACTCAACTGCTTTAGACAATACTAGATTTAGTGAATGAGCGTAACATGGAACGAAAATTGCCGATTTATGTTTTTCCCGAATTAAAGTCTGAACTCCACGAATTTGAGAACTCATTACTGCTGCGCCATCGTAACATTGTGCAATTAATTTCTTATCGATATTAAAATTTTGCAATTGTTTTAAAATGTGAGAGCTTATTGCTGTAGCTGTACGATTAGCGCTTACATCCAAAAATCCGATAAATCTTTCTTCAATCTCATTTGATATTGTATATCTAAAAATCATCGTTAATTGTTCCCGACCGCTAACATCTGGCGTTTCGTCGACCATTACAGCTACAAATGGAGCCTCCTTTATTTCCAAATTGATTTTATTTCGAACCACATTAGCTATAGCGGAAACAAGATCGTTTTCGATTCTATTAGACAAACCCGAAAACGCTGCATTTGCTTTTATAGAATCTATGTGGGACTCAATTATCGGATCGTACAAACTCAAGAAATTTACGGTTTCGATAAAATTACCACAATTATTTGAAGAAGAGTCTTCATTATTTCCGCGAAAAGGAAGCTCCTGTTTTGCCAAAAAAATTACAGTATCGATTAAACGTTTCAAAATATTACGATTACGCTCAACTTTTTCATTATGCAAACTAACAGATATTGCCACCTGGTTACTAAGCATAAACTCTATACGCTGAGAACCAAAATTATCTAATTTAATTAACGACTGAAGATGTTTTTCGGAACTTGAATGCTTTGCTGCTGAGCCCGTAAAATTATTCAAATCACTAAATCCAGCTTTATTCCAAACAGATTTTTCATTCGTGAACAAAAGACACGGCCAGCAAATTAATTTACAGCTTCCCGTTAACCAAATGTACTTTTCATACGTTTCGATATAGAATTTTCGCGTAATATTTTTTAATTTAAACTCTAAACTAAGATCTGGCTTCGGTCTATCCGATTCTTTAATTTCTCTTTTCTTGGCAAAGGAAAGAGTTGAAAATCCCGCTTTTAGTACGAAATCCGTCGCGCAGTAATACTCCGACATAATGCGAAAAGAAAACTTACCACTTTTATCACAAATCAAATCAATTAAATCACTACAAACGGTCAAAGAAACTTCAAATCACAATTTAATCAAAATCACCCGATTGCACTGATTTCCTCTTTTAAATTGCAACGGAAAATCCATTACATAACAAAAACAAAAGCTCTACTGGAAAAATCAAATTCCCATAAACATTCCCTGCATTGGCAACATTTCATTAACAAGCATCATTGGGCTTTATCCCACACACAAAAGCAGTCGCGCCAGTGCTTGACTTGTCTCATATAAATTTGCGAACAAAACAAAAAAAAAAAAATCGTTGCCCAATGTACTACCGAAATCCAAGATTCCCATTTTCTGGAATCAACATGTCTCTAGTATTTGGATGCACACATGGTACATGCATCTAAAGATCTAGGCACATTTTCCTATTCTAAGTTTGGTGTCTATGGTGTGCAAAATGTGGGAGGTTTGAATATTATCTAAAGTAATTGAACGAATGTTTTTTAACCAAAAGAAGGCGCGGATCAGAATTTGAATGTGTAAAGGAATATTTGAATGATAATATGTATTCTTCAGCTTAAAGGAAAACATTGACTGAAATGATGATATGTGTATTGGTGTAAGCAAAGTTTATTATTGAATTGCTTATTTCGGTAAGTCAAGCAGTTTGGAATTGCTTACTACGAGTGCACGTCACTGTCATTCATTCTTCTTTATATGATTAAAGTTGATAAAGATTTATACAACCAGGTTTTTGTTGTTGCCGGAATCGATAAATTTTCCTTATGATATTTGTTGTTTTTCCTTTATTCAATTCAATCTTTATTTCTTATTGTAACATAATTTGACTAACAACTTTTAGATACCGGCTATGGCCTTAACTCTATGATATTATGTACTGAGCCAATCAATTCAGTTGATTTAGTTCTGGTAACTAAGTGGCACTCAATTAGGGGAAAAAAACCAAAAAAAACCAGGCCGAAGCGTATATACCCTAGACTTGTACAGGCCTAGTGGTGATACCAAAAGTACCAATTGGCAACGACCATATGCATTAAAAGTGAGTTTCCTATATGGCCAGTTTATAGGGGAGGTTGACATACATACATGAGGTTCTTGGCCATTCTAAAAATCAATTAACTAACCCATTCTACAAATATTTGTCGAATTTTTCAAGTCGCTAGCTTCATTCTATCGAAAGTTATTGCTTATTTGAAGCCTCACTTGTAGGGGTGTTAGAAGTTCCTTGAATCGGATCTTGCCCATCATAGCCACCGACCAATTAGATCACCCTACAAACATGAAAAAAAGATGTCAGGTGTCTAGCTTTACTCTATCGAAAGTTATCGCTTATTTTAAGTTTCATTTGTAGGGGTAGCAGGGGTTTCATTGGTCAGATTTTACGTATTTTTAGTATTAGCCAACTGGATCCTACTACAAATATTTGACCAAAATTTCAAGTCGCTAGCTTTATTTTGTCATAAGTTATCGCTTATTTAAAATTTTATTTCTAGGGGAGGTAGGGGTTCCTTAGGTCTGATCTAACCCGTCCTTAATGCCAACTAACTCAATCTCACTTCAAACATTAGACCGAAATTTCAAGTCGCTGGCTTCATTCTCTCAAAAGTTATCGCTTATTTGAAGTTTCATTTGTAGGGGAGGTAGGGGTTCCTTAGGTCGGATCTTGCCCATTTTCAATACCAATTAACAGGATGTTACTACCAACGTTCTGCCAAATTTTCAACTCGCTAGTGTTATTCTATCGAAAGTTATCGTAATTAAAGTAATATTTAATTTTTTAAATTTTGTAGGGGAGGTAGGCGTTCCTTTGATCTGATTATGCCCAACTTACTTAAACTCAAGCAGCTTCTCACCTCAGGGTTACATACCAAAAATCAGATGTCTACGTCAATTTGTTCAAGAGTTATGGACAAAAAACCTGAAAAGTAGGGTAGTACGGGGCTCTTTGTAAGAAAATTGCCGTTAGTTTTCAACTGATCGATTTTACTTTTCCAAGAAAGTATAAGATCACCCTCACGAGCAATCTACCAAAGCTAGAGCTTTTCATGTTTATTTAATGGGGAGTTATGGATACATTTAAGTATTTTACATATGTAGGGGAGGTAGGCGTTCTCTTGGCCTGATCATGTCCATTTTCAATACCAACCAACTAGATCATACTTCCAACATCTGACCAAAATTTCAAGGCTCTAGCTTCATTCTATCGAAAGTTATCGTGCGAACGGACAGACAGACAGACAGACAGACAGACAGACAGACAGACAGACAGACAGACAGACAGACAGACAGACAGACAGACAGACATGGCTAAATCGAATCAGGAGGTGACCCTGATCATTTATATATATACATTGCTATACCTCCGGAGCCTCCTTTAAGGTGTTACATATTTCCGTCGTGACAAAAACAATATACCCTATACTAAAAGTCTAGGGTATAAAAATAAACTAAAACCTTAAAAACAAAGAAAAAGAATGAAAAATACCTTAACCTACGAATTAAGTCTAAGCTTAGATGTCTAGGATATGATTATACATTTTAACTATTAACTAACGATATAATGATACTATTAGTACTATTTGAGCACATTGCCAAAAATTTAGTTGCACTTCTGTATACTAATTCATTAATGGTAAAATTTGTTGTCGCGTTGTGAAATCTATTAGTTGAATAAACGAAGGATTTATTAGTATGTTTCAAAATTTTGTTTTGTGTGGTTTTTAGCCAATTTTTTGTGGTTTTAGCATAAAAACCCATACAGGCGAACCATATGCGGCAATAGGTTGAGTCACCATCTTATGTATAAGAAGTTTATTATCTTGAGATAATTTGGACTTCTTGTTTAGAAGTGGATATAGAGAGCAGAAAGATTTCAACATTTTCTCAGCGGTTTTTAGGGTTTTGTAGTTAAAACAAAACCCTTATGAAATCGGTCAAATGTCTGTCCGTCTGTCCATAGAATATCTCACGAACGGCTGAAGCTACATACATGAAATTTTGTAGGAATATGTAAAATTACTATAATTCGCCGGAGAAAGCGACGCGTCGTAATAGGTCAACTCTAAGGGGAAGTCCCCATAGAGGGGAAATGTAGGTCGAAATTTTTTTTTCGTTTGGTATAGGCAAGTGGGGTATCGTAAGAAAGGTACCGTCGATTACATTCCATTTTTGATTTTTTTTTTTCAAATTTAAAGAAAGGGGAAAAGAGGGAGAGGGGTAAATATGTGATGCGAGTTTGTCCCCCCCCGCCTTGCATTTCGAGACCGTTATACTTAGAAATATGAAAATTTACAGAAAATCGCCATTTTACTAGCGCAGAAAATCTAGATTAATAGAATTTTGAAATTTTATCCGAAAAGTTTAATAATAGTACATTTCTATAGTTGCAGTTAGAACACCCCTGCACCCCTTAAGCGCACCCGAGGTCAAAAATATTGATGGCCAATGATAACTAACATCATAGGCAATAATACTTCTAAGTTTCATTACAATCACATAATATTTAATAATAGTACATTCATTTAAATTTTGACATTTTGATACCATCCATACAAAAAATGCACATAACCAGCACTACTGTCCCAATCAATATCATTATATTCACTCATAGCGCTTTTTTTCCCTATAAGTTTTTAAGAATGAATGGAGTGTATCACTGCCAACTCAATATAACAATATTAAGTTGGCAATGCACTCCACACAAAAATTTCTCAGCATTTAAGCCGATCGCACTAGCCGAAAGTTGGAATACAGCACACAAGTTGGACTGGTCGAGCTACCTCCCCGATAGACTAAAGGTAGCTCCTGACGAGTATGGTCTATCGGTGGACGAAACCAGTCGGCTAGTGCGATCGGCTTTAATGCTGAGAAATTTTTGTGTGGAGTGCATTGCCAACTTAATATTGTTATATTGAGTTGGTAGTGATACACTCCATTCATTCTTAACTACTGTCCCAATGTCTGGTGAATGCAATCGCTCCATGGATTCGCTGTTGAGTGGCTACTTCCCCTCTGAGCGAAAATTTTCCACGTTCCCTTGGCTTGGAGCGTGATACATTTTTGTTTTCACATTTTGCATAACAGGTGGCGCGTGCGTCATATGAGCGTTGGTTGAATTTGCACAGACGACGATCGTGAATTTTACGGGAAAATTACAATTTAAAAGTGAGTGGGATTTTCGTTAATTGTAATTTCGTTGTGTGTTCGCGGTTATGCTCCTAGTGGGGCCTGGGCCATAGTGCGACAACTAGGCTACGCACATGTTGGCTCACGTTCGCGTGTCGGGTTCACGTGTTTGTCGGTTCACGGTTTGGGTCTATGGTTTGCAACCAAAGATGCGAATCTGTCAGTATGACAAACGCTCGACTATTGTCGTATAAACAAATTGGGTTCATTATTATGCTTTAAAACGGATAATTAGGTAAAAATTTAGTGGCAAAACAAACGACTGGAGAGTAGCCGTTCCTACGGCAGCCGGTTTTACGCACCGGAGCGACCCGTTTCACAACGGCCAAGAGCTGCCAAAACCCTTCAATGCAAGAAGGAAAGTGTGTTTGTGTGTTACATGCCCATGTCGTCTTTTTTTATGTTCACTGGGAGCAAAACATCTCGCAACTGCTCTCAGTGCTACTTCTCAGCGCCGGCATTGAAAGAAACCCAGGACCATGGAAATGCTGCGTATGTGATAGAGTGCTGCATCCAAACGCGACGACGGTGAGATGCAATTGCTGCTATCAATGGTGCCACCTAAGACATTGTTCAAGACTCAACCACCATAGGCACTGGAATCCCTCCTTTACTGCCAGTCAGTGTAGGAACAGACAACGACAATTAGCAACCACGTCCAGCGGACATCGCATCCAAGTAGGAGCCATACAGGAGACGAAACTGCACTCCAACTCGTCCCTAAACTAATATGGCAACTTCGCTATTGTCAGGAAAGACAGGTTGACCAACGCGGGAGGAGGGCTTGCCTTCATAATTCACCATTCCTTGCAATACCGGGAAATTGATATCACCAACAATGACAATATCATGGAAGTGCAAGCCATCGCCTTAAAATCGGGTAATGTTGATATTGAAATCTACAATATATACATTCCACCGGTATCCAGCTGTCCCCCTGGATATCACGTAAATATCAACCATCTCCTCACTGGTCAACATCGCCTCCTGCTCGGTGACTTTAATGCTCACCACGAACTCTGGTACTCCAACCTCAACAACGACGCCAGAGGTATCTCAATAGCCGAACAGATTGATGCCTCAGATTTATGTACCCTAAATGATGACATCCCTACTCGCATCACCGGTACATGTTCCAGTTCTCCAGACATCACGGTTGCTAGTGCTGGCCTCATAAATGAAACACAATGGGAGCCGGTCTTAACACTATCTTCAGACCACCTACCAATCGTGATAAGGCTTGACAAACCATCAAACATCGTATCTTCCTAACACCGCAGGTTTGTCAACCACAATAAGGCTGACTGGAACGGTTTTACCTCCTATACCAACGCCAAATTCCTCGCACTGCTAACGCCAACCGACGTTCACACAGCCGAATCAAACATACGGAAAGTCCTGAACAAAGCGGCTGCGAAGTTCATTCCTGCAGGACGGATTCCGAAAATTCGGCCTAACTTCCCAACCACCGCCGCTAGATTGGCAGACGAAAGAGACGGCAGAATTTACTAGATGAACTACGAGATCCAGAGACAGGTAGCCGAATACAGAAGGTCTAAATGGAGCACCCATCTGAATAACTGCAACCTAACCACAGGGTTGAGCAAGTTATGGTCGACAGTCCGTGCAATAAACAATTTATTGAACACCCCGCACCAGACAGACTTAAGCGCAAAATCCGTAGACAGATTCACAACCGAACCACATATAGCATACCCGTTTTCACCACGGACGAAGTAGTTGCAGCTATAAGGAGGGCAAATAACTCAAAAGCATTGGGACCAGATAACATTTCAATGACTATGCTCAAACACCTCGATCTACCAGCCATCAACTATCTCACGGCTACGTACAATCTATCCATCTCCTCGTTGATCGTTCCGGAATCCTGGAAAAAGGGAGAGTTATCCCAATACTAAAACCTGGGAAGAAAGCGACACTCGGCGAATCCTATCGTCAAATAACTTTACTGTCACCAGTTGCCAAGACGCTTGAAGCACTAATCCACCCTGTTCTTACAGCCCACATCCAGCTCGCTGATCACCAACATGGCTTCCGAAGTATGCACAGTACGGCCACGGCCTTGGATGCCATTACAACCCCCATCCATAATGGTCTCAACCAGGCTCGTCCTTGTGAAAGAACAATATTGGTGGCGCTTGACCTGTCGAAGGCCTTCGACACTGTCAGCCATTCAGCGCTTCTGTCTGATATCAACTGTTCACCGCTTCCGACGCAAATTGTGAAATGGATTGCCAATTATCTCGCTGGCAGGCAATCCTATACAGAATTCAGGAACAGCAAATCAAAGCTTAGGAAGATTAAACAAGGGGTACCTCAAGGAGGAGTTCTATCTCCTACCTTGTTCAATCTATACCTCTCAGGACTCCCAGCACCACCTGAAGGGATCGATTTTATCTCCTATGTTGACGACTGTTCCATTCTAGTAACAGGGTTATCTTGAACGACTAAACTCGTTCTTCATAAACAAGAACCTGACCGTCTCAGCGCCCAAATCCTCGGCAACCCTATTCACTACCTGGACGAAGGAGGTCAAGATGCAGCTTGATATCTCGATCGGGAATCATCCTATTCCTACTATAAACCATCCTCAAATCCTAGGAGTTACGCTAGATAGCATGGCCACATCATCACCCCATGCCTTAACTGTATGCGATAGGATGCGCAGTAGGAATAAGATCCTCAAAGCCCTGGCCGGTAGCACCTGGGGCAAAGACAAAGAAACACTACTGGTCACGTACAAAGCAGTCGGAAGATCAGTGGCCAACTATGCGGCTCCTGTGTGGTCGCAGAGTCCCTGTGACACGCAATGGAAGAAGATTCAAACGTGCCAAAACGCCGCTCTCCGCACTGTTACAAGCTGTCTCCTGATGTCACCCAGGACCATCTTTAAGAGATCACAACCAGCTTCTTGCCAAGCAATACCTTGTGGGCTGCTATCGCAGTGATCACCCTCATTTCAATCTCATGGACAAGACGCCGCCGCGCCGCCCCGACACGTCAGGTGCGACCTGAGGGACCTTGAAAGAGACGCCCAGAGATACAAAAGGGAACCATTTGATAGTAACGCACATAGGTCGGCCATCGCAGCAATATATCGTGAAGAGGTCAACAAGTCAATAGCAAGCTTAGGTTCGAATCCAGTGCTCTCGTCCATACCACCAACGATATCTCAGGAAGAGGAAAGACTTCCGAGAGCTACGAGAACAACACTCGCCCAACTTCCGTCAAGCTGGTGTTCGCGACTGAACTCCTACCTATCTCGCATAGACCAGGACGTCTCAAACATCTGTCCTGCTTGTAACGGAACCCCTCACGACGTAAACCATATCTTTCAATGCCCAGCTGCACCCACTCACTTGACTCCAAGAGCGCTGTGGGAGAACCCAATAGAGGCAGCTAACTTTCTATCCCTCGACACCGTGGATGAAGACGAAACTGTTGGCATGTAACAGACAAACACATCGAATCCTGACCATTGCTACAACAACAACAACAACAACTGGAGAGTAGTAGGATGTACATAAGTACATATTTCATACTAAATTATTGGCGTTAACACACAGTAATGAATCCAATTTGGTGATACGACAACAGCCGAGCATTTGTCAAATTGACAGATTCGCATCTTTGGTTGTAAACCTGGACAACTGAACGGTTACGAATGCTTCCAGTGATGATACGTTTAAGTCTATTAGGTGGCGGATGTTCGATAAACCGTTTGTTGAACCTGTTTGCGCATTTCTTAGGATCATTAACCGTGATGTTGCCAACTGGATTGCAACATGCCCTTTATGTTTAGTTGGGTTTGTAAGGGCTCTAACTGTCGACCAGAGCTTGTGAACGTCAATTGCAATTTTCAAGGTGAGAGTTCCATTTCCTTCTTTTGTGAACTGCTACTTGGTTATAAATATCAAGGTTTAATTCCCTGATACGAGGATTATCCGGGTTTGTGCTGCGTATACGGTCTCGTTCGTCTGCTAATCTGAATGCTGAAGTACGAACATTTGGCCGAACTTTGGGTATGCGACCAGCTGGAATAAACATTGCAGCCGCTTTCTGGAGTATGCGTCTTACGTTCCGCCCGGCCACCGGCATGTCAGTAGGAGTTGGTGAGGCAGTAAAACCCGCATTGGTGTAGGTTTTGAAGCCATCTTAGTCGGCTTTATTGTGATTGATGAACGTACGGTTATCAGCAATTTGAATGTTGGATGTTTATTTAGTTTTATGAGGATTGGCAGATGATCCGAGGACAACGTCAGGCTCCCATTGTGCGCCGTCATTAAGTCCGGCGCTGGCAATCGAGATATCGGGCGAGTTGGAACAGATTCCTGCGATACGAGTGGGTGTGTCGTCTTGAGTGGACAGAAGTCTGATGCATCAAGTTGTTCAGCTACAGTAACCCCTCTGTCATCTTGTCGAGGTTAGAGTGACACAATCCGTGATGAGCATTGAAATGACCAAGTAGGAGACGATATTGGTCAGTGAGCAGTTGGCTAATATTGACATTGTATCCCGAGGGACAACTGGATACAGGTGGTAAGTTTATGTTGTAGATTTAAATATCAATATTGCCCGATTGAACGGCTATGGTCTGTATCTTCATGGCAGATGTCAGACAGGAGAAACGAGTGGCTGACAGTGTCAAAAGCCTTTGACAAGTCTTACGCCACTAGAATTGTCAAATGACATGGACGTGCTTGATTGAGACCATTATGTATCGACATCGCCATCGTGGCGTCCATTTCTCGATACGGTACTGAGTGGTGGATTAGAAAAGCAACTTCACCACCAGCATTAGACACTCTATCCTTCCTGATAATGTTTTAGTTGCCATAGGAGTCGAAGGACGAGTCGGTGTTGAGTTTCGTCTCCGGAATGGCTTCAATCATGATGCGATGTCTATCCAAGAATGCCGATATTTCTGCGATTCACTGGAGTCGTGCGGGATAGCTGGCAACCAGCTTGTATACTAGCTGATGGTAGTACGCTAGGCATTCTTCTTCATTCCTTCTTATAGGGCATTAAGACCGATTGAAGCCTAGTATACTTGGCCCCATTAAAGGACTTCCTAAAAACGCACCTCAAAGTGAAAATCTGAGCATTCCACCAGGTTGGTTTGCTCTTGCCCTTTATTTGACAGGGCAAGCTATGGAAACAGCCTGGTTTAGTACCGTCGTTAGGGTATGTACCATATTATCTAGCTCCGATGGGCGACCGGTAGCGCAGTGTGTTAAGGCATTAGTCTCATGTTTGACTACCGGCGTTTCGGGTTCGAATCCCGTCCACGACGACGTTCGTGGCCATGGATGTGCAGGAGGTGCATACTGGCAACTGCATTCTCCGAAACCAGTTTATGCCGACGAAACGTCAACTGGGCCACATGGAACAGTTGACGCGCTATTCCCCACAAGGGGTTGGGGCAATTGAGAAAATCTAGCTCCGATGTGGCTTCCAACTGACAAGGTAAAGTAGGTGTAGCCCCCAATAAAGTTTCCCTGTGCTTGATCCAGTTCGTATTGCGATGATTTAGAAATTAGAAAGATGCGTTTTTCCACAGGCAGTTTATCTAAATTCTTCTAAATTGAAGGTAGCGATGTATAATACTCGTATCGTCAAAAACAACGAAAACAGGAAATTCTCAATACATACGAGTACACCAGAAATGAAATATCATATTTCGATATTGAAAAGGATAATAGTTCATGTCTGAACCGGAAATTGATAAAAAAAAGTTCATTGAAATTTTTCCAGAGTAATCTACATTTGAAAACTTCGAATCTGTCAATCATACTGAAAAGTATTCTACGAAAAGGAAAGTATCAGGTGTCCGCCTAAGATTAAGGCAGCCCCAACTCCTTTCCAATTTGCCACCGGCATCCATATTCATATTTAGTCCTAGGAAAGCCCAACAATATACCTTAGACAAACACAAATGTTTATTCGAAATGTTCGAAATAGATGTTCACAGTCATCACCCTACCTACCCACGGCCACGTTTTGGCTGTCGCAGACTACATATTACATATACAGCCGGTTTGCCTCCTTAAAACTCCCAAGGTCCGTTTTCATCTCACCAAATCTATACAGAATAAAAAACAAACTTCTACTCCTCCCTAAACGAGACATAAGCTGCAAGCCCATCGTGTAAGCGTGGCCTTTAGCAGAACAAGAATCGTTCCAAGGCCAGGAACAGGCCTACCAAGGCGAATCGATTGCGAACTGTCGAAATGCTGAATTACTCGTATTTTGGCCTCTACCCTCAGTAAATATATGTATACACGTACAGTGACTCCTAAAAAGATCCGCACAAGCTTGAAATTTCCCTTCTTTCTCAAATTATGCTTTCATCAATGACACGAAAAGAAAACTAAAAACTGTTTATGGTACAAGACATCTACGCGATTATTTAACACAAAAAAATAGCAAATGTATCGCAAAACGAGAAGGAATAGGGAGGATAAAACAAAAAAACTTAAAAATCAGACGCCCCAAAAAGATCCGCATATCGATGAAACTTGGGCAAATGCGTGCATGTTTATGCAATATAAACGCGTGTGAGTGACTTGTTTACCTAATACTGCCTTCAGTGATAAAGTCGTCATAAATCCGGGCGCATGATATCTAATATTTTCTTGAAACCACGCGTTTTTGGTAGCTTCATAAAACTTTGTGCTTGCATTAATGCAAAATGGGCAAATACACGTCCCCAGACAAGATCCAGTTGGTGGTTTTTAATCATGAGGAAGGTAAAACTGTGGCAGAAATATGTTCGGTCCTCAACATGAAACGTAGAACTGTTTACGATATTCTCCGGAGGTATAAAGAGGAAGGCAGAATAAACTTGAAGCATAGTCCTGGCCGTCCAAAGGTTCTAACGACGCTTGAAGAACGCGCTATCGTCCGGAAAATCAAGAAAAACCCTAAATTGAGTGCTCCAAAAATTTTAAGTGAAGTTTTCGCAGACTTTAAAAAAAAGTGGGATGCGAAACAGTGCGCCGAGTTTTGAGAAATGCTCAATATAATGGTCGTGTTGCACGTAAAAAACCGTTCATCAGTGAAGTGAATAGAAAAAAACGATTCAATTTCGCTAAGGAATATGTTTTGAAGAATGCTGATTATTGGGATGACGTTATTTTTGCCGTTAAAGCAAATTCAATGTCTCTGGCTCGGATGGATGTGTTATGGTGTGGCGCAAGCCCAACGACGAATTGAGTCCGAAGAACCTCAGGCCTACAGTGAAGCACGGGGGCGGCAGTTTAATGGTTTGGGGATGCATATCTACTCGCGGTGTTGGATTCCCGTCGATACTTACAACTCTTGAAAAACAATTTGCGAAAAAGTGACGCGAAAATGGGTATTTTAGATACATTTAAATATTACGAAGACAGTGACCCCAAACATAAGGCTCGCATTGTTCAAGAATGGAAGCTGCGTAATTGTCCAAAATTGCTTCATCCTTCTCCCCAGTCACTAGATTGTAATCCCATTGAAAACCTCTGGGATGAATTGGACCGTAGAATTCATACCAAGCCGATTTCTTCTAAGGGGGAGCTCGAGACAAGGCTTCGCGAAGAATGGGTGAAAATGGATGTAGAATACTTGCGAAAAATCATCTCCAGTATGCTAAATCGTTTAAAATGTGTTATTGAATAAAAAGGACATGCAACAAAATACTAGTTTTATATAATTTTTGTTTATTTCTACAATATAGCCTATGTGCGGATCTTTTTGAGAGGTGAAATTTTTTGTTTCTTTTACAAAATTTCCTATTTTTTGGTATTTCTAAAATGAAATTTTTTTGTATTTATGTGATATGTAAGGCTATTATGTTCTGCTCATAATATATACTTTTTCAAATTTTTTCCCGCTTTTTATTGACTTATAAAATGAGAAAGAAGGAACATTTCTTACTTATGCAGATCTTTTTGGGAGTCACTGTACGTATATTTCGTATTTGGAGGATGGGCAAATCAAATAATATTCATTTGAAGAATACGACCGGGACGAAGATACATACCTACTCGTACGGCAGGACTCATTGAGGGATATTTGAAAATTATATTCGACCAATTATCGGTATTATGTTTTGCTCGGGAAATAAGGTTAGAGTTTGGCTCGTTTACGGTTGTAATTATGGTTCGGCAGCATGTTCGGAAGATTGATTGCTATCTCTATATCTAATTGTGGCCGAAAATAGTCTAAATCAAATTGCCCAAGGGAGTTTTATTATTGAAGTTTATTTAACGAAAATATGTCAGAAGCTAGTTATGTCTTGTGTTAAGGTTAATGCATGGTATTTATCTAATGACAGTGTGATTTATTCAGTTTCTTCTCTGTGCATTTAATTGGCTCCGGTGGGATATGACCTGTGTCAGTCGTCGCCTACATTCATCTCAGTTCGCTTTATTTTCAGATTTTTGTCTTCCTGCTTCTTTTAGTATACACCGTTCATGGTCGGCAGCATCAGCATCCCATCCAGCTGCTGAAGCCAACGCAAAACAAATAAACACAGGTACGATAACTCGGGGCGACACGAAGCGCTTTTTTCGGTCCAGCATCTTAAGATCAATATTAATTAATTCCGCGTTTGAAAATTAGGATTCAAAAAGCACAAAACATAAAAGACGCTACCAAGTGGCTCCGTCGCCAAAACTCCTCTTCCTCCGCTGCCGTTCAAAACCCGACTCTCGAAAACCCAGCCTGTATCAGTGACGGGTGAACTTTTTTTTTCGGAATTTTCGCGTCAACGCACAAACACTCCGCCCGCTCTCATTAGTGGGTGATTTGGCACTCTCTCTTTGACGTCTCCCCGCCCAACATGAAGTTTATATGGCCGGTCAAAGTATAACTTAAGGCACAGACAAGGACATTTTCGCGCCCCTCCTCTTCACATTTTTTGAAAATACTCGTAGTTTTCCATCTAAACTAGAATCATGCATCGTTTCAAATATTATTTGCAAGTATTTGGAATCATTGGCTGCGTTTCTACGAGTGGATAAGGATTTGCATTTCCCAAATTCCCCTCCATATGCTTTCCCCTCCGATAAAATATGTACGGACAACTGTCAATATTTGGATCTGAAAATGTTCCCCTCCGGATCAGAATACTTTTCAGAGGGGAACATTTTTAGATCCGAACATTGACAGTTGTCTGTACGGAGGGTAAAGCACATAGAGGAGAAGTCGAGAAGTGACAAATCCTGATCTGCTCGCAGAAACGCAGTCATTGTGGAATATTTTTTTTTGAGCGTAATTTTTGTCCAAACGGCTTTGCTTCATTATCGACGTCGCTTGAAGAAAAGTGGTTGAGAACGCGATTTTTGTCAGGGTTATTTTGTTTGGCACTAAATATCGTTGTTTTTGATTGCCATTAACGATGTATTATGCGGCGCGCGTTATGAACACCAGAGCAAAGATATTATTGTAGATGGAAGTTGTTTAACTTTCGCCCATC
Organism: Chloromyia formosa; assembly: GCA_964017055.1. NCBI lineage: Eukaryota > Metazoa > Arthropoda > Insecta > Diptera > Stratiomyidae > Chloromyia > Chloromyia formosa. The sequence goes on along the minus strand of OZ024813.1, from coordinate 56,915,624 downwards.
TCTCCGGCAATTTTCGGATTCCATCTCGGAAAAAGGAGGCGTTTTTCGACGCGATCCATGATTGGATCCATTTTTCGACTTCCTCGAAGGAACGAAAATTCTGATCAGCCAGGCCGTGCGCCATGGAACGAAACAGATGGTAGTAGGAAGGAGAAGGATGTCTGGTGAGTACGGCGGGTGGGGCAAGATTTCCCATTTCAGGGTTTCCAAGTATGTCTTGACCACTTTTGCGACGTGTGGCCGAGTATTGTCATGCTGGAGGATGACTTTGTCGTGTCTCTCTTGGTACTGTGGTCGTTTTTCCTTTAATGCTCGACTTTAACGCATCAATTGCGTTCGGTACCGATCTCTTGTGATAGTTTCATTGGTTTCAGTAGCTCGTAGTATATCACACCGAGGTGGTCCCACCAAATCCAAAGCATAACTTTGGCGCCATTGAGGCATTCGGACATTCCCCATGACTTTCTGCGTTTAGGATTATCGTAACGAACCCATGTTTCGTCGCCGGTTACGATGCGATGTAGAAATCCCTTCCGATTCTGCCTTTGAAGCAGATGTTCGCATGCAAATAATCGCCGTTGAATATCTCTCGGTTTTAACTCGTACGCAACCCAATTTCCTTGTTTCTGAATCATGTCCATGGCCTTGAGGCGTTTCGAGATGGCTTGCTAAGTCACTCCCAGTGATTCAGCTAATTCAGCTTCTTCTTCTGGCATGAATCTTCCTCAAGCAGTGCTTCCAATTCGTCGTCTTTGAACATTTTTTCTCTTCCACTAGCATGCTTGCCCTCGAAATTGAAACCACTCACGACATGTTCTGTCACTCAGAGCAACCTCATCGTAAGTATCTGAGTGCATTTGATGAACCTCAGCTGCAGTTTTTTTTTTCAAATGGAAGCAGAAAATCAAAATTTCCCGCAAATGATGAGAACTTTGCTCGAAAACAGACATTTTGAATCGCGAATTTTATTGAAAATGCGAACAACTTTTACTAATGCGAGGATGTCGATACGTACACAGACGTCCAAACTCACTTTGTGACACTTTTGAACTACGCATTTTGACCAGCCCTCACCGATGCAGCCGTCTGTCGAAAAACGGCGGAAGTAAAGTTGTACACCTATTAAATATTTTACTTTCAACGCCTGGACTATGTTGACGATATCTGTCTTATTTTCGAATAAATCGGATCATGTAGCTCAAATGACTGATGCCCTGCACAGCATGCGGGGCTAAAAATCAATGCTGCCAAACCAAAGTACTTGAGCTTGGGACCAGGAAGACAGAGCGAAATTTGTGTATCGGGGCAGGCGGTCGAAAAAGTGGACAGTTTTTGCTACCTCGTAGCTGATGGTAGAGCAGATCCTGATGTACAGTTCCGTAACAATAAGGCTCGGGCAGCTTTTTTCAGTTTGACTTTCTGGCAAAACAACAACATTTCCAGACGCACCAAACTCAGGATTTTCGAAACCAACATAAAATCGGTGCTTCTTGTATGGCGGTTCAACTTGGAAGGTGACCTACAAGATAACAACTAGATTGCAAACTTTTGTAAACCAGTATCTACGGCGCATCCTACACATACGGTGGCCGGAGGCAATTTCTAACAACGACCTCCTTACTATTGTTTGACTGGTGAGAACAGGATAGACACCTCCATAAAAAGGCGAAAGTGGCAATGGATAGGTCACACACTTCGAAAAGGACTGAACAACATTACTCAACAGGCACTAGATTGGAACCCGCAGGGAACCAACGCAAGTCGCCATATTGGACAACCAAGTAACACCTGGAGAAAATCAGTTAAGAAAGAGGGCTCCTCAATAGACGTGAATTGAGCTGAAGGCGATGGCGGTGAGCAGAACGAAGTGGAAAGTGGGCGTAGTTAATTCCCTATGCCCCACAAGGGGTTGACAAGAACCAGAGTGGGACAGAGAGAGAGAGAAATGTCGACACACGCTTCGAAACAAATGGTTCCCGAATAACACCGAACCAAGTCCATTTCATTTGAACGATGGAACCGTGGCGTAGATAAGTTCTTATACAATCGCTAATAAATTATAAATAATCCTAAATACTGATTTCAAACTTAAAACTCAACCCAAGCAGCACAGTTCAAGCAGCGTTGTTTAAAGGTTTGCCCCAGCTAACACGTATACCAACCAACCAGCGGCAATAAATTGAAAACGCCTTAACATCTTAGGTGGTTACAGCTTTCAAGAAGTAGCATTGGATCAGCTGATTCAATTTAACGGAGTGGTCACCTGGTTGATATAATTAGCCAGCAGAGGGCTGCAAATGGCAAATCGGAGGCCTAATGTGAGCTGCGCTAGCGGCAACTCTAAACTAAACTAAATGTTGTAAAAGTTGTACAGTGATTCGTTATGTCACTGCGCCACAGGCTGTAGACTTGCTCCGAATACGCTAATGCGAAAAAACCCAATTAAACCCATAAAACCATCGGTGGAGGAAATATATCCTTGAGAGCGGACACAACATCAAATGGGACAATCTCGAAATACTGAGAACAGTAAGACAAAAATACGAGCTCGACGCGGCAGAGAGTATGGAAATTTTGCAACACGACAAACAGATGTTGCTCAATACCGACGACGGTAATTGCGCTTCACCCCTTTTCGGGCTAACAAGCCAACAAGACCAGTAAAAAATCTCCAATACGGCATAAAACAATGTCAACATAAGCAGTCAGAAACAAAGAAAGGCAAAACAGCAACAATAGTAAGAAAAAGGCTAGTTGTATAAGACCTCACATGTACACATGTATACAACGAAACTCATGTATAAATATTAGAAACCAGTCATGTAAGAACACATTGTAAAACGAGCACTGGAGAAGAGTGCATGTTGCATCCCAAACACGTGTATGCAATCGTCAAAAATAAACCATCGCCAGTATAAAGGAAAACGAAGTACTTTATTTCATCGATACAAGAATTTCTGGTAGTTCCTGCTACCTTTTCATTGATTTATCCTGGAGTCGCTAGGTCCAAGCCTTTCAATGCTGAAAGGTGCCTCTTTGTTTTCCGCGAGTAAACCTCCCATTGTGCTGTTCTTGGGTTCCGAAAACATTTAATGACGGTCTCAGAGCCCCAATATCCCAGCATAATCACAAGTGGTCCGCCAGTGACAACAGGTCGGAAACTCACCTCCCTCGTACCTTCTTCTTCAAACCTGGGGTTGTCAAGGTAATTTCAATTAAATTCGCTCTGTTTCCGGTAATAAATATTACCAGTATTAATTATGTTGAGGTTAGTTGAGCTTAGGAACTCTAATAAGTGCCTATCTCTTTCATTTGTGTTAGTGCTCCTCATGGTGTGCGTTTTCATTGCAGCCGATGATGACTTCGGCTTTCGTCGCTGCATCCGCTTGTTTCTGCAGTCCTGGTGTGAGCTGTTCGGCATCATACGGGAGATTAGATTAGATAAGATTGAAGGGTGGGCGTAGAACCCTTAAGGGTTCAGAGCACAGAGGCCGAGTGGCCCATTGTGCTAGAGCGCTGGGTCTGGTAACAGGCCTAGACCTGTCGATCAAGTTTGATCGAGCTAATAAATTTGCTCAGGAGGATTATTGAAGCCGAGGCGATATCATCAGCCTCCGGGTAGGCTGCTCCGAAGCAGTCTCTACGTCGCCGGGCTAAGGCGTCGCAGTCACATAAAATATGGATCGAAGTCTCATCGTCTTCGCCGCAAAAGCGACAGCACGAGTCCAGAACAATCCCCATAGTTCGCAAGTGGTCTCTCAGGCCTGAGTGTCCAGTCAGGAGACCACAGATGGTTCTAACCTTGTTCCGGTTTAACTTTAGCAATTCAGTCGATCTGCTACGCGAGTAGCCCGAGATGAAAAGCTTTGCCTGCATCAACCCTGGTTGATTATCCCAATAGGCGGTAGCCTCATTGCGTTCCCAATTCCTGATTCATGATTGTACAGGTTGGAATGCCGCAAAGGGTTCCGGTCCGCAGAAGGGAGTGGCCGAAGCTGTTCTGGCCATTTCGTCGGCCTGTTCATTGCCACTGATACCACCATGGCCAGGGACCTAAAATAGAGTTACTCTGTTCCGAGAGCCAACTTTATGAAGTGCTTTTAGGCAACTATATACGATCTTAGATGTTACTGTGCTTTTTGACAGCGCTTTAATGGCCGCCTGGCTGTCAGAGAATATAGCGACGTTCTTGTTCTCGTAGCCGATCTTCAGGCATAACTCAGCACATGCCTCGATGGCGTGTACCTCCGCCTGGAAGACAGTGGCAAACTTCCCCATGGGTATGAACGTCCGATGGTTGGGACCCACAATGCCCGCCCCGGTACCTTCATTGGTTTTCGAGCCATCCTTGAACCACTTGATAGTATGAGGGGGGAGATTGGCATATTTCTCCTGCCAGTGTTCTCTGTCCCATATAACGGCGGTGAATCGTTTCTTCCATGAACTTTCCCTCACAAGATGATCAGATGGCATACTTGTGAGAATACTTTCATTAAGCCAGCTAATTTGTGCTGGATTTAGCTTTACATTCGTGTCGCATGCTGCAAGTTCGCGGTTGCCATTTTGGCTTGTGCTTTTAAGTGGATGTGTATTGGCTGTAGGTCGAGCAGTACATCAAGAGCACTAGATGAACAGGAGCGGATAGCCCCCGTCACCATTAGGCATGCAAGTCTCTGCACCTTGCCTAAGGTGATCTGACCAGCAACAGTGAATGCACTTTTCCACCAGACCACCGCACCATATTCTAATATACATAGGTCTGACGATAGCCTTGTAAATCCAGAGGGCTATTGAGGGTTTTATTCCCCACGTGTTACCTACATATTGCCTACATATCCACAAAGCCTTAGTGGCCTTATCCGCCACTACCCTGAGGTGTTCTTGCCAGAGTAGTTTGCTGTCGAGGATGATACCCAGGTATTTGGTGTGATCCTCTATGGGAAGTGGTGAGTCGTACATTAGAGGGCGCCATACGGGAGGTAAACGGCCGACAGTAGGCAACTCGGCGCGGCGATGTTACCTGTCCTCACTTCTCAGTACATCGTAGTTGTGTCTCCATTGCTAAGTTGCGGGATAAACATTACACCAAGTTATTTTTTTGGCGACAATGCACGTTTTCAATTTGCTTCTGCCTGTTGGTTGGAGCACACTGAGTTCATTGCTAAATCCAGGAACGTTGAGAGGGGGTGCGGGAGGGGCGAAACGCCCCATGCCCGCAATTTTAAATTGGCCCGGAAATTCGAAACATTGAAAGAAAAAGGTTGGTTCGTTTTGTAAAAAAAAAGATATGAATCAAACATTACAGATACGATGGCCAGGTCTGGAAGTGGCGTTGAGTGGACTGGTACATAGGTATATTATTAAAATTACTCATCCTATGACAAATAAAAAAAACATGCTGCTCATGGCAGAACTTGAACCCGTCACCACTCGAATTAGAGATCAACTTTCTACTCATCGAGCTACCACAACCCTCGTTGAGTATTTCGGCGAAAAACGTAAAAGTCATCAGCTACTTAGTTGATAACGTGATGCATTTATCAATTATGTACTTTCGTTAAATATTTCATCATCTGATGAGCGACGTTATGGTTCGTAGGGTCTCTTCTACAGAATATTGATATGACTTGATGGAAACTAATTTATTTACTTGGGACTATTTCACAGGCAAAATGTACAGAAATAAGCCCCAAACAAACAGCTGAAAGTCATTGTTTTAGAGCAATAGAGTGAAAGGCAATTTCCTTTAAGTGAGTTTTTTTGCAAATTGAGACTATGCTAATTTGAGCAAGGTATATTATTTTTAATTATACATTAAAAATAAGCCTAAAATAATCTCAAATAAAGAAAAAACAGATAAAAGTATTTGAAATCGTTGGAAAATATGGGATATTCAGTATATGGGTCAATAGTTGTTCAGCCCCGGGCCCGGAATTTCTCTCGACGGCCCTGGCCGAATCCACAAACCGCATTTTATCCTGATACGGTTTCTGGCTGAGGTGCCGAGGCAGCTTGCAGGTTGCCGCTATGCTGTGATTTAGATATGGACCACCCAACTTTTATGGATATCTTCTTCAATCCGAAGTGGATCATCTCCCCGTTGGCCCGCACTTCATCCGCGGACTCCCTCTCTATTCTCAACACAAGCACCATTTTGGGTGCTCCGATGAGATCCGGTACCGCGGGTTGATTCTTTAGTTCCTGATTGGAACAATATCCAGAACCCAATTAAGCGTTCGGACATAGACACATTCACTTTTATATATACGAGTATCAATATAGATTCAGGAGTCCAGTTTCCCTCGGAGAATCGAACGAATAAACTGATAAACATCAACGTCCTTCATGTTAGCATCAACTTATGAATTATGCAAAATACATCTTAAAACTTATAATTTTCTCGTTGGACGTGTCCTCGATCAGGCACAGATGCTTCTCTTGTTTCAACTACACCTACATACTCATCTTTTCGGCCGCCAGCTACGTTCACCAGGAGTCACGAATGCTAATTAGAACAATTTAAATAAATTTGTTACACAGAATGTTGAGTAGGTTAAAGATATTCATCCCTATCCTGGTCCACATCCTTGACTTCAGCTCGTCGTCTTTTCATACCCTTTCGAGTTTTAATATTTCAGATTGGCGTCTTAAAGTGTTTATCGCTGTAGTTCCGTCCAACCGAAAAACTGTATTAAAACCGACCGCAAAATAACCATGTAATTAAACCAGAATACTTTCAGCTCACTTTGTAATTTATCCGCAATAATTATATTCGAAGCTATTCAGAAGTACTTAAAACTTGTGTGATTCTTGGCAAAATGTCTGAATACTTTCCGAATAGTGTGGTAGTCTGTGAGTAATCTGGGCCCTTCTTACCCTCCTAGACGGTTTCAATGAAACACCACGAGCCGAAGCATCAAGTAGGGTGGTAGCGGCAGTGGGGCTTTTCCAACGTCCACAAAATGTCTTTCGACAATATACGAATATACGTATATTTTGCGGTGAAATGGGCTTTCTAATTTTGTATATTTAATATTTAATTTGTACTCTCTACTCTTGCTACACGGCATCGTGCTCCTACCCGGTGGGTGTCTTGTCGTTTAACGAAAGAAGGTCTATAAATAATACACAAGGTTGCCTTACTGACATTAGGTAGTCTGCACGGCTGGAGCTACTAAAAAACAACAAAAACAATGGTAATTAGTTCTTTCTCAATTATGCAGTACCCACTGCTGGTCCTTATTGTTACCGAAGTACACACATATGTAACATTCGGTTTAGCAGCCAGTGGGCCTTGAACAAGGGCGTTTTCCTGACTGAAGTGCAAAGGGGTTATGATCTGTGTGTAATAGGCTGAGGACACGTTTTTCGTTTTCATGTGAGCAGGCAGGAAGAACTGTCAGGACGAGTTCCGCAAATTCCGTTCTGGAGCCATAGGAAGAGCTGAAAACATTATTATGTCACATCTAATTAGTGTGACGAGTCCTTAAAAGTTTGTAATACATTTCTCCAGCATTTCGAATTTTTCTTGTTATTTTGTGATAATTTTGTTGGTTTGACTTTTGAATGTGAAATAGGAAATATCGAAAGGACTGGCAGCTTCACATCTCTGAATTAGAGTACTGAGCAGCTCTGTGCACAGGAAAATTAGATTTGATGTTATCGTAAGCGTTGTGATGATGCGACGATGTTGTTGCAGGAAAGGCTAATTAAATCGTAAAGTTTCACTTAGGACAATTAGTTCAAAATTATATGCTAGCTATACAAGCAACGAACATTGTGGAAATCAATGTGTACACGATAACTTCTGGTTGACAAGTGGTCCTTATTGCTTAATATTATTAATGGTAAATATAATAATGGGGTCTTAGATAGTGCCATATGCCTAATAGTATAATAGTGGTTATATTAAGTCTCACTACAATATATGCTACATCTTATCAGGAGGGGGACAAAGTAGCTTTATCTATGTAAAAATAACCCATCTTACCGGCGTTTCGGGTTCGTATCCCGTGCACGACAACGTTCGTAGCCATGCAGGAGGTGCATGCTGGCAACCGCATTCTCCGAAACGAGTTTATGCCAACGAAACGTCAACTGGGCCCCATGGAACAGCTGACGCGCTGTGCCTCACAAGGGGTTTGGGCAATTGAGTATAAGTTCACAATTCAGTGTAATGGACTCTAACTACATGCATATGTTAAGTGTGTAAGAAAAAGATTATATGTACACATAATTTAAAAATAAATAACTGGCGCAACAGTCCAATTTGAACCACGGCCTCGAGATGAGTTAGCATCATCTCATTTTCTAGATCGTGACGGTTTTTGTGCAGAGGTATGTGATCAGCAACACGCTCAACCGAGTTATTTACCCCATAATGGGTACTCATTTAACAGCTGATTGGGCTCATAGTCCGACACGTAAATCCCCGGAATCGAACCGGGGCCCAGTGCGTTGAAGGCGAACGTGCTAACCGTTGCGCCATCCGGACGTACTACACATAATTTAATTTAGTAAAATTTTTAGTCACCTACTTATGTTAATTATTGTTAATTACATATACTTTAGTAGTATCTTTTTTTTAAATAATAATTCAATACTTCATTCATATATTTTGTTTTCTAACTTTTTCATTTATATGTTTAATTTATTTATGTATATTTCTAGTTTTATAAATTTTTCCACTTCTCAGTCTTGAAGGACTTAACAGTTCAGACAGGCACTTAAAAACGCCTCCTCGTCTTCTCCTTCTATGTCGAGGCCAAGGAAGAATGCGACCTCGATGGGGTTTTCTCACAAAGATATAGGTGTTAAGTTTGTGGGGGCCTCTGGGCATTCAAACAGATGTCTGACGTCGTGTGGAGTGCCATTGCAAGCGGGGCACGTGTTCTTGATGTTTCGATTGATTCGAGAGAGGTATGAGTTTAGTCTCGAACACCATCCAAATCGGAGCTGCACTAGGGTGGTCCTAGTACGCCTAGGCAGCGTAACTTCGTTGGAAGATATGTTTTGTGGACGGGACTGGAGTACCGGGTTGGAGCGAAGGTCTTGGATCGATCGTCGTGCCTCCTCAGTGTGTATCGATGCAATGGCAGTCTTTTAAGTTTCGTTGTCGAACGGCACCCTCTTGAATCTTTGGACCTCCCTCTCAAGGTCCCTTAGGTTACCTCTGATGTTTCTGGTTGGGGGAGTTTTATCCATGAGATGTTGGTTAGGATGTTCGCTGCGATAACACCCGATAAGATATTGCTTGGAAAGCAGGAGGTTTTGTTGTTTGACTGGTGGCATGTTGGTTTCCTGGTGAAGGTGATCCTGGGAGGACATCAGATGACAGCCCGTCACGGTGCGAAGGGCAGCATTTTGACAGTTCTGTATCTTCCTCTAATTAGTGTCTTTGAGGTTCTCCGTCCACACAGGTGCAGCGTAATTTGCCACAGATCGTCCTAAGGCTTTGTAAGTAGTAAGCATGGTCTCTTTGTCCATTCCCCAGGAGCTGCCGCCAAAAGCTTTTAGGACCTTATTACGGGCTCTCATTCGATTGCATACCGAAGAGGCGTGGGTCGATGATGTGGCCATATTGTCGAGGGTAACCCCTTGAATCTTCGGATGGTTGACTGTGGGAACTGGTGTGTTACCTATGCTTACATTCAGCTGTGCGTTGACCTCCTTGGTCCAAGATGTGAATAGGGTTGCTGTAGATTTAGGCGCTGATAGCTGTAGGTTACGATTGGGGAAGAAGATATTGAGTTCCGCATAACCGGTATACTAGTGTTCGTAGCAACAATGGAGCAGTCATCCGCGTAGGAGATGAGAAGCAGATCATCAGGCGGGGATGGCATACCGGCCACGTAGAGGTTGAATAGGGTGGGGGACAGGACTCCGTCCTCTCCTGAGTTTGGACTTTTTGCCTCTGAACTCTGTGAATGATTGCCTGCCAGCAAGGTAGTTAGAAAATCACTTCTTGACTTGAGCTGGGAGAGATGATAACATGATGTCCGATAGAAGTGCAGTATGGCTGACGAGAATTGTTCTAGAGCATGGACGTGACTGATTTAGTCCATTGTGGATGCGAGTCGTGATGGCATCTAGGGCTGTAGTCGTGCTACGCATCTTTCTGTAGCCGTGTTGATGGTCGGCAAGTCGAATGTGGGTCTCTACTGTCGGTTTGAGTATAGCCTCGAGGGTTTTCTCGACTGGGGAGAGCAGAGATATGGGACGGTAGGACTCTCCCAAGTTAGGTACTCAATGGCTCGCGTATCCAAGTGTTTCAACATGGTCATTGATATGCCGTCAGGTCCTGATGCCTTGGTGTTGTTGGCATCCTTAATAGGTTTGGCTACTTGGCTCGAGGTGACCTGAAGCATTTGGTCCACTGCTAAATTGCGAATGTTTCTTCACATTGCGCGTTTGAGCTTGTCGTTGGGTGGATGTTCGACAAACGGCCGGTTGAAGTTTTCAGCTACCTGTTTCTTGATTGTAGCATTCAGCACACCTATTTGTGGATCGTCTAGGTTTATTGTCGAATGCGATCTCTGTCGTCTGCTAGTCTGGCGGCAGACGTAGGAAAGCTTGGCCGGACCTTAGGGATTCTGCCTGCAGGTATGAATCTGCTGCCCTGTTGATGATTTCCCTAAAGCTAGATTCAGCAACGCGCACATTCGTAGGTACTGAGAGAGCGGAGATAGCGTCGTTGATGGATAGTTAGAATCCATTCCAATCTGCTCTATTGTAGTTGATGAAAGTGCGGCGTTCTGCAGACATTTGATGCGAAGGTTGGTCAAGTCTTATGATGATAGGCAGATGGTCAGATGACAGGGTGAGATGTGGCTCCCAGATGGGATTACTGATGAGGCTGGCACTAGCAATCGAGATGTCAGGTGAGCTGGTGCATGAGCCAGTAATTCTCATTGGAGCATCGTCATTCAAGTGGCAGAAATCGGAGGAGTCGAGTTGTTCGGCGATGGTGACTCCTCTAGCATCGTTGCCGAGATTAGAATGCCGTACCTCAAGGTGCGCGTTAAAGTCTTCTAGTAATAGATGATGGTAACCAGAGAGTAGGGGGTCCAGGGGGACTCGATAACCAGAGGGACAGCTGGATACCGGCGGGATGTGGATATTTAATCTTTTAATCTCTACATTCCCGGACTTAACTGCTATTGCCTGGCTTTCAAGGACGCTATTGTTGTCATCAGGCAAAGTCAGTTCTCGGTATGGTACCTCCAGGTGGATCAAGAAGGCGAGTCCTCCTCCTGAGCCAGTAGGTCTGTCTTTGCGCAAGATGGTGTAGTTACCATAAGAAGTTAAAGACAAATTAGCATGGAGTTTAGTCTCTTGGATGGCTCCAATCATGATGCTATTTCTGTCCATAAACTCTGTAAGTTCGTCAAGAATGTGTTGCAATCCATTGCAGTTGAGCTGCACCCTACCAGTTGTTGTTATTGTCGGCGTTGTTATTGAGTTGTGGCCACCTGAGCCAGCTAACGTAGCAGGGTATGAATTCACCGGACTAGATTGTGTTGTTGGTAGCCTATTAGAGCATAGGGCAGCGGTGAAGGAAGTATTCCATAGCCTGTGGTGGGATAGCTCTGATCAGCTTCTCAGGTGGCACCACTCGTTGCAGCAATTGCATCTCACTGATGTAGCATTCGGGTGCAGCACTCTACTGCAAACGCAGCAGATCCCAGGGCCGGGGTTATGTTCGATGCCGGCGCGAATGAGGAGTAGCCGGGTGCAGTTGCGACTGCGTGTACTGCAACCGGCCAGTAAAAATTTGTGACGAGGGGGGATCATTCAAGACACTCTTGATGAATCCTTCGTGTCGAGCGAGGTAGGGCAGCTCTTGGCGCTCGTAAAGAGCGGGTCGTTCCTGTACGGGGAACCGGCTGTCATAGGAACGGAGGTAGGCTAGTCGCTGACTCTACTTTCTATGACTATTCAAACAATTCATTTTTAATATTTTTACGCTAGCTTGCAATTTGCAATGTCGTCTTAACATGAATGGTGAAGCATCTTCAAGAGGAGGACAGTTCATTTTCTATTGGCATGGGACACTACAAAACCCTCGGATTGCAGGCGGAGCCCTCTATTTTCTGATTTCATTTATCAATAAGACGGGTCTAGTGATTAGACTCACTTTAGCTAAATGGGCTTGTAGAGAAGCAAAACTGCCATTGCAGCTTAGTTGAGGTTTCATTAGCATAAACTGGTTTTGGACGATTCGTTGCTAGCATGTACCACCTGCTACTGTCATCTAGAGTACCAGGCCGGAATGGTTAGCTGTTTGTCAAAGCACCGACGGCATGACAAGCAGTCAACAACAACAATATGTAAACGCGTGCGGTCGTCCCGTTAAATTTCACATTTTTCGTGCATAATTGTGCAATTAAAAGTAGTGGTTATCAGTGACATGAAGAAGTGGAAAACACGTAAGGTGCCGTGAAATGTCGAGCAAAATGGATTATTAAAAAGTGCGACGTTATGAAAGTGCGAAACGGGAAATTTCCCATTTTTCATTAATTTGTCGGCAATTTTGCTAATGTGAATGGTGCAGGACTACCCTGGGAGTAATCTTCGGGCCGGTGAATTTAGCGGAAACCCCAGGAAGTGCCCCAAAAATTGACCGTAAAGTGGTTGTCAAATTACAACATTCTAGATAATTTCTGGCTTTTCATCGGAGTTTATACGGTAAGTATAGGCTTTTTTGTGATAATATTTCAGTAGGCTGATGCGCCCGAAAATGCGGGTCTTGACCACGATGTTGACGAGCCAGACGAAAGTTTCACTGCAGCTGACAGGACTTGAAGACTGGCTGTGAAACTTTCGTCCAGATCGTCAACATCGTGGTCAACATTCGTATTTCCGTGCGCTTAACATGAATGGAATATTGTCATTTGACAACAACTTTACAGTAATTTTTTGGGGCACTTTCGGGAGTTTCCGTTAAACTCACTGGTCCGAGGATTAGTCCCAGGGTAGTGCTGCATCATTCACATTAGCGAAAATTCCGGCAAATTAATGAAAAATGCAAAATTTCCCGTTTCACACTTTCATAACCACATTTATGTCCCGCACTTTTGAGCAGTTCATTTTGGTTGGTAGTTCACGGCACGTTGCTATTTTTCCATACTTCCACATGTTACTGACAAGCACTACTTTCAAATTCACACTAAACTCGCTTTTGCGCACGAAAATCGCGAAATTTTACAAAGTCGACCGCACGCGTGCTTCATTTTGTTTACATGTGATTGACTGCCTATCATGACGTTATTGCTTTCACATTATGGCCTGGCCTGATACTCTAGATCAGGCGTCGGCAAACTTTTTCGGAAAAGGGCCAGATCGTTGGAATTTTGGGCTCAGCGGGTCGGATGGGAGAACCAACTTGTAACTATTCACCGGTATCGTCAACTCACTACCCACTGCTAATTGAAGGTTTGACTGAAGTACTTCAATTATGCAGTCAAATAGAATGTACTAGTTTGCATTAGCATCTAGTTTGACGCGCGTCAACTACTCCTACGCACCATGGTGTTAGGTTTCGGGCTACAATTGCCTTGCAATCCTATAAGAAAGCAATAAGCAGATGCTGGTGTCTACAACCTAAAGTCCTTTATTGAATTTAAGTATCTGTTGTGCGCCCATGGAATTATTGTCTGGTGGTGTGCTCATTGCTGGAGCCCTGAGAACCACTTCATCTTCCGTCTTGGGTATGTTTGCTTTGCTTTGTCTCGTATTTTGGAGAGGAGATTGATGCGAATGCGTTCATCCGTCTTCAAGAGTCAAGTCACTGGTTCTCGTCAGCCGCTGGCCACTCTACAATAATTCTATATTTAATGGTTCCAACCCGGACGGTGGTGAGAACAGTAGTTTACTCCGTTAAACTAAAGATACGCCGGTCTTTCCATCTACCCAACCACTGTACTGTTTCCCAGGCGCTCGTCTCATCTTACATCCCTGAAAAGACAGCACATTAGTTCAGTGGTGGGTGTTATTGCTAGAAACTGTCTTATTGGAGATCATGCCAGAAGACTTGTCTTCACTACAATGATTTCTTTAGAAGCAGTGGAAACACGAAAGAGGAGAAAAGTTTCTTCTATCTTCTGTGCTCTTGTCCGGCTTCGACTGAACGCGTTCTCCGAGTTACATGATCTGGAAAGTGCGAATGTTGGTATGCTCCATCACTAGCTCGGGCTGGTTTAAATAAGTAATTAAGGTTGAAGCTGATGTATCCCAAATCTTTGGCTTCACAACGAACCAGTCCATAGTCTATGTATGTTGTGGTAGTCAGGGCAGCCAACTTACCTAACCTTGGTTTCGGACACAATTGCAGCTAATTTCTATGTCACATGAAAGTCAGTATAGACTACTCAAAGAAACAGCAGAGATTGGGTAGTATCAGTAATGTTTGTCGAGTCATCTTCCTGATTACTCTCCAAATCAACTGCTGCATATTTTCGGAGATGGCGTCTAGTAGGATCGACGTCATTCAAACAGAGACGAAGTACCGTCACCGTCAAGGCGTCAAGTCAACAGGACTCAATGGCTTGAATTTTTGGAATGGAATATACTGGGCCAGAGGTCAAGATCCTAGTGTTTGTTCAGAGACACCAGCAAAAGCGGCCTCTTCCAATTTTTATATCCATCGGTGTGTCATATGACATAAATGGTCGATGTTTCAGGAAACGTGATATTTTTTAATTTATTATAGCCTGTATTGACTGTTGGGCCTCTATACAAGTCAGTGCGCATGTGTATATGATCACTGGTTGTACTGGCATGAGTTACGATCTCTTAGTAAAATTACATATTGCGATTTATATCGCAAGAGCGATTTCTTTAACGAACTGATCTTGCAATTCAAATGACATGTTCAATAGGGTATTTATTCGTGGATGGAGAGGGGAGTCTTATGGTGCTACGACATCATTGGCGACTCGGCGAATACCGAGCAAATGCGAGTACTGATTAAATGTCAAACAACTTCCACCGGACATGTGAGTTTGCCCGCCCATCGGGTTATCGCTCGCAAATCACCAAGCAAATACCCATTGCCCAGTAGTTCAGTTTGGTCCACCATTCGGCGAGCATTTGGTCAGCACTCACGAGTATTGTGCTAGTATCGTTATAGATTCGGTACAAATCTTGTACACAATAAAGTAACGAAAAGATTTGTTTTAATCTATTTGGGTATATATTTTTTTATACAATTGTTTCATGCCAAAAATAATATTAACTCGCGGGCCGGATTAAAACCAGAGGCGGACCGGATTTGGCCCGCGGGCCGGAGTTTTCCTACCCCTGCTCTAGATGGCAGTGCTCCCGTCCATTTAGGAGCATAGCTGCGACAAGTCGGGAAAGGTTGTGTCTTATTGTTACGCCCCATACCCCAGGGGTAAGACAACGCAAAAATCCACGGCCATGATGCGACATGGACGGGACTGGAAATCGTGACTAACCGGTAGCCCGAGACATCAGACTAAAGCCTCAATGCAGTGAGCTATCCGCCGCCCCCGGCTATGGAAGCCAATATATGAGTGTAGTGAGTTATCTGCTAGACAGAACCGCAAAAATGATCGAAATAGTGGCTTGCAATGTTCGAAAGGTTGATCCGAAATTGTACCACCCGTAGTTGGGACGCTAAGCGACATAAGTGGACGCCACCTTGCAAAATATGATAGAGAAATGCCATTTGGTATTATTGTTGGCGGACCCCATACATTCATTTAAAGAGATGGAGCCATCTTGGACCACGCGGCAGAGAGGCCGAAAAATTTGAGCCATTTTTTTAATATTCTCCTCATAATTTGTAAACGGTGCCTCGGCTCGGAAAACTTAATGAACTTAAATTAAAGAGTGTCAATTTTTTTTTTGGCTCCATCTCTTAAAATGAATGTATGGGGACCACCAACAATAATACCAAAACGGCATTTCTCTATCATATTTTGCAAGGTCAAATCGCTTAGCGTCCAAACTACAGGATGCATTTCGTCGAAAACAGCGGAGGAGGCCGCATTCCTGAAATCATGCCAAAATATGATTCAAATTATATTCCTGACGTCTTTGTTTAACAAAGGAGTTTTATCACTCTTATTAAAAAAACACACTTTATTAAATGTACAATTCGTGTATAAAAAATATAGCATAATAGCAGACTCCTTGCTTTTGAGTTTGAGTAAGTCATTATTTGGCGATTAGTCGAAGCCAATTTTCGAGTCTCGTAACGAGAATACAGGAGGAAAGAATACTTTCTTTCGAAAGTCAGGGTTTTAGGAGTCAATTCCTTAATGTGCAAGAAAAGGATAACCGCTTTTTGATTTCATGTCTTATTATCTTATTTGATTGATTTTTAGGTACCCAACCTTGGTCCTTGGTTTCGATAACTGATATGAACCTTACTCATCAGATACTGGGGAAGCAGACCAGCTTTCATCAGTCGAGATTATGAAACAAATATGGAAAATTTGTTTTCGATTAAAATCTAACCCATTTAATCTAACCCATGCTGTTGTAGACTTAAGTACCACATAGGTATCTTTGAAGATTCCGCATCACCTATACAAAACCAGGCCGAAGCGTATATACCCTAGACTTGTACAGACCTAGTGGTGATACTAAAAGTACCAATTGGCAGCGACCATATGTATTAAAAGTGAGTTTCCTATACGGCCAGTTTATAGAGAAGGTTGTGACACTCATTCAGGAGGATCTTGGCCATTCTTAAAATCAATTAACTAACCCATTCTACAAATATTTGTCGAATTTTTCAAGTCGCTAGCTTCATTCTTTCGAAAGTTATTGCTTATTTGAAGTTCCATTTGTAGAGGAGGTAGGGGTTCCTTGGTTCGGATCTTGCCCATCATTTTCACCAACCAATAAGATCATGCTACAAACATTTATAAAAAATTTCAAGTCTCTAGCTTCACTCTATCGAAAGTTATCGCTTATTTGAAGTTTCATTTGTAGGGGAAGAAGGGTTGCGTTTGTCGGATTTTACGTATTTTCAACATTAGCCAACTGGATCCTGCTACAAACATTTGACCAAAATTTCAAGTCGCTAGCTTTACTTTGTCGTAAGTTGTCGCTTATTTTAAGTTTCATTTCTAGGGGAGGTAGGGGTTCCTTAGGTCGGATCTAACCCATCTTTAATGTTAACTAATTCAATCTCACTTCAAACATTTGACCAAAGTTTCAAGTCGCTGGGTTCATTCTATCAAAAGTTATCGCATATTTGAAGTTTCATTTGTAGTGGAGGTGGGGGTTCCTTGGATCGGATCTTACCCATTTTCAATAACAACTAATTGAATCTTACTTTCAACTTTCTACCAAATTCTCAACCCGCTAGTACCATTCTATCTAAAGTTATCGTAATTAAAGTAATATTTAAAATAAAATAATTTTTTGAGTTTTGTAGGGGAGGTAGGCGTTCCTTTGATCTGATTATGCCCAACTTACTGAAACTCAAGCAGCTTCTCATCTCAGGTATCTACGTCAATTGGTTCAAGAGTTATAGACAAAAAACCTGAAAAGTAGGGTAGTACGGGGCTCTTTGTAAGAAAATTACCGTTAATTTTTAACTGATCGATTTTATTTTTCTAGGAGAGTATAAGATTATCCTCGCGAGCAATCTACCAAAGCTAGAGCTTTTCACGTTTATTTAATCGGGAGATATAGATACATTTAAATATTTTACATATGTAGAGGAGGCAGGCGTTCTCTTGGCCTGATCACGCCCACTTTCAACACCATCCAACTAGATCATACTTCCAATATTTGACCAAAATTATAAGGCTCTAGCTTCATTCTATCGGAAGTTATCGTGCGAACGGACAGACAGACAGACATGGCTTAATCGAATCATAAGATGACCCTGATCATTTACATATATACATTGTCATACCTCCGGAGCCTCCTTTAAGGTGTTACATATTTTCGTCGTGACAAAAACAATATACACTATACTAAAAGTCTAGGGTATAACTATACTAAAAGTCTAGGGTATAAAGATACATGGCCAAACGGACAAAGCTGTCTTTCAAGAAATTTTCTGTTTGAAAATTATATTTTTTTCACATGGGTGGGATCCGAAGGGAGTTTTTAGACAACTAGTTTGATTCAACGACTTATCATCTAAAAAGGTCCAAATCGTCTTTGAAAAACAATAAGATTTTCGTTTCCCATTGTAACTTATTCTGGAATATGAAGGACTTATATTTAAGACAGCCAATATTGATTCATGTTAGTTATTGGGTGGCCCCTAAAATCATACCTATAAACGGCCAATAATAGATTGTCTAACTCCATATAGCTAAAGTGCCCACGAAAATTTCCCAGGATTTTATCTGTCTCGTCGAAAATTCTATTGGTTTCACCATCCGTAATATTAAATGTATTCCATGAATTTTTATTAGACTCAATACAATCTCCACTTTGAGTATGCACACAAATAAGGAAAACAATTAGGATAAAAAGAAAATTCTGAATTTCATATATCCTTAGTAAGTAGACAGGTTCATCTATCCTGGTCGCTTCGTCTGCAACGTCTCCTCTGTGTGACTTTTGTAATATTCCACGTAAAAATTGAAGAAGTCATAACATTCACACAGAAGTCGTATACGTACTCGTATATTCAATTTGTTAGCGCGCATCCTATTACAAAAATTTGAATTGGAAATTGTCATTTGCGACGAAAGTCAACATGGATACAAAATTTGGTATCCTTCCAAAGCTAAGACGACTTTTTTCCTGAAATTCATACACTACTACAACGGATTAGAGATAGGACTGGCTCTACACAAATCAACATCATTATCCGCATTTTATCCTTAAGTGGTCTCACATCTCCTTCAATATTCGTAATACAGTACTAGATCCCAGGGAATCGTAAGACTTGGAATTATGATTGCAGCAAGGAGACAATGTTAAATTATACAAATACCAAAAATAAGTCGTGACAATTTTAAGAAATTGTCTTTAAGGATATTTCATTTCATTTTGCGGTTTCGGGTATTACGTGAATGGAAATTTACATAGAATTTGATAAAGTGCCATTGAGTGTTGGTGTCGACCCCGATTCTTGATTTGAAGATTTCATGGCGATACGAGCGAAATTGGAGGGGAGGCGTTTTGGAATACTAAATCCATATAAAACACACAACGTACGGGGACCATTAGCCTAAATCCTGGCAAAGAAGCATATTGCAAATTGGGATTCTATTCCCTATTCCAGCCTAATCTGATTTGGGAATATATATATAATTGACAATGGGGAGTCGTATTGTTCTCTTATGAACGGATTGAATTAGATTACATCTGTCGTAATCCGGATCAATCCTTCAAATTGCAGTCATAGTAATGTAGGAAAATATTACAATATATTCCAAGACATTTGCTCGCAGAAATTAATAAGTGATGTAAAATATATCTCCGGAAAGGCCGAAGGATAAATGAAATAATGTGCATGCGATTTGTATATCATTAGGCGTTATAAAACGGACTCCTCGTGCTGGTACCAGGGCGAAATCCCTTATTGCATTAAAATGCATATAATGCACTACTAGTTGGGACGCTAAGCGATTTGACATTGCAAAATATGACAGAGAAATGCCGTTTATTATTATTGTTGGTGGTCCCCATACATTCATTTTAAGAGATGGACCCATCTTGGACCCTGCGGCTGAGCGGCTGTGCGGTCGTAAAACCGAAAAATTTGAGCCCTTTTTTTAATATTCTCCTCATAATTTGTAAACAGTGTCTCGGATCGAAAAACTTAATGGAACTTAAATTAAAGAGCGTCAAATTCTACATCCAATGCATTGCTCAAAGTTGGTATTTGGTTTAGTAGTATTGTCAAAACCGATAGTCGAAAAACGTCACCTTTCGAGGCTTTGGAGGAAAATCACACTATTTCGCTTTTCAAACTTACATATCAATGAAACTGGTGCCACAAATGGAAAGCTCATTAGACAAAAGCTGAAGATATTTCTTTTTCAAGTTTAACTAGCCCAAAACTATTTTTACTACAAAACCCTAAAAAAGCAAACAATTTGCTGGGGATTGAACCTGCGACCCATTTGCATAGAGTTACACGTATGGCTGTTACGGATGAATAACTCGTTACGTACGCCGAGTTTATAAACGTCCGCCGTCGCAATAAATAAACGATCCGATAATCAAACTGATATTTCATTCGAATTTCTAATTTATTTTCACCACATATTTCACCACTTGACATCAGGGTAGACAAATTGACGATTGGAAATTTAACCTTGATGCTACCCTAAAGCATTTTTTTGTGCAACCAGGGCAGAGACCCTACACGGTTACGAGAAAAACACACCTTGTATGTATATCTAAGGTTGAACATTGGAGCGTATCTGACCTGAAATCATTTTTCGGATGCTTTCCAATGTTGATGTCTTCAGGGAGACTCCAAAGCCTTATAGGAATCCCAGGAGGATCGACTGGAGAGAGTTCAGACAGATCTTTAGAGCGAAACTCTCAGGTCTGCCCGACGACTCACTAAACTCAGTGGACGAGCTGGACAAAGACATTGAGTCAAACCATAGAAGTAGCTTTCTAAGCCTCATTTCCTTTGAAAAGAAGTAAGAAAACTCTTCCCCATAGTGAAACGAGAAAGCTGATTAGGAAGATGTTCAATATCTGTAACAAACACAGGTTCTTGCGGCCATACAGACACTGCCTAAAATATGCAAAAAAGCCATTAGGGAGGCAAAAGTTTAAGCGTGGGAAGACTTCCGTCAATGTCAGCAAAGCTTCGCTAAATCCTATTCAAAGAGCACTCCAATACGTCTTTAGTGAAGAGCACGGATGACACTTGGACGGAATCCACTGTCGTATCCCTGGGGCTAATTTTGAAAACTTACTCTCCTCCTCCTGTATGAAGAGCCTGGAACTGCGTAACACGGACTGTGCACAGAGTGAACTCGTACAATCCGTCATCACAGAGAAGAGCATATCCTGGGCAATCAACAACTTCTCTCCCGTGCCAGACGGCAATCCGACGAGATAAATAAAATGAGCCGCGTTATTCTTATGGCTAGTACTCCAGCTCACACAAAGCATTCGGGTTGGGCACCACTGAATATTCATCGCATTAACACGATATATTTTCAAGGTCACAGGCAAGAAATAATGTTACTCTGCATGCCAGAAAGATGAGTGAGTCATCTGATGGAAGGAAGACCTTCGGATGAGCATGTATTCCCGGCTCCACCGGCCGCAGAAATGTAACAGCAAAGAGGGAGGGGGTAGTTCGGGCAGACACACCGTTCGCCATAAGCTACGTGTGGTCGTGATCTAGTGCTTTCGCTTTTTGTAGCGGGCGGTCTTCCTGTCGCCTCGCTTCTTGGCATCGCCGAAATAGCATAATTGCATAAACTGAAAAAAAAAACAGATCGACCTGGAGTCCGAAGCGTATATACCCTAGACTTGTACAGACCTAGTGGTGATACGAAAAGTACAAATTGGCAACGACTATATGCATTAAAAATGAGTTTCCTATTCGCCAAACTCCCCTGGCGATCATTCAGAAGGATCTTGACCATTCACAAAATCAACTAACTACAATAACCCACACTATAAATATTTGTGGAAAGCTATCGCTTATTTGAGTATCACTTGTAGGGGAGGTAGAGGTTTTCTTTGTCGGATCTTGTGCATTTTCAATAACAACCAACTAGAACGTAGTAAAAACATTTGACCAAAATCACGAGTCACTAGCTTGATTTTATCGAAAGTTATCGCTTATTTGAAGCTTCATTTGTAGGGGAAGTAAGGGTTTCGTTCGTCGGATTATACGTATTTTGAATATTAGCCAACTGAATCCTACTACAAACATTTAACCAAAATTTAAAGTCACTAGCTTCATTTCATCGGAAGTTATCTCTTTGTTTAAGTTTCATTTGTAGGGGAGGTAGGGGTTCCTTGGGTCGGATCTGGCCCATTTTCAATACCAACTAACTACAATAGATCTCACTATCAACTTTCTGCCAGATTTTCAACTTGCTAGTCTCATTCTATAGAAAGTTATCGTAGTTAAAGGAATATTTAATTTTTTAAATTTGTAGGGGAGGTAGGTGTTTCTTTGATCTGATTATGTCCAACTTGGTAAAACTGAAGCAGTTTCTCACCTGAGGGTTACATGGCAAAGTCAGGTGTCTACGTCGATTGGTTCAAGAGTTATAGACAAAAAAAGTGAAAAGTAGAGAAGCACGGGGTTCTTTGTAAGAAAATTACCGTTAGTTTTCAACTGATCGAATTTATTTTTCTAGAATAGTATAAGATTACTTTCACGAGCAATCTACCGAGGCTAAAGCTTTTCATGTTAATTTAATCGGGAGTTATAGGTGCATTTAATTGTTTTACATATGTAGGGCAGGTAGGCGTTCTCTTGGGCTGATTTTGCCTATTTTCAATACCAACCAACTAGATCATACTGCCAACATTTGGCCAAAATTTCAAGGCTCCAGTTTCATTCTGTCGAACGTTGTCGTGCGAACGGCAGACATACAGACAGACCGACAGACCGACTGACGAAAGGACGGACAGACAGACCGACAGACATGGCTAAATCAAATCAGGAGGTGACACTGATCATTTATATATAGACATCGCTATACCTCCGGAGCCTCCTTTAAGGTGTTACATATTTTCGTCGTGACAAAAACAATATAGAATATACCCTATACTTATAAAGTCTAAATAATCAGGTGGTGCAAATAATTTCCCCAGGACACACGCAATCAGCCGGGCTTTCCTGCACAGTCACTTGAAACACATTCAGAGAGCAATGAACGATGACCTTGTGACCACGAAGAGAATGAATTTCGCAATCCAGTACCGTCGCCACTTTCCTGACGCGAAACCAACACCGCACGAATGGCCGACTTTCCACCGCCACATGCAATTTTCACCGCTCTTTTTCTTTTCTCGTTTCCCAGTGAACGCATAAATGGCGGTTTCCGAGATTTCGAAAGTTAGCATTGCCAAGCCGACATCTGAAGCTTCGAAGACCGCTGTTCGTGTTGGACCGTAGATATTAGAAAAGAACCGGATTGGAGTATACCAAAATTATTGAGGATAATTTTTGATTAAAGATGGTTCGGTTAAGCTGGCCGCCCTCGAAAGCTCTCATGAGAAACCTGTTTGAATTCCGCTGAGTGCTTTTAAGTGCAGTATCTCCTCTCACTACCTTAAGGCCCGGACACACAGCCGTTGGTCTGTCGCGATGGGCAGCGATATCTGACCGAACCGGTCTGGCGGTCTAGTTGTAAAGTACAATGTTGCATCGTCTCTGTCACACAGAACGCGGTCTGCCGCTTTCGATCGGAATTTGTCGCGACGACAAGCGGTCTCCTTGTATAAAATTACAGATTGACCGCGCGACCGTCTCGGTCTACTCGTATTTAAAAATGTCAGATACAGAAATTTTTATTGGAAGTGTGCGTAAATTTACCTTTTTATATGATTCAGGAGACGAAAATTACAAAAATATTTTAAAGAAGGCTGAAGCCTGGAAAGCGATTGGTGAAGAACTGGATATGACATGTAAGTAGTATGAATTTTTATATAGTATTTTCCGATTGAATTAACGGAACATTCCTGTTTCGGAAAAATTGGGAGAATTCTCTCTATTCAATTAGGCAGAATTTTCACAAAACTCAGTAAATTTCCGCTTTAGAACCTACTTATCCCCCCGGGTGGGTTCTAGGTTCTTACCACCTAAAGTGAAAATGGACTACCTAAAGCGAAAATGCCGGAAATTCAGGAATTAAAAAAATTCTCTCTAATTGCAATAGAGAGAATTCTCGTAATATTCGTGAAACAGGAATGTTCCCCTTAAGCTAACTTAGTTTGAAATAATTATATCGCAAGCTACAAATTAACTCACTTCTTCCTATCCGATAGAAAGTGACGCGGCATACGAAAATACTTATAAAACCGATCTTCGTGCGACTCGAGTTCGAGGCATAAACGGTGGTATTCCCCTAATTCACCTCTTTTCTTATTTATTTCGTGCACCCAACTTTGTCTTTTCCTTTTTTTTTGGTTTTTCGCAACGCGAATAGCATAAAAAGTTGTTCTTCGTCCGAACTCATATTCGAGAAAATTGATAACTTGCAGACCGCTCATACAAAAATATCGCGTCCTATGTGACATCCCCATATCGCAGACCGTCGCGACGACCGCTGTGTCGCTGCCCGTCGCGACAAACCGACGGCTGTGTGGCCGGGCCTTTAATTGTTGCGGACTCCAAATGACGGAACCTCTACGCCTTCACCGTATCCAAGAAGATATGGCCCTACTATGACAGGAGGAAAACATATGAGCTTATGACCAAATCACGTAGAGATGTCGATCAGGCTAGGTACCCCGTACAATCCGCATTGCCGAGCTTACGGAAATGAATATGAGAACGGCATCCTCACCCACTTCCTTTGCGAACGCCCGGATCTTGCAGGGAGCAGCCATCGTGCATTGGGCAAGGCCTTTCTTGGGGATGTGTCGGGGTGAGAATTGGGGAATTTCTTTACTTCCTGAACTCCTCCTCCTAGGCATCCTAGCATCCCTTGAAATTCTCATCATTATCAAATAACAAATTGTCCTGAAGTTTGTGGCTACAAAATTGCGCCTTCTGCTCTAATTGAACCCTGGAAAGTGGTTCTTCAGCCACCACTTATACCAATCAACATAAAATATTATCCATGCTGAAAAATAATTCTTCGACCAACCTGAAGCCAACGACAATAAATCTATAATGTAACCAATACTATATGAAAGGTAACTAAATCACGAACAATCCTATTCACTTAGCCATTTATCTCACTTGTGAACTTATTTTGTAAGTTTATTTAACCATTTGCTCGCGCACATCTACCGACAATTTAAAAGTTGAACAAATCAAGTCCACTATAAGATACACCCAGAGTAGTGTTCTTTCCTCTCGCGCTGCCGAGAACTTCATTCAACTGAAAAGAAATAAATTTTCCTTCCGCAACCTGATTTCCGCCTTAAGAAGGAAGTCATCATGAAAGATATGTACAGCGAGGCAGAAGGTCATGGTCTGTTTGGCTCCTTTCTGGACTCATTCTTGATTTATGGACGAATAAATTCTGATAACATACAGCTGCGATTTTTTCTTGCGTCGGTATTTGTAATTCAGATGAAAGTGAAAAATGTCTGCCGAGCTTAGAAAAGGATACAATAGCGCTAGTGTTGGAAATAAAAAAAAAAGACAGAAGTGTAAAGATTCTGGACTTTGATAGACTTGTGTAAATACATTTACGGTTGACTTTCGTGGCGAGCTTAAATGTACATAATATTGCATTTTTATGTAGCAAGAAAGGGGGAGGGTGCTAAAGAAGCAAAATAATAGGGTGATCCAGCTTTGATATTAAACCTTTTTGGATCAAGGTGCCTTTGTTAATTGCCTTTAGGTGCAACATTTCTTGTATTAATATGCCTTGTTGGCATTTTGATATTTATACATATATCATTTTATATTTTTTGAGTTTCTTAAAACAAATGTTCTAGTTCCTCTGCGGTAGGGACTGATGCAATTTCCTACGAACGACTCCAAAAACTCAATTTTACTGCGCTGTCCGCTGTATTAGATGCCCTAAACTAGGTATGGCGAAATTATCCCAGAAGAATGGAAGGGAATTAAAATTGTACCAATTCCTAAAAAAGGTAGAGCACTAGAAGACGTTAACAACTACCCTTAATTAATGTGTTTGCCAAAATCCTAAATGGTCTGTTCAAAGAGCTTTTCAACTTCTTCCTGGAAACAAATAATATCATTGCTACCTACAAAAAGGATAAATCCACCAGTGCATGTATAAATAAACTTCTCCAAATTTAACTGAAAAAAAAACCAGAGTCCGAAGCGTATATACCCTAGACTCGTACAGACCTAGTGGAGATACCAAAAGTACCAATTGGCAACGACCATATGCATTAAGAATGGGTCTGCTATATGGTCAGTTCATAGGGGAGGTTGGCACTCATTCAGTAGGATATTGACCATTCTCAAAATCAATTAACTAACTAACCCATTCTACAAATATTTGTAGAATTTTTCAAGGCGCTAGCTTCATTCTATCGAAAGGTATTGCTTATTTGAAGTTTCACTTGTAGGGGAAGTAGGGGCTCCTTGGGTCGGATCTTGCTCATCATTGGCACCAACCAATAAGATCACCCTACAAACATTTAAACAAAATTACAAGTCTCTAGCTTCACTCTATCGAATGTTATCGCTTATTTGAAGTTTCATTCGTAGTGGAAGTAGGGGTTTCGTTGGTCGGATTTTACGTATTTTCAATATTAGCCAACTGGCTCCTACTACAAACATTTGATCAAAATTTCAAGTCGCTAGCTTTATTTTGTCGTAAGTTATCGCTTGTTTTAAGTTTCATTTCTAGGGGAGGTAGGGGTTCCTTAGGTCGGATGTTACTCATCTTTAATGCCAACTAACTCAATCTCACTTCAAACATTTGACCAAAATTTCAAGTCACTGGCTTCATTCTATCAAAAGTTATCGCTTATTTGAAGTTTCATTTGTAGGGGAAGGTGGGGGTTCCTTGGGTCGGATCTTGCCCATATTCAATACCAACTAAGTAGGTTTTACTAGCAACATTTCACCAAATTTTTAACTCGGTAGTATCATTCTATCGAAAGTTATCGTAATTAAAGGAATATATAATTTTTTGAAATTTGTAGGGGAGGTAGGTGTTCCTTTGCTCTGATTATGCCCAACTTACAGAACCTTAAGCAGCTTCTTCCCTCAGGGTTACATGCCAAAAATCAGGTGTCTACGTCAATTGGTTCAAGAGTTATAGACAAAAAACCTGAAAAGTAGGGTAGTACGGGGCCTTTTGTAAGAAAATTACCGTTAGTTTTCAACTGATCGATTTGATTTTCCCAGGAGAGTATAAGATTACCCTTACTAGCAATATACTAAAGCTAGAGCTTTTCATGATTTTTTAATCGGAAGTTATAGATACATTTAATTATTTTACATATGTAGGGGAGGTAGGCGTTCTCTTGGTCTGATCATGCCCAATTTCAATACCATCCAACTAGATCATACTACCAACATTTGGCCAAAATTATAAGGCTATAGCTTTATTGTATCGAAAGTTATCGTGCGAACGGACAGACAGACAGACAGACAGACAGACAGACAGACAGACAGACAGACGGACAGACAGACAGACAGACAGACAGACAGACAGACAGACAGACAGACTGACAGACAGACAGACAGACAGACAGACAGACAGACAGACAGACAGACAGCTAGATATGGCTAAATCGAATCAGGAGGTGACCCTGATCATTTATATATAGAGGTACATTGCTATACCTCCGGAGCCTCCTTTAAGGTGTTACATATTTTCGTCGTGACAAAAACAATATACCCTATACTATAAGTCTAGGGTATAAAAATTGAACTTCTAACAAAGTTGCAACATTTTTTATACCCTAGACTTATAGTATAGGGTATATTGTTTTTGTCACGACGAAAATATGTAACACCTTAAAGGAGGCTCCGGAGGTATAGCAATGTACCTCTATATATAAATGATCAGGGTCACCTCCTGATTCGATTTAGCCATGTCTGTCTGTCTGTCTGTCCGTCCGTCTATCTGTCTGTCTGTCCGTTCGCACGATAACTTTCGATACAATGAAGCTAGAGCTTTGAAATTTTGGTCAAATGTTGGTAGTATGATCTAGTTGGACAGTATTGAAACATTGGCATGATCAGGCCAAGAGAACGCCTACCTCCCCTACATATGTAAAATAATTAAATGTATCTATAACTCCCGACTAAAAAATCATGAAAAGCTCTAGCTTTAGTATATTGCTAGTAAGGGTAATCTTATACTCTCCTGGGAAAATCAAATCGATCAGTTGAAAACTAACGTTAATTTTCTTACAAAGAGCCCCGTACTACCCTACTTTTCAGGTTTTTTGTCTATAACTCTTGAGCCAATTGACGTAGACACCTGATTTTTGGCATGTAACCCTGAGGGAAGAAGCTGCTTAAGGTTCTGTAAGTTGGGCATAATCAGAGCAAAGGAACACCTACCTCCCCTACAAATTTCAAAAAATTATATATTCCTTTAATTACGATAACTTTCGATAGAATGATACTAACGAGTTAAAAATTTGGTGAAATGTTGCTAGTAAGACCTACTTAGTTGGTATTGAATATGAGCAAGATCCGACCCAAGGAACCCCCACCTTCCCCTACAAATGAAACTTCAAATAAGCGATAACTTTTGATAGAATGAAGCCAGCGACTTGAAATTTTGGTCAAATGTTTGAAGTGAGATTGAGTTAGTTGGCATTAAAGATGGGTAAGATCCGACCTAAGGAACCCCTACCTCCGCTAGAAATGAAACTTAAAATACGCGATAACATACGAAAAAATAAAACTAGCGACTTGAAATTTTGATCAAATGTTTGTAGTTTGTATGTTGACGTAAAATCCGACTAACGAAACCCCTACTTCCCCTACAAATGAAACTTCAGATAAGCGATAACTTTCGATAGAGTGAAGCTAGAGACTTGAAATTTTGTGTAAATGTTTGTAGGGTGATTTAATTAGTTGGTGGCAATAATGGGCAAGATCCGACCCAAGGAACCCCTACCTCTCCTACAAGTGAAACTTCAAATAAGCAATAACTTTCAATAGAATGAAGCTAGCTACTTGAAAAATTCGATAAATATTTGTAGAATGGGTTAGTTAGTTAATTGATTTTGAGAATGGTCAAGATCCTACTGAATGAGTGCCAACCTCCCATCTGAACTGGCCATATAGGAGACCCATTCTTAATGCATGTGGTCGTTGCCAATTGGTAATTTTGGTATCACCACTAGGTCTGTACAAGTCTAGGGTATATACGCTTCGGACTCCGAAACCAGGTTTTTAAATTAAAAGTAGAAACATGCACTTCCAAGGGCATAAAAGTAATTTAGAACAAAATAAATAGTCGCCCACATTTTTAAAACACAAGCATATGTGAATTGACACTTCGTGGCGCTTTGATTCCAACAAAGTTGAACTCGTCTTCGTGTGCCACGTATTGTTCGCGCAGAGTATACTTATCGCCATCTGAAATACATTGGTTCAATTTTATTTGACAGCAGAAGTCGTGTTCGTTACGCACACTATAATCCCAGCCCTTAATATCATTATAGTACAACAGATCCATTTGACAGTATCTTGAGGAATCATAAGCAAATTGAACGACGAGTTTTAATAAAATACGTTCCTGTGGCAGCCGGTTCCTCGTATCGGAACGACCCGTTTTTCAACTAATACTAATAATTGTCATAGCTAAATACGTGTTTGATTGTTTGAACGAAGATGTCGAGTGAGGATCGCTTTTCTTGCAAAACGATATCTGTGCCTGAAATATTGGGGGGCGTTGCCCCCCCCCCCCCAATATTTGGATTGAGAGGCAAAAAGTGCCTTGCCCCCCCCCCCCCCCCCCTAAGTCGGCGCCTATGCGCTTTCCACTAGGAGTTAAGACTAACTAGTATATTGTTATAATAAAAAAATATTGTACTAAAAGGACAAATTTGTTCGTTTGGAGAGAATACTAGAAGCGAGAGGCATTTTATCAAGCGGTGATGAATTCAGTGGAGTTGAATTCATTTTCAATTCGCCTATAAACAATCCGTACGAAATAACAGTAACTTCTTTAATGCAGGCAGAAATACTGAAAAAGTGGATAATTTCACTATATTTGCAATTGATTTTGTCCCTATTAATTTCGCCCTTACGGCTAAATTAAATTAGCCGATTATACTAAGAATTACATCTCACCGAAAAACAATCGATGAACTTCTACATTTTCAAATAGAACAGTTAACCGTTTGGCATTAGTCAAATTGCCTAATTAAATTAAAATGCTAAAAATCCATCATTGCTTTTGGCTAGGGCATCTAAAATTCAGCCGATTTTCGTAACGTTATTGTTGTAGCGATGTTTCAAATACTTGTATGTGTGTGTTATATATATTCAAAATCAATTTCTACGTTCTCGGTATCAAGGCCAGGGAATATGGCCACTTCGGTAGGGTCCTCCCAAAGCGCTCTGGGTGTTAGTGGCGTCATGGGGGTA